>JADLZN010001185.1:0-708704 GCA_018155175.1 Sinocyclocheilus anophthalmus | reverse complement strand
TTGCTATCGATCTATCTATCTATCTATCTAATCAACCTTTGCCTTTATAAATATTTCAAACAATTTTCACATAACTCCAGGTGCTCACTAACGTACTTTTCTAAGCCAATAACTTATTTACAGTGCAGTCATTGTTAACTCTACTTCCTTTAACTGCACTTTGCAATTTAATTAAAATTTAGGAATCTAATCAGAATTTAAAAGGCATTCTCTATTCATTTGGGCCCATCTTAGTCCAGCGTTGTCATGCTGACACGGTTAAGTTAGCATCAACATACAGGGTTAGTGTATTGGGTCTCAAAGTGCTACATGAAAACAAACAAATACTTTTAAAATTGCCTTTCAACCGTCTTTGTCGGTTCTGGTATCCATAAACATGTCCATGTCAGCGAGGACATGAGGGTGATAGGTAAAGTAATTACCATGCAGCCATATGATTTTTCCTTACGACAATGACTGCCGAATTCTGCTCCCCCTTCAGAAGTCTGTTTGCAAAGTGTGCTATTAGGGATTTTCTATGGACTCATTTGGAGCAACAAATAAGCAAATATGAATATGTGGCTTCATTTTTCTATCCAATTAGAGCAGATATCGGGCATTTACTACATTTCGAAGAGTCCTAGGTTCCATTTCGGTTTCTATAACTGCTCTTTAGAGAGAGAGCAATGGCGCCATTTTGGGTGATTTGTTGCACAGATTGACTATGTCTTTGTGCAGGACGGAGCTTTGACTCATTGAGTCAGGGGTGACGAGAATGGGGCACCCTGTGGTTTTAGCAAGTCTGCTGAATTGCTAATGAAAGAGGAGGGGGGCGAAACTGACGAGGGAAACCAGGGCCGAGACAGGCACCTCATCTGAATCATTTAGGCCGGGCCCAATTATAGATCTGATCCGTTAGTGAGAAAAGAAACGGGCGTTTTTAAAGGCAACACAAATCAATGAGATCTGACAGTAATCTGTTTGACAGAAATACCTGTTAGCGGTTTGAGGGTCATTACCTCTCCGTCGCCCGATGCATTACAGCGATGAAACGCGAAATGGAAACACAAAACAGTGGGAGGCTGCGTGCCATCTGCATCGCATCCGATGACTGCTTGTTTGTTAGCCCTAGAGCGAGCGGGCATCTCAGTTTTACACCTCTTGAAGAATTTCCTTCTCGTAAACTGCTGAGGTTAGCGCCCTAGTCCACCTTGACCCGCCTCTCAACCCGATATTATGTTATTGCACTTTACTCACCCCCTTGTTTGAGTCTCCTGCTAATACACAGCCATTGATAATCATTTGCAGGAGTTTTCAAGAGCTGTCAAAGTTCACAAAGCAGCCTGACTGCTTGGAGGGAGAGCGAGGTGGAAGGATATCGATTCCTGTTGAATCACACACACACAAGAATTCGAAATGGAGCCGGTTACGGATCTCCGAGCTGCCAAAATCAGCAATTGTCAGTAAACACTATTAGCATAGATTTGGGCATTGCATTCCCTCCCTGCTCGACTGAATACTGTGGTCCATATACAGTATAAAAGCCCATCTGTAGTGGCCTGAATCCTGGATCAGGGTCTTCTCAGAAGCCGACCCAAGGGAGAACGGGTGGGGGGAGGCCTGGCTCGACCAGCCCCTGGCTGGTTGTGTTCGGCAGCAGTATTCCCCCTCTGCTCCCGGTCGCCATCTGCCACGGCGCTGGTGTGAGGAGTGTCAGGAGCGATGTGGGCTCGGCCGGCTGCGTGCGAGGCAGCTGGAGTGATGGCGGCCCGTGTATCGGCAGGGGAGTACATCGATTTCCTGTCGGCACCTTTTTACATCTTATAACACACACCTATACACGTCGGAAGCCTTTCCTATACTGTGTCGATGTGCGGTCGGAGGGTATCAGTTCTGATGCTAAAACCAGCTTAAGCAATGGCACGGCGTGAGGAGAAGATCTCAGTACCCGTGGGACCTAATTAGGAAGGCTTAAAAAGCATCTATATTACTATTAGCTATTGATTTACATTGGGGAACTTTGACTTCTTTGGTATATTTGACCATTCTAGACCTTATTCATGTGCAAATTAAAATATACAGTATATCAAGGAAATGTTGTATGTTTAACAGAACCACGAATTTACCAAGAGTAAAAAAAAAAGGCCAATGCAAACCTGCAAACCAGACAGTGTGAAGAGTGTTGACGAAAAACATAGTTCTTCACAAAATATAACAGCTAGTAAACGGGTTAGTTTAGTTAATAATACATTAAGAAAAGTCATCTTATGAAAAAGAGACATTAAATTACACGCCTTTTATTCTTCATGAAAATAATGTTTACACTAATGCTAACACTTTACAACAAGGATCCATTTGTTAACATTAATTCACATAAAGAATAAAAAAAACACTTCTAAATCATTTATTACTCTTAGTTGATAATTTTTGCATTTACTAATACATTGCAATAGAAAGTTTTATGTTAACATTATTTAATAGGCATGGGCTGACATGAAGTACCAATGAACAGTTGTATTTTTATTACTAATTTTAATAAAGATTAATAACTACTGGTCCAAATGTATTTGCTCATTATTATTCAGTTGAATAAAGGCATAACTAATGTTAACTAATGGACTGAGACCAACCAGATTGCTAGTTTCCTCCTCAGATGTGAGATTTGAGTGTCTGCATCAGAAATACAACTGCAAAAGTACTTGTATTACTAACTGAAACTTATGATTCATTCAGTTGTACCTCATAATGGTGATTGTATGCAAAGTAAAGCGGTTGACGACAAGGAAACCCACCGTTTGTTATTTTTTCTGCCTGGCACTCTTTTGAAGTGCAATAGTGCAATCTTGCATCGCTTGCTGTAAAACAGAATCCCATTTGCCCTTTGTCAGCACAAAACACTTGGATATGAAGGTTTCACTACTGAGTAAGCAGTGAACCTCAGCACAGCCCCCTGAGACACAGGAAATGCACAAAGGTCCCTTCCTCTTGCCGCTCCTTCATCAACAGCCCAGTTGCCATACAATCACTTTAAGATTCATTAATTATTCAAATCTAACATGAGCCAGGGCATCGACAGACAACAGCAAAAGTGTATTTACAGACCAAATACAAAGCATGGCATGAGATTTTTGGCTTGGCAGCGGCCTCCTGCAAAATAAGTCTGTGGTGAAAAATACACTTTTATGCAATACTACTAACACATCTGCCTTTCATTCGTGCATCTACCTACCTGCCAGCTATTACATTCAAAGATCTATTTATCTGCTACTTAAGTAAATGTATTACAACGTAACAATACCCTAACCAAATCTCTTTACTTTCATTCATATCCATCCAAAGTACATGCATTTGCTTATTTTGCACAAATCTTTTGCACAATGCAACTGATTTTGCAGAACTGATGAATCCACTCATGACCTTTTACACAATATACAGTGCACTGTATTCCTTTTTTAAATTAATTTCTTGTCTATATTGTACTTTTAACTTTAGAAGTTAAATGTATATTGTACATTTCCTATTTTGTATTCTTACTTTATTATTATCCTACTGCATCTTGCATCTTTTTCTCAAGTTTACCTGCAGATGGTTGTTTCTTCATTTCCAGATCCTCTGACTTTCCTTCAAAAAACATAATATACAAAGATTCATATTTACCACTAAAAGCAAAAATTAAAGATAGAAAGAAAAGAAATAAGGAACTTGAATAACGGTTACACCACATCTTATGCACAAATGACTAGTGGAATGACAAAAGCAACAGTTTCAGGCCTGTTTGCGAAATTTGCTCAACTTCTGTGTGTTTCATTGTAGCTGACACACCAGCTGAAGCATTGCGTCTTAACGTTTTACTTGTCCTTCTGTTAACATTCACATTACCTCGAAAACGGTATAAATTGATGTGACCAGCGCTTACCCAAAGGATGCCACACATATATAATGAGTGCGTTTTAGGGATGAGTTTCAGCAGAAGTTGTCACAGTATGCAGAATGGTCTAATTATCTCTAGCATGCCCAGCTGCAGGTGTGTGATGACTGGTTAATAGGGTCCGTTAGTGATCGCTGCCTGGGTTTTGTGGGCTTTCGGGTCACCAATGACGCAGAAGATGCACGCTTATGTTCTGCATAATTGCTCACCTGTCTGCAACAACACCAGCCATGCTTTCCTCTAAAAACTCATGTCTGGAAGGCACACACAAACAATGTTTAAGTTCCAGAAAGCAAATCAATTAATGGCTGATCAGTACACGTTACACTAAAAAAATCTTACATTCACCGTCCAAAATTCGTTATCTGTCCTTTTTTAAGAAGTGCTGTTATGAAGTAAAACCTGTCATCTACCTGAAATCACTTTGTCTGGTATTTCCACCTCCATCATGTGTGTGAGACAGGCATGCCAGATCACACAGCGCCATCTTCTGGCAGTAACAGAAGATTTTATTAAAAGAATAAAAATAGTTCCTATAAGTTCATCTTCTCTAGAACCTCCTAAGGGAAGTAATAAGACCCGTAGAGCAAGTCGCTAGGGCAGAATCCAGTTCTGCTTGGAATTGGATCACAAATTAAAAATATTTTCAGTCAATAGATCAAGGTCCTATCATGTTGGTAAAGTTTACCTTTTAAAAGTAATGCATGTACATATGCGGTACTCATAAACAGTCTAATTACGTTACATTAGTTACTTTTTAAGGAAAGTAATGCATTTTGTTTCCTTTGCGTCTCTTTTTAATTCTGGGCTGGGTTTGCTTGTTTGTTTTCAAAATAAAAAGTTCTATTTTTGGCAAACATAAAAAACTTTTCACACCAAAAGTGAAATGATGAGCCTCAGCTGAGAAAGTACAGTTACTCCGTACAGTAATGAAGAAGAAGAATTTTAAAAGCATAAAAACGACAATTTTTGTCCTAGAGTAGGTGTGCTTATTAGTAACTGTTGACATGATCATCGAAGGTCAAAGCACAGACATTGCTTAATGATGGATGAAATACATAAGTCATATTTTGTGGTGTTAAAACATTAATACAGATTCTGAGGTGCATTATTTTTATTCATTTTGAGGCATACTGAATCTGTGTTTTTTTTTTTTGTTTTTGTGGAGAGAGATTAATATGAAAGTATGCATTTCATACTTAGTTTAGAACTAACAGGACATCGTTCGATTTCTCGCAACATGGGACGAGAGCCGTCAGTCATAAATTGGGAAAATAACTCCGATATGCTTCTGTAATTAAAAGTATGCGTTACTTTACCTTAGTACCTTGAAAAAAGTAATCTGATACTTCACTCCGGGACGTAATGCATTACCCCCAACACTGGGTCCTATCTTAACGATCTACCCAGCTAGACATTTTTTGTTCTAAAAATGTTCTAAGAACATTACCATGGATTGTTCTAGCAATGTTTTTAGCGGGAAGTTTTATTTTTGTTCCCAGAATTCTAAACACTCAAAAAAATGCTTAGCTATTACGTTCCTAAAACATACAATTTTATTAATCTCAAAAATAAAACATCAAAATCTAACAGGTTTATTAAGGGCATCCACTTAATTTATTAGTAGTTTTGCAAACAGTAAATGCTCAGCATCACATGTTGAAGAATTCAGTAAAGTGCAGTGCATAATCAAGTGTCTGACTGTTGTTTGCTCAGAGTGCTCATCATTGTCTTTGATTGTTGTGGTTCTTGCAGAAAAATAATACAGTCATCTGTATTAATAGGTGTTCAACTGTTCTTCTCCTCCAGTTTTCCAGCTGCTCTCCCAGTTAGCAGCACTGAGCTCTATTCTCTGTGTGCATGATAGAGTTCTTCATCATGGCCTGTAACAGAGGAGCAAACAACAGTATAAACAGAAAGAATACAAATACATATTACATCTTAAGATCACAAACAATACTGAAAAATTTCTAAATTAGCCAGCCTAATTAGTATTCAGAAACTATGTAAAGTCTAATTAATTGAAAGTATACATATGACACCTTATGAGTATCTTATCCCGTGGTTCTCAAACTTTTTTTGGTCACGCCCCCCTTTAAACCTATAAACCAAATCTGGTGCCCCCCTTTTACTGAATTCCCATCCCACCTCAGACTACCAAATAAATTCACTAAACACTATGAAAAATGTATGCTTTTTTTAATAAAAAAAACCTACAGGGAAAAAAAAACGCCGGCCGTCACGTGAACTTGAAATTGGCATAGAGGGATAACTGGTATAATTGTTTATTTATCTCGTATTTCTTTATTTTTTGGGTTGTTCATGCTGTCCCTAGGCATGGACACACACGCACCAATACCTCCTCAACCAACGCCATTAAACCCCGGTGGCTACACCGGACCCAGTGCCTACAGTAGAACCCATTATAATCAGTGACGCTGTCCTACACGATGCGGCGTGGCGCGACACGACAAAACCCGACATTAAACTGATGTCTTGTTCTATTTATACTTACCAAGGTTAAAATGATTTGCACTGGTCGCTTTGTCACGTCCAGTTTAGGCTGTTCGGCGCGACCGCAACTGTAGCGTCCGGTAAGACCACTAAGTGAACCGAGAGCACGATAGCTTGTCAGATTTTCTGCATTAGCCGTTTGAATTCCCAGCACCCTCCTGGTCTGGACGCTTCATCTATGGCTTTTTCTCTGTCGCTTCAAAACCAGCTAGCTCCCAGACCAATTATGTCCTTTGCTGTTGTTATTTTCGTTTTCCTTTTTCTGCTGATGCGCGGCGCCCACGCCCTTGCAATACCATTTTTCTTACAGATTTCTGCTTCATGGAAATCAGATATGATTTGGCACTAGTGAATTGCAGATGTCATGACGTTTCCAAATTGTGAGATAAAAAGTTGCAATTGTCAAATTCTTACAGGAAAAACGTCAGCTCACAATTTTGGCATTTTCTTGCAACTGTGTGTTTATACATTACAATTCTGAGGAAAGGGGGAAAAGAATTGAGAATTGTATCAGGGTGTCTATCTACAGACCTTTTTAATACAACCTTTCGTGAAATTTAAGACCAAACCTGTGATGGAAATACACAATATATTACATGCACGTGTGATATTTAACGCATTTAATGTTAAAAGAAAACAAAATATCCTCCTGAGACCTAAGCATAGCATTTTGTTTTATCTTTCATAACATAGTTGAGAATCATCTTTATACAAAGTTTGTTAAGCGAACTCCTTACAACCTAAAATGAATTGTTTAATGCCAAAAATCTCAATTGATTGTGCCTATACATGTCTTTTCATGTCATTTTATTTTTATTTATTTTTTTACAAAACATAAAATTGTCGCCCTACAGTGTAATGTAATGACAATAAAAGCCAAATTTCCAAACTTTTTCCCCTGGGTATCAGGATTATACCTCCCCTAGGCAGAAACGTGCTATTCCTTATTCATACAATGAATTTTCATGTCAGCAGACAATTCCCATACAACTATTCTTCACAAACACTGGCATCACAAGATATTTTGGTGGCATAAACCTAATAAAAGCTATATTTTCCATCAGTGGCTTATCACTTTTACTACTTAATCTTCTTCTTTTTTATTCATTTACGCCAGGAGGTTATGTACCTTAATAACCTGCCAATATTTTTTAACCGTATTAAATAGGCATCATCTGCTGTTACTAGTCAATTAATTTACAGTGCAAAGTCAACGCAAAATTTTAATGGCCCTATACAAAAAATATGCTGAGGAACAAATCATCCTTTTAATCACTAACGCCATAGGGATGGAAACGCTGTACTGGAACTGTTGCTTGGGAATGTGAAATACTTCTGCTGTCCTCTTTCTTTGACTATGTTATTGGTCACAGAACAAAACAGACAGATTGTTCTAAAAGTACTTGTTGGTTGAACTAAAACAAGGTAATATGCACTCGTAAATATTCAGCAAAGTTCCCTTGTCCATGTATGTACTTAATATCATGTTATGAATAAACTAAACATGTTGAATTTTTACCTCAATATGTTTTTATGAATGCCGTTACACATTTAATTTCTCCATGAAAGTTTTTCACAAACAATCAGGCAGCGCAAGCCTCAACAACAGCTGTTTGCACTGAATGTAAAAAAATCAAAAGAATAATTTTAACCCAAGGCCACCGATGAAATCCGAGAGCTCTCTGACCCCCCATAGACAGCAACGGTACTGCACCACGTCAAGACAGAAACTCGTAAGGGACCATAAATGGTCCAGAGTGACTCCAGTTCAATCATAAGTTTACCAAGCATGAGAATACTTTTGTGCACAAATCCTGTGGTTTTGTAATATCTCCTAAGTGCCATGTGGCCAAGTAGGGGTGACTTACTTGGAATTAGTGCTCCTCATTTACCCAATCCTAAGGGCAACACACACACACACACACACACACACACACACACACACCACACACACACACCACCACACACCACACACACACACACACACCACAACACACACCCACACACACCACACACCGGGTTGGGTGTTCAGATGCGCTTGCTCAAGGGTGGCCTCAGCGGTCTTGGTACATTCACTCCCCCACACTACAATCCCTGCCGGTACGGACGTGAACACACAACCTGTGGTTTACAGTCCGACCATTAGGCCACTCCTTCCCCACTACGACGCATTACCTCTACATACAATAGTTGCGTAGCGTAACAAATCAAAAACCCATAGACGTAAGACTTAATGCGTATTCTTCCATTACCCAGTAATGATGCGGAAGATTATTAAATCTAAATCTAAAGACAATAAGCATATGAACACTTAGTAGGCAAATATAAGCCAGAACACTATAGTACATACACTAACAAGCAAAGTTTTCAAACTGTCCTTTGAATGCGTCTACATGACAAAATGGGCAGCCTGGGGATCCTCCAGACAGTTTTGAAACCACTGTCACGACAGTATAGGGAACAAGTCTCTATACTACAACGTTGCCTTAATAACTCCGAATTACTGCTTATTCAAGTGGGGAGGTAGTTTTTGTCGCATTAATTTAGTATGGGGGAGATTAGGGGCGTAGAACAAGTTCTGCAGATCCCACTGAACACCAATATACTAGTAATATTCCAGCTATAAGCACTAGTTAAAAGTGTGAGCTGACTCTAAATAAATGTTCACAACATTAGAACGTTACCTAGAAATAGAAACAGATAACGTTCAGTACCTTTGTTGTAACTGGAACGTTTATTGCGAATCCCGGGTTCATCTTTCAAGCAGGCATTTTTGGGTTCTGGAGGAAAACAATCTATCTGTTATTCGAAAGCACATACACCCCAAATAATGCAACTGTCATATAATTCGAGAAATAAGATCCAGCCCAATAAACTGCAAGATATCTAGGCTATATCAAATGGGCATGTGAATAAGGTATCAGATACCAAATGATCGTTCATTTTTAGTGAAAGCTTTTTTGAATAGTTTTGTGCGGTAACTACTACAATATAAAAAGAATACTAAACTGAAAAGCCAGATTGGAAATGTCCCAATATCGTACCCGAAACTTAAAATATTCGATTGTGGAAAAAATGATCGTACCGCGTAAACGGACAGAAACAGCGATGTATCTACGAACGAAAACACAACTTTTGACACAACCTTCAAATGACACACACCATCGGAGAGAATAACTATGCATGGGCACGCTGAATAAATGGGCCGGTTTAAGTAGTTGTTTCCCTGGCAACATATTTTGATAAGTTGAGGGGAGGGAATAATCCGGACACAAATTATAAAAAAATAAAAATATAGGGAGCTCGAGTCGTCTGCTAAATTGCTATTAGACAGTTGTCGGGGACGCCTTGTAAAGTGGTATACATAGACAAGGTGATTGATCAAAAGCAGCGGCTAAGAACAAATATATAAACGAGAGACAAGTCAAACAAGCACAGACGACGAGAGGTAAATATGGAACAATAATACAGGGGGCGGGGAAGGGGACGAAGAGGCTAGTTGGGTCACCGGTTGTATTGGTACAAAGTCTGGTTTTAAGGTGGTCTTTATTTGAATGCATAAAACGACTTTTAGTTATACCTTATGAAATTGGTTTTTGTCGTGTAGAAAGTCTCCGTGTGTTGTTAATTGTTCTGGGATCGGAGGAAGGCATAACACATTTTTTTTTTTAAGTTTTTAAAAATGGGAAAAAATTTTTAAAACACTTTTTTGTTTTGGCTAAACGAAAGAGGATGGACATGCAAGTAAACTGGAGAAAGATGTGGAGTATTCCTTAATCATTTAGGAAGAGTTTGTATGACAGTCCTACTGAACAAGAGTAATCAGGGCCTGGCAGGAAACGAGAGAGTGGGACGCCTCAGAGCAGGGCTGGGATGGGGTTCAGTATGGATGTCGAGTTAGGGCAAGGCAGGCGAATCACAGCGAGCGCGGCGCCGGCAGGATGTGAGGGAACAAACCGCGTGCGGCGATCAAGTCCAAGACCTAGACTATTATGCAACAGACACAGAAGAACATGCAGGAGTGCATATTTAAATAGCCTGTTTGTGGCGTAGATTTACAGATACGATCATCTCACATGGAAAGGTAATGCCTTGCCGGTGAGTATTCAGCCAACGTGAAAATTCCGGACCGTCCCCGTTATACGTAATTTCCGGGGACTGGAGCGGCAGCGGCAGAAGCAGGGCCCAGAGGCGAGCCTTGTGGGAAGGTCCAAACTCCACTCCGAGTCGCTGGCAGCAGAGCCTGCGTGTGGCCAATGTTGAGGGTCCTGAGTGTAGCACCAACCCCTTTAGAGCGTCTGGAATGACGTTCAGGCTTTGATTGTGATGAGGTTGAATTTGGAAAAAAAATATTTATGAAGTATCGGTACAGTATGGATGTTTTTCATTATTGAGCGTACAGGTCAAATTATCGTACAGCTACATATTAGCATACGTCGGCAACACTGGCCATGAAAAAACTTGTACACCAATTTTTGGCGTTTCCAATGTTCTTCTAGTCAAGTACGCAGTGATTGGTGGATTAACGTGGCCCATCAGGAGCTTCTCGGCTCCTGTAACACGTTCGGCAACGTCAGACTGTGCCAAGGCGCAGACCTTTTTCTCCTTTTTTGTATTTGTGTAATCGCGCGCGAATTCAGCTGACCATTCAAGGCAAACGACATTCTCGCATGTTCTAGCTGTGGTCACACTCCATTACAGAACGTTTTTTCAAAGAACATTTGTAATCTTAGACTCAAAATGATATCCTCCTCGACTTTTCTAATGTGGCTGAGATAATGTTCGTCCTCTATGATTGTGGAACATTGTGCCTCTTTTATTATTTATTTTATTGCGAACAGCGTATAATCTGTTTTCCTCAACCATCCTCAAAATGTTCCCAGGTAAGTTTCTAACATACCAATTGGGGTACTTCGTACTTTTAACAATACAGAACACTTTTGTTCTATATAGACCCTTTGTTTCAAGTCCTATAAAGACTGTGCTTGACAGTTTATAGGACCTGTGTTACAATTAATTTCTAATACAGTAATAGTTTAAATTATTATATTTGTATTAATATTCTTGATCACCTTAATTTCATCCCTATCTACCTGATTTATCATATATGTGCTTCTATTAATAAAAAGCTGTTGCTAACGTGGTAAAGAAGCTTTAATAACCATCTTTATTTGTAGAGTGTAGCTTTTGTAAACACACGAACTTCCAAACTGTGTATAAAAAACATACACCACCTGCGCCTCACTGATGTTCTTCTTTGTTATCTTGAAACTTGTGGCACATGTTTATTGCAATATTGTCTAAACTTTACCTCAACACACCTCCAAAATGTTGCAAAAGTTCTAGCTTTGATTAATACGTCACATTACAGACGTTATTAATAAAAAAACATTCCATCACTTATGACGCGTGATAGTTCTCATAACGTTTTCTATGTGTCTAGAAGAAGTGATCTTGTCATCTGGAAATATTGTGCCACGTTTATTATTGCAATTTGTATAAACTGTTACCTCAAAGACACCGCAATATCCGCAAAAGTGCAGTCTGATAAAGTGTTTTTCTAGGCTTCAATACATCACATTATAAAACCGTTTTATAAAAAACAACCATCACCTCCGGCCTCATGACATCCTTACAGCCATCTGGAAAATATCACAGCGCTTCACTTTTTCCACTTTTATATACAGCCTTTTCCAAATGGATTTAATTCATTATTTCCTCAATTTCAAAACATACCCTCATATGACAATGTAAAGAAGGTGTTTAAATCCTATCATTTATTAAATAAACCCGAAGAAAACAAAATCACAGTACATATCCACATTGTACAATGTACAAATTGAGTGCTCAGGGTGGCAAAAATCCTGTTCCACTGATTATCCTTGATGTTTCTACAACTTGATTGGAGTCCACGTGTGGTAAATTCAGTTGATTGGACATTATTTGGAAAGGCACACAACTGTCTATTTAAGGTCCCACAGTTAACAGTGCATGTTAGAGCACAAACCAAGCCATGAAGTCCAAGGAATTATCTGTAGACCTCCTAGACAGGATTTGCTAGCGGGGCTACCCGGCCAAACTGAAGATCGGAGGAGAAGGCCTTAGTCAGGAGGTGGCCACGACCAGATGGTTCCACTCTGACATGGCTCCAGCATTTCTCTATGAGAATAGAACCTTCCAGAGAACACCATCTCTGCAGCCCTCCACACTCAGGCCTGTGGTTGAGTGCCCTACGAGCCACTCTTCACAAGAAGGCACCTGAGTACGCCAACCATGCGAAACCAAATTCTGGTCTTATGAAACCAAAGGATTGCTGTCGGAGGAACCAGGCACCGCTCTAAATCTGCCATACCATCCCTACGTTGAAGCATTGTAGGTGTTGGTGCAGCATCATGCGGGGGATGGTTTTCAGCGCAGGAACTTGCTCGACTATCCGGGATCGAGGAAAGATGAATGCGCCGTGTCGGAGACACTCCTCGGATGACAACCTGACCTCATACGGGGGACGACGTTTATCTTCCAAGGCAGACACACGATGCTACGCACAGAGCCCCCCCCCCAAGATAACATAGGATGGCTCAGGGCACGCTGTGAAGGTCCCTGAGTGCCCACTTCACTGCCAACTGAACATCTCGGGAGAGAATCTGAAATGGTGCGCACCACACCCCCGTCCCACGAGGGCGCTTGAGAGGTCCTGCAAAGGATGGGAGAAACTTACCAAATATAGGTGTGCCGAGCTTGTAGCATCATACTCCAAAAGACTTGTGGCTGTAATCGGTGCCAAAGGTGCTTCAACAAAGTACTGAGCAAAGGCTGTTATACTTGGGTGGTGTGTGTGTTTTTTTTTTTTTTTCTTTTTTTTTTTATTTTTTTTTTTTTTTTTTTTTTTAAATTTGGAAAGATTCAACGAACTTTTCACGTTGGTCATTAGGGCAACGTCTGTAACTTGAGGAAATTTAATCAGTTGGAATACAGCTGTCACATGCTGTGTGCACTTCCCGATGCCGTATAAGGTCTCTATAGTGGTAAGTGTTTTCCTTGTCTCTTGACTTGTTCCAATGTTTTGAGAACCGCATATCATCTGTTACTCCAACATCTCAATGTTGCAGGTCATGTTCTACTTTTCACATACAATAACTTTTATACAAATTACACAATCTCAGGCCTCATAACCTGCAGGGTCGCCCGGGTTACTTTTTTGAGTCTGTAACAAATAGTACATGGCTACAAAAAAACGCATGTCTAAGAATCGCTTCTTTAGTTCTCCTCTTTCCTACTATTTCGCTGTTTTTAAGTTTGATACCATTCTTACTATGTGCAATAAGTTTTTTTTTTTTTAGGCATGTTTTGGCAGTGCCGTTTTTTTTTTTTAGAGTTACATGATAAAACTACTGTCGGATTTTATTTATTTTAATTATAGTAGCGATTAGTCTGTATAGGTGCAAGTTTTTAGTTTTATTGAACTATTTTTACTCATCTAATGAAAGGTGTATGTACAGAATGACAGTATTCTTGTGTTGTAAGTATTCAGTTTTTTGTTTTTTTGGTGTTTGGCTTATCGTTATGTTAGAATCATTATTATACTCCTATACCTTTTTGTTCTTTATTTTGAATTGTTTTTAGCTTTATTATTTTGTTTTCATTTAAATGTTTAGTTTTGAAATGTTGTATGCATTTGTCATTTTTATTGAATCTCTTTATTTTTTTTTAAATGTGTATAGTATCGACAAAGTTTTAGCTTTTAGTTTTGGATCAGTTTTTAGTTGTTTAATACTACAATTGATTGCTTCTGATGTCCTCATTTGTAAGTCGCTTTGGGGGTGGGAGAAAAGTGTCTAATAAATGACTACTAAAATACATGACTAAAATGTATGGGCTCATAATTATCTACGATAAAACACTTGCGATCTTATTCCTAATGAGGTGATTCCGCTCTGTCTATTAAACCTTTGAGAAACACATCACATCAGAAATATAGCTTTCACGCAGCCACTGAGGCACATGGCAGCGCTCATCAGTACCTAAGCTTATGTTTAAACGTCTCTACAGTACAAACAGCCTACTTACACAGTCGCTACCTTTCTGTTTTGCAAACATGAAATTATAAACGAACGTATGGGAACAGTTTTTAATCCGGATATCGAACTGATGTTGTGGTAGCTAAGATCCAACGAGGAATTAACCTTTGGAACGAATGCTACCTTTCAAAGAGTGTACATGTTACATTATGCCATAGGTGGGCCCCAGTGACTGTTAAAGGTATTTAGTGATGTTGAATTATTCAAGAGATACCCCCCCCCCCCCCCCCCCCTCGTTCAAAAACTCGGGACAAACAAGTCTTCATTTTTCTTCCATGATTTTTTTAGCTACATAATGATTCATTAAATATAATATTTTTAAATAACACATTTATACCATTTAGACTTTAAATTGTGCTATGTACACAAGTGTGGGCACAGCAGACGTGTAAAATGATGGTCCTGATCAACAGTGTGTTTATTCAGAACTGTTGTACTCTGTGAACTCACGCTCACCTGAAGTATGCATCGGGCTGAACTAGCAAATCTAAGGAAAAAACTTGTGCGGGTTATGTGGCCCCAAAGCATCTAAGGTCATTACTATAACAGTATTGTTATTGTTGTCCTTACGCTGTGACTGTCTCTCACACACTGAGGAAAATGAATTTTGTTCTGTGCATCACACTATACAGATCCAGTTTCTGAAAACACATGAATCTGCAGACAAGTACCATAGATTGTGTGAGATCAAAATAAAGAAATAAACAAACACTATGGCCATCATGAAAAAAACACAATGAAAAGAAATCAACAAAGACAACATTACAAGCACACTTTGCAGTGTTATTTACAGATGGTATTCAGAATATAATTGTATTTTGCTTTTACTGCACTGCCATTTTTTCGCTTGTTTTAGCTATCACACTTTTAAAAAACAAATGTAGATAAAATTAGTATTATATATATCTCTATATATCTATAGATATGTATATGTGTGTGTATATGTATATCTATATATATATATATATATATATATTTATGTATTTATCAGAATAAGAAGATTTTTTAAAACCATTTTAATCTTTCTGTTCGATAGTCCACAAAATCTGTTCAGGACAAACTGGATTGTGCAATCAGCTATAATCTGAAGAGCAACAGCGTGACAAACCCATCATTTATTTTGTGACTGACCATAAACCTGAATAACCAGTATCATGGCCAAGGCAACCAAACCTGAAAGGCCAAGCCCACCATTGCACAGATATATTAACGTTAGTACAAACAGAATTTTACTTCCATGCATACAGTACTTTGTGTCTCACGATTAACTATTTAATGATTTTACTATTAAATGATGTTAAGCTTAACTATCAGGGTTCTACCTTGACATTAAACCCAATCTGTTGAATGATGAATGCTGTGAAGTGTTTGACATTCAGTCACACCCAAAACATGGCTGATACCTACCATTGTGCCTTGTGCCATGTGTTAATATTACTGAACCACAGAAAAGTTAAAGGAACAGTTCAAAATGGAAATATGTACTTACGCTCGTGTCGTGATTTTCATTCATCTGAATGTACTGTCACTCTTTCCCATACAACTGCAATCAATTGGCCCAAAATCTGTTGTGTTGGTTGTGTGGTTTACATTTCTGTAACTTCAAAGTCAAAGTCTGGCAATCTGCACTTGGTCTACCCAACAGGAAGACACTGACACGAATATGGAAACCTGATACATAAGACAGAGACAGACTGGCCCAGTTGCACAACAACAAAATAATCCGTTGTAATGTCAACTAAACATTGCACTCAGTCAACACTTGCTTTACTATTTCTAAACGTTTACTTGAATTTGTTCGCTGCACTGAACTGTACATTTCAAACACCAAATTCATTTTCAACACTGAAGATAAAAAAGATTGCGGGCCTTTCGCATCTGATAAATGTGACAACAAAGAAAAAACCAAACAAACAAAGCAATTGTTTAAAATACAGTCTGTAACCCTGAGTAAATACTTTTACTGTATACTTCCAGCTTTCTCATCGATAGTCGCCACATTGCTTCACAGCTCATTTTCATCAAGATAAACTCTTCAACCTTGTTGCATCACCAATAGCCAATGGAAATCACCTACTGTCAATGAAAATGAGTGACGGCAGTCTGATGGTCTGGATGTTCTGCGAGATAAATGACAAACTGTCAAAGAAAAACATTTTAACACACACCTGAACTATAGTCAATCAAGGTCTGCGGGTTTACCCATCAATAACACAAAGCCAACATGTCATGAGGATGGAGATGTGGTTAAAACCAAATCTAACACACCTCACTGAAAAAAATAATTTGTAGTGTTGTAAAATATATTAAATTAACCATCATAAGTTTTACTTGTAATATTAAAATTCAAAGAGAACAACAATTTGTACACATTGAATTCCTGTGAAAGTATACCGCCCTGTTAGGGACACATACCTAGTTATCACAAAATGTTAATAATGTAAATGTTAAACAATGAGCTTTTCTTGGATAGTATATGTCCCTTATGCCATAATAGTATTTTTTATTCTTAAAGCAATAACAAAACAATTATTGATGAATAGAATATATCTTGATTATTAAGAACAGGTACTTTTTTGTGCCCATTTTTGCCAACAGGATGGTAAATAATACAAATATTTTGCTCAAAAACATATATATGCTGTTAATGCTCCTCACCTCACAAAATAAAACAAAAGTATGCCAAACATTTAACGTTGCTGTCATGGTATTCAACTTAATTGAACATTTAAGTGTAAAGCCTCTCGTGCAAATCCAGTCTTGTCAGTTAAATCTTTTCTTTTGCTCAAGCAATCTGTAATTTGTTGGATATGACATTGTTGTTATTTTATGTATTCTTCACCGCATAATATGGGGAGGAAGACAGACTGATGGTTTTTATGTTGGATGCAGTTTTGGTTATATCTAGCTCTGACAGGTTAAAGCCTCATCTTTTTCTGTTCGTTTGGTTATTGTCTTTCTATATTTTATACCTCCTAAAGTCAAAACTGTGTATGGTGCAGCAAATGCAGTTCATGTTGGTAATGGAGATTGAATTGTATAACAGCAGTGGTTCCCAACCCTGGTCCTGGAGGCACCCCAACACTGCACATTTTGCATGTCTCCTTTCTCTGACACACCAATTTCAGGTCTTGGAGTCTCTACTAATCAGCCGATGACCTGAATCAGGTGTGTTTGATTAAGGAGACATGCAAAACGTGCAGTGTTGTGGTTCCCAACCCTCCAGGACCAGGGTTGGGAACCACTGTATTACAGAACAGCAGACACCAAGTAGCATTAAGTCATACTTTATTTTTTTATATTTTCAATAGAACAATTATTACCATTCTATATCAGTGGAGGTATGCATGTTTTGTTGATTAATGCCATGACACTTTTTTACTGAATGCACCTTTAAAACCTTGTGTCCAGACTTTACTAGGTCATGTGAATGTGACTAACTCACTTTTATTTATGTTGGAAAAATAAACAGTTTAATTGTATTTTAGTTGTGCGATTTCTGATAAAGGTATAAACCAGTAAAATTACTTAAAATGTGTTTTTAGAAGATTTACTTCTCGTAACAATTTGCGCTAACACATTTTAAGTAAAATGTATTGCTCTAATATCAACAAGTTATTTTTTTCAGAGCTGAATCAGCCAAAGTTCTGTCAAAATCAATGAATCGTGTGCATTCATTATTGGCTTGTGCTGAGAAAAGGAGTGTTATCTCATAGTGTATATGTATTTCTTCAAGGACAAACATCTTCACTTAATTACCAGGTCATCCAAGCAATGATTCATTAATAAATTACTTTCACCAAAATTGTTACAAAATCTAATATCAAAAAAGACAGTTTATATATAAATATATATTAAAAAATCTATTTCATAAACTTTGAAGTCAGTGTCTGGTGATGTAGGAATACCTGAGGTGACATTAACTGAAGTACCAATCATAGAGATCATGAGCTTCTTTATATTCCCTGCGTCGTGCGATATAGTCACAGGCAGTGCAAATAGCCAGAATAAACTCTTGTCTCTGCAATATTAAATGAGGACTTGGAGTGAGATGTTTCCTCCAGTTAAAGTACTTGCGATATGCATCTTCATCCTTGTCCAGCTGAAGCAGATATTCGGCTAGTGACTTTGGATCTGGGAAGTCATCGACATGAATGAAGGACTCGGCAGGAACAAAGTTTTCATAGTTTCTTCTCGGAGGACCCAACACCACAGGGACGGTACCTGCCGCGAGTGGCCCATTTATCTTCTCAGTGATGTAGTCTTTGTGGATGGAATTCTCAAAGGCAAGGTAAAATTTGCAACTAGCCATGGTTGGATAGTAGTCGTCGTAACCCAGAAACCTTGCAAAAGCCTTTCCGAACAAAGTCACTTGGATGTATTTGCTGAATTCCCTGTAAAAAACGTTCCTTGTGTCAACACCAGTTGATGGATCCTTGTTACTTACAATCCAACACACCAGTTTGTCCTTTTTGGGAATGACAAAATCCTCATTAGGTTTTTTCCTGGTGATCAAGCGCATCCGTACAGGAATATCAGCATCCTGTCTGTAGCTGAGAGTGAGATTGAACAGGTTTTCCAGACCTCGGATCCTTTTGGTGTTGGTTGGTGATTCCAAATGCAACCAAATCCACCTTTGGAACGGAGGACGAGGAGATGGAGGAAGGTTGGACAGATCAGTGATGGCTCTATGATAAACAATGACATTATCTGCACTGTTGTAGAGAGCTCTATCATCCGTCAGTTGACAACGATCAATATTGTAAAACTTTTTGCAGTCACTGAAATCAAACCTATAATTTTCAGGCCAAACCCATAACAGAAGTACAGGTTTCTCCTCTGCTTTATCAGTAAGATAGTTGTTAGTCTTGGCATATTGGACTGGTCTAAAAACTGGAGGTGGACATTTGTTTGAAGGCGAGAACCAGAAAAACACAACACCCAGAGAGATGACACCTGCCAACGTCACTATTACACCCAGACGCAACAGCGATGGGCCATTTGTGTTTGACATTTTTGATCTAAAGAGGTAGAAAAAAAGTTTATTCACTTTAACAGACAAGAATTAAAAGAAACGCTTCAATAAAAACGTGTAAAATGTAAACTTTGACCACTTTATTCTGGTAAAATTATATTCAAATTTCGTTTTTTGAAACAAAGTATTTAATTCACTTCCTCACCTGATTAAAGAAGAAATAAAATCTGCTATTTGGTGTCCCATATAAAGCCGATGTCTGATGATTACTCTAAATAGACAGAAACATGGAAGAGAGTTTCTTTAAAGCATGATTCCCGAGTTTAAAGAAAGAATAAAAAACTGGGTTGTTTTGTGATTTGCCACACCTGGAGGAAGTGGCAATGACTGAGAAGAGACATGACATGGACCAATCACAATTCAGTATGCAAATAGCACTATGACACCAACCCTTCCGCAGTTAGTCCTCTAAACAAACAAACACACCTGAACCAGTTTATGAAGATTCACCATCTGCAAGCAGCAGGTATCCTGGTTAAAGCACTGTATCCTAATAATACATGTAGGCTTAAACATGAGTCAAATAGAAGACTATAAGATAATTATTGTATAAATACACACAGAAGCAGCATGTTTAAAAGTCATTTAGAACTTTTGGCCAGGAGGTGGCATTTGCAGTACCCGCATGACGTGAGATGACCAATCATATTCTTCACATGAACGAATTTCAAGGAATAATATAAAACTAAATAGCAATGAAGCAAAGCTACAAGTCTGACCATGTTCCGGTTCCAGTGTGAGGTTCATTTTAGAAATTCCATTCAAATTAAATATACAGACACACTACACTATTTTATTATAAACATGATATAAAATATTTGGGAATAATAATATATATTTTTTAAATATATTCCTAGAAAAAGGGGAGCATATAATACTCATTATTACACAGTTATAATAAAACATATCAATATAATAGATATTTATCAGAAAAAAAAACATTTGAACTGTTTTTTATTTTTGCTGCCACATACTGTATTATGAAAGAACTAAACGATTAATACAATTATCAAATTATACTGGAGTTCCACACATAGCTTTCCCCAAGGACTTTTAAAAAGAAAGAAACAGCAAAATATTTTCCTTACTGTATATTTGTTTTTGAGAATGAAAAAAAAAAAATCATGAATCCAAACAACACTCTAACAATGCTGCAGCTAAGACTTGTGAGCCTTTGCTCTTTTTTAATTTATATTACGTTATGTATGCTATTTCATATTTTATTTTACAATATATTATATACATATTTTTTAAATGATCATCTTGTTGAAGTGCAGCAATCGTACGGTCCCAGATCCGAATACTGCCTGGATCA
The DNA here is from genome assembly GCA_018155175.1 of Sinocyclocheilus anophthalmus. Taxonomy (NCBI): domain Eukaryota; kingdom Metazoa; phylum Chordata; class Actinopteri; order Cypriniformes; family Cyprinidae; genus Sinocyclocheilus; species Sinocyclocheilus anophthalmus. Next base: position 687,855 of record JADLZN010001185.1, on the reverse strand, counting down.
TGTCCCGATCCCAGGTTGGATCAGGACAGGGAAAAAGGTTGGACAGATCCTAACTGCCAGACTTACAATAAATAAACACATCATCAAAGTGTTGCTATTTCAGTTTCATTTCCATTGAACTTTAATGTAATCATGAATCATGTAACGTAAGTGAATTCTTAGTAGCCTAGTCATTCTAAGTCACGCTAAGCTGAGTGTCATTCTTGAATTTTACAAAAGAAAACATTGTATAATGCTACCTGTTGTTAGTGCAGGTCATTGTTTTATGAGTGACAAAGTGTGTTTGCTTTGTTAGTGTTATGAAGGAAGAATGAGTTGATTTGAGAATGAATTGAGAAATCATGTATAGCCTAATTCAGCAGTTTAAACTGGCCATCTGCTTTGAAACTTTTTTATTGTTTAAAATAAAAAAAATTTATTGGACTGTTTTATTGGTTTGTTTTATAATGTAATGTTCCTTTCATTGCACAGTGTAAAACAGACTTAGGCTTGCCTTGGTAGGCTATATGGTAATAAAGGATATTATGAGAAACAGTGTATTGAATTTTATACTGGTTTAAAGAGGGAAACTTGAGAAGAACAGATCCTATATCAAAATCCTAACAAATTAAACAGCCCTAAATTATGCAGTAGTTCAGCAGTTCTCAACCTTTTGTTGGTTCTCAACCAACATGAAGTAAAAAGCGCATGCGCGATCGTGCATGCAGCCTGTTGCCTCTGCTCCTGTGTAGTTGTTGTTGTTGTTTTCTGTTCTATTAGCTTTATTAGTGCTGCCTTTTCTTATTGTATTTTTTTGTGAGCTCTTTGAAGTTGTGCCCTTTCAAGGATGCAGGTGGAGAAAGATTTAACAACCTTTTTACCGTACCGGAGTTCCCGCGTTCAACACCTGTTGGATACCCTGCTCGGATTGTTTACTCCCGGCATCAGCTGATTGATCTAAAGCCGGCCAGTTTAGCGATTCAGCCAGCTGATTTAGCTACCTACTGAAATCTGGAGGAAAACTCATAGCGGATGTAGGGGAGGAACAAGACAACGGGGGAAGAGAGCTGGGCTGAGACAGTAGAGACTTAAACGTGCAATAGGTGATTGTCTTAAGAAACATTATTTTGTTATGCTGGTTAGAAATCTCTTCACATCCAGGGCCGGATTAACAATAGGGCTAGGTGGGGCTTAAGCCCCAGGGCCCGAGCAACGAGGGGGACCGTGATTGGCTGTGGAGTAGATTGACTGAAGCGCCAATCGCCAACGCCCCCATTTTAGTAGCAGATTATTTAGTGTAGCTTGGCCGTAAATTCCATGTAGTACCAGGCCCGGATTGGCTAATCGGGAGCACTGGGAGGATTCCCGGAAACATTTAAGTTCATGAGGGAGACTTCTTCATGTTAATTATCTGTGACATCAGGGGAAAATATGCATTACAAAAAAATAAATAAAAAAATACTTCTTGCGTAGGCTATTCTTAAACATGGACCTCATTACTGAAGTAAAAATCCAAACACCAGAAGCGGCCCACACTCTCTTAAGTTTTCTTTAATTGAAAAACATGCATTTTCATTCATTCAAAGCCTATAGTTGCAATAATATTTTAGTTCAAAACATTAAGTGCCATTGTTAAAAATGCTTTATTGACTGACATTTCATATACGTTCAGTTGTTATGCTTTCAAATTTCATGCCATTTGTAATTTCACAGTATTTTCACCTCAATTACACGTGTGAAGTCACAATTCTATAATGGTACAATTTACTCAGGCCGATGACATTTTTTGTATGACATTTAAAATTCTTTTTAGAATAATTATACATAAATAGGTTAAGCAAGTGATTATTTCTGAGAACTTTTTAACTGCAGGCAGACTTAGGCCTACATTATGGTACAGTACAAATATTTGGAACGTCCCTTATTCTGTCCTTTATTTTCTTAAAGAATAAACACTTATTTTCTACAAGAATACAAGAACCACAATTGTCCCTTTTTTCCATTTCTGAAGTTAATTGGCAACCTTGATGATGTAATTATCTTTTGACTCCCCTGACAGCGGAACCTTTCTCAAAAAATAAAGTCTGTTGGAGATATGCGAGCAAAAAAAATTATAGATAAAAAAATGCATAATAGAAAGCGCAAAGCACTGAAAAGGCCAGTTAAAAAAAACAAAAAAAACAAAGTGGGCCGCCCTTACCAAAAAGTAGTATACTTCAAATTTATTTTAAGCTCAAGTATATTTTAAAGTATACTTTACGTAGTAAGTATACAAATATCAGTGTAATAGTAGTATACTTGTAAGTGTACTATATCAATACTCCTTGGGACTAAATTGGCACACTTTCTAGTATATAAAAGTATACTTAAAGTATAACAGTAGTAAACTTTGAGTACACAACTAGTTTACATCAAAATGTTTAGTTTGTACTGCAACTATATTAAAAGTGAACTTATAGGTATACTGATAGTTTACTAATTAAATACTTGTAGTAGCATTTTTAGTACACTTTAAAAATATAGTCTTAGTAAACTACTAGTTTAATACTGCAAGTATACTCGTAAGTTTTCTTTAAGTGAACTTTACATCATACTTGAAGTATGCAATTATGTCCCTATTTAGGTATTACTTTGTATATATTTTGTTACATGAATATCTGAACATACAAAACATCAAAAGAACAGGGTATCTGCTTGTAAACAAAAAAATGTATTCTAGCTTCATGCATTCTTTTTTTAAACACTTGAATGTGGATAAGTTTCATAAATAAAAAATAAAGAAATAAACAACATTTTGAACAAAAAGCTGAAAAAAGACTATGAATTGGATTGATATGATAATCAAAACATAAAGTCGATCAACACCCCAAAGCTTGACAGTCATTATTACCTCTTCATTGGTCGACATTATTCCATAACGTTACACAGTTTTGATGCTGTTTTATGTCTGATGATCGTGTTTGATTACATGTGGAAGCATCTGATGTTTCGGTTTCTTCTTCACTTGTGTTTTTGGAAATTCTGTACAGAAGATGTGTACTAGCGCCCTCTACAGTATAACAATGAAAACACGGATTCTAGGAGCACAATTATAGCTCAAATATATTTAGTATATTTAAGTATATAAGTATAAGTCAAGTATACTTAAATGTCATTTTAAGTATATTTCTGAGAAGTACATAAAAAGAAGACTAAAAGTATACTTTCCTATGTTTGTAAGGGCGGTCTAAGGCATGAAACTCCAGGGCTGAAAATGAGTCCCACTCCGGCCCTGTGTAGTACCATTAGAGATTGAAACGTCACGTTTGATTTTGGTTTACCAATCAATCTTCGATAAGTAAAAATGTCAGCTATTCTAAAAAAAAAAAAATGTGAGAGAGGGGCTCAAAAAAATAAAAACAAGCAGATAAAACATAGTCAGTAAAATCCCCTGCTATCAGGTTATACTAAAGCTGATGATGGAGTAGAAGTTGTGAAACAGCAAGTGGATCAGGCACATGGAGCAGATAAAACAGTGCCATCGTCCACACATTTATATTAGTTTGATTATTAACTTGATGGATGCATTTGGCTTTTTGTGTTTGAACAAACTCTATATATTCACTTAAGGATTGGGAAATAACCCAGTAGAAAAATGTTAATCGTTTTGCGCGTCAAAGCTTATCAGTTAAACACGTTTTAAAGGGGTCATATGATGCCATTTAAATTTATCCTTTCTCTTTGAAGGGTAAAGTTCTTGGTGCATAAAGAAGATCTGTAATTTTGCAAAGACGAAAGTCTCAAATCCAAAGAGATATTCTGTATAAAAATTAAGAGTCAACCACACCCTCCTAAAACAACTCGTTCTAACACGCCCCACATATCTACATCACTATGTGGAAAAATTTGCATAACGCCACCCAAATGTTCAAACAAAGAAAGAAGGAGTAACTTTTATTCTCGCTGTAGTATTGTTGCTGCCGCCATGTCGTGAAGACGCTGTGTGTTGTTTGAAAGAGAAACTACTTTGTTTGACCTTCCAACAACGGACATATCCGCTTGTCATGCCTGGAGCGGATCCGTGCTGGTCGCTGAGGAAATAAATCAACTTCACGCTGTGGATCGTGGATCGGCTTTCACCGTGGATGAAGCGGAGTCCCGCCCGGGGTCGTCACATGTGGTTGCAGCAAGCCCGCCGGACGCTCCTTCGTCGAATCTGCCGGCTGCGCCGTTCTCAAGCACGCCCGCCTCCACTCACTCTAGGCCACCGCTCACTCTAGCCCACAGTGTGTTTCGTTGTGAAAGCGAAAATAAATACTTTGTTTGGCCTTCCAAAAGAGGACACGACTAGAACTCAGTGGTTAACCCTTTGCCTGATCCCCCCCGGCCCCGGAGTTTTGGGGAAAATGCTGGATTTTGACATCAAGATTTCAAAAGCTTGTGGATTGAAAGGGCTTATAAGATAGAAGATCTACTGTAAATTAGAAAAATTTGGCTGACCGAAAGTTATGTGGGCGTGTATATACTCGTATAAATTGCATATTTGACGTATCAGATGCGAATTGTGACTTCCTAATATTCAGGGAAATCGTAGATATGAATGATGTTGAACTTTATTAATGTTTTTAAAAAAAATCTTTTTATCCTCATTCCAAACCAACAATAAAACAGGAGAAAGTGCTAACTTATTACTATATTACTATACCATATAGTAGTAAAACACATGTGAACAGTAGCCTACTTTTTGATCAGTAATATTCAGGAAATAATAGATATTGAATGGATGTTTGAACTTATTTGCATGTTTTTTTTTGTCTTTTTATCCTCATTCCAAATAATCAGAAAAGAGGAAACCAACAATAAAACAGGAGAAAGTACTAAATTACCAACAGGCTCATCAAAGCGTTTGATCCAGTCCTGATACACTTAATTTCTCAAATAAACCCAGCCACCATTGTCATCGCTATTTCCAGCCCTATTTAAATCCAGATCACCCCTGCTGCCTCTACCACGTCTCCCGGCTCTCCCACGCACAGCACGGCCACGTGTACCGCGGCCACTCCCACCTCTTTGGGGCAGCTAGTGCTACTTCCAGCCCTATTTCTCCTACCCCTGCTGCCTCTACCTCTAGCAACAGCTCTCCTATCGACACAACGACCACGTCCACCACTGCCACCCCCATCCCCGTTGGGCAAAGGGTCGAAATGATCACTTGTTTGTGCTTCATGAACACTCTCGCCTTGCACGGCGGCATCATTGCGCTGCAAAGATGTACCGGGAGAAGCACGATTATTAGACCGATCGTCATTTCCAAAAGGCAAATATTCCCCTTCAGAGTCAGAATCGGCGAATAACATTTGCAACACATCCTCACGGTACAACTTTCTATTAGCCATTTGGCGATTTTCTCTCACAAATCTCACAATTTACTCGCACGCTATGAACTGAACTGCTTCCGCATCAATGACACGATAGCTCACTTGCTATGCTATTTCCTCGAACACTTTGAATAGGAACATGACATAATTTTGGTCTAGAATCGAAGTACTACATGTCTGCCATCTAGTGGTAGGAAATACAAATTAGATATTGCACCATATTAGGAACTACAGTTTAGGAACAAAAGTTATTCTTCATCAAAGATCTTCAACGTCCTCATCACTTTTTCTTACACACCCTTCACATATACCTGTGACACACACTCACACACACACAACCCCTCCAGCCAGCACTCGTGAAAGGAACACCAACACCAGGAATCCGCCCCTGCCTTAGGCACTCAGCTCCTGTAACAAACAGAAATCAGGTTATACACTTGAAAAGAATGAATTACAATAAAGAGGGTTACCCACCCCCAAATGAACAGATAACGAATACTTAAATCCACCAAAATAACTAACTAATACAAAACAAGGCAATAATAAAATATTATTGCTACTACAACACAAAACAAAACTCAGCCAATGAGCACAAACATCAGACTCACAGCCACTCAATATAGCAATACAACAGTGAAGAATAACACTTACAGAATAACTATGAAAAAAAAAACAGTACAACAACCAAAAAAGTAATTGAGCACACTTAAGACTCAGGTTGAGCACACTCACAACGATCAACACATGTTTCACAATAAAGGCGTCCAATCAATACATGAAACAAAAAAAGAAAGGAAAGAGAAAATGTTGGTAAACCAAGGAACGAACACACACACACACCAAGGCTTCAACAAAACACCACAAAAGGGAATTACAAAACAAAGTTAACCAAAACAAAGCAACAGCATCTCCAGATGATAGTTCCCACGTAGCCCCAACAACAGGAAAGCTAATCGCAAGTAGTGACGCCACTGGTCTGTCTGCAATGAAATTACAATTTAGACATCTGCTCAGACAAACCCCCCCCCCACCCAAATTATCTGGAGCCCCCAGTCCACTGCTAGCGGAGGACCCCAAATGCACTGGGTCAACTGGTACCCCAACATCTGCAGCCAGAGAAGTTTCTGAACTACAAACAACCCCCCCCCCCCCCCCCCCCCCATACACTGATCAACCTCTCGGAACTTCCTCACCCAAAAGATGGCCCCACTTAGAATACCGGGCTACGATGTGAAGGCATGGCCACGGAAAGTCCTTCTGGGTACGAACCTTCAACATCGAACGATGCACCTGCCTCACCTTATCCAAAGAGTCTACAGGGGTAATAGAATAAACTGAACCTCCCTCTTTAGGGGCCTTCACCACCTTGTACACCACTGGGCTCCACATGTCACAGATCTTTGATCGACCTCTCACGCCAACGTCCCGAAGATATACTAGTTGACCCTGCCCCAGTGGTGCAATTCCTGCAACATGCGAGTCATGTTGTATCTTACGGCGCTCTGCAGTGACTCTAAGGTGCTCGCGTGCTCCTTCAAAAGCTACCTTCAATCAGGTTTGATGCTCTATAACCCACTCATGCACACTTCCTGCAGTCACCTCCTCCACTCTACCGAACAAAAAATCAACTGGTAAACGGGGCTCTTGACCGAACATCAAATAGTATGGTGACTCGCCAGTTGATTGATGGGGAGTGGTATTGTAGCTAAACAGTACCTGCGGCAGACATGACGCCCAATCCCGCTTACTTGAAGGAGGCAGAGTGCGCAAAAGGTATGCAAGGTCCTATTGAACCGCTCGCACTGGCCATTTCCTGCAGGATGGTAAGGCGTGGTTCGAGACTTCTCCACCTTATACAGATTACAAAGCTGCCATATAAGTGAAGATTCAAAGTTGCGGCCCTGATCAGAATGTATACGACCAGGGACCCCAATCTTACAGAACCATTCCACCACAAGCACTTGAGCCACTGTTTCTGCTCTCTGATCCCACGTAGGAACCGCCAGGGTGTACTTTGTGAAGACATCGGTCATCACTAGCACGTTCTCCAAACCTGAACTGGATGGTTCCAACACAGTGAAATCAATGGCCAAGATCTCGTTTGGCCTAGAGGCCAGCAAATGCCCCATGAGACTGGAGGCAATCGGCGGTACATCTTTAGCAGACTGGCAACATTCACACTCCCTACACCAACGGGCCACCTCTCCGGAAATACCGGGCCAATAGCAGTGCTGACGAACCAACTCAGTCGTACGTTCAATGCCCTGGTGTCCGTGCTCCTGATGCAGCCACCTCAAAATCTCTTCTCTTAAGAAAGAGGGCAGAAGTACTAGAAAAATTTCCTCTCTTCCATCAGGGCGGAAGATTCAACGGTACAGAACCCCCTCACGTTCTACCAGGCGGTCCCACTGACGGAGCACCGTCAAGCTACCCTTAGATAATGATCGACGTTCATCTAAGCTGGGAAAGCGCTTACACCGCCAGAAACACAAGACCCTACCAATATCTGGGTCAGACTCTTGTAATACCCTCAAATCAGCTACAGAATGGCTTGGAAAGACTTTAAGTGTAGCTTGGGTGACCTGATATGCCGGTTCCACTCCTGCTGCCTGTTGTACAGATGCAGGAACCACAGTGGCTGGTAAAAACTGTCCCACCCCATTGCTGTCCGCTGGAGGCCGTCTCGAAAGGGCATCAGCGTTACCATTACTCTTACCTGGCCTGTACCAAATTTCAAAGTCAAAACCAGCCAGCTGGGCCGCCCAGCGCTATTCTGTGGCCCCCAGCTTTGCTGACGACAAATGTCTCAGGGGGTTACTTTCAACTGTAAAAACAATACATTTATGCCCCAACAAATACTCTCTGAATTTTTCCGTCATTGCCCACTTGAGCGCCAAAAATTCTAGTTTCATTGAGCTGTATTTTACCGGATTGCGCTCGGTGGGCCGCAAACTACGACTGGCAAAAGCGATAGGTCGAACCTTTCCCTCCTGTTCCTGGGAGAGGACTGCCCCCAGGCCCCGGTGACTGGCATCCACTTCAAGGATGAAGGGCAGTGAAAAATCGGCATATGCGGGTTGTGAGCTTATCCTTCAAGGTGTCAAAACTCTTTTGACAATGCTCTGTCCACGCACTGGCAATTCTTGATCCTGACCATTTTTTATGCCTGCCCCCAACAAACTCAGCAACCAGCTTATGTAGAGGAGCTGCCAATTTTGCAAATCCCTCCACAAAGTGGTGATAGTAATGGGCAAACCCTAAAAATGAACGGTGCTCTGTAACATTACTCGGACGGCTCCAATTCGCCCCTACCTCCACTTTACTTGGGTCTGTGACAACCCCCTGGGAGGACACCACATGACCCAAATACTTAACCTGTTGTTTGAAGAATGCACACTTTTCCAGCTTTGCTTTAAGATCTTCCCGTTTCAATCGACCCAAGACCACCTCCAGCCGTTCCACATGCTGGGTCACTGAGGAGGAAAATACCACAATGTTGTCCAAATACAAAAGCAACGACTGATGCCGCTGATCACCAAACAATCTTTCCATCAAGCGCAGGAAAGTGCTGGGAGCATTACAAAGACCAAAAGGCATCCTATTCCATTCCAATAACCCGAACGGAGTACAGAATGCAGTCTTGGGCCCATCCCCCTCAGTGACTGGAACTTGGTTGTACCCGCTGGCCAAATCCAAAGTGGAAAACCAGCGGGCTCCTGTCAGTGCGTCTAACGTCTCCTCTATGTGAGGCAGCAGAAACGCGTCCTTCCTGGTCTTCGAATTCAACAGACGGTAGTCTATGCACATGCGTAGGCTACTGTCTTTCTTTTTCACTAAAACAATAGGAGACGCGTAGGGACTACAACTCTCTCGAATGATCTGGCCCTCCAGCAGCTGGTTGATGTGCGTCTTTACCACATCATACTCCGAAGGGGGCAAGTACCTATATCGCTGCCGGACTGGGATTTCGTCTGTAAGGGGAATGTCATGCGAGATCAGGTTAGAACACCCTAAATCACTGTCATGAGCCGAAAACACACACTGATAGCTCTGCAACAGGGTCCTAACCCTATCTTGCTCCTCCAACTCCAAAGCAGACAAGTCAACAGATTCAATCTGTTCCAGCAACGAGGGTTCTACCACACAGCCTTGGGAACCCACCGTAGCAACCACATCCTTTACTTCAGTCACCCCTGGAGGCAAGCTCACAACATACACGCCATGAAGGTCAAATAGAAAGAACGCCTGGTCCGAGACCGACAAATGACGAGCCCGAATACAGGCCTGCGCCTCTTCAATCCATTCGTTGATGCCAATCCCTGACTTGCCATTAAACTTGGGGCATTTCCGATCCCTGGGTGCAAACACAAATCTTTCTGACTGGCTAGCACTTACACCGACTGGATGAGGTGTAACAGGCTCTGCATCGGAAACATCCCCCCCCCCCCCCTTGAGAACATGCCGAATGAGAAAGGCAAACGAAAGTGTACGTCTGCGCAGCCTCTCGTTGTCTGCCCCCAACTGGGCCACAAGTTCTTTAAGTTCTCATAAGTTTATTTTTTTTTTTTTGTTTTTTGTTTTTTTTTTTTTTTTTTATCTCCATTGTTGTAAAATCAAAATTACCACACCAATAGGGAACCACGGACAGGAGACCCAAAGGAATAGGAAAAAACGTTCTTCACAATCCAGACAGACGCTGCTGCTTTGCCTTAACACTAGAAAAAAAACAAAATCACACTGACGAATAAGAAAAGCCAACAATCATAAGAAAAACAAGATCTAGATAACCATGTCTCCACCTAATTACCGTGAGACCCTGCCGACTACGCCAAATGAGCCGAAGCAGTAAAGGATTGGAGATTTAGCACGACTAAGCCACCCTGGGTCTAGCCCAGGGACCTTTATTAATAAATTTATTTTTAGGCAACACAGGTCAGCTCACGATAAATTGGCAGGGGACATAGATATACAAAGTAATTTATTACAATTAAAAAAGGTTTATTACATAAAGGGAGGTAGAAGAGCAATCACTAAACACAACAGTTCACATATAACAAACTCAATTACACACTTACAATACAACAGTGGCAACCTGGGTATCAACGGACATCCAAGGATGCAAGTACAGGAACGAGGCGACACAGGGCCTAAGCGCCACAATCGGCCTATACAGCAAAACACCTGTAAGAAATTATAGTTGCAGGTGACCAGCTTCCACTTCAAATTGTGTATTAAACTATGCTCCTTTCCCTACAAAGAGCTTAATTATCATAGAGATAGTTCGGTAACACTTTACTTGAAGGGGTGTGCATTAGACTGACATGACACCTTCATAATCAGGACATGACACATGTCATGAATATGAATGAGGTTTTATGCATGTTTATGACAACTGTCATTTTTAATGCAAATATGACATTATTTGACCTAACCCTACCCCTACCCTTACCCCTAACCATAGCCCATAACAAAGACATCTCAAACAATGTCATCTTTGCATTAAAAATTACATAACTGAGCGAATGACACTTAATGACAGTTGTCATAAACATGCATAAAAACCCTTCATATTCATGACATGTGTCATGTCATGATTATGTAGGTGTCATGTCATGATTATGAAGGTGTCATGTCAGTCTTATGCACACCCCTTCAAGTAAAGTGTAACCGATAGTTCTTTCCGATCTTAATAATATGTAAATAGTACCTCCGGAGCGATAATTTGTCACTTATAGCGTGGGAGCAGCAGCAGGCCATCAAGAACCATCTGCTGACCAAAAGGGTACATGATCAAAATGTTTGAGCATGTTCGGGGTTCATTTCGACTCCGCTGAATCCGTACATTGTACTTTGTCACTGCTACTCTGTAATAAAAGTTATTCTTCATCAAAGATCTTCAACGTCCTCATCACTTTTTCTTACACACCCTTCACTTATACCTGTGACACACACTCACACACACACAACCCCTCCAGCCAGCACTCGTGAAAGGAACACCAACACCAGGAATCCGCCCCTGCCTTAGGCACTCAGCTCCTGTAACAAACAGAAATCAGGTTATACACTTGAAAAGACACAGTCACCATCTGTGATGGATTACAATAAGGAGAGTTGCCCACCCTCAAATGAACAGCTACAAATACTTAAATCCACCAAAATAACTAACTAATACAAAACAAGGCAATAATAAATTATTATTGCTGCTACAACACAAAACAAAACTCAGCCAGTGAGCACAAACATCAGACTCACAGCCACTCAATATAGCAATACAACAGTGAAGAATAACACTTACAGAATAACTATTAAAAAACAAAACAGTACAACAACCAAAAAAAGTAATTGAGCGCACTTAAGACAAACTCAGGTTGAGCACACTCACAACAATCAATACACGTTTCACAATAAAGGCGTCCAATCAATACATTAAACAAAAAAAGAAAGAGAAAATGTTGGTAAACCAAGGAACGAACACACACACACACACACCAAGGCTGCAACAAAACACCACAAAAGGGAATTACAAAACAAAGCAACAGCGTCTCCAGATGATAGTTCCCACGTAGCCCCAACAACAGGGAAGCTAATCGCAAGTAGTGACGCCACTGGTCTGTCTGCAATGAAATTATAATTTAGACAGAAATTCCATAAATAAATAATAAACCAACCGGTAGTATTATTATGAAATTTTAATTCTACTTTCTAATCCTGTTATCTTCAGATAACTAAGAATTTCTCTCATAATACTTGTCTGTCCTGAGGCACAATTTAAAAGATTTGATATAGTGAAATGGAGTACTCTATGTTTCTCAGTCCTTAATAACTCCTCTCTGTCTTGGGTCTATACTGCACAAGGTAGAAGTACATGCTCAATAGTCTCGCTTCACGGCATGTAGTACATAATCCTGACTGATGTTTCCCTATTGTGAATAATGAATGATTTAAACCAGAATGTCCTTTTCGAAGTCGAGTAATTATTTTGTCTTCTTTTCCATTGTTAAAGCATACTCTCCCTTTTCAACTTGTTTTTGGATATTGTATAGGTGTCTGCCCTTTAAATCCTTGTCCCACATTTCCTGCCACTTTTTATTCATGTGTTCTTTAATTCTTCCTTTTATTTCTACTTTACTCAGTGGAATTTGTACCTCAACGTTTATATGTTTCATTGCTTGTTTGGCCAGTTTATCGACTATTTCATTTCCTATTACTCCTGCATGTGCAGGTACCCATAAGAACCTCAGGACTAAACCAATTTACTGAATCCTAAGAAGATTTATAAGTACTTCATAGATTAAATCCTTTCTTGATGTTGACATATTAAACTATTTAAAGCTGACAAGGAATCTGTACAAATGACTACCCTAGTAGGCTTAACTTCCTCCACCCATTGAATAGCTAATACAATTGCTATTAGCTCTATTGTAAAGACTGATACAAAATTAGTTGTCCTTTTCTGAACATTGACTTGTAATCTTTGGATATATACAGCTGCAGCTGACTTTCCTGATGTAGGATCTTTAGAACCATCTGTGAAGATATGGAGCATTGAAGAGTAATTTTGATCTAGATATTGTTGAACAACAACCTCCTTAGATATCGTTTTCTCATTCTTAACCACATATTGTAGATGAAAATCTACTTGAGGCATAGGAAGCAACCAAGGAGGAATATTCGGTATTACAACAGAGGGACTAACTGAGATTTCTGTAATACCCAAAATCATAGCATCTCTAGTTGCTGTCCAACCAAAATTTTGATTTTATTTTTCCCATATTCCCAGCAATCCTTCAATATGTCCTTTACTGGATGTAATTCTAAATGCCCTTTTACATTTATCCAATAATTCATAGTTAATTTCAATTTTCGTAAGTTTATAGGCATTTCTCCCACCTCCACTTGTATGGCTGATATTGGAGAAGATCTGAAAGCTCCACTACATATTCTTAAAGACTGCGACTGAACAGTTTCTACTTTTTTAATCAAGGATTTGGAAGCAGATCCATAAATTATGCATCCATAATCAATTGCTGACCTAATCAGTGCACTATATATTCTTAGTAAAGATTTCCTGCTAGCTCCCCATTCCATTCCTGTTAAACATCGTAGTATATTATTACTTGCACTTATCTACCAACTTCTGAATATGTATCTTAAAGGTTAACAATCCATCCATATTCCTAGATATCTTATATCTTTAACTTGTTCAAGTACTTGTCCATATAACTTCACTTTTATTTCAGGGATATGATGTTGTAAGGCGGGGCTGCAGGGGGGATTTTAAACAAAATCTTAATATTAAACAGTTTTAGATGAACATACAAATGAATGAAGACAGCATTATATAAGAATGAATATATTTGTGCTTTTGTGATTTTTAATATTTTTAAGTGGATTTGACTAAATATTAACCTCTAAATTATGCACCATTTATCTTCTGCAATATCAGGGTGTAGCCTCTAAATGGCTGTATAGCCCTATATATAAATACATATAAACCGTTTACTGCAGCGTAAGAACTTAAGACCTGGGGGGGGGGGGGGGGGGGGGGGGGGGGGGGGGGGGGGGGGGGGGGGGGGGGGGGGGGGGGGGGGGGGGCATAAAGCACGTTACTTGTATCAGGTATCATTGATATATTTTCAGACATTATTAAAGACTACATTCAGTAAAAGTTGAAATTTAAATGTTGATTTGAAGTGTCAGTTATTATTAAATCTGGACCGAGAAAGCATTTTGTTAGGCTACTCATACTAGCTACAGTGTGATCAGTAACACGAAAGTCATCAGAATAAATATTGGCTCAGTGTGACAAGGGCAATATTTTAAAACATGAACAGAGGTGTTCTGTGGTTGAGATGTGTATCCTATTTTTAAAAAATCTGCTTCGTAATCAGCAAATTGAGATTCCAGTAACTTTACTGGCATGATACAAAGTGTATGAACCAATGGTGTTAGAGGATACAATTCGTTTTCAGTCACGTGACTGGCTCGAAGACCTGTCGGGCAAAACATCCATAGAATTGCAGCAAAAGCTTGTCAATTTTCCATTTGTTTCCAATCCACAAATATTTAGATCTTTAGACTCACATCTTCGTCGAACCATTTTGGGTTGCACTGCTCACTGAATTTTGCCAGAAATGCAGAAATAAGCCGTAATTTTGTTTTATTTGTAACTCTTTGGTAGATACATTTATAATATCTATTGCATTACTACTAGTACTCTTACTGCTAATAAAACAGATCTCATGGGCCCTTAGAATCACCCCCCCTAGCAGCACCTCTGGCTAGGCCTACATTACATACTGCAGTTATATTATATTTATTCATTAGAATGATATATTTTTTTAAATTATTGTTCTGTTCTGAATATGGTTACATTTGTTGTGGGGTGAAGGGAACTAAAATAGCCTCCGTTTAGTGTTTTTTGATACATAACATTATTAGGCCTGCAGGTAGCCTATTATTTCTGAATGTATAAAATGCGACTTATAGGCTACGTGACATAGCTATCTGTTATATGTTTCCTCTCAAAAATGTCAAATTTATGTTTAGCGTGTTTTTTTAAACCTGCAGCAAATGAAAGAGGCGATTAATCAGTTAAAAATTCTTACTGTCTGTTAACAAATTTACAGATTTGCCAAATCTGGCTTACTGGGTTGTTACATTCGGCACTTATGGCTTAATTCTGGCGCAAATTACTTAAATACTTATATAGTCGTGCCTACATAATCAATATTCAGAAACATTTATTTTATTGACGTTATTTTAATTTTTTTTCAGTGAATCACATTGATGGATATTAAAACAAGCGACAAACGGAGGGGGAAATGGCAGAGTACAAGTACAGATACATCACTAAAAATGTACTCAAGTACAAGTAAAAGTACACAATTTTGAAACTGCTAAAAAAAGTATAATTTATGATTAAAAAAAATACTAGCTAATTACAGTAACGTGAGTATTTGTAATTCGTTACTTCACACACTTTATTGATGCCATATGCTGTTACAAAACAAACAAGTAGGCTGTTTAATTTTGTTTTACGAGTAATTTGAACATAGGAAGTCAAGTTATTTTTGATCATAGCATGTCTCCACCAGAGGCCACCATTGCATTGATTCCTGCGTGTTCTCAGGTGACTCTCATGAACTGGATTTCCTGCTTTTGCCTGCGTATTGTATATGTTCCCAGACTATCATTTGTCTGACTGCTTAAATTTACTGTGTGTTTGCCATTAGGATCTGTCTGACTGTCTGTGGAGTATCTTAAGGATATACATCTATATTAATAGGTCACGGTGTGGATCCATGGGTCTATTCAGTCCATGAGCGAGACAAATTGTCTGGAACGGACAACCAGCAAAATGACTACAAGAGCATCGTACCTGAAGTTTTAGAAGAATCATTGACAAACGTGACTTTTTAACATCTCAAACATCTGTTGAACTTAAACTGAAAATGTGTGACCTGATGCTGGCAGCAGTTAAACCTAACCCTGGTGGGTCACATGTGCATAGAAGGCTCAGAATGATCTAGGCATTTTCGCCTTCATTCAAATAGAGTTCGGACAAGATCGGGAGGGTCCACGAACTGGGATTCGAACTCGGTTCGCTCACCCGCAACAGGTGTGTCTGAACCCATGAGTTTGCAAGCTGGCTTCCACGTGTTTGTTCAGAATAATATCCGATCCGATACTTCTCTAGTCTGAAACTTCCGTCTTTCAGCATACATGTAGTGTGATCCTCTGGCACTGACTGAACACGTTGTCAATATATGCAACAAAGAACTCCAAATTTCTTTTAATCAAGGGCTCTTAAAAGCGGTGAGGATTTATTTATTTACATATTTGTTTACTTTATTTATTTATTTACTACTTATTTAGTACTTATACTAATTTAATACATTGTTTCCAGACTTTGCACTATTTGAATCTTATCTAATTGTATGAGACATATGTCAAATTTAGCAAATAAAACAACGATTAGCTTCCATTATCTGTGCTGTAGTTTTTGTCTCTCCCACAGAACAGACACAGTGGTAGCTACCTTATATCTCATTCAGAATACCTTTTAATATCAAGTGTTTTTATTCTCAGTGGTGATCGAGTCTGATCACTTCCTTTTTATTATTCTTTTTAGATCAGAAGATGTCGAGCAAAAATGGCTCATTGCTGTGCCGTTTGGGTGTAATAGTGACATTTGCAGGTGTCATCTCTATGAGTGTCATGTTTTCCCGGTTCTCACCTTCTCACAACTGTCCACCGCCACTTCCTAAACCCAAACTAAACTCAGGACATAACTGTGCCAAGACTAACAACTCTCTTACTGATAAAGCAGAGGAGAAACCTGTAGTTCTGTTATGGATTTGGCCTGAAAATTATAGGTTTGATTTCAGTGACTGCAAAAAGTTTTACAATATTGATAGTTGTCAACTGACGGATGATAGAGCTCTCTACAACAGTGCAGATAATGTCATTGTTTATCATAGAGCCATCACTGATCTGTCCAACCTTCCTCCATCTCCTCGTCCTCCGTTCCAAAGGTGGATTTGGTTGCATTTGGAATCACCAACCAACACCAAAAGGATCCGAGGTCTGGAAAACCTGTTCAATCTCACTCTCAGCTACAGACAGGATGCTGATATTCCTGTACGGATGCGCTTGATCACCAGGAAAAAACCTAATGAGGATTTTGTAATTCCCAAAAAGGACAAACTGGTGTGTTGGATTGTAAGTAACACGGATCCATCAACTGGTGTTGACACGAGGAACGTTTTTTACAGGGAATTCAGCAAATACATCCAAGTGACTTTGTTCGGAAAGGCTTATTCAAGGTTTCTGGGTTACGACGACTACTATCCAACCATGGCTAGTTGCAAATTTTACCTTGCCTTTGAGAACTCCATCCACAAAGACTACATCACTGAGAAGATAAATGGGCCACTCGCGGCAGGTACCGTCCCTGTGGTGTTGGGTCCTCCGAGAAGAAACTATGAGAACTTTGTTCCTGCCGAGTCCTTCATTCATGTCGATGACTTCCCAGATCCAAAGTCACTAGCCGAATATCTGCTTCAGCTGGACAAGGATGAAGATGCATATCGCAAGTACTTTAACTGGAGGAAACATCTCACTCCAAGTCCTCATTTAATATTACAGACACAAGAGTTTATTCTGGCTATTTGCACTGCCTGTGACTATATCGCACGACGCAGGGAATATAAAGAAGCTCATGATCTCTATGATTGGTACTTCAGTTAATGTCACCTCAGGTTTTGCAATGATTTAGTGATTAATTTTACTCCACAAATATTTTTAATATTAATTTTAAATAATTTATCACTTGAGTTTGAATCTTTTCATCTGCAAATCCCTTTTAAATCACCGTTGGATCATATTCTGGAAGAAAGACAATTATAAGTTTGTGTGTGTACATAGGCTACTTATTCTTCGTGTCTGTAATTGTTGTTGGCTGGTTGTTTTTCAAATACAGATGTCCTCATGTGCCGCTTGTTAGCAACACCATTTCTTTTTGTAATTTAAGTTTTGGTCATATTAGTTACATAAATATATGGCAGTGGCTTTGAACCTGTCAGCCCAACTCTGCACTCAGGTTTAAAAAGAAGCAATTTGTTGCTATTTACCAATGGTCCAAAACCTTATTTACACTCGTAAGCTTATTGTGCACTTAAAATACAATGCATTTAAAGTACTGCTACCTCATATTCATGATATTTTGATATTTATGATATTTATTTGTCGCCAGGACAAAAGAGGGCGCCTGAATTCTGAGTCAACGTGAACGTTTTATTTTTTTTATTATGCAAAAATTATACAAAGATTGTACAAACGTATACAACTCGCAGCAAGTACAAAAACAAATAAACAATCATAATATGTAAAGTGAAACAATTCAAGCCAGGGCTAAAATTACAACAATTTAAAGTAACAAAAAGCTTCATAGGTCTTTCTAGCTTTTTTAATAATTTGTTTTAAAAATATTTCTAATATATTTGTTACTACATTTATCTATTACAATATTAATATCCCCAATAAATATTGTATCACTACAAAAATTGGTTTGGTGATCAATGTTTACAGAACGTGAAGACTGACGTTCAAGACGTGCGCTGCGTCAGTGACGTCACGTGCGTGAAACGTGTGTTCTATACTACAGCCAAAGCAGAAGCTGTTCTGGATGAAGGAAACAATCCTGTCAGTTGTGTTTTAAGTCAGGAGACTAGGTTTATTGTTTACCTTTAAGCTCATCAGATCTTTGTTTTATAACGGTTTAACGCTTTATTTTCTTTAGCACGTCTTCGTCTTACGTCTTAACTCGTTTAAATGAATCACACCCCGTACGAAATACTTAAAAAGGTTTGCATTTTTTGTTAAATGAGTTTCATACAGATCAAGTAGTATTTTTTTTAATGCATTTGAATGCGTTACTCTCTAAAATGATTCTGGAATACTCTGATTCTCTCAGACGCTGTGAACTTCCATATTCAGTTATAGTTCCTGACAATTCGTTAACCCTTTCAGGCACTGAATTTATTTCAGGTATTAGTTTATTCACTCCTTAAGCGAGTAACAAACCATTAAACAAAGGTGTGCACGGGTTTAGGGTCATTTCGAGGTGATTTCTGCTTGTAATCACTAGGGTCCAGGTGCATACAAATGCACTTTTACAATTCAGTCCAACAACTTTCATTCCTGTTATGGGAAATGCTATTACATCTTTAAGAATTGTATTTACCACCACATTTTACCTTAAGTTAATATGCTTTTTAGTTGCATAGGTTATGTTATATATTTCTATTTTGTAGCATGTTACTTTCAGAGGACATATTCAAAATAACCTTTTTTTTTTTTTAGAAGGACCATCGCTTTCCTTCAATCTAAAGAACATTTATGTTGGAAATGGAATGGGATGGAAATAATACTAAAAGCAGGTGTTTTCAAACTAGGGCCTGCAAGAAAGTGCGGGAGGTCTGTGGTAAAATACAGAGAAATAAAATAAATAAATGAGATTAACTAAATCGATAAATAATTAGAATAAAATAATTAAATGAAGAATTACATACATTTATTTTAAAATGGTTTTAAATAATCCATCTAACATTGCTATGCCAAAAAGAAAAATGTAATAATGACACAATATAAAATAAATATTTTTTAAAGTAGTATTCATTATATATACATATATAGAGAGAGAGAAAGTAAAAAATTAGGTCTTTATACAAAAAAAATATATAGCTGCTTTTACATTTGATCTGATATTTCTCTGAAATGCTCTGCAGTGCCCTGTGTGCGTCATCATGCCGGTCCAGTGCAGTAACTGCGTCCAGAGACGTGCCGTGCTCAAACGGCCCAAGACCGGACACTCTCTCTGTAAGGACTGCTTCTTTTGGGCATTCGAGGAGGAGATCCATCAAACCATCGTGTCCGCTGGACTCTTTAACCGTGGAGAGACCGTGGCCATCGGTGCCTCGGGTGGGAAGGACTCTACCGTTCTGGCCCATGTGATGAAGGTCCTGAACGAGCGCTACGGTTACGGCCTGGACCTTCTGCTGCTGTCGGTGGATGAGGGCATCACGGGTTACAGAGATGATTCGCTGGAGACGGTGAAGAGGAACCAGCAGCAGTATGAGCTGCCGCTGAAGATCGTGTCTTATGAAGAGCTGTATGGCTGGACCATGGACGCCATCGTGAAGCAGGTGGGATTGAAGAATAACTGCACTTTCTGTGGTGTGTTTCGCAGGCAGGCGCTGGACCGAGGAGCCATGATGCTGAAAGTGGACAGGATATGCACAGGCAAGTAATCACGGTCTTTTGCTGCCTTCTCCGGTTTGATCAAGCATGTGTGTGTCAGATTTTAGACATTCTGCAAGACAAACCATGTGTTTCGGTGTTAAAGGTCCCATATTGTCAAAACTGAAAGGTCTAGGGGCTATTTAACTACCATATAAGTTTCCAAACAGTCAGTCCACAGTAAAATGCACACAGCCTGCATAAAGTAGCTGTGATTTTTCACGAACCGTTGTGACTTCCGTAAAAAGTTGACGTCAGAACTACACAGTCACCGCCTTCAGTCACCACCCCGAGCACCGCCCACCGTCCCACTCTCCTTTAGCCAAACCCCCAGACAACATCGCCTCCATGCTATTGCTGAGCAACGACAACAACACGGAAACATGTCGAAAAGGTTCACTTTAACCACGAAACCAGATCGGCCGACCTGTAACGTTACTCACTCACTCAAAGGATGGACGATCTGACAGGATTGTTACTATGAGGTGGATCACATCTAACGTGTATAGTAAAGACAAACTCACCGTGTCTATCTAGTCAAGATGAAGATGTAGATACATTTCAATTTCAGCACGAAACTATTTTTACAGCTACATTATTGTTCCAGCCACAATTAATCACAACAATGTATATACAATTACAAATGATTATATATAAATCGTCAGTTTGTTGTTTTACACACATGCACACAGACATTATTTCATACAGGACATAGTCGTGACTCGTGAGATGCAAGAAACATAATCTGTAAACGCGCCCATAACAACAAAAGACAATACTTTATTGAACCTTTTCTGATAAGAAATGTGCGCTGCAAAGCATTTTTGACGATCGTTTCTGTCCAGTCCGCTCGTTTTATCACGTTTAACCACAGCTGTCGTCGGTTTTTTGTCTGGCAGTGGCAGCAGATATGCGATCAATTTCTTCCCTTAAATTTTTTTTTGAGCTCTAATATTACGTCGATTCTGGCACCCAACATCACAACAAGATGATATTTTAAGCTCCTTATGTAGCCGAACCTGCGCTGGTTTGAATGGGCCGCCTCCAGTTTCTCCTTTGTTTAGCTGCCTCCAGCTAGCGCTGTGACATCGGCTGACCCTAGCTACCTGTGGTTGGCCTGGCCGTGCGTCACTCAGAAAACAACAGGCCAATCAGAAGAGAGGTTCATGAATATTAATTAGACAGGCCAAAATCGACCTGTTCTCAGCAGAGCTCCTGAGAAAGGAGCTGTAAAAATATGTTTAGATGGTTTTTGGTACTTATACCGCAAATATATATTCTTAAGGACTTCAAAACCTAAAATAAAACTGTAGAAAGGTGTAAAATATGTGACCTTTAATAAATTGCATTGTACCATCTCAACCTTAATACATTTGCATGTGTGTTTGGAAGTAGAGCTGTATTTCGATTCTTTCAAGGTCATCTGCGAATTTAATCCTGATATTTCAGTTCATGTTATATATTTCCATTTTCAGTTGTTTACTGTATAACTAATTCTAAAACGATCATCTACTGACACACATTACTAAACATAAAATTAAGTTAAAATAATACAAAGATAATAAAAGTTACATATTACAGTATTTTTCAAAGAGAAATGTAATTAAATTAATATTAAAGTTTATGCAAAATATAATTGCGTATTTTTTTCTTTACATTTTGGGCAAAATATGACGTGAAAATGTTTGTTTCCAAATCAAAAATATGATTTAATATGACTGATTGAATCATCCCGAATATATCGGATTACACCTACAAAACCATGAGGCTAATTTATAAGGATTTATACATTTATATGTTTTATACAGTGTAACGCTTATTTCATTTTTTCCTGTTTCATCTCTAAAATTATTCTGAAATGCTCTCAAATAGTCTGAACTCCTATAGAAGGGAAAGGGACAAGGGTAGACCAAAAATCATCCTCGTGAAGAAAGAAAAAAGTTAAATAGAGTTAACACTTCTCTTTAATGGATGATCAAGCCTGTAAAAATAAAAAATTTAAATAAATGTATTAGACAAGATCAACCAATGATGCAGAAAGGACCAGCTCCCTCATTTCCATGTTGCACACAGAAAAGTAGAAATTATTATGCGAATAGATATACAAATAAATGAAAGAATTAAAAATAAAGTTAAAAAGAATAAAACATTTAAAATAAATACAGAAAATAATAAAGGGAAAAAGTAAAAAAAAAAAGTATTAATTAATTAATTAAAAATGTATAATTTCTTCCTTTGTTTTCCTTTTGTTTATTTATTTATGCAAGTTTGGTCCTCCATAACTTTTTTTGTTTATTGAGCAGGTCACAATGCCGACGACGTGGCAGAGACGGTGCTGATGAATGTCCTGCGTGGAGATATCGCTCGTCTCCGGCGCTGCACCTCCATCAGCACGGCTAGTGACGGAGAGGGTGCCATCCCACGCTGCAAGCCCCTTAAATACGCCTACGAGAAAGAAATCGTCCTCTACGCCTATTTCAAGAAGCTTGATTATTTCTCCACAGAGTGCATCTACTCGCCCAACGCCTACCGGGGACACGCTCGCGCCTTCCTCAAAGACCTGGAGTCCATCAGGCCCAGCTCCATCATAGACGTCATCCACTCCGGCGAGACGCTCTCTATAAAGGAGGGGGTAAAGATGCCGGTGCAGGGAACGTGCTCGCGCTGCGGCTACATCTCCAGTCAGGCCCTGTGTAAGTCCTGTGTTCTGCTGGAGGGCCTGAATCGAGGGTTACCCAAACTGGGCATCGGGAAGCATCACCGTCTGCACGGCAAAATTCTGGCTCAGGAGTCTTTGACCGAACAAGAGGAGAAGAAACTGAAGGCAGTGGACTTCTGATGCAAAATCAGGACTTGATTTTAAAAACTGGACATTTGAGTTACGTGTCATCTGTGGTTTAAAGATGCTCTGAAATGAATGTTCATAATGTGAGACGATTTTGGAAGTCTCCGGCAATTTTGTATTTTTATTTTTTATTTCAACCACAGTGGACTGAATGTAACACATCTTGTGTTAATGCGGTCGCTGAAAAAGCAACGTACAAACCGCTATTCAAAATCAGAGATGCCTGTTTTAAAGACAAACATGAACTTTTCCAAGTTATGCCACATTCACATAAGGAGAAATATTTCAAATGCTCATTATGATTTTTTTAATTTATTTAAACAATATCATGACAATAAAGTTACTCATTATTTCTTCTTTTGTTTTTCAGTTTTTGTAAAGACGGAGTGTTTTATAGGTGTTTAATGTTCTTCAGTTTGTGACATGATAAAACTGATAATATGATTTCAGTGCATTTTAATCATATGCACACACACGTGATACGTGATCAGCTTCCTCTGGCTTTCAGGTTATATATTTGATAATATATGATTATTATTCTTTCTTCATTTAGCAGAGACTTTATTATAGAATTGAACTGAAATAAAAATATATATTTGTGCTTTTTGTGCTGCACATTTACACAAATACAGAGTGTCAGTGCATTAAATGAATCGTCTGTATCTGCGTATCTCAAATGCTTCAGGATCTCTTCTCTTCACTATCTTGTGTCAATTCTCGATGTCTTTGAATGTTCACACAGCAGAGGAACCGCAGGTATAGGAGAATCACATGCATTCTCAACATGATCCACTAACCACAATAAAACACATACTGACTTTCAGCATGTTCCGTGAGAAACGACCGTTTCTGTAATTCAAGCAAAGTCTCACTGTATTGAAAAAATACATTTTATTTATTCCTTTTCATTTATGATTCAAGTATTTTTCAAAAAAGGGGAATTTATGCAAATGCAAAAAAAAGGAAAATAAAAATACATAAACAAAAAATCGTATTTGTCCTAAAATAGATTGATTTTGGGTGAAATATGAAATTTAACCAGCTTTATTCCAGTCAAAGTATTA
The DNA here is from genome assembly GCA_018155175.1 of Sinocyclocheilus anophthalmus. NCBI lineage: Eukaryota > Metazoa > Chordata > Actinopteri > Cypriniformes > Cyprinidae > Sinocyclocheilus > Sinocyclocheilus anophthalmus. The sequence goes on along the minus strand of JADLZN010001185.1, from coordinate 663,808 downwards.
TTTTATATAACTGAATCAAGCTGAATGCATTTAGTTACATCATAAAACCTTAACCCCAATTTATAAGAATCCGATCAAGTCAAAACAGCTTCTTACGACTGCACATGTAGTGTCTACAAGGGAGCAAACAAATAATATTTGATTTGAAATTGAAAATGATAGTTTGGAAGACATGTAAGCATAGATACAAAGACTGATATTAACATACAAAATAAATGACTATTGTGTTAATGGTGACATTGTCACTGTCGGTTACATTATAAATGCTGACAGTTCTAACAGTGTCAAGTCCATGAGAGATTTTCAAACTTTAATCCTGATTGCTTTCCGAAATATATAGTTTATCAAAACCAAAAACATAGTAGGCCTACACCTACACATGCCATTTATAAAAGTTTGATCGAAGCCTCATATTGTTAATAACATAAAAAATATGACTACATTTACATGTTATGACTACATATTCATAACCAGCGTTGGGGAAAGTTACTTTTAAAAGTAATGCATTACAATATTGCGTTACTCCATGAAAAAGTAACTAATTACGTTACTTAGTTACTTTTTATGGAAAGTAATGCGTTACGTTACTTTTGCGTTACTTTTTAAATCTGGACAGGGCTTACTTGTTTGTTTTTAAAATAAAAAAGTTATATTTTTGGCAAATATAAAAGCCTTTTCACACCAAAAGTGAAATGAATGCGCCTCAGGCTGAAGGGAAAGTACATTTACGTCCGTACAGTAGAATGCAGAAGAAGAAATTTCAACACACTTCAGCAATAAACAAAGACAAATGTTTGTCTAGAGTAATTTTTGCTTATTAGTACGGTTGAACTGGATCATCTTAGATCAGAAGCAAAGATATTGGTTATTAAATACATAAAGGATATTTGTGTACATTTAATTATTGCAGGTTTGCGTCATATTCTGAGTTGCATTATTTTTATTCATTTTGAGGAATACTGAATCAAAAATTAAAAAAATTAAACATTTTTTTTTTTTTTTTTAGTGAGATGATTTAATGCATATTCATATTTATTTTAGATCTACAGTAACATCTTCTGATTTCGCTCAACATGGGGACAGGAGAGCTGTCAGTCAATAAATTGAAAAAAAAAAGTAACTTGCGTTACTTACTTGAAAAAGTAACTCAGATATTCTCTTGTAAATTAAAAAGTAATGCGTTACTTTACTACTTACTTGAAAAAAAGTAATCTGAATACGTAACTTGCGTTACTTGTAAGGCATTACCTGACCCAACACCGCTCATAAATATGTGAAATGAAAAGTTCCCGGCTCTTTCTCGACGCTGTTTCGCTCTTCGGCCGCCAGGGGCCGCTGCAGTGAAGTGAGTCCTCTGTTCTGTGATGTTTAGGGGGTCCAGTCCGGTCCAGCCACACAGACCTGCGTCTGGAGGAGCAGGAGAAACTTCAGCAGAGACGTGTCTTTTGATAACGAGCTCTACACACTGTTCTCCAGATTCGGATCAGGAGCGGAGCACTTCTGGAAGCGCGTGAACATGGACGATCTAGGTAAAGGCACCCAGATTCACCCACATGTTGTTTGCAGAGAGACACAAACATAGCGGACAAATAAGAGGGAGAGAGGCTAACTACAGTAGCCAACAGGCTAACACACAAAGTAACAGTTCCACTGAACGCGGCGACACAGTGATACAATGTAACTCTTCACGTTCCATTCTGCTGAACGCGTCATTGGGCTCTGTTACAGTTACAGTATTATTCGGCTGATTTATTAGCAATGTTGGGCTGAACGCAGTTTTTCCTCTATGGGAAGCTTCTTTAGTCAATAAATGTTGGTTATCTCTTTAAAGTGGCACTGCTTGTGCGGAATCTCGCTGTTGCACATTGTTTGTCATTAAGTTTGTATTTCTTTTCTTTATACATTCAGTCAGAGCCAAACAACGTTATTTATTGGCACGAGTCAAGTCAAAGTTGATCAAATACACAGCAATTGCAGGTTGTAGCTCCAGGGAAGAGAGGAAAATACAAATAGAATCACAGATTTGATCTAAGATTTCAAATGTAAACATTATCAGTGCATTATCAAAGAGAAAATGCCATCTGTAAAGATGCATTGCATCAACAATCAGAATTGCGCATTTGAAAGGACTTTTGCCTAATTGACAAAAAAAAAACCTTAAAGGGGTCATATGATGTTTTTTTTAAAGATCATTATTTTGTGTATTTGGTGTAACAGAATATGTTGACATGCTTTAATGTTCAAAAAACACATTATTTTTCAAATACTGTACATTATTGTAGGTCCTCTATGCCCCGCCTCTCTCAAACGCTTTGTTTTCTACAAAGTCCCTCCTTCCGACAAGCGCAGTCTGCTCTGATTGGCCAGCTGACCCAGTGCATTGTGATTGGCCGAACACCGCAAGCACTCGTCGGAAATGTAACGCCCCTTACCATAATCGCGAGCTTCATCTTTCAAAATGAATGTAAAGACAGAGCCCGGAAGGGGAACAGAGTCTTGTGACAGACACAGTGATGAAGCTGGTATGTGTTTGTGATGTGACCCCCCCCTCACTCTCTCTCTCTCTCTCTCTCGCTCATGCGCGCACACACACACACACATAATGCACAAAACTCTGCATTTGAACAGTCAATAGCAAATACTTCAACTAATAACAAACAGTAGCTGATTCAGAAGCACCAGATTGTCATAGCAAAGTCATAATGACCTCCTCTCCTAGGTTCACGAACGGTCGTCCATAAAATGCATTGCTGTTCTGTTGTAATGAATCTTAAAGATTCCTAAATGCATCTACTTTCGGAAGGCTTAATAAAGTGCTTTTGCTTTCGCCTAGAAACACACAGTTTCTCTCTGACATGCTGCTTCAACACTACTGCGGTTCATGAAACCATGCCTTCTTTTTTTGCATTATGCAAATATTTCCACATAGTGATGTAGATATGTGGGGGCTTGTTAGAACGAGCCGTTTTAGGTGGGTGTGGCAGAGTCTTAACTTTGATCAAGAGTATTTCTTTGGTTTTGAGACTTTAGTTTTTGTAACTTCAGGGATCTTATCTATGCTCAAGCAGCTTGTAACACTCCAAAGAGAAAGGAAACCTTGAAATCACATCATATGACCCCTTTATTTAAACGTTTAAAAGATTTTTTTTAAAAAGTCCATCTCCTGTTTTCCTCTCACATCAAAATCCACCCACATATTTGTTTCATATCTGTTTTGGACTGTTTTTGCCTGATCTGCGCAGATTTCTCTTCTGATTCAGATGAGACTACTTTTTCACTGGAGAAAGCAATGGATAAAAGACTCCTATTTTGGAAGCAATGGTTTAAAGTTAAAATCGTCTTAATGATTGATTTGTTTCTTACAAACACAGCTTTTTCAGTCATGAATTGATGTGCTGGAGTTGTGGTGAGGTAAACTATTCCTTTAACATCAAAAGACATGGGTTGATTGCTGTCCAACGATGCATGGCCTTTTATTACCAGGCTCTCATTCTGATTGGTCAGTTTCAGCATTCAGCGGTCAAATATTTCTGAATAATGAGCGTTGTCCAGGACAACACTGTATAACAGACCGCTCATCTGGTCAGCCTTCCGTCCTTCCGTCTCTCTGCTGTCTCCACAGAGTCAGATAATAAAATAATTTGATCTCAGATCAGCATTTGCTCAAACAGCAAGGTAATAGGTTTGATTTGTGAATGCATGAACTGATGAACTGCATAGCTTAAATTCAGTGTCAGTCGCTGGGATAAAAGCCTTTTGCCAAATGCATAAAAGCTGCCCTGTGATAAGTGGGATGATGCACAGCTAGCTGGTCATTATCACTTAATTGTGTTGCAGTAATGACTGGCTGACTCTGACATACGAGCAACAGTACAAATTATCTGACGTCTGAAGAAGGAATATATTTGCTGGTTGTAGTTTAGTGCGTGTTGTTTTGACCAAACAGTCTCTGTCGGCTGGAGAAAGAGGTGATTGTGTTCAGAGCTCAGCTCGTGAATGTGACAGACGAGTGCGTGCCGTCAGTGTGTTTGAGTTTGAGTTTGGATCTGATGCTGCTCTACAGCTGTTTGCATCACACGGGGAAGTCCAGCACCTCGGTTTGGAGTGGGGGAGGGAACTGACTCACTAGAGGGTCAAAGGGCGAATGAGAGGAGTTTTTCCAACCAGCTGCTCACAGTGGAATGCTTTATTAGCTTCGTTAGAGGCGATCAGTGTTTTGGATTAAAAATTAGCCTGCTGATGAGGCCAAATGACCTCAAAATGTATTTGGACACTTTGGGCCCTATGAAATCCATTCCCCCCCCCCAAATTCTTCACTTCTTCCGTTTTAATGAGTTTAAGTTTTCAAAATCAAAAGTTTTCATAAAACGTAAACAACTGATGTTAAAGGGGTCATATGATGCTGCTAAAAATAACATTATTTGGTGTAATGAAATGTGTTTATGCGGTTTAAGGTTCAAAAACACATTATTTTCCACATACTGTACATTATTGTTTCTCCTCTATGCCTCGCCTTTCTGAAACGCGTGGATTTTTACAAACCTCATCGTTCTGAAAAGCGAGGTGTGCTGTGATTGGCCAGCTATCCAATGCGTTGTGATTGGCCGAATACCTCAAGCGTGTGACGGAAATGTTACGCCCCTCACCATATTGTGATTGTGTACAGCCCTAGTTTTGATTTATTCATCCCAATTCTGTGACATTCTGCATTAATCTATAAAATCCGTTTTTGTGACTGGATTCTGTGTTTTCCATATTGGGTTTGTGTGTAAGTGTATTAAAAATTGAGAGCCAAAGGAAGTGATTCCTAACGTCTCGACCCCAACACGGCTCCCCTGAGCATAAAGCTCAGTATTCTCCCCTGTGGTGATCCAGAGATGCAGAACTGGGTTTACACTCTCACACACACGTGCCGTTAAAGAGGCTGTTGTGGTCATAATACACAGGTGCACAATGAGCGTGTTGTTCGAGTTAATGCTGTTTCTCATCTGGGCCTCATTGGACGAGTCTTCAAGGTAGTAATTTGTGGGGAATCACAGAACAATGCTGATTTGTCTGTTTAAGAATTTGGCTTTGGCCCACTCAACCACAGACTGCTGAAACACTAATGCTTGTTCAGACGCTCTTTTACATTTCTAGTGGACAACGTAACACCCGTCTGTGGTTTATTGAAGATATGTAAAGCAATCTTATCTGTTTAGATTGGAATTTCTGTCTTAATTGGGCATGAATATTATATGCATCACAACATTTTATCAGCTGTTTAATTTCTGTGGCATTAAAATGTATGTTAAATATCAAACGCGGACAGTAGAGAATCATTGCATGAGCTGAGAAGCATCAGATATGATCTGATCCAGAAAAACATAAAAGCATGTTGTATGTAGTTATGAATACGCAAAAAAAGTATACAAAAAAAGGGGTCAGTAAGATCTGTTATTGTTTTTGATAGTCTCTTCTGCTCACCAAGGCGGCATTTGATTGAAACAATATACAGTAAAAATAGTAATATTATGAAATATTATTGCAATTTCAAATAAATGTTTCCTATTTGAATATCTGTTAAAATGTAATTTATTCCTGTGATGCGCAGCTGAATTTTCAGCATCATTACTCCAGTCTTCAGTGTCACATGATCTTCAGAAATCATTCTAATATGCTGATTTGCTGCTCAAGAAACATTTCTGATTATTATCACTGTTGAAAACAATGTTGAAACTTTTGAACAGTAGTGTATTTAGTTTTAATTCTGTTCAGAATCATTGTGATTCTTCAGAACACATCCACACATAATTCTGATTGACTTTGATTTTGTTGCACAGCACAGAAAAAGTGTTTGTCACTGACTCACTGGAATATTTTAGAAACAGGAGAAATAGAAAAATGACATGGCAGAGACCCAGACACAAACTAAATTCCCCCTTCCCGACACACACACACACACATACTCCTCCATGGCCCAACCGGCCCTCAGACCCAGGCTTCAGGGTCCCGCCTCACTTCCTCAGGAAACAGTAGAGAAGGAAGTGGCTTTGTGTTGAGCTCCACGACCACGTTTTAGACCCGCTCAAGAAGATGAGTCAGAGCGGTGTTGGTGTGCCCTTGAAAACCGGTTAGTTGACCACAAATCAACATTCTGTCATCATTTACTCACCCTCATGTCAGTTCAAACCTGTATGAGTTTCTTTCTTCTGTTGAACACAAAAGGAGATCTTTTGAAGAAAGTTGGGGTGCAAACAACATTGTATGGACAAAAAATACTAAAACCGTTTTAGGACAACATTTGTTTGTGTTTTACAAAAGAAAGAAGGTCGTACAGGTTTGGAACGATTAATCAAAATAAATTGTGAAATTTGTGAGTATGAAATTGCAAATGGTGTGATGTTCAGTTAAATAAATGTATGCACTGCGTGTTTCAGAGTGAAGCGCAGCGCTGTGTTCATTTACACACGAGCAGCTCGTTACTCGTTGTTTGCAGCGTTTCCACACAAACTCCATCTCTGTAATCTGATGTTTGGTCACTTTAATGTGGCTTTAGGAAGGGGCCCCCGCCCCGACATGAAACCTCTTGACAAATATAATGTAGATGCTTTAAGGCAAAATCAAAGTTTCGATGTATTTAAAGTTTGTTTGAAAATTATTAAATTAAGACAGCCTTATATAGTAGTATTGTAATTTTACAGTTGTAATGTAAAATAAAATTATTAGTATTGTTGTTGTTGTAAGTACTACATTTTATAGTGTAAAAATATTTTTTTGTTTTTATTTAGTCATTTTTATATATTATTTAGTAACAGAAGTAATAATAAATATTTTGTTTTATTTTTATAGTCATATTGATATAAAATCACAAAATGTTGGCCAAAATGGGCAGCCCTACAAACAAGCACCTCAGACTTTTATAAATGATCTTTTAAAACACATTTGAAATCATAATCACTTTTTTTTTTTCTTTCAGAAAAATAAAATTTTTCCGCAAATCGTGCAGGCCTATAATACAGCGTACCCCGTTTGACTTGTGTGTCAGGTTTTCAGAAATGTTTTGGTACCTTGTGTAAGATTAAAGCATCTTACAATCTTTCACTGCATCAAGTTTGAGTTCACTGATTTCTGAACACCGTCATATTTGGTTGTTTGAAAACTATTTTCAGTTTTCTCTCTTTGATTAGTTTCAGTCCTAATCAAAAGCATTTTTAGGGACTTATACCCTCAGACTGTTGAGAAGTGCAGGCTTTTTATGAGCTCCCATGAAGTACGGCGCGCAGAATACTTGAAGATTAGCTCAATAGAGTTTTATCAGCGGATAGTCTTTTGACTCATTATTGTGTCATTTTTAGAGTATTGGCCTTTCTGTTCTCAATTACTATCATGGAGCGACGGGCGGGCGCTAAAGTGAGGCTTTGATCAAAGTGAGGCTTTGCCATGTGCTTGCCTGCTGTTATGAGGTGATTTCGATGAAAACGCTCAGACGTTTCCCCCTCCCTGTTGGCCTTTTCTTTCAGTATTTACTTCGACCTGGTTTTCAATGCCCCCTCTCCCCCCCTCCTCCTCTCCCTCCTTGGCAGGGCGTCTGGCCTGAGACACAGCACTGATTGTTTTCCTGATGGCCTTGGATGTTCCAGAACTCATAGTTACAGCAGAATTCTTCCCACATGACTGGATTTAAGCGCTGCCTGTCTAAATGTTCCACTGGACTCATCAGAGTCATCAGAGGTGTGTTTGAGACACACAGGAATGTACAGTTCATGGATAACCAGTGGCGTTGAAAAAAATCATTTTTTAAAATAATTTGGTTGATTTTATTATGCTTTCAGGCAGCTATTGAAATGAATGCAGTGCTTTCAGCTCCATTAGGACATTTTGTCATGTTTACATCCTTTAAACCAATGCAGATTCTGAAAAGTTATCACTAGAATTGCTAAAATTGAAAGTTTTTTTTTTTATTTCAAATGATTTTTTTGTTATTTTAAATGTTGTATTTTAAATTACTTTTAAAAATAGTTACTAAAAATTACTTGATTTGAAATTGTTACTTATTTACTGTTGAGTGTTAAAAAAAAATCATATTCTTAATGAGTATTTTTGTCTTGTTTTCCTGTTACCCCTTAACTGTCACTCACATTTTTGAACATAGACGTGAAAGTGCACGATCCAAACTTAAATTTGTATAATTCATGAACGAAAACATTTTGTAACATGATATTGATGTACCATTTTCGTGGTAATGCAGTGTTTGATTTTAAAATGGGTTTCAAAGGATGAATTTTGAGATTTAAAGTTTTCAATTGATATATCATTTCTGATGATTTCTAAAGTGTGATCGAGAAAAAGGCAACTAAGAAGACTTTTTTTGACAAAGGTCAGAACTCCTTGTTATGATGTAGATTTTTGAGGTGCACTCTTGTCAAAAATTCATCTATTACTTTTCCTAAATAATTTTTTACAAAAACATTGGTAAAATATCTATTTGGGAGTCTTAGACCTTTCCAACGATATATAGTTTGTCATGATTAGATTAGGATTTAATTGTAATATAGTGAAGTAAACTTAGGCGTCCCACAGAGGGGGCGGGTGACGGTTAAAGGGGTAAAATCTAAAATCCTCAGAACATAACTTGGGATGCACTGCAAAAGATATAAAGACTTCTTTTCAGAGATTGTATATTTAATATGTGTATTTTGTCTCACTACCCTGGTAGGTTTTTTTTCACTTGTGTTTAACTTGTTTATACTTAAAACATGTGAATGAATCTGCTAGAACATTAAGACAAAATACACTCATATTCAAGATACAGTTTATGAAAGCAAGTCTTAATATCTTATGCAGTGTTGCATCTCAAGTAATTTTATCTTGTTTCAAGGATTTTGGGATATTTGAACTGGAAACAAGTCAAAAAATATATATTAAGGGACAGTTCACACAGAACGCATCGAAAAACATGAGATGCATTGTGGTGGAATGGGAAAAAATGCAAGTAAAAATTTGCAAACATTTTTATTGAAATAACTTATGATCAAGTAATTCTAAACATAAGTCATTTGTGACACTGTCAAATATTGTCTAATTGCGAAAAATCAATTATCTGATGCATCACGGTTACCTCTTTGACAATTTTGAATCAATTCTGAAAACTTCAGAGAAAAACCCCTCTCTGCCATTGTCAACAAGCTTTCAGATACTTAAAGCGCTATTCAAATGCTGAAAACACTTATTATTTATTGTTTGTAATGTGTTTCTTTGTTCCTCTTTATTAGTTTATATTTGCTTGTTTTGAAGCTATGTTTAAATTTGAACAATTCTTAACAGTTATTTTGATTTCTCATTGATATGTAATTATTTTTAAATGTGCTCATAATTATAAGTAATTTAATAAAAATGCACAAATAAATTTGATATTCAAAGTCATAACTCATTAATTGATAAGAGAAAAATGTAAATCAACTATAATTGGATTGTGATATTGATTTATAATTATTTTTTAAAAAGTAATTTAATAAAAGTGCATAAATACATTTGATATTCAAAGTCGGTAAACTCTAATAGGAAAAAAATGTAAATCAATTTTAATTGGACCCGAAATTGATTTGTAATCATTTTTAAAAGTACTCATATAAGTAATTTTAGTAAAATGCACAATACAATTTTCAAAGTCCGTAAACGCATTAATTAATAATAAAAAAAAATTATAATTGGATTGCGATTGCCTGAATCGAATCGGAAAGGATTGTGAGGTACCTATATATTCTCACCCCAGTATTTGTGGTCTCTATGGGTCTTTTCCAGGTTTAACACTGTGAACTCAGATAAAGAGTCAGCCAGCGCTTATCTAAATAACCATCCAATCAGATCTAAGCGCGTGTGCATGTACGAGTCGGTTGGACGTTCTCACTTCTGCGTAGACGTAGGTGTCCAGAATAGACACGGGACCCCCAGTCTGCTTGGCTTGAAGTCCCGTTGGGAAGAGCTTTTATTTTGGGCGCAGAGTCTCGACTTTCTGCAGGGGTGGGGTCAGGGAGTTGAGATTTCTTTCTAAAATATCTGTCAATTCTCTCATTTAGCATGCTTCATGTTTTTATTTGACTCTGTCTCCTCCACAGATGTCCATGACTTCTGCTTTTGACTGCCATCGTCTCGTTTCATCACTTGTGCTCCCGGCTGTCTTGTAATAATATCCTGCCTTTTCTTTCTCGGTTGTTTCTTTTACCCCCTCGCACACCACCTCTTGCCTCTCTGTTATAAATATCAGAGTCAGTTTGGTTAGATGGTATAGAGTTTCCTTTGGTGAGGTCGCCAGCTTTGGCTTCTGGTCTCCAGTCATAAACAGGCTGAGTTTGGTTTCTTCTGACCGCAGGAGGACGACCTCTGTTCACGCTGACCTGGACTCAAAGGAATAGTTTACTGATTTGGAGAAATGTAGCATTGCATCACTTGCTCGCAATGTCCTCTGCAGTGAATGGGGCCGTCAGAATGAGAGTCCAAACAGCTGATAAAAACATCACAATAATCCACACCACTCCACTCCTCTCCAGTTAACATCTGGAGAAGCCAAAAGATGTGTGTTTGTAAGAAACAAATCCATCCAGACGTTTTTAACCTAAAATAGTTGCTTCTGGCTAATATACGAGTCCTTTATCCATAATATTGCTTCCTCCAGTGTGAAGGTCATATTGTCTGAATGAGGAGAGAAATCTGCACAGATCAAGCACCGTTTACAAGCCAAAACGGCTCTAAACAGATTATGTGGTGGATTTTGATGTGAGAGACAACAGGAGATTTTTCACTGGAGGAAGCGCTATTATGAATTATGGACTTGTATTTTAGCCAGAAGAGACTGTTTAAAATTAAAATGTCTTGATGGATTTGTTTCTTACAAACACACAGCTTTTCACGTCATGAGATGTTAATTGATGGACTGGAGTGGTGTGGATTGCTGAGATGTTTTGACGTATTAATACACCCCTCTGAGCTTTTCGAATATTGCCTTTCATGTAGTGTGTAATGTAGCTGTCTTGAATGTAAACGATCTGCAAAGTTTTTTTTTCTCGAGCTGCACGATCAATAAAGTTATTGTCTCCCAACGTAAAGAATTGCCTCTGAAGAGCCTAACGGTACTGTAGTTATTCGAATCCACAATTTGCATGACCCTGGCCTATGTTCTAAGTTGGCCGGCCGTGAACAACTTGACCCCACCCACAAACACGTCATTTTACTGAAGACTGTTTCTCTAATCTCGGGGAGTTCAACACGGGATTCACAAAACGCTTGCTCTTGAGAGATGAATCAGTGTCCAGTTTATTTGGATCAGCGGACCCCACTGATCACAACCTGTAAATATGATAAATTTATACATTTTTATATTTTCTATTGAGTGTTCAAAATATAGAACTGTGGCAATGGGCGAATCGTTTCCGACACGAGCTGAACGCGGTGGACCAATCACAACAGACTGGGCCATCAATCAGAGCAGAGTAGGCTCACGAAAAGGAGGGTTTTAGAGACTGAATCTTACAGCTTCGCAGCTCGTTTTGAGAATCGCTGGAAAATTAGGTGATAAATGCATATTTTGAGAAACGGAAAGCATTTTTTGACCTTGCATCATGCATTTAAACCTATTGAGAGACTCTCCCCAACAATATTAGGAACCTTAATTTAAAAATGGCATAATAGGGGCACTTTGAAGGATCGTGGCAAAGATGGGTAAAAATCTATAATAATAAAAAAAAAATTGCGGGGTTTGCACTGTGATCCAGATTAATGTCCTTTTTATTGCTCTAAAGATTCTTGATCGAAATAAGCCTTTTCAAGATTATTTTTGGTACTGAACTTTTTTCTGTAAGTCATGGTAAAAATGTATGATAGTCATTCTTTTTTTGCTCAGGAAAACTTTAATTGTTTTGATGCTTCAAAAACCCTTTTTGTCTTTGACCCATATACAACCAGCCACTTAGTTTGTCAAAGTGCATTCTGGGATTGCCTTTTCAAAGGATAGGCCAAAATGAGGCATCTTAGAAAGCAATATGATTACGCTGCTTGTGCACAAATGATGCTTTCAAATGCTGTATGTTAAAAGTGTGCAACGTAAGATGGGAGGAGTTTGTTTGGCCCAAAAAAAAAAAAAATTTTTTTCCCTGGGGTTTTTTTTGTTGTGTTTTGGGGGCCTGTTTAATGCAAAAATATCTAGACTGTGACATCATGGACTGGAGATCTTGCAGTGGGACTGTAGTGCTTTCTGTATGTTTTAATAAGTGGTTGTGATCGGTTCAGTGAAATAACACCAGCCATGTATGCGCGAGCGCTAGATTCCTCTCGCCGTGTCACAGTTCAGCCCACACGCCCCCTGCCTGTCCTCCCGCTCTCGCTCTCTCTCTCTCTCTCTCTCTCTCTCTCCTCTATAGTGTTTCTTTGGCAGCTCTCTGATGGAATGTGTGGAATTCTTTGCTCTGAGTCCAAGTAGGAAAAAGATAAAGTGGGAAACTGCCTCATATATGAATAATACAATGAAAAACAAGACTACAACACTTTATCCTGTTCAGTGTCACACCTGGCCAAGTATTGTGCATTCAGATACATTTCTTCAGTTGCTTTTTATAAACCTCTCTCAGCTGATTTTGATATTATATACTCCGCTATGCAGAAGAATGTAACTATGATAATAAGAAATAAGTGACTTCCATTATTGAATCACCTTAATGCTATAGTTTAACATGCAGCGCCTTTTCACATAACATGAAGAAAGAAATCTATACTTTTATTCAGCAAGGACACACTAAATTTCAAAGAGTGACGTCAATACGTTAGAATGATGCAAAAGTTCAAGATATCAGTTCTTAGTCCCGAAAAAAATCTGGAAAAATAAATGTCACGGTTCATAAGAATCATAAATGTTTCTCTTGAGCAGCAATATATGAGTTTGATTTCTGAATGATCATGTGACACTGGAGTAATGATGCTGAAAATTCAGCTTTGATCACAGAAATAATGAATGAGGCCTTTATATAGCACTTTATTGTGTATTGCTGTACACCCAAAGCTCTTTACAATCATATGGGTGTGGGGGGTGCTTCCCCTCAACCACCACCCATGTGCAGCATCCACCTGGATGATGTGACGGCAGCCACAGTACAACAGCGCCAGTGCGCTCACCACACACCAGCTACAGGTGGAGAGGAGAGAGTCATAAAGCCAATCAAGTGGATGTGGATTATTAGGAGGCCATGATTGACAAGGGCCAGTGGAGGGAATTTGGCCAGGACACCGGGGTTGCACGCCTACTCTTTACAAGAAGTGCCTTGGGATTTTAATGACCACAGAGAGTCAGGACCTCGGTTTAACGTCTCATCCGAAAGACAGTGCTTTTTTGACAGTATAGTGTCCCCATTCCGTTTGGGTTTTTTACTATACTGGGGCGTTAGGACCCACACATACCACAGGGTGAGCACCCCCTGCTGGTCTTACTAACACCTCTTCCAACTGCAACCTCGTTTTCCCAGGAGGTCTCCCATCCAGGTACTGACCAGACTCAACCCTGCTTAGCTTCAGTGGGCAACCAGTCCTGGGCTGCAGGGTGATATGGCTGTGGATCAAACATATTCAAACATATTCACATAGAAAACTGTTATTTTAAATTGTAGTAATATCTCACAGTAGTACTGCATTAATTGTATCTTTGATCAAATAAATGCAACCCTGATGAGCACAAGAGACAAACACTTTTTAAAAAATCTTACTGACCCTAAACTTTTGAACGGTAGTGTAGGCCTATATGTTGATTAATTTTTGTTTGTTTGCTTGTTTCTTTACAAATTAGCTACATGTTAAAATTCGTATTTTGCTGCATGTCAGAGTTGCTTAACCCAAAATATTCCAGTTTGACATTCAGTAACCCTAAAAATGTCTTCAAAAGTGGAAGTTTGGCTTCACACCCCTGTTTGCTTTCTTAGTCACATCAACTAGTCACAGACCCTCCCTGACACATCATAGATCCTGACTCAATGCTGACACGCGTTGGTGAGTTTGGAACTGCATGTCAGTGAAGCTGTCACATTGACATTTAACACTTAGAGCCAGCTTGCAGTCTTGTAGAGAGCTAACATTCACCAACATTCGTTAATTTTATATTTTTGCTTTTACTAATCTGGCAACTCCCAAAACAGGATAGCCGTGTGGTGCTCAGGATATCCTGTCTCTGCACTTACACCTCTGGGCCTTTTGTTCTAATGCACATTATAGCTAAAACACACAGAAGGGTGTTTCATCTTTGGGCACTTTTGGAAAATAAACTCTTTAAATGCACTTTTTGCACTCTTACTAGTTTAATCTTTTAACTATCCATTTCTAGTAGAGTTATTTTTTGAACTATTATAGATATTTTACTGTGGTGTAATTTCCACAAAAAATTTAACTAAATTAATTAATTTTATAATGAACTGCAAAGGCCTAACAACATACACAATTGTTTAAGTTTAAATAGACTTCGATACGCTGACCTTTTTGTATATGCATAAAAATATTTGTTTATGATTTTATGATCTTTTCAGTTGTAATGTGACCATCTTGTTGAATTTGTGACTGTATAGTTTGATTTGACAACATTTTAAGTGTTTTCTTTTTCCTTTGAAAAGTTGATAAATAGTCATGCAAAAAAAGGCAACTGAAAATTTTCAGCAGAAAAAGTAAAAAACAACAACAAAAAAAACATGCAATGTCCATAACTCAGTAGTCAACTAGAAGAAAAAAAGAGCATTTAAAAAAAAAATATATATATATGCACTCTATTATATATGCATTACTTAACCTGCTTGTGATGTCTTTGTTTTATGTCTTCATTAGTTAATGTAAGTTTTTATTACAACCAATGTTTATATTTCAGCAATGAATTAGTAGAAATGATTACTCTATTAAAAAATCTCCAATTTAAATGTTGGTTTATAACTCCTTTTTTATTTAAGTGATGATTATAAAGTGCATTTGAGGAAATAATTAATTAAATAAACTTTGTTTTCGGTTAGGTTACAGATTAGGTTCCGATAGACATGAAAATAAATGCACAAATATAAATGTGTGTGTTTATAATGTTTATATTTAAACAAATAATTGTAGTAGAAATCATTACATCATTAAAAATATGCAGTTTAAATGTTGTACGTAACTCCGTTTTTATTTGAGTGTTGAATAATGAAATATTATTAAATAAGCTTTATTTTTCACCTTTAATTTTCGCCAAAAATTCATTTTGGTGCATCACTATTGACAAGTCACGATTAAATGGTTAGTTGCATGTAGCATTGTTTTTCCCTGACCCTATTAAACACACCTGTGATATGTTTTTGGACGTGACCCATCAGTCGTGAAGCACCGCATTAGTCAGCTATAAACCATTAGTCATCCTTACTGCTGTGGTTGAGGCATGTGTGGCATTGATTGTAAATGTGCTGTTTAAGGTTGTAATGATTGTGGTGGGCGCGCAGCACCAGGTGCAGCTCCTCTGGAGCCCTGAAGAGTTTATTTTCAGGACATTTGCACTGACTGATCTCCATGCTTTAAATAGACGGGCTATATGCTGCCATGCGGTTAAACGGCCAGGGTTAACCGTGGATCTTGTTAGACATTCTGCATTTTTGTGTGTGTATTGTGTAAATGTCTCACACCAGTGGTCTTTCCATGCACATTTTGCATGCAGTTTTTTAAATTGACCACACCTAATATACCAGATAAGTTTAGGATGTCAGATTTAGACGTGGGCGTCAGAGGCCCACCGCAGTCCTGCTGACATCAGCACACAGGCAGCCGTTTCTCATGAAGAGGCTCCTGGGAGTAAAACATGTCAACACTTTCTGCATCCGCTGAGTTTCTCACATATTTCACCTGTTGATGTGAACGTCTCAATAAAGTAAGAGAAAGAAAGAATATAAATTTGGACGATTTCGACTCATGTTTCTCAACTTTTAATCTGATAACCTCTGCTTAATACACATACGTACACACACATGTAGTTATTTTAGTATCATTCAGATATTATTATACTAGTTTTTATTAATGTTTTATATCAGTTTTTTAAGATTTTGTTTTCATTTTAATTTCAGTATAAGTTTAAGTTTTAGTAATTTTGTTTTGTTTGTTTTTTGTCAATTTTAGTTTAATTTTTAGTTTTTGTGTTTATGTTATTAAAGTTTTTTTTAATTAATTTGTTTGATGTACATTTTAGTTATGTTAGTACTCCGAGTTAAACTAAGTAAAATATATATTTATAAATTTTTTCTGATGTAACATAAAATAAATGTGTTGTTTATTCCAGTTAAAGGCACAATATGTAATTTTCGCCGCTAGAGGGCGTATATTCAAAATAAACAAATTGACAAAGGCATAGTTTGATGACATGCGTGTGACTTGAGTGTGGAAATCATGGGAGTGTGGTCGTCATCCCCAGCCAAGCAATCCCCCCCCCCCCAAGGCGGACTCGGGCAGGAATTCATGTCATTTGATGAGCTATGATTTATTAAAGTAGTAGAATGGAAGCAGGGGATGAGGCTGAAGCCGTCGAAGCACGAGGCGTCTGAACGAGCGTGACACACGGATCGAAAGCAGCGGAGCTTTTATTATGACACAGTCGACCGCTTCCGCTCCTTCCAGTCGTGTGTATGTGGGGTAAAGCAGCAGAGCTTTTATTATGACACAGTCGACCTCTTCCGCTCCTTTCGGTCGTGTGTATGTGGGGGGTTTGTTTAAAGAGGCGGAGCTTTATTATGCCACAGTCGACTGCTTCCGCTCTTTCCGGTCGTGCGTATGTGGGGTAAAGCAGCTGGGCTTTTATTATGCCACAGTCGAGCTCTTCCGCTGCTTTCGGTCGTGCGTATGTGGGTTAAAGCAGCGGAGCTTTTTATTATGCCACAGTCGAGCGCTCCCGCTCCTTCCGGTCGTGCGTATGTGGGGTCAAGCAGCGGAGCTTTTATTATGCCACAATCAACCATTTCCGCTCCTTCCGGTCGTGCGTATGTAAAGCAGCGCTGTTTTATCATACTAGATACTTGAAAGTTCTGTTATAATGCTACTCTGTGCGGTTGTCACCGGTCTATTAAAACGCACAACGTATTAAAGCGTCTTTAGTGTTTCCATGTTTTCCGGAAACCGAGGGGTTATCACGTCATTAGCAGGTGACACAATGACACTATAGACAAGGTCCGTGTCACTAGTTAAAATTGCTAATTTCTCTGGATTTAAACATTCTTCAAAAAATTTAGAATAATGTAAGTACACAAGTCAGCAAAATATATAACACTTCTAGTGGTTTTTGCATATTTTAATAAAAAAATCTTACATACTGTGCCTTTAAGTTCATTTAATGCACACACGCACACACACTCATAAACTGTATGTGTGTGTGTTGTTATAATATATATATATTACTATAGATTTTATAAATATATATATATATATATATATAAATTAAATTGATTTATATTATATAAATTATATAGAATTTTTTTTTTGTCAAGCCATGAAACAACTGTAATATTTTTGATGACTTCCAGTTTGTTCCGTGAATGTAGGACAACTGTAATGTTCACCAACACTAACTGTCTGTTAACTAACACTGTGAAAAGTGAATGAAAAGCAACCAACACATATTGTTTTGTTGCATGTTTTTATTCACGGCATAATTCCAATACTTCCATTTGTATTATTTCATAGTTTTATGGTTATGAGTTCACTGAAATGCGGGATATAATCATAAACAGAATGTTTTAGACACTGCATGTGTTTGAGGGCAGGACAGGGTTAATGAATGGCCTCTGCTGCGTGTGCCTCCCCTTACCACACACACACACACACACACGCGCGCGCTCACACTCAGGTGTGACAGAATATTGGGATACATTCTGGAATATTCTCTCGATTCTGTGAGTACACCTTTTCTGCTCTTTGTTCTGTGTAGGCTAGGCAACATTAATGCATTGCGTGTTTGTGATCCGTTTTGACCCCTGGTTAACTTCTAAGCCAGGACAGTAGCAGACGGTACTCCATTTCACTGTTAAAAATAGAGTGAATTCAAGAAAGAGACGTTTAGATGCTGCTTCAAGTTTACTAAAATACTAACCAAGTTAATGTTTTGTCAGTTTTACTGTTTGACCAGTGAATGTCCATGACTAGTTGTTTGTGATTACTGAATAAGGATCTTCTAGAAATAAATGTGATTCCATTATTAATGCGATTAGATTCAGAATGATTCGCTTGCGAATCTTTAAAGTCATTCATGTTTAGATGGATTTCCCAATGAATCAGTCAGACTGGTTTGTTCTTTTGAATGAATCAAATCAGTCATTTCTATCCACTAAACTCTTTTAGAACTGAGCGTAACTAGAACAAGTTGACAATTGAATTTTTTAAAACTACTTTGTGGTGTGTTTTTGTGTTAACTTTTTATTCATTTTTAAATACACATATGAACTTTATGTTCAGCTTACATGTAACAGTAGCATGCATGCATGTTTATGCATAGTGTACCATACAAAAAGCAAGTACACTATATATATATACTGTGTGTGTATATATATATATAAATTATATATAGATATATCTATATAGTTATATACTTATTATCCTGTGACTGTTCACTAACACCAGCTGTCTGTTAAATAACGCTGTCAAGATCTCCGTGGCTCTCAGTTTTAAAGTGTTTCGTGCACTCATCTGTGACCTTTCTAGGTGTTCATGTACATCTAGGCATAGTTGATCTGCACCCGTCAAGTTTTTAATAGCCGTCTGGCTGTTGGTTTTGATGGTCTATAGTAAACTTTGGGAAGGAAAGAGTTCCGAGAACTCGGGTGTCTGGCTGTGTAAGGGACACCAGAGCCGCTGGCCGCATGTGAAGAGGATTCTGTCTGTAACGATGGTGAACGGCTGCATTGTGCCAGGCTATTCGTGCCACGTGGTGGATGGATGATAGGTGCATGAGAAAAGGGCGGTAAGAGCTTTTATCAGGCATTTTAGACCGCTGTATGTCTGTAATTCGTCCGACTCGCCCGTATGTCTTCAAAGTTTTCTGTTGGCGGTCAGTGAAGGGTCTCATGGTTGTATGTAAAGGACAGGCTCGATTTGGTAACACTTTAGACATCAGTTGACTATAAGTAACTTTGCAAGCACGGCAACTTATTCTACTAACCCTAACCTAATAGTCTACTAATACTCTAATGAGAGTTAGTGGACATGTAGTTGCAAATTCCGAAGTTACCGAACGTGTAACTCTGGATACATTTAGGGCGCTGAACTGTATAAAAAAATAACTAGCCCCCCCCCCCCCCCCCCTCCCTTTTAATGATATATATATATCTATATAAAAATTCTGTAAATTAACCCTAAAATGGTGTCACTAACAAATAACCGTTAAATAATGCCTATTGGGCATAACCCAGTGAATAAATACTTAGAAATAAGGGCTACTATATCTCATTAACCTATTATGATTTTATTCTAACTATGAGGATGCAAACAATCTGAATAAAATGATTACTGACATCCGGGCACAATCTACTATATGGGCACCTTTAAAAAAAAAATATCCGAATATTGACAGCAACGTTTCCACCCCAACAAGCCCACGAACACACAGAACACTATTTTCGTTTTCTGAGGTAAAAAAATATTGGACTTGTAAATCAAAGTGTTACTTTCCGGTGTCATGTAATTATTGTGAAAAAAATTGACCAGTAATTTCACAAATAATAGTAAATAAAAGTCGATTCACACTAAAAAGTGTTATACTTTATTTATGATTTTTGCAGTGATATTAAGTAAACTGCTATTTTATTAGTATAGTACAAAGATAAACATTTTCAACAATGTAAATAAAGGAAAATTTGGAGTAAGTGTATATGAAAATATATTTCAGTATTTCTGTTTATATACAGATACTGTATATTATATATATATATCTATCTATTATATGTCAAAATTTCATGTTTAATGCATGCCGTTACTTGGCGTTCTTTAATTTTTGTGGCCGTTACTAGCAATTTTCTGAGTGAAAATGGTTTCTAAATTTTTTCAGTTTTGTAAAACTAAAAATGAAAAATTCAAACAAAGTCACATTTTAAGTATGATTAGATGATGTCAAAGACATTTGTAAAATATTAAATGCACAACAGTTGATTTCTGTCTATAATGTGTCGTATGGCAACTGTAAACAACCAGTCTATACTAAAAGTGGGCACAACGGGGTCAAGATTCAACACTTAATTGCTCCTGTTATACTCAACAAAGAAACAAAAGCATTTGCAGACCGGACTGTAGTTTTCTGCTTGATGTTGGATGTTTTAAATGTGTATATAACTTTTATGCATCTCATCCCAAGTAGTGGACTGAGCGCCTGTAATTCTGTCCCAGTTCCTCATATTGAAGAGTGTGTTCCTGAGGGACAGATTGTGTTCATAGCTCAACTCTTACTGCAGGACCCAGAAAAGTGTGGTGACATAAGCTCAGCGTGACGGATGGGTTGACAGGGTCTCTGCGGTCCATCACAACAGGCTTTTACCTGCCAGCTGACACAACCCAGAGACAACGACCGAACCGAGTTGAATAATGTCATAGTTAAGGGCTGTTGTATGATGTAATGCAAAACGTGGACTACCTAAAACCCCTCTTGTGTATTTCAACTGAACTGAACCAGTTTTCTGTTTAGAAAAGTTGGTTCTGGCGCTACAGCTGCTGCTGAAGGACTGTATTTAGTAACGTGATTGAGAATGCTTAGAAAGGTTGGAATGCCCGACTGACTCAAACAAGCAAACATCATATCTGTGTTTGGAGACACTCACTCTCTCTCTCTGCTGGAGAGGAATATCATGCTAATGTCTTATTTTTAAGCCTGTTGTTTATTGTTCTTTGAGACTTTCCTCTTTGATCATGTCTCTAGCTGAATTAGAGTTTTTATTATGGAAAATTATTATAGTCCTTCGCAAACATAGACTACCATTCAAACATTTGGGGTTGGTAGGATTTTTTTTTTTAAAGAAATTAATACTTTTATTCAGCAAGGATGCACTGATCAATTTAAAGATATTTATAATTTTACAAAAGATTTCCATTTCAAATTTTTTGCTTATTATTCATCAGATAATATTGAAAAAGAAATTGTGTCATGGTTTCCACAATTGTTTTTAACTTTGATAATATAAGAAATGTTTCTTGAGCATCAAATCAGCATATGATTTCTGAAGGTCATGTGACACTGAAGACTGGAGTAATGATGCTGAAAATTCAGCTTTGCATCACAGGAATAAATAATATATTACAATAGAAAACAGCTATTTTAAACTGCAATAATATTCCTCAATATTGCTGTTTCTATTGTATTTTTGATCAAATAAATGCAGTTTTGGTGAGCATAAGAGACTTTCTAGAAAACTTTAAAATCTTACCGACCACAGATTTTTGAATGAGAGTGTATTTGTATTTTTTACTTTAAAGGGAAAGTTTTCTTTGTCTTTTGGAACAAGTTAGTTGATGTAGTTAGTGTTGACATATTGCAACCCCTTCTATCTTATTGAACAGTAAAACAGACTTTTATATTATGATAGTCAGAGGGAGAGCAGCAAAACAAAACCTGACTAACTTTAAAATGAGTTTATTCTTTCCTTAAAGTAACTTCAGGAAAAGTGCAATAAAAAATTTTTTCTTCTTTTTGCATAGACGCATTGCTTGCAGATCTCGAGTCTTCCACCGCCCATATTTCCAAGTGCCCAGTGTTTCTACCCGAGGAGACGCCATATTCCTACCCCGGAGGACACCTTTTTCAGGATGACTCCCCTCCTCCGCCCCTGCCCCCTCCACCCTCAGCTGAGGCCCTGAACGGATCGCTGTCCCCGCAGCAGGACTCCCAACACTCGGCACAACAGGTTCAGCACAACCTATCTTAGGACTTTCCAAAATAACTAGTCACATATAATGTCCACATCACCTCCTTGTGTCTTGTTATTGCTAATGGGTACAAATATTTTATAACTACTGTTTGATAGTTCTGTACTTTATCTGGGATTCTCAAATGAATTTACTTGGTACTCAGATTTTATATTGAGCATTAAGTGGTGACCCAAACACAGTACCAGAACTATTGTATTAAGTCAAGGTTTCCCAAATTTTTTTGTCAGCTGAGCCACTTTGACTTGAAGTTCCCTGCGATGTGATTTAATGTTCAATTAATTCAACACTTGTAATGTCCTTGATTAAAGCATGATCGCGATTTTTCGAGATAATGGTCACTTGACATGCTGTTAAACAGCTGAAATATTGCATATTTTTTATAAAAATTTTGTATGTAATTATTTGTACTTTTTAAATGTAATATAATGATTTACTTTTCATAAACTCACAAACCCAATAGAGTTCCCTAGAAACCCCAGTTTATGAAACCCTGTACTAAGTAAAGAAAATTAAAGAAAAAATAAATAAATAAGAATAATAAAAAAAATAAAAAGGTGAAATTATTAAAATTAGTAAATTCCGAAAACTGCATATGAAGAATTAACATGAACCCCTTTTGGACTGTGGCATGCCAGTTGAGAATCAGTGATGTATTACATTTGCATAAAAATTATGCATTTTGGTTTTCTTGTGTTGAAATTCAGTCTCTGGGCTCTGCTCATAAAAGCACGTTGTCTCGGGACAGCAGTCCACCAGCCTCACATACGGAAGAAGACCACGTTTACAGGTGAGTTACAGTATCACGGATAAGAATTGACTGATAATATAAGACTGATAAACTAATACTGATACTGGCCAAGTAAAATAGGTATTAGATATTTGTCATTCTACGATGTGAGCCACCATAATATCCCTTCCTTTGACCCATGACCTGCTATTATGAAAAATGAAACCTTAAATGGCACACTTCTATTGGTCCAGTTTTCCTAACAAGCAGAAGCATTCGGACTCATCAGCCGCAGCCATGACTTCTGCTCTGGGCAGCAACCTGTCTGAACTGGACCGCCTTCTTCTGGAACTCAACGCTGTACAGCAAAATGCCCCATCTTACTCCACCACAGGTAAACATGAAGACACACTTAAGGCATTCCAAAAAATGTATTGTCATGCATGAATATTTATACTGCTTTGATTATGGCTAGAGACATTAAAAAAACAAGTAATTGTACTTTGAAACTTCCTCTCTGTAGAAGATGCTGCACCTCCATTGCCGCCCTGCAGTGTTGCCCACTATATCCAGGAGAATGGAGCCCACCCAGGCATCACACTGACACCGGCAGCCCAGGACAAGCCTCAGAGGAATGGTACAAAGGGGACAGAAGATGGCCGTCCCACTGTAGAAAGTCTTCTGAATGAGTTGGAGAGCTCTGTGCCTTCCCCAACGTAAGACCACTCTCAACTCTAGATGGAGAAACATGGATTTACATTGTGGGTTTTAATGGAATGATGTAATTTGCGTAAACAGGCCAAGCCCCTGTACTCTGACGAGTGAATTGACGGACGGACAGGTGGACACAGCTTCCGAGCAGCAGGGCAGAATATCAGCCACCTCCGCTACACGAGAACTAGATGAGCTCATGGCCTGCCTGTCAGATTTTAAGGTGCAGAGCAATGTGAGTGTGTGTGCATGTGTGACATGGAATGGCTTTTGTAGGACAGAAGTAAGTGAGTTGTGTCTGGGAATGTGTGCTGAACTATGTTGTTTGGGTGACTTATTTTCAGGACTTACTACTTGGCAATCTGGACTGTGTTTCCCAAAAACGTCATAAGCAGATCGTTGAGACCATTGGTGCCAATGGTGTCTACAATCTTCTTGGGCTTACGGCGCTGTTGGGAAACACTACCCTGGCTGGTCTTCATCTGACCATCACAAACTTTACCACTTTATTTATTTACAAATCTGTTTCTGCTTGTCTATGTCTTTTAGCTTTAATTTCATCTCATTACTTCAACATTTTGTCCAGAATCTGTTTTGTTTTTTCCTCAGCTGTTCTGTGCATCTCATTAAAGTTTTTTCTTAATTATTTCTCATTCTCTGCCTCCCTTAATCTGTAAATCTCTTCTGTTTCTCCTCTTTCCCTTGGCCCTCCTTTATTTCCTCCAGCCAAGTTCATTGGGTTCCCTGAACTCTGAGTTAATGTTTGAGCAAACTACTACAATTGCTGAAATCCACCCTCCCCCTACAACTGCCGTGTCCAAATCCCTGTCCCCTACCCTCTCAGCGGATCCAAGCCGATATTGCCCAGGTCTCTCCCCTTCTTTAAACTTTGAACTGCACATTGTGGAGGATTCTGGTGAACCGGGGGCTGCGCCTCTACCATCGAGTGTTGTCCCAAAGCCTTCCTCTCGACTGTCTCCACCTGTAGCATCCAGTCCTCATTTTTCTCCAGTACCTGACCTGGGCTTGGATTCTTCCATTGAGGTTTCTGCTTCCCTGCTCTCCTCCCAGGTGGAGTCTCTAGTGGTTCTGTCTCAGACTATAACCACGACTTCCACATCTGGAGGTGGGGACATTTGTAGTATCAGGGAGGGAAGTCCTTCTGCCAAATTGACAAGCACTGGGCTAAAGTCCTATTCGCCTATCATCAAGTCTCCTAGTCCAACAAGTGCCCCAGTGGTCAGCAGAACCAATGAAAGAGTTAGTCCCTTGTTGACACCAGCATCTATTGATCTGTATCTCTCCAGCTCTGAAGCAAAACCTATGAGTCCAGTGTCATCTCTTCCCAGATCTCCACTTCCTACAGTCTCTGAATCACCATCTCTGTCTCTTCCCAAAGCTGTTTCACCCCCTCTAATCCTATCCTCTTCCTCATCTCTAGTGGTTCCCAAGTCCCCAAGCCCAAAACCATCATCAGGACAGCCTGATTCAGCTGTTTCTCTCAAAACCCTTCCTCCCACTGGGCTTGAATCAGCAACCTATGAGCCATCTCTTGATGATGCCTTGGATAAACTTCTTGCCATGAGCTTCAGCAGGCCTGAGAACGAGGCTCCAATCATAGCATCAGCAGCCTCACGGCTCGCTTCGGAAGTGCAACCAGAAGTTTACGAGGAGACAATAGTAGTAGGGGATCGCAGCAACATTTATCCAGACACTCACACAGAGAGTGAAATGGGGGATGGGCTCTTGGAGGATCAGTCGGACTGCAGGAGTGATCTTGACTGGGCTGACATGGAATTGAAGATGGCCTACGAAGGACCTGATGGCTCCTTGACCCCCATGACCGAGGCAAGCTGGATGGATGACTCCCTCACTCCGTCATCTTGCCCTGGAACCCCAGATGCCCAGATGGACCTTCCCATGCTCCATATGGCTGGCACAATGGACAGGATCTCAGCCTCTGGACATGTACGGATAGGACTGCGATGCTTGTTGATTGGAATGCGGTGAAATTTGTTTTGGAGTTATTTCAGACAAGTCTTGCAGTGGTTTGATTGCCAGCATCTAAATAAAGGGTGTCCAATCTTGCTCCTGAAAAGCCACCTTTATGCAGAGTTTAGCTCTATCCCTAATTAAACACACCTGAACTGTGCAGGAAAGTGGCTGTCCGGGAGCAGGACTGAACATGCCTGATGTAAATTAAACATGTTAGTCAGATGGATGAAAGTCATAATTATTCCTTTACACCCTGAATTATTCTTCCTGTAATTGTTTAGCTTACACTCCATTTATGGTAACTTGTAATAGTAAGAACTTGTATGTTGCTGTGTCTGCGCTTGATAACCAGTGGTACCAATGGTACCTCTGTGCACTTGATAACCAACAGTAATTTGATAATCAGTGCTAACCACCACCATGTATGCAAACTCCCAACTATTTTATGCTAACTGATTTTGCACCTGGATTGCATCTGAATGCTTCCCTAGATCCCTGCTTGTCTTTATTGGTTTCTTTGGACAATAATCAACCATTCTTGAGGCATGTGGCATCTCAAGGAGTTTGTACTGCTGTCCCAGATCAAATCAGTTATTAGACGTACCAAGGAGATTCAAAACGTCCACCCCATGTACCGAGATGGCCTGATACGAAGGAAGATGGGCCCCCTGATTTTCCACAAGAGCAACTCCCAGGACCGGCTCATTGAGGAACTGCAAGGCAAGCTGGGAATTGCCCGTAAGGATCGCCCGAAAAAGCAGCAGCCAGACGATTGGCTCACAGAAGGCGTCATTGTCATGTCCAACCCCAAACGCTCACGAGAAGACCACAACAGGGAGGTGGATAAGGTAGACTGGAAGGATCTACGGATTCAGCAAATTCTGTTTCCATTCAATTCCTGAAATTCTTTTGCTTAATTGCATTGAAGTTTCTCTGTAATCACCTGCTTCTTTCTTCTTCATTCCTACTTTCCATCTTTTTCTCTCTCGTCTTCTGTCTTATTGGTGTCTTCCTCTAGATATTCATACCTCCTGAGTCTCCTCTTCCTCAGAGGAAGGTGATCCCACCTCCCCAGTCTCCCCCGATCCCTCGCCACTCCACCTGCTGTAAGAACCAAAGCGCCCCCCTCGGTTCAAATTAGATCCTGCCCCTGTGCCTACACCCCACCACCTGCACCCTCCCCACCTCTAAGAGAGCCCCGCCCTCCTCCCAGCCAAACTCCACCTCCAGTTCCACCCAAGCCCCTGACCCTGAACGTGGAAGTTTCCAGCTCCTTCCCCAAGCCCAACCCTGCAACCCAACCACACCCACCCACAACATGCCCCTGTGGCCCTGCCCAAAGTGCTGATGTCAGTTGGCTGCCAGACGGAGTATGACCCGCTCTTCCCTCCACTGCAGGTGCAGACGTGCTGTCATTGGCTGAGCTTCTGTCTTACTGTCCTCTCCTAGAACAATCACAAAAATTGTGACTTGTAAAGTAATGTTGTTTGCTTGAGAGCTGGAGATGTTTTGTGTGTGCTCAGCCTCCTACCCTGGTCATAAATATTAGATTAGATTAGATGCGCCCCAGGGAGAGTTTGAGACAAACACTCAGTTTGAGACCGTGTTGTATTGATTAGGGGTGTTAATATTTGCTCTGTGAATGATGTGATTGGATTACAATTCTTTACTAAATTATGCTGTCATTAGTATCATAAAATCTTGAATACGCTCACAGTTCGGTTTTGGTGTAATCCATAAATTTTGTCCAAAATATGCTTAAGACAAAAATGTAAATTGGGGACATTTTTCTGTGTAGTGGGACATTGACAAAAATACACCAGATTTTATACTTACATGATTAAGAACTGTAACTTGGAAGAAAATAACAATATATAGTAATTATATACAAAAAAAAAAAAAAAAAAAAAAAAAAAAAAAAAAAAAAAACCATTCTGTTCCTTCAGAAACTGTCATCTCATTTATTTTTTTAGGTGGTTGTGTGTAATTGTTTTGCATTGAAGACTTTTTTTTTATTCTTGATCTTTTGTTCTATCTCTCTGTAGATTATGGCCCAGGGGAAGGGTCCGCAACCACAGGTTAATAAACTGGACAACATGCTGGGCAGTCTTCAGTCTGACCTCCACAAGCTGGGAGTGCAGACGGTTGCTAAGGGAGTGTGTGGCGCCTGCTGCAAACCCATTGTTGGCCAGGTGAGGGAGACAGAGAGCTACAACACACAGAGGATTTTAGCTTTCAGCTAATAATAATAATAATGATACATTTTATTTGTAATGCACCTTTCTCAAACTCAAAGCGCTACAGCGGTTACAGAAACAAAACATATAATATCAAAGATCACAGTAATAGTTACAAATTAAAAGCTTCACTAAAAAGATGTCTTAAGAAGTTTTTTAAAACAATCAAGAGAATAAACATTCCTAATAAATACAGGTAATGCATTCTATAACTTTTTTTTAATTACAATAAGGCTGATAAAGGAGAGAGAGCCAGCAGAACGAAGAGAACGAGAGGGTATAGATGGTGTAACCAAATCACGGATGTAAACTGGAGCCAACCCATGTACTGCTTTATAAGCAAAAATAAGAATTTTAATATCAATGCATGATTGGACTGCCGAAGCACAGGACCAATGTGGTGGCATGAAGAGAAGTCAAAACACGTGCAGCTGAATTTTCAATATATTGCAACCTCTTAATAGAATTTGCTGATAAACCTGCAAAAAGGTAATTACAATAATCAAGCCTTGATGTAATAAAGGCATGAACAAGCCTCTCTGCATCAGGCCTAGAGAGAAAATGTCTAAGACTGGCAATGTTCCGAAAATGAAAAAAAGCTGCCTTTGTAATGTTTTTAAAATGAGCATTAAAAGTCAGATGAGCATCAAAAATCACCCCCAAGTTCCGCACCTGGACAGAAGTGGATACTTGGCTATTGTCCACAGTAAGTTTAAAACTGTCACACTTATTAACATTAGTAAGAGTACCAATTAATACGATTTCAGTTTTATAACAATGAGTTTAAGAAAGTTGTGGTTTTGATCCATGCCTTAATTTCCAGCAAACAATCAGAGAGAGTCGAAGAGGCAGGAGCAAGATCAGGCTAATATAAATCTGGGTGTCGTCCGCATAACAATGATAGCCAAGGCCATACTTCTGGATAATCTGCCCCAGAGGCAGCATATAAACAGTAAATAAGATAGGACCCAAGACTGATCCTTGAGGGACACCCTGTCACAATGGCACCGTCTGAGATCTATTAGTACCCAGAAAAACTAATTAGGAGTATTCTGAAAGGTAAGATTCAAACCAGTTAAACACAGTGCCCGAAATACCAACCCACCTATGAAGTCTGTCCAGTAATGTAGCATGACATATTGTATTGAATGTAGCACTAAGATCGAACAAAACCGAAATGCCACAAGCTCCAGAATCCGCTATAATGAGTAGGTCATTCATAACCCTCAATAGAGCAGTCTCCGTGGTATGTCCAGACCTAAACCCGGATTGAAATGTTTCTAGAAGACTGTTCATAGAAAGATGATGTTGCAGTTGGCCAACAACCACACACTCAAGAACTTTCTCCAGGAAAGGTAGATTTGAAATAGGCCTGTAATTGGATATTTCAGCAGTATCACTCCCTGGCTTTTTTTAAGAACTGGCATAACTGCTGCCATTTAAATGTGGAACAGACATTCTAAGCTAAGATTACATGCAGTGTGTCTAGGTAGAAAGAGCTGGACACATCTAAACGAAGGATGTGTGTGTTTCTGTACAGGTGGTAACTGCTATGGGGCGCACATGGCATCCAGAGCATTTTGTGTGCACACACTGCCAGGAGGAGATTGGTTCCAGAAACTTCTTTGAGAGGGAAGGACAGCCATACTGCGAGAGAGATTACCATCATTTATTCTCTCCGCGCTGCTACTACTGTAACGGACCCATACTGGATGTGAGAACAAACGATTTTTTTGTCTGAACAGCAGAATAAGCACATTCAATATGTTTACTCAGTCGATGCAATCCATATTTATATGTGGCCAGATTTGTGCTCTGTGCGAACAAAGCCAGTGTTTATTATGGCAGCCTGTATGCATTAATTTAGTGTCACTTCCATTGTAAGTGATTACTGTTTTTCATTTAGATGTTTGAGACACAAGTGGAAATCGGTTCCTGTGGTAATTGACCGCTTGCTACAGATGATAAAAATGTTAATTTTTCTCACCTCACAGAAAGTGGTGACAGCGTTAGATAGAACGTGGCATCCCGAGCACTTTTTCTGTGCTCAGTGTGGGGCGTTCTTCGGTCCTGAAGGTGAGTAAATGCTTACAGAAGAGTCCGATCATTACAAGTACCCACAATTATTCATATTTTGCTCATTCACAAGTTTGTAATTTTATTTTTGAAAAGCCACCAATCAAATTTTTCTTTGTATTATTGCATACTTGTTGTAAATACATCTTTGTTCCATTATTTTTCAGGATTTCATGAGAAAGATGGAAAGGCGTACTGTCGTAAAGACTACTTCGATCTCTTTGCTCCTAAATGTGGAGGCTGTGCTCGTGCCATCCTGGAGAATTACATCTCTGCCCTGAGTGCCCTCTGGCATCCAGAGTGTTTTGTGTGCAGGGTTAGTATATGATAATGAAAGAATTTTCATTTTTTAAGTGGTCTGTTGCTTTAGTTTTGAGTATAGACTTGGTCAAAAGTTTGGAATAATTTAAATTTCTTTAACGTTTTTAAAAGTAGTCTCTTCTACTGCCTTCATTTGATTAAAAAATACAGTAAAAAACTGAAATAATGTGTGCTGCATATTAGAATGATTTCTGAAGGATTATGTGACACTGAAGACTGGAGTAATGATGCTGAAAATTCAGCTTTGATCACAGAAATAAATTACAGTGTATAATATACTACAATAGAAAACACGTATTTTAAATTGTAAAAATATTTCACAATATCACAGTTTTTTACTGTATTTTTAATCAAATAAATGCAGCCTTGGTGAGCCTAAGAGATTTCTTTCAAAAACTGAGTAGTTAAGAGTAGTCATGTGGTTTTGTTGTGTGCGTGTGCGTGTGTGTGTTTCAGGAGTGCTTCACACCCTTCGTCAACGGCAGTTTCTTCGAGCATGACGGTCAGCCGTACTGTGAGGTTCATTATCACTCCCGCCGCGGGTCGCTGTGTTCCGGCTGTCAGAAACCCATCACGGGCCGCTGCATCACAGCCATGGGCAAGAAGTTTCATCCTGAGCATTTTGTCTGTGCCTTCTGCCTCAAGCAGCTCAATAAGGGCACCTTCAAAGAGCAAAATGACAAGCCTTACTGCCAGGGCTGCTTCATCAAGCTCTTCAGCTAGAAAGATGTCTGACTGACTGAGTGTGTGAGTGTGTAAGTCTGCATGTTGTGTTGTTTGCCTGTTTTGTGTGTGCGTGTATTTGTTAATCCGGTTTATGTGTCTGACTCTCAACGTCCCCACATGACATTGCTGGTCAGGTTAAAACGATGGTGCCATGATATGTGCTCTCAAAAGCCAGGCTGTTTTTAGAGGGTATTAGAAGAAAGTTCAGCTGAGACTGTAGAGTTATTTTTAGAGAAAGTGTGTGAATGTTTTCTGCTCACTGGATGAGCTGGACAGAAACTGTATGATGATGAGAACAGTTCAGGAGGGATGATGGGAAACGTGTGCAGCATGAACGTATGAGACACAATCAACAGCGGTTTAAATGAAAACCGTAACGAGGTCTGGGAAGTCAAACGAATAACCAACTGGAGCCAATAATTACTGGTGATTCTCATGAACGAATCCAGGTCATATTTCAGTTGAAACAGAGCGAAAGAGAAGAAATTTATTTTCATTAACAAAACGATTTAAGCATTTAAAAAAAAAAAAAAAAAAAAAAAATATATTATATATATAATATATATATATATATATATATATATATATTTTTTTTTTTGTTTTTTTTAATTCTTTTTGCATGGTGACATTATTTTCACAGAACAAACACTTTTCTACCTGATTTTTCATTATGTTTACATACCAATTCTCATTTCATACTGTAATATAATGATTAAAATATCGCTGTCACAAATAAACACATTATTCATTATAATAATAATAATTATTATTATTATTATTATTGTTGTATTTTCAAATTATTATTTTTTACTAATAATACTCAGAATGTTGTTGTTGTTGTTTTAAACTCAGTAAAACAAATAGTACTATAAAGTATAAATCCTTCATTGTATTACTCCTAAAATAGGCTTCATTTTGTTTTACGCAAAATATAATTTATCGTTCTTTCTTTTTATTTAGGTGTGAAATATGGCCCGGATATGTTCTTGCTATGAAAACATCTAGTTGCTGCATTTGCATCATTTTAGCATTAAATGTCACCTCAAAGAATTGCTACTTTTAGTGCCTTGTTTTGTAACACAAATTTAACTGAATTTAAAAGACACAAAGTATACCAAACGTGTAGTTTTGCATACAAGATATAACATGACGTTTCTAATCTATGGTGAAGTTGTAATTGAGAGACTGTTCGGATTATTCCTCATGAAGTCTGTGTAGTAACTTCTAATGATTAGTTTAATTATTACTGACATCTGGAACCCATAGATATGAATGTATCCTACTGTTAATGCTCACTTCTGCCGCCGTCTTGTGTGGAATTCGCGGGAGTTTATGCATCTCATCTCAAAGTATTATTTTATTAAAGGAATATATGGGATTAAATACAATTTAAGCCACAGAAAATAATTTCTACTTGTTCTTTAATTTCTTAAATCAAAGGTAAACGTGTGTTTACAGTTTTCAAAGTATAACCATGACACTGGTTCCACTGTAAACATATATTTCCTTCATTTTTACACTGATAAATCTAAACTATATTATCTGGCGTCAATGGATCTTAGGTTTTTATTATTATTCTTTAACCCAGAATATTCCAGACTATTCCCCTGAAGGAACCAGTCACATATTTCATTTTGTGAAGATTTTTGTAATAAGAATGACTGACTATTTAGGTTTTATTCACAAAACAAAATTCACTACAAAACCACTAATGATTCTAATGACCCACTCGAAGGAATAGTTCACCCAAAAATGAATGTTTGCTGAAAATGTGCTCGCCCTTAGCCATTCAAGATGTGAAGTTGTTTTTTCATCAGATTTGGAGAAATGGATGCTCTGCAGTGAATGGGTGCCGTCAGAATGAGAGTCCAAACAGCTGATAAAAACATCACACCACTCCACTCCATCAGTTAATGTCTTGTAAAGCCAAAAGCTGCGGGTTTGTAAGAAATTTAAACTTTTTTAAGTGCTCGATCTGTGCATATTTCTCTCCTAATTTAGACGAGATGACTTTTTCACTGATGGACGTTTTAGTATGAATTATAAACTCGTATTTTAGTCAAAAGCATTTGAAGTTAACAACGTCTTGGTGGATTTGTTTCTTACAAACACGCAGCTTTTGGCTTCACAAGATATTAACTGATGGACTGGAGTGGTGTGGATTATTGTGAAGTGTTTATAGCTGTTTGGACTCTCTTCGACAGGGACCCATTCATGCGAGAATCCACAGATGTGAGACACTGATGCAATGCTACACTTCTCCAAATCTGATGAAGAAACAAACTCATCCTAATCTTGGATGGCCTGAGGGCGAGTACTCTTTCACCATCTGTACATTTGGGGAAGTTTGTTGTCTTTTAACAGAAATCAAAGATGTGATATTGTATATTATCTAAATAGCTGTGACAATATTGTGCAATTCTCAACCCTTGAATTCAAGTGAGTATCTGATATTGTCTTGCTCACTCTCGGAGACAATTCTAGACAATATTGTAACTGCTGTATTATGATATTGTGATATTATACTATACTAATTATTTTCTCTCTTTTAGATTTTTGTTTCTGTTTTGCATGAAAGTCTTAAGTGTCTTTCAATCATTTTAAAGGGCGAGTTTTGAAAACTCGTGGTGTTATGAAGGGGTGAATCGATGAAGACTTTCTTATATTTTTAGAAACGTGTTGTCACTGGAAATAGAAGTGATTTTCAGATTAAGAATATTAAATATATGCAGTCCCTGGTGTGTTGGAACGGTGTGGCTTGTCAACAAAGATTGCAAATATGATTTGTTGGATTCATTGGACAAATATACCAGCAAGTGTTGATTATGTGAACGCTTTTATATGACCCGATGTGCCAGAGATCTGTACATGACATTCTGTCTCATCAGAAAACGCTACTTTGAAAGTAGAAGATACTTGTTTTGATTTGATTCACTTTGAATATGCCTTCTTTGATAACTCAATTGTAATAATCTGTCGCCGTTTTGTTTTGCTCCTAATTGCTATGTGCCAAAAAAAAGGTGCGGTGGAAATCTAGGGATCATATGATATCCTTATGTGTTTTAATCACACATTTACACTGGTCGAATGTTGTGCCTTTGTTTATTTTGAGATGTTCTATCTTATAAATTGATCTGACGCTTTTCTATTTCTGTTCATAAATCATTCTTTGCAAATATGATCATTTACCCAATGTGAAAACGGCTATGCATATTTTTTTTTCTCCTGTAACACCGTCACATTTTGTTCTGTGAGTATTGGTTACTGTTTCAATTCACGCAATTATATACAAATAAATTTGGTGTTTTAATGCACTGAATATTGTTGTTTATTATTATTTAAATAATATTGAAACCTCAGCACATTTTGTCTTGACATTTGTACAAAAAAAAACTTTTTTGGTCTTTTTGGTTGTATCTAATAAATAATCAATCACAATGTTGACAAAATCTGCTAAATATATGTTCTATTTCTTTGTAGTGGATTAGTTTTAATTTTCTAAAATGGGACTTGTGTCCCACATATTGTGTATAACTATAACTTTTATTTAGGGGTGGGCAACCTTATTTTTGTCTCACTTCTGGATAGATCCCTAAAATTGACCTCTCTATTTAGGCTTTTTTGTAGCGTTTTCTTTTTTCTTTATATTTTATTATTTTATGTATTATTTTCTTGTATTATGTATTTTATTATAATATATATATATATATTACTTTAGGGATGTAAATTTTAAAATAAAAATTATAGTTATGTTATCTACTTTAATTTGATTGTAAAAAATTCAAAAAATTTTTTTATTTGTCTCACACAAATCGACAGCTCTATTTAGGCTTCTTTTGTAGCTTTTTTTTCTTATTATGTTATTATTTATTACTATTGATTTTGGTGTATGTTTTTAGTTTATTTGTTTTTTTAGTGGGGATATTTTTTATTTTTTTTGTTTTTTTTTATTTTTTTTTGTTTTTTTTATTTTTTTAGCTTTTTTTGTTTTTATTTTATTATTTTTTGTTTATTTATTTTAGTTTTTAAGTTTTTTTAGTGATTTTATTTTTTTTAGTTAAGAAATTTTTTGTTTTTTCTTTTTTAGTTTGAGTTTTTTTTTTTTAGTCTTACTCAATAAAAATTTTCGTCTTATTTCCTTTTTATTAGTATACATTTTTTATTGGGGATGTATACAATTTTAGTTTTATTTAATGTTATCTCTTTAATTTTGATGGTATATAAAAAACGTTATAAAAAGAATAGACAGCTTAAATAACATTTTTAAGATTTTATTTACTAATAATTTGTTGGAAAGGAGAGAAAATGCTTATTTATCTCCTTAAAAAGTTTCAGGCCTAAAAAAAATAAATAAATGAAAAATAAAAAAAAGTTTCAGGCCTGTTGAATATTAGATGCGCCCTCTGAAGACGAACTCGAGGCCGGAGAAGCACGTGGCTGAGCACGGTAATGACTCCGGAAGTGACGACTTATATCCTTTCCAGATCGAGGCCGGCAAGATGGCGGCGGACACGCAGGTTGGTGTGACTCTCCGCTGGAGCGTGAACATTAAAACGCTAACTTTTCTTCTGTATCTCGCCGCTTTCTTATGAGTTTTCAGAGAAGATGATGCATGATCTGTGAGCGCGTGATGTTCAGAAACATTAGAAAACGCTGTGCGTGCGCGCTAGCGCATGAATGTGTATTAACAAAGATAAACAACATTAATGATAGCACAGTTGCATACCACGCACAGTTACATAACACACATTTATTAGGATTTAACCGTAATTTGAAAGAGAACGATACTGTTTTAAGCGTGTCACCCTCTTATTTGTTCTCAAACACACCGTAGAAAGTGCCAGAAGTGCCATGTTTCTGGACATAGTATCCTAGTAAAACCATGTGTTTTTGTTGTTGTTGTAAATATAGCAGTGTATTATCACGGTAATCTTCAAAATGCTTGATCAAACAATCACCTGATGCCGTCACTGTACTTTGTGTAAGGAGGCACTTATGGAAATGTATCATGGTAATCTTAATTCATGCCTGAACTACTGATATAAAACCATAACCAGTGAATATCCGTCTGTCAGGTGACTAGCACAATGTCAGCTCATGCTCTCTTATAGTAACAATAAATGGAGTGATTAATATTGTGGTGGGAGCACTGTTTCGCAAGGTGAACTGTGATATGATATCCATCTTTTGGTTTAGCTGCATGTGTCTAAGCAGCGTCTGATGGCTGTTATCTGTGTTTGCAGGGGCAGGATGCTGTTCTCTTGTTGGCAGGGCAGGTTTCAGACACCTGAAGAATTCGCTGTGAAAGTCACGTCGTCCAGCGTTAAAGAGCGCAAAGACTTTTCTGCAAGACTGAAAAGCCTGGTGTTGAGAGGAAAGGGTGAGTTTATCTGCCTGCTGTTGTATCCGACTAAAGGAATACTTTAACAAAAACACCGTTCAAGCATCAGTTGTTCACTACATTTCAAGTCGTTAGAAGTCCTGCTACTTTTTAAAAATGCTTGTGAAAGAGTCTCTTCTGCTCAACCTAGACAACATTTATTTGATCAAATATACAGTAAAAATTTGAAATATTATTGCAATTTTAATAGCTTGGTATTTCTATTTTATTTTTTAAATGTCATTTATTTCTGTTATGCAAAGCTGAATTTTCAGCATCAGAAATCATTCTGATATGCCGATTTGATGCTCAAAAGCTTTTATTATTAGTATCACCGCAGTTTCGTGCTCTTGGTATATTGGGTACGCAGTGTTTCCCAACCTTTTTTTTTGTCGCGGCACCCTTTGGAAAATTTAACAAACTTGTGGCACCCTACAAAAATAATTTTGTCACAATATTTGAATTTCCAACTTCGATGTGATAATTTGAAAAGTAATAGATATACGGTACAACAGGGAAGAACTGCAGAATATAATGTCACACAGATATTTTTAATATCATTAAAAAATTGTGTCCATCAATGGTGGCAATCATTAATATGACAGATGTTAATGTGGCTTTTATACAAGAACATGAGTTCTCCATTATAACGAGCGAGCTCACAGATGTTCTTTTTTGCTCACTCAGTGTTTTTTTATTTTACAGTGGGGCAATTTTGGTGCAGTAGCACATATGTGAATTGACATTAAAAATGAGACAGTCGAGCATCAGTAAAAAATACGACAACTAAGCAATTAATATGATAGCAAAATCAAAAATACGCGCTCGATTTCAATAAATTGCTTTTTGTTTTCAGTAGGCGAACAGTAAGGGTTAACATTTAACAATTTTTTGTTTTAAACCAGGTATCCAAATAAAATTTTTATATCTACGAAGCTATTATTATAAACCGCAGCATAACATGCGGTTTTAGCAGATCACTTGAATGAGAGGCAGCGTGACCAAGATGCCCATACACCACTTTACACACATAGGCTATTGCACAAAACATACGTCCTAATCCGTGTTCCTGTCGCTCAATGTTGATTGGACTTTGCTGGTTTGGCCGATGAGCATGAAACGGTATACGAGTGGAGCCGACTGCGCTAGCACACTACGACATAGAGCGGGATAATACGCAGGCGTGCCACCTCATGAAACGTGAAACACGACCGCGGGGAATCCAATTTTCGCAGCCGGAATCTCTAATTATGTGGGGCCAACAGCCATGAAAAATGAATTAATAAATAGAATGCCTTTTTTTTTGCAACGTGAGCAATTTTAAAAATATTAAAAAAAGATTTTTTTTTACACTGCACCCCTGCCTCAGTCGAGCAGACGGCACCCCGGTTGGAAACACTTGGTGGAAACTGTGATGCTTTTATTTTTGAGGGTCTTGTTGCTTAAAGTTTAAAAGAACAGCATGATTTGATACACATCTTGGGTATGGTCTCCCTGTCACTTTTGATCATTTTTATGCTCCCTTACGGAATAGAAAGTATTCATTTCCTTGTAAAGTTTAAAAAAAAAAACTCTACTTTGACAGTAGGTGTCCTGTTACTGCTGCATTCACGCTGTGCATCTTCAACTATGGTTTGGATGATGGTGCCGGTGTGAATGACTTGGATTTGAATCACTCTAAGTATTTGTGGTTCATTCCGTGACTCCGTCAGATTTCCGGGACCTCCTACGGACTGTGCAGGCTCTTCTATCTCCCCTGCCAGATCAGTGTGCGAGTCGTTTCCTCTCCTCGTCATTAAAGCATGTTTTTTGATACGAAGGATGGGCTTGCTCTCTCTTCTCAGGGGATGCTGCATCTCTGCGAGCTTTGCTCTCGGTCATCTGAGGTGCGCGTTGGACAACTCGCAGCTGATGCATGCGGACCAACCTCCCGCCCGTCTGCTGATCTTGGTGTGTCTCGGGGCGTAGGAGGCCCGGTGTTGAGTGACCACCACACATTGATACAAATAAATAACGGTGGATGTCAGGAAATTAGGCATAATTGCTGAATAATCAAAGGGCACTGTACATTGAACATTAGATCGCGATAGGAAAATCCGATCTTAATATGATCTGCCAAAGGACTTGCTTATATGATCTGGGTATACTCTGTTGTGAATGATTGCCGCAGTTTCGTCTTCTAAACCCATACATGAGCGTCGCAGTCTCAACTATATTAGGAACGAAACACTAAGTTCATCTCCAGAAACTGCTCTGAGGACACTGTCACCACTTTCACACCGTTTCTCGAGAAAGTCTAGTGTCATGATTATATACAAGACAATACTCAAAGTACTCAAAAAAACCTAGGA
Source organism: Sinocyclocheilus anophthalmus (assembly GCA_018155175.1). Taxonomy (NCBI): domain Eukaryota; kingdom Metazoa; phylum Chordata; class Actinopteri; order Cypriniformes; family Cyprinidae; genus Sinocyclocheilus; species Sinocyclocheilus anophthalmus. Next base: position 625,372 of record JADLZN010001185.1, on the reverse strand, counting down.
TAGTGGCAAATTTAAAAAATTTAAAATTACAACTAATTAGTATTTGGTTTGAAAGTAATTAGTCTTTTAATATGTCATAAATAGATTTTTGTTGTAAATATGTCTGACAAGATTGTTACACTGAATGCCTTTATGGGTCCTCTTCTGTAAATCAGGGGAAACATGTATGACATTAATTTTTTGCTCAGAAAAACAAAAACAAACTTGCAATTATGTACCAAGAAATGTTGTTTGTTTTGGGGTGGGAAAACACCATTTAAGCCTTATTACACTTTTAAACCCTTTTTCGTCTTAGACCCACATATTAAAGTAATGATGTAAAAACTAATTTTTTTAAAGAATATAAAACTATTTTCTTCCATGTTTTACTTTTTAACAGTAAATCATAAATACAGAAAATTAAAACATAAAGCATAGCATTTGGGAAAAATGGATTTATAGGGCCCTAAAATGGTAGTTTTTGTTAACATTTTAATAAATTGTTGTAAACTTGTATATTTTTTATATTACATGATTTCAATCCTTTAGACATGATGTTTGACTACTACAAATTTATTTAAACTGAATCCAGAAAAATTCAAACGAAAAAAATTATTTTGGAAAAAATAAAATGGAATGTTTTTTTGTTAAACGTTAATAAAGTTGGTTGTACGTTTAGTTAGTTTCACGATTTCAATAAATTAGACATAAAGATGTATACTATGTATTTAACATCACCCAGAACCAGAAAAATTAAACATAAACTTAATTATGAATAACATCAAATTGGATTTCACAGAGAATCCAGAAAAAGTAAACAAAAATAATAACTTTTGGAAAAAAGCAAACAGAAACTTGGCTTTGTTTTTTGTTAAACTTTTAATAAATTGTTGTAAACTTGTATATTTTTTATATTACATGATTTCAATCCTTTAGACATGATGTTTGACTACTACAAATTTATTTAAACTGAATCCAGAAAAATTCAAACGAAAAAAAATTGAAGAAATAAAATGGAAATTGTTTTTTTGTTAAACTTTTAATAAATTGTTTGTACATGTATTTTTTCAAATCACGAGGGAAATAATTCGACATCCGTTTTGACTTACTAAATTTATTTACCCATGAAAAACAGATCCAGAAATTTAACTACAAAGAACAGGATTTGAGAAAAATAAAATTGATTTCCCAGAGCCAAGTAATCTGATAGTTATTATTTAACGAAGCGCTCAGAATCGATTTAAGAGAGAATCGCGATGCATTCGGAAAATCGCAGAAATTATGTATCGTCGCACCCCTAATAGTTATCAGAAGCGAACAACCATGAGGTGCAATCAGATATAATGTCAAATGTCCACAGGAAGAGCACGGCTTCAGGAGCCTGCTGCGCCCTGCCCTGGACCTGCTTGATCGTTCAGACCGTCTTCCCCTCCGCAGACAGGAGAGAAGGTGCCAAATGGAAGAAACTGGTCAGTAGTGTTTGCCATTCAGAGAGTTAATTTGCTATATTTATCATTCATAGTTTAGCGGGAGTTCCAAACCTGTATGGCTTACTTTCATATGTGGTTTGATCGGACATGTTCTGTTCCAATCATATATTCTCTTCTTTGTGGCTTCCTCCAATCGTTGAGTTCAGAGGTTGCTGCGTCGGAGGGTGGGGGGCGTGGCCTCGGGAATCTCTCAAGTCAATCGCAAGCTTTAACAAAGCGTGGAAGTATTGTAAGCTACAGGAATTCACTCTGACGTCTTGTGCACTACAGTAAAAAAGACTGAGGGGGCTAAGATTTGTAATTGTTTGCGAGGAGTCTCTTCTGCTCACCACTTCGCATTTTATTTGATCAAAAATACAGGAAAACAGTATTATTGTGAAATATTATCGCAATTTAAAATAACTGTTTTCTATTGAAGTCTAGGGAACAGTGTAATTTATGATCTGAATTTTCAGCATTATTACTCCAATATTCAGTGTCACATGATCTCTCAGAAATCATTCTAACATGCTGAGGTGAATTGGCTTGCTCAGAAACATAATTTGATTAATTATCAATGTTATAAAACCAGTTGCTTTGCTCTGGTCCTTTTAAATTTTTCTTATTTTAGAACCGTGATGCATTTGGTTTTTCCGGATTCTTTGATATATAAGTTCAAAAGAACGTGCCTTATTGAATCGGAATCTTTAGTCACTTATAATGATCCTTTATGGCACTTCTTGTATATTCAATGCCATACTTACGCATTTAAGGAAGTGTAATTAAGAAGTTTTTTAAAGATCCTATTTACCCCAAACACTTTTTACACCTAAAAATCTTTCAGCCTGTCAGGTAAAAGCTTGGTAGTCTAAGGCATTGTTTACTGTTGTTCCGATAAAAGTAAACAATAGTCTTTCTGTGATCTTTACAACATGCACCCTATAGAATTTCAATTCTATACGTCTGTGTTGCTCCAGAACCCGTGGCCTGGTGGATCCGTCCAGAGCAAATCTGCTGAGTTTGGACAGGCCTGGGTTCTTGCCGATGCTGGTCTTGTGTGTGGTTTCTGGCACCGCGACACAAGAGGACATCTCTCTATCAACAAACACAAGTGAAACTCAAACCTTGGCAGGCCTAGTGCTAACTACATGTCAGAATTGCGTCCACTGCGCTGCGGCGCAGCGCTTCTTGATTCAGTGTTGTTTCAAGATTTTTTTATATTCCAGTTCTACTATTTGTATAAGTCACAGTACATAAGTCGCGTTTTTTTATCATCTTCATCGAAAATGTGCTACATCTACTACAGTATACTTAATGTCATCAAGAAAAAAATAATGTTTTACATATGACTAATATAAGCTTAGCTTCAAATACATTGCTAATATGGAAACATTTGGATTTGTGCCGAGTGCGAGAGAGATGTGAGCCCAACGCCGTTTTGCTTTATAGGTCTATTTATAATGGGATAAATGTTGTTTAGAATGAATGCTTAGTGTTCATAATGTGTCTAAACATTTCATTTGCCGATATTTTAAATTATTATAGAATAACACGTGACTTGGACACCAATTCGACTTATTTTGTTTTTTTCCTCTCAATAATGCATTTTTTCCCAGATGTTGCTTATACTCAGGTGTGACTTATTTTTTTGAAAAATACGTTGATATTTTCGATTAGCTTTCATTTTTGTATTTTAATTTTAGTTTAATATTTATTAATTTTATTATGTGCTTTTGTCATATTGGTTATTAGTTTTTTTTTTTAATACTTCTTGTTTAGCTTAATGTTAATTTTTATTCCAGTTTTAGTCATTTTAGTACTTTAAACTTATTTATTTCATTTAGGTGCCAAAGCAACATTTCTAATTAATTGAATTTAAGTTTTTGTTTTTCATCTCATTTATTTCTTTTTTATTTCAGCATTATTTAGTTGAAGGAAAACAATTTTTTATTAATTTACTATTAGTTAGTAGTAGTAGTATTCTTTAGTAGAGCCCGACCGATATATCGGTTTGCCGATATGAGCCTCCTGTCGCACCCCCGATTTTTAAATATCGGTATCGGCGAATAGCTGATATGATTTTTTTTTTACAGAACATATAACGCCGAAAAAATGCTTGAAATGGTGTAATTGCTTAGTTTGCCCAGCAGAGCGTGCTCTATTGTTTGATACTGGCGACCTGGATGAAACGCTTTAAAGCTTAAGTCTATGGAAAAGCATTGAAACTTTGAACGGCCATATCTCCATAACGGCACGGCGAATACGCACCAAATTCAGGGGATCCCTTCAGCTCGATATATCAATATCGGCCTTTTTTTACTCCCTAATATCGGTGTCGGCCCCAAAACCCAATCGTAGGCCTAGTATTTAGCTTTTCACAGAGCAACACTGTTGTGTTTCAGGCGGCTCTCTTGGACCTGTATGTGAAGACGGTTCTCATGAGTAAGACCAGACCGCATCAGCACATCCTGGTGAGAATCTGCGCTGTCTTTGTTGTATAATAAATCTTTGCAGTGCTGAAATCAGAAAGCCTAAAGCTGGATGTGTGTTTTCAGGTTAAGAGCGGCTCGATGCTTCGCCACATGTCTCACACAGAGTTTAAAGAGCAGCTGCTGCCCACATTACAGAAAGCTCTGCTGCGCAGCCCGGAGAACTCCATGCCGAGTGAGTCACGCGCAAACTAGCACGCACGATGATTCACTGTGATACATATGTCAGGATGAATCATGATATCATCATCATTAGATTGCAATTGTTGTTGCTCCGAGCTAATTATTATGAAAGAATGTTGCTGTCAGTGTTATTTTAGTATAATTGAGATATTATTATAGCTTTATTAATATTTTGAGGTAGTTTTGACACATGCATTTCTGCTTAAAGGTGAAGACCCAACTCTATGCATGTTCTGCAAGACCCCCTTTTTATTAAACATTCTTTTGGACTGTCCACTTTGAATGCAAGTAGACAATGTATGTAGGAAGCTTAGTAAGATAGGAGTTTAGTAAGATAAGAAAGGTTTTAGAATTTTCATGTATATCTTGTAAACATGTTTTATCATATGTAAACATCTTGTATAATCCTAATATTTTTTTTTCCCTCTTTGCTTGGTTTTTATTTTTTGTGTTTTTGCAACTCAGTTTTTGCCATAAAGATAGCCTCAGATGCTGACATTGCATGTAAGGTCTAATACTACTACTGAATTATTTATTCTTATTTTGAATAGTTAGTTTTAGTTACAACTTTTTTACAAATTATTATCATTTATCAGTTTTTTTTATTGTCTATATTTTTTTTATTCATTTTATTGATTTTTACACTTTTTTTTTTAAGTGTCTATTATAGTTTAATTTTATTTATTTAAGTAATTTTTAGTACCTCGTTAAAACTAAATGAAAGGAGAAATGTTAGTTAATATATCTAGATATATATATACACAGTGGGAAAAAAAGTATTTAGTCAACCACCAATTGAGCAAGTTCTCCCACTTAAAAAGATGAAAGAGGCCTGTAATTGTCATCATAGGTATAAAACACCTCCCCTACACTACTAAATATGATAGACAAAATGAGGAACAAAATTTCAGCTCAATACTTTGTTATATACCCTTTGTTGTCAATGACAGAGGTCAAACGTTTTCTGAAAGTCTTCACAAGGTTTTCACACACTACACTGTTGCTGGTATTTTGGCCCATTCCTCCATGCAAATCTCCTCTAGAGCAGTAATGTTTTGGGGCTGTCGCTTGGCAACACGGATTTTCATCTCCCTCCAAAGTTTTTCTATGGGGTTGAGATCTGGAGACTGTCTAGGCCACTCCAGGACCTTGAGATGCTTCTTACGAAGCCACTCCTTCGTTGCGTTGTGTTTGGGATCATTGTCATGCTGAAGGACCCAGCCATGTTTCATCTTCAATGCCTTTGCTGATGGAAGGAGGTTTTCACTCCAAATCTCACGATACATGGCCCCATTCATTCTTTCGTTTATACGGATCAGTTGTTCTGGTCCCTTTGCAGAAAAACAGTCCCAAAGCATGATGTTTCCCCCATGCTTTACAGTAGGTATGGTGTTTTTTGGATGCAACTCAGCATTCTTTCTACTCCAAACACGACAAGTTGAGTTTTACCAAAAAGTTCTATTCTGACCATATGACATTCTCCCAATCCTCTTCTGGTTCATCCAAATGCTCTCTAGCAAACTTCCGACGGGCCTGGACATGTACTGGCTTAAGCAGGGGGGACACGTCTGGCACTGCAGGATTTGAGTACCTGGCGGCGCAGTGTTTTACTGATGGTAGCCTTTGTTATTTTGGTCCCAGGTCTCTGCAGGTCATTCACTAGTTTCCCCCCGTGTGGTTCTGGGATTTTTTTCTTGTGATCATTTTGACCCCACGGGTGAGATCTTGCATGGAGCCCCAGAACGAGGGAGATTATCAGTGGTCTTGTAAGTCTTCCATTTTCTAATAATTGCTCCCACAGATGATTTTTTCACACCAAGCTGCTTACCTATTGCTGATTCAGTCTTCCCAGCCTGGTGCAGTTCTACAATTTTGTTTCTGGTTTCCTTTGACAGCTCTTTGGTCTTGGCCATGTTGGAGTTTGGAGTGTGACTGTTTGAGTTTGTGGACAGGTGTCTTTTATACTGATATACTTTTTCAAACAGATGCCATTAATACAGGTATCGAGTGGAGGACAGAGGAGCCTCTTATAGAAGAAGTTACAGGTCTGTGAGGGCTAGAAATCTTGCTTGTTTGTAGGTGACCAAATACTTATTTTACCGAGGAATTTACTTTATTAATTAATTCTTTAAAAATCCTACAATTTGATTTTCTGGATTTTTTTTTCTCATTTTGGCTCTCATAGTTGAGGTATACCTATGATGAAAATTACAGGCCTCTCTAATCTTTTTAAGTGGGAGAACTTGCACATTGGTGGCTGACTAAATCCTTTTTTGCCCCACTGTATATGTGTATAACTATATATATACTATACCTAATATATATATCTATTATTATTAGTCTTATTATCAGTTAATCTTTATTTTAAGTACTTTTGTTGCAGCACGCTCAACATACAACGAATACCGATTCAATTGCAGGAATATTTATTTATTTACTTAATTTTTAATCTTATTCTCTACCAAGAATGAACAAGCTATTACTTATTACTGTATACACTGATCTGTAATCTCTCAACAATCCAGAATCCTGACAATATGATGTTTTAGTCATGTTTCCACCTCTGTTGTCGGTGTTTCCTCCAGCGATCTCCTGCATGCTGGCATCTCTCACTCTTGATCTGAGTCCGTACGCGCTGGACATCGGGAAGGGCATCTCCAGTGAGTGCTCGTCAGTATGATTGATGTTCGTCTGAGGTGTCGTGTGCAGGTTTGATGTGCTTTTTGTGTGTTTCAGGTCAGCTGAAGGCCAATAACCCAGAGCTCATGGAGCAGGCGGTGACGACCCTCCAGAATCTGGCCCAGCAGTGCAGCGACCCCAGCGCCGTCCAGGACCTCGTCAAACACCTCTTCGGCATCCTCGGAGGTCAGATGCTTTCATGGCTTCAGTGGTCAAGGAATTTTTAAATTACTGGAAATAGCGTGCAAACTAAGTTGTGAATATAAAAATGTGACCCTGTCTGTGAAATCCAGGCTAAAGTCTCAAAATCCAATTATGAGATAAAGTTTGATTTCAACCATTAATTTCACTATGATTTCAATCTTTGACATGGCCTTACTCAGTCAATATTAAAGATATAAAGGTTATATTTTCACAGATTGTTCTACATCTTTATAAAGGATGATTTTATGTAGAAAACAGTAAATCACAAAAAATGACTTTAGCTGGGTTTTCACAGGCAGGGTCACAAATGTATAGCTTTATTCTGCTTTATTGCTTTTATTGGCTAGTTATTTGTCTTTGAGATATTAGTGTGTGGAGTAAAACTTGTTTTAACCCTCATAACACATTCAGGTCCATTTAGACACGGAAAAAATACATAAACATTTCTAAAAAAAACAACAGTGTGTAGTAAGGGAATGTTGCAAGTGCTTAGACCCTTAAATACCACTTAACTTTTTTTTTTTTTTTTAAAGAGCCATAACCGTTTTAAAAAATGATACACAGGTGTATACACAGTGTTCAGGTCATTTTGGAGACGGTTATGTGTGGCATACCAGTAGGTGTCAAAAATATTTTTGTTAAATTATCTATGAAGTTATATTAGTGTCAAAAAAACTTTTGTAAAATATATTTAATCCTTTCCCCATATCTCACAAATTTTTGTGTAAAAAAAAAAAAAACAAAAACAACACAACCAAAAAAAACCAAAACAAAAAAAAAAAAAAAAAGAAAAAAAAAAACTGAATTTTGTTGATAAACATGAATATGTACACCTATTGACCAACCATTGCAGCATGTAAATTGATTTTTTCACTTACGGAAAGTTTATGCTATACATTAATTTATATATTGTATTGAAAATTAGTATAATGGCATTCGCATACAGATTTTCAAAGCCGCTTAACATTAATAAATACATACAGGTACGATACGTTTCATTATGACAATAGTCCCAACTATAAGCAATGCTACAGAAGGCAATAATGTCATAATTCAGCTCAATTGAGTTCACTGGCAGTGTCAGTGCAGAGTATTAATTGTCTTTTACAGCCCAACCGAGCATGTCAAAAGAAATGTACAATAATAAGCATTTGAATAAGTGAATTAAGGTTTGAAACCAGACATGCATGGAAAAACACACCAATAAGCTCAGTCAAATTGTTCATTTTGAGTTCTTTAATTGCTGGAAAGTCATGTGAAAAATCATGAAAAAGCATTGGTTTAGGAATGCAAGGGATCTCGTACACATAACCAGGACCATCTCACTCTTTAAAGCAGGATTTAGCTCATTTTGGGTTCTGTTTTGCACAGGCTCAGAGGGGAAGCTCACTGTTGTGGCCCAGAAGATGAGCGTTCTGTCAGGTGAATATTTTGTCTTTCTGTCTCTCTCATATGCTCAGTAGGCCTGTTTGGGCAGTGCACTACATACATGGTTTTACATACCATTTGTCTTTTTTATTTAGAGACATTCAGAGTGTACAAGGATGAGTCTTGAGAGAAAGTCTTTTACCACTGCTAATTTGCGTAATGAAATATGTTTTTGCATTCGACTGCACTGCTTTTTAATTATTTTCCTATGTAAACTTGGACTACATCTTTCCATTAGATATGAGCGCAACAGATGAACGCTGCATTTTTAGAAGTTAAAACATTCAACTTTTAAAAAAACATGCTTCATCAAGACCCCACGTTTTGTCCATTCCACTTTTTTTAAATGCAAAGACACACTTTGTTTAAAAATCATTCCCTCCAGCAAAGCTCCCAAACCTCATTCTCACTTCTGCATGAGTCTTTTGCGTTCATGTAACTGCCTGCTGTCATATTGAGCATGGTTTATGTGTGTTTTTCAAACAGGAATCGGAAGTTGCAGTCATCATGCCGTCTCTGGCTCTTCCTCTCAGTCTCTGAGCTCCAGCGTGGCTGTGATGTTCATTCCGTACCTGCAACAGGAAGGTGAGAAACGTACTGTTTTTTTTTTTATATAGACATAAAATCCTTTTTAATATGCATTTTTCATGCCGGTTCATTCATGCTTGAGGTTGCTTTCTTAAATTGGAATTTTGTGAAGGAATAGCAGGGGGTTTGTTTATTGAAGAGCTAAAAATGAATTAAATCATAATTATGTAAAATTACTCGCATTAAAAAAAATTGTTTCTCTAGCTTGCTTCCCAATCTTTTGTTCCTCTTTTTTTTTCTTTTTTTTTGCCATTTTTAGAAAAAAAAGGTGCCTGCTGAATGCATAAATGTAAATGTCAAATTTTTAAAAAATTAAATAAACAATCAAAATAAAACATTTACTAAAACAAAAATATATATTTTACCACTTAGCGACATCAGAGAACTGTTTACATGCAAATTTGTTGTTTTGAAATGCTTAACTTAAATATTAATGTAATATTAAATAACTTAATAACTCACAATTTCGGCAGGACTTCAAGTAAATATTTAGGGTCAAATATTGACAAATCATAACTTTATTAAGATTTTATTTTTACCCATTTTTTTATGTAATGACTTAATATAATTTTTTACTTGTTGCAAAATGTATTTTAAATTTGTAATTTGATTAGCATAAAACAGTCTTAAATGGTCTTACATTTCTGAAACGTGCATAAAAACCTAATATCTGCCGATTGTTTCTCTCTCTCCTCGTGTGTGTTTGTAGTCCATGAGGGGACGCTGGTGCATGCGGTGTGTGTTTTATCTCAGTGGACGAGCCGTTTGACGGTGAATGTGACCTCAGAGTTGAGAGAATGGTTTAAAAAAGCCTTCACCCTCAAGACCTCCACATCCCTTGTGCGTCACGCGTATCTCCAGGCCATGATCGGAGCTTTCAAAGGTCAGTCGGGCTGCTTGGACGTTTCAACTTTATACTCCTGCTGCTGAAGTTTTAGTCAGAATGAACAGTGTTTGTCTCTGTTCAGGCGACGCTCTCAATCAGGCGGTGGACTTCCTGCCTCTCCTCATCCAGACTGTGGAGAAAGCTGCTGCCCAGAATACCCAGCATGCTCTGCTGTCTGAAGGCGTGGCTGCCTCTGTGCTGCTCTGTCGGCTGTCAGTGCTGGACTCTGTGCCCGGTGAGTGTTCACACTGAGACTGAGAGCGTCCTCCTGTCTCTCATGCTGGAGATGTTTATCTTCATGTTCCTCTGTGTCTTCAGAAGCGAAGCTGGCATCCTTCTGGAACCTGATACTGGATGAAAAGAAACCTCTGTTCACTACCGAGAAGTTCCTCTCTCAGGCCAGCGAAGAAGGTCAGAAACTCTCCAGTTATCCAATAGATCCAGTAGGCCTATATGTTTTGCCATAAACGTTTGAGGGGAAAAAAGGGACAGTTCACCCCAAAATGAAATGTCTGTCATCATTTACTCACCCTCAAGTTATTCCAAGCCTGTATGAGTTTCTTTTTTCTGTTGAACACAAAAGAAGGACACGATTGTTGACGGTAGCTATTGACTTTAATAGTATGGAAACGATTCTATGGAAGTTACCGACATTCTTCAAAATATCTTCTTTTGTGTTCAAATGAAGAAAGAAACTCATGCGGGTTGGAACCAAATAAGGGTAGTAAATTATGACATTTTCTTTTTGGGGGACTGTCCCTTTAACATAACAAACTTTAAAGATTTTAACACGCTGATTTTTAGAGGAGACTGGGATGAAAGGGTCTAGTAACACCTATAAATACCAGCGTAATTTACAGTAATATTTATTATATAAAATATTTAGTAATAGTAATTAGCTTTGTATTTTTATATTTTAGTTATTTTAATTGGCATTTATTAGAGTCATTATGTTTTTTATATATATATTATATATATCTTATATATATATTATATATTTCTGTGAGCTGTATATATTCATATTCAGTTTTAGTAATTGAAGTTTAATGTTATATGTCCTTAACCACAGATCTGGGCCACGTCCTGCTGCGTGTGAAGGACTGTTACTGGATCAGCCAACAAAGACTCACCAACAGCAAGTCTCAGTGAGTCGTGCCATTTCCCTGGGAATGTTTGCGTAGGGTATAGTTTTTCATTAAATTTAGGAATTCATTATATTTTTTCCTGTGTTCTAATTCACACACACTTTTATTTAATTATTTGTTTGTTAGTTTATTTCATCACTAGGATCACTAAAAGTTGACTATGATATGCAACTAAACCATTTTTTTGGGGATCTTAAAAGTTTATGAGTTTAGAATTCCTGAAGCCACTACATGTTTTGTGTTTTTATTTTTAAGATTTTAGTATAAATATATTTTTATTTCAGTTTTATTTCTATTAATAAAACAATTTTAATAGTTCATTTTAGTTAACAGTAGGGCTGCACGATATATCGAAAATATCGAAATATCGCAAATGTAAATATCGCGATATGCATATCGCAACGGCGTGCGATATCTGAATCATTTTAATAATAGGCTACTTAAATCAAAACGTTGCAAAAGGTCAAAGTTTTAGTTCGACGCATATAGCAGAGAATTGCTTGACGTTAAAAAGAGTTAAGTGCAGTAAGTTGCAAAAAACAACTCTTTGGCGTCTCGTCTTGCTGTCTGACTCACACCTGAAGCACGCGCACATTCAAACGCATCTCAAGCAGGTCTCTTCAGTCTGACGCACAATGCAAAGCTGCCGCGCGCGCACACGAGAGGCGCTGTCAGACCGAGTTGATTCATCTTCGAATTCTCCTCCTCCTTATGTTTGAAACAGACCCAAAACACAGAATTATGTCAATAGTACCCGTCTCGACGATCATTCTCGTAAACGCAGTCAGTTATGTTTTAAATGAATGTAAACCGCTGAGAAAGAAATCGGATGTGTATCATTATACTGGATCCGTGCAGTCTATACAGTCTATAAATACCTGCTGCTGCATATGTCACTAATGTTAATCAAACAACAAAACAGCTATAACAAAGATTAATCTAAATTTAATTCATACAGTGAACACTATGCAGTGTTATTTTACACTTAATTATTAAATTTCTGTACCTAAATACTACTGTTTATATTATCTATGCTTGTAAATTGTGTAAAATTTCTTTTTTTTTCCCCCCTTTTTTTTTTTTTTTTTTTTTACTGACTGTTCACTTGCCTTTAATAATTTTTTAACTTTCTTAGACTATAGTTTTTGCTGTGGTATATGAAGAAGTACTTAAAGTGTGTGGAAAGCAAAGTCACAATGATATAAAATTAGTGTCATTAATTTTTTTTGTTTGTATGTTCACATTGCACACTGCTCCGTGTGTGTGTTCAAGGTTGTGTGGGTGTGTGTGTGGTGTGTGTTCCTGTGTGTGTGTGGGCACTTTGGCTGGGGATAAATGCAGAAAAGCCACTAATTCCGAGTACTGGGTCACATACTTGGCCACATGTACGTACGTTGATGTTAAAATGACATTTTCTGATTTGTGACATTACTTTTTATGTAATGCTAAAACACTGCTGGTCACTTTCAGAAGTTGTAGTGATTCTTTCTTTTCCAAGAAAGAATGTGAAACAAACTGGTTACATAATTTTCATTTTAAAATATTTTAAAATATAATTTAAATAGATTTTTCAACTCCTCAAGCAATATCGTATCGCATTTCGAATTTTTAAAACAAGGTATCGCGATCGCATTTTTTTTTCAATAGTACGCACAGCCCTAATTAACAGTAACAATGCTGGCAATCACAATAAAACATTCCAGAGAGATGTATAATAATGTTATTAAAGCAACAGAAAAGTTCAGAAACAGAAAATTAGCATTTTAATGAAATATTTGAAACTTGACCCTCTAACAATAGTATTCGTTATGCTATTTCTATTCTATCTACTTGTTTTATTTATTATATATAGTATAAAAAACTTGACTCTCTAACATTTGCACTCTCTATTCTATTTCTATTCTTTCTACTTTTTTATTTTATTACAACATACTTGTTCCTCTTAACACTAGCATTCTTTATTCTATTTCTAGTATATCTACTTTTCTTTTTATTTATAAAAAACTTGACCCTCTAACACTAGCACTCTCTATTATATTTATTTATCATCTTGCTTTTTTATTTATTATAAAACATTTGACCCCTTTAAAACTAGCACTCCATTCTATTTCTATTCTATACTTATTTTCTTTTATTTGTTATATATAAAAATCTTGACCCTCTAACACTTGCTCTCTCTATTCTATTTCTATTCTATCTACTTCCTTTTTTAATTTATTCTAAAACGCCTGACCCTCTAACACTAGCACTCTATTCAATTTCTATTCTATCTACTTTTCAAAAAAGAAAAAAAAGCTTGTTACGTGTACTGCGTTAGACTCAAAATATATTGTTGCTCTTGTTTGGTTTGATTGCTTCTGTTGTCCTCATTTTGTAAGTCACTTTGGATAAAAGCGTTTGCTAAACGACTAAATGTAAACATATATATTATGAAAGCATACGTTTATATACAATAATGTATAATCTTATGTTTTTCGCAAAAAGACCAATAATATTTATTAAGAAAGTAAATAGGGGGGTTAATTTTGACTTTCAACAATAGTGCAAAATCTTTACTTCATGTATGCAGAAGTGATCGTGTGACTCAAACGCTTGTCTGCTGTCCTCAGGATGTACCATCAGGCCACGGTGATGGTGCTGCTGTCCCGTCTGTGGCGTGTGCGTAAGCGTGCTCAGCAGGCCGTGAAGAAACTCCTGTCCTCGCTGGGCGGCTCCAGTCTGGCCCACGGCCTTCTGGGAGAACTGCGTGTCGTCATCAACAAACACAAGGTGAGGGACTGACGAGGAATTGGCCGCTTACTTCACACTGATGTGTTCAGAATTTGCTCATTTTTCTGTCTCTTGAATCAGATTCTGCCGTCAGATGTCGTTTATATGGAGACGGGCGAGCTTACAGAGATCGGCCGCTCTTATGTCGCCCCGCGGATCCTGCTGGACGCTCTGAGCGTGATCTGCTCTGTGGCGGCCCAGTGGAACGACCCGGCGGAGACTGAGAAACTGGCCCTGGATATTCTCATCGTTATCCATCATCCGTCCATCGGTCCGTCTCTCTGATGGCGTCCTTGCAGGAGTACTCCAGTAGCTGTTGCTGAATCCTGTGTTAATCGGGCTCTTTCTCTTTCAGTGGCCGTCAGGTCTGAGATGTGGCCTTCTCTGCTCTCCACGATGAAGCTGGACGCCGCTGAATTCATCGACAAACACCTGGAGATGATTCTGCCTCGCCTGCTAGAAGCCAACACAGACAATCAGGTCTGACTGACTGCGTTTAATAATCCAGCTCTGTTTTTTTAGCTCTGTAAATATATATCGTTATAAAAAAATGCAACAATATGTGCAATGGACAGTTCACCCAAAAATTTAGTTTAGTTGTTAGTTAAATTTTTTCATGCACTTTCATAGAGCGCATCAAATATGGTAAAACCCGGAAGCTCATACTTTTGAGCTTTCATGTTTAATTAAATATTAGATTGATTTAATAGTAATTATATTGATTAACTAAAATACATTATTTAATAAAATGCAATACTGTAAATATTTTAAATGCACAGTATATCTGTATTTTTAGCTAAGCAGAATCATAAATTTTTCTATTCTGGTTAATGATCAGTACTTTTTGTTAACCGTTTATGATATGTCTATGGAAGCTTGTTTCCACCATGGGGTTCAAAATAAAAAAGGTAATTGTGACTTTTTATCTCACGATTCAGACTTGTTTTTCCTCACAATGGGGAGTTATTACTCAAAATTATGACTAAAGTCTGAATTGTGAGATATAAAGCCAGAATTTCAAGATATAAACAAAAATTCTGAGAAAAAAAGTCAGAAATGTGAAATATAAATGCAGAATTGCAAAATGAAAATTCAGTATTGCAAGATATTAATATAGATTTGGGTGATATAAACACGAAATTGCAAGTTTACATCTCGTAATTCATACTTTTTTTCTTCTCTGAATTCAGGTTTATATCCCACAATTCTGAGTTTATCTCATTCGGGAGTTTTTTTCTCAAACCTCAAGTTGATATCCTGTAATTCTGAATTTACATCTCACAATTCTGTTTCTTTTTTTCTCGGAGAAAAAGTCTGATTTGTGAGAAAGTCAGTTTCCTATTTTATCTTTTATTGCATGCTGGGAACAAAAAAAAAACAGAATGGTTAGTGATGTAAACTAATCATTCTGAGAAAAACTTAGAATTGTGAGAGCATCAGTCAGATTCTGTTTATACCTAACAATTACGACTTTTTTTCTCAGGATTGTGAGGGAAAAATCAGAATTTTGTGATTTAAAAAGTTGCAATTACCGTTTTTGGTGATGCACCAAAATGAAAATTCTGGGCCGAAACCGAAAATTCTGGATGCATTTGGCTGAAAACCGAAAATGCTTTTTAATAATGATTTATTATTTTATAAAAAATAATTTTGTAAGACTTTTTAATTGAAATCAATTATTTGAATGATACTGAATTAAAAAAGGCAAGTCAATAAAATAACCACACTTTTATTGAAGTTTAAAACAGATAAAATTGGACCGGAAATATATTCATATTAAATATCAATATATTATTTTAATTCATCTATGCACAGAATCAGATTGAACAGAATAGTTCTACAAAGCTATTATTATCAGAGCATGTGAGCAGAGCAGAGCGTCACTTTACACCATACTACACCAATGTTACAACACAGTAGCGCTACTGCAAACAGGAACACGTTTACTACATAGGAAAAAAACAAAAATTTTGGGATTTATGTTGGGTTTCTGGTTGACATTGTGTCTCTCTCTCTCTCGCCGTAGGCCGTTCAGAATGCTGTCGGTTCTCTGTCGCTTCTGTCTCCCACCAGACTGCTGCCGTGTGTCATGGATCACGTGACCCAGCGCTTGTCCAATCCGGCGCTGAGGCAGGTGACGCGTCAGGAGTATGCCATCATGCAAACGCCGGAGGGAGAACTTTACGACAAGAGCATCATTATGAGGTAAAGTCAACTGAACAAGATCGAGATGAATGAATGAGAATCACATGGATCAGGTAGTTTGTCGTAAACGTTGTTGTCTTGTTTTTGGCAGCGCTCAGCAGGAGAGCACAAAGAAAGGCAACATGAAAAGAGAGAATAAGGCGTATTCCTTCAAAGAGCAGATCATTGAACTGGAGCTTCAAGAGGTGAGAGAGAAATACAACAAATGATCCGCTCAAATAGAAAAGGAGGCGAGTCGTTTACTACTGGGTCATTCTGTGTCAAATCAACCAAATTTCAGAAACTTCCCCGGCTCAAATTTTAGATTTTGCTAATATTTTTTTCTGAAAAAAGATGAACATGTATAGTGATGAAAGCCAAAATATGAAATCCCATGGATGAATATTTATTGAGTATTCCACTATTTTGTAGAGAGGGGTCAAAATGGCAATTTTCACCTGAGATTCAGAGCCAAATTACAGGGGGGTAAAAATGACTTCAGAAAGATGGCAGCAGCATCATGTTATTTTTACACAGAGATTGGTCTGTTAGTCAATTCTGTTGACTTTAGCTATCTTTGTTGCATTATGTGCCAATGGTGACCATTCAAAAATGGAAAAAAGTTTGCATGCCTGTAACTCAGGAAGTATTAAAGATATCTTAATGCCCTTTTAGATATTGGGTCTTAACAAACATTATAGTAATAGTCATAGTAAAAAATAGTAATGAATGAGTATAAATATTTCAGCAATTTTTGTGCATCTTGCAATTCTGTATCATTTCTACATATAAAAAAGTATCCTAATAATAATTTAGTGTGTTTATCATGATGACAAAATAAAATGTTAAATTATAAATATATTAAAGATATTTAATAACTGAGATATATTCCCCCGGTTTCACAGACAAGGCTTAAGCCTAGTCCCAGACTAAAATGTAAGTCTGAGCTGTTTCAAATAAAAGAAACTTACACTGACTGATCTTAAAACATATCAGTGCCTTTGTTTTGTCTCAAGATGCACACCAGTAATGTTTTTTTCTAAATCACATTTATAAAAGCTACTTAAATTCCCTAATTGATCTAAGACTTAATCCTGGCGTAGTCTAAGCCCTGTCTGTGAAACCAGGCCATTAAAATATATAATAAAAATTTGATGTAGTTCTAACCTGTAGTTTTTTTATCTATAATATACAGTGATAATTTAATGTACCTCTATCTTGTTTGATTTATGTACTTATAATTAAGCATATATATTTATGTGTGTATGTATATATTATATATTTATTAAAAATATATAATTATAATATCCATACATAGAATAAAAATATAGTGGTACATTTGTATAATTTAAGAATTATAATGTATCAATTAAATGTGGTAGAAATTAGATTTAAATTATAAATTAAAAACCTGTGTGTGTGTGTGTGTGTGTAGTGATATATATAGATATAATATATATATATAATATATAATATATATATATATATAGATATATATATCTATAATATTATATATTATATATATATATATATATTTTTTTTTTTATATTATTATAATTTTGTATTTTTATTGTATTCTATGAAAGTTTATATATTTGGTTTTTATATTAAGAAAATTAAAAGCCTATAATTTAATGTCAAACACTTTTGGCAGTAGATCAAAAATACCATAAATCTGGGCTGAGATTTCATTAGTTTAATCATTCCCACTGGTCTGAATCAGTCCTTGCATTGTGGGATACTGTATCTGGTGCAGTGCTATCTGTTTTATACTGCACATCTGATTGAGCTCCCACTTGTGTTTGTCTTGTAGGAGATCAAGAAGAAGAAAGGCATCAAAGAGGAGATCCAGCTGACCAGCAAGCAGAAGGAGATGATGCAGAACCAGCTGGAGAAAGAGTCTGGCATCCGTGAGCATTTGCAGGAGGTGAGAGGTCATACGGTTTTTGAACCCGGAAGGCACCTGAGACACAGCCGTCAGCGTAAACAAACCACTGAGCCGCGGCTCTGTCTCTCTTGTTCTCTCTCAGCTGGACGTGGAGCTGCAGTGTGCGGTCAGTCTGCTGGAGGCGGCTCTGGCCCGAGTATCGCTGATCTGGATGAATCTGACTGGAGTCCTGCAGGCTGTTCTGCCCCTCCTTCAGTCTCCTCTGGCTGCTCCCCGCGTCAAACAGGTCTTCCTGCACATTGGCGTCACTCTCATGCCTAAAGAACTGCACTACCTGGGTATGCTTTCCTTTTCTTGTTTGTTTATAACTTTGTTTACTCTTATTAAATGTCTTCATTTGTTTTTAGATTTTTTTCCCCCATATAAATTAAGCTTTTTTTTTAATGCAAGTGCATGTTTAATGCTGCCCAGACAGATATTGTATATTTGGTTTAGTGTGTTATTGTGGCTCAAGTGAATATGCATTTGTGTAAATTAAATTAGATGTAAAAAAATATATATTTCAACCGCCAAAATAATTGACATTTTCTAAAGAAATAAATAATTGTCTAAAAAAAAAAAAAAAGTCAGTTAATCAATTTACATTTATAAATGAATATTAGTTTGTTTAAAGTATTATTTTAACAGATAAAATAATTTACATTTCTAAAAGAAATATCCATTTGTTTGTCGAAATGAAGTAATCAAAACATTATTTCATCAGTAAAGTAATTTACATTTCAAAAATTAATATTCATTTGTGTAAATAAATCAAAATAAAATAAAAAAATATAATATTTCAGCAGCTAAAATATTTGGCTGTTTTTTAAAGATATGCATTTGTGTAAAGAAAAAACTAAAATGTACTTTTATAAAGTGAATATGCATTTGTGTAAATCAAATAAAATGAAATAATACAATATTAAAAGTCATATAATCAACTAGAAATCTCAATTTCTATACAATGATTTTTATGTGCCTTATAACAGCAGTAATGAGCTCCTGGAAAAATCATCAAAGTGTTTGTTCATTAAATGTCTTCACTTTACGGTTTTAACTTTATTTAGTTCCTTTGTTTTATATATTAATGATTCATGTAAGTTAGTTTTAATGCAAATGCATGTTTAAAGCTGCCTGAGATCATTTTTGCATGCGTGAATAACCATTGTCATACCTTTGGTTTCATGTGCTTCAAATAGGTGTTTTTCTCGGTTTATTTAGCGGTTCTCGTGGGTCATGTGACCTTGCGTCAGCTGAAGCCAGAGTGTGATTTGGATCCTGCCTGGGCTCAAGAAGATCTGAACATAGCGACACAACGAACCATCTCACTGCTGCACACAAACACGGCACCTCAGAGAGACGGCAAGACCGGTGAATAACGCACACCCACATGTGGGACAGTCATCAAAGCTAAATTACGACTATGGCAAGCCATGTTAACATTAAATCTATAAATCATCCCAGTATCTGTTTTCATGCTACTAGTACTTCCATTAGGTACTAGTACTTTTTCATTAGCTACTAGTAAAGTGTTCAAATATACTAGTACTTATCTATTAAGTGCAGCGGCACGACTGGTCTTCAACGAGCCCAAAAGAGCCCATGTTACACCTCTCTTCATCTCCTTGCACTGGCTACCGGTTGCGGCCCGAATCAAGTTCAAGACATTGATGCTTGCATATAGAACAGCCACAGGCTCAGCACCCGCCTACTTCCACTCACTACTACGAATTTACATCCCCTCCAGAAGTCTGAGATCCGCTAGTGAGCGACGCCTCGTGGTACCATCACAGAGAGGCTCAAAATCACTTTCCAGAACATTCTCGTTCACCACTCCTGGCTGCTGGAACGATCTTCCCACCCCTATCCGGAATGCTGAATCCCTGACAATTTTCAAGCGACAGCTGAAAACTCATCTCTTTCGAAGCTACTTGACTTCATCATAAAAAATAAAAAAAAACTCTCTTTATTTATTCCTTCTCTTTCTAGCTTGTACTTATTTGAACATGTCTAAGAACTTGGTATTACAACCACCTCCTGTGTCTGTTTGCCTCTTTAAGAAAAATCCCTTTATGTATCCCCCAATTGTAAGTCGCTTTGGATAAAAGCGTCTGCTAAATGACTAAATGTAAAATTTATGAGGACCACATTTATTAGATACTAGTACTTATTCATTAGATATTAGTACTTATTCATTACCTGTTATATAGATACCACTACTTATTATTAGATAATAGTACTTATTCAATAGATACTAGTGCCTATCAAGTAGATAATAGTACTTATTCATTACCTGTGATATAGATGATACTACTAATTATTAGATACTAATGAAAGTCGTGGCCTAATGGTTAGAGAGTCGGTCTCGTAACGCAAAGGTTGTGGGTTCGAGTCTCATACCGGCAGGGATTGTGGGTGGGGGGAGTGAGGAATGTACATCTCTTCTCTACAACCCTTCAAACCACGACTGAAGGTGCCTTGAGCAAGGAACCGAACCCCTTTCAGATTCATTAGATAAAATATTATTTTGTAGGACTCATTCAGAAAATCAGAATATCAGTTCTGGACTATATGTATCCCAAAGTGACTAGTCTATTATTAATACTAGTATTTATTCGTTAATTTAGTATTTCAATAGATACTACTATTTATTACTAGTACTTTTTCATTAGCTACTCGTCCTTATTGATAAGCTCCTAGTACACATTAGTACACATTTTTACTAGTAAGATTTTTAATTGAACTCTACAGTGGCCATTCTGACTAGTCATAACATAAGACAAGTAAAAAAACAGTTGTGACTAAGATAATAAGATTTGTTACTAGTAACAATTACATTAAGATACTAGTGTCTAATAAAACAAAGTATAATAATTAAAATATTAGTACTAGGGTTGCACGATAAATCGCATGCGATATTTAAATATTGTATAAAATATCATATATGAACGTGGTTTTGCGCAGCTTGCCAGTGAACAACGGCTCTGTGTAGTTAAATGCTGCCCAATGTGAAAGCACGCACGTGATGGAAATTTACAGCTGATTACAGAACCGGCTTTACTGACAAGATGCGCATTAAATATCGTATACGATTTATCGTGCAGCCCTAATTAGTACCTAATTAATTACTACTAGTATCTATTAAATATGTACTAGTATCTAATGAAAATTAGTAGTATTTAATAAATAAATACTAGTATCTAATGAATACTTAATAGTAAAATTTAAAAAGATACTAGTCACAATTTGAATACATACTGGTCAGAACTGAATAGTTGATATCTGAATGACAGATCCCCATAGAAAAAAAATGAAATGTGTTACTAGTAACAATAGAATAGTTACTAGTCACTATTGAAATAATACTAGTATGTAATAAATAAGAAGTAGTATCTAAAGAAGAAGTACTAGTAACTAGTAGAAGCACTAGCTATTAATGGAATAGATACTAGTAGCTAAAAAATAATTAAATATGAATAATTAAATGTTGAAACAGCATGCCATATCACAACAAGTTTTGGTGCAAGAAAATGGCCTTCATAGGTCAAAAAGCATTAAAGACATGGCGTCTCTTTGATTTAAAGACTCATTAGAGGTGTGTTTGTGTCTGAATTGCAGGATCAGGTGCATTTGTCCTGTCAGCGCCGGCGTTCTCCTTCTGTTTCCCGCTGCTGCAGGCGGTGTTGAGTCAGAGCAGCGGATCCTCAGAGGAGAGCGAGCTCATGATGACCCGCGCGCTACAGGTCATCAACACACACGCGCAGCTGCGGGCCAAATCCAACGACACGCTTGCAGACAAGGTACACTTGGGTTTTCAGCTAGTTGTTTTGTAATTGATGCATGTTTTTGATTTATTGATCTGTCAACTATGCAGTAATTGAAGTCTGTCTGGAAATTTTGACATGTGGATTTGAATTTGATTAGTTATTGATGATGAGGAATAAATTGAGGTTTATAAAGGCATGTAAATGTTCTTATATATATATAATTAAATATCATGCAAATAAATGCCATAGTTAAGCCAGTGCATGTGACTTGATTTCCTCTTATGACTTGAACTGAATGAAGGTATTATTAAATAACTGACCACAATTAGGTGCTGCAGGGATATTATGATATTAATCTGATTTTAGTTGGTTTGTGTTATGTCATGTCAGTTCAGGTATATAAAATAAATAAATAATATCTTCTCACTTTATAATAGTTTTATAGTATTATAATAAAAAAAGTTCCAAATAAAAAATGAAACTATAAATTGTTGAAGGTTAAAAATAAATGACAAATTTCAGTTATACAAAATATACAGTTTTCTCTTTATCTAAAAATATAAGATTATTGAAACTAAAGTTATATTAGGTTTTAAAATAATATAAATTAATTGTATTTAAGACTTCACAAATTTTGTAAAAATATTCAGTTATACCTTTACAAGCAAATAAATTAAAAACTGAAGTTATTATTTTGAAATTATTAAAATTATATTCAGATATGAAAATGTAACAAATTAAATAAAATCCAATAATAAACTTCAGTTAGTCTTTATCAAGTCAAGGTGCCTTTATAGTGCTTTTAACAATACAGATTGTCAAAGCAACTGTACAGCATTAATTAGGAAAAATATTGTGTCAATAATGCAAAATAACAATAGTAAACACAAAATTTTCAGTTAAAGACAGTTCATCATTGAATGCAGTGATGTCAACATCCAGCTCAGTTCAGTTTAATAGTATTGTGTGATCAAGGTCAAATCTTATATCTTCTATTAAATATGCAATTTAAGTAATAAATGAAAGTATTAAAATTATTAAAGTTTAAAAATGAAAATGTAGTAATATATATTACAAATTCAATAGTAAATATATCTATCTATATACATTTTCATTATTAATTTACTATTCATGTCTAAAAATGTAAATTTAAATTAAATTTGAATGTATATATTTTTTTAAATCACTAACTAAAATTTAGCTTTCTGTGCATGTTATTAAAGAAAAATGTCATAAATGCACATTTATTATGATTCTATCCAAGTCTGTAGAACTGAAACCCTAACAGTTTATAATTGTCTTGTTCTGTTTGTCCAGAACGGCCCAGAGCTGCTGCCCAGAGTCAGTATGCTGCAGCTCTTGACCAAAGTGATCGGCACGTCCACCCCTCGTCTTCAGGTAGAGACTCACATCCAGATCAGTGCTCAGACGCACACTGTTTGAGGAGATGTAGTGATGGAGTGTGTGTGTGTTGTAGGTGCTGGCATCAGGCTGTCTGACGGCACTGTGTGCCAGCGCTGGAGGGCAGGAGGGATGTGCGCTCGCCGAACAGCCTGAGATTGACGCTCTGCTGGAGGCTTTACTGTCCCCGTGCTTCTCTGTCAGAGACGCTGCGCTCAGGGTCAGTGCCTTTCTCTCTCTTACACATGACATTATATTATGAAATCCTTTTAATGAAAGCCTGTCGACTCGCTCTTGTAGGGTCTGCTGGAGATGGAGTTGGCGTTACCCACTGACGGCGCTGATGCCAATGGTCTGAAGATGCTGAGGAGACTGTGGGTGGCCAAATTTGATGTGGAGGAGGAGGGCAGAGCTCTGGCAGAGAAGTGAGTCATGCTACATTTTCACACAAACTACAGCTTCTGGTGCAGGTCCTAATGTGAGTTTGTTTGGTGCTAAAGCTGCTTTCCAAACTCAGAATAACACAACACAACAAGAAGTTCATTTGAAAACGTGGATCTGATAAATGGTTCATCAGTTGGACTCCATTGCGGTTTGTGAAAGTGAACTTCTGTTGATGTATCGTTTTGATAGCAAACTTTTCTCATAATATTTCTCATTTGTGTCAATAAAATAAAGTAATACTTTATTATACCAAGTAAAATCATGGGCATTTCTAAAGTGAATATGCATTTGTGTTAGTTTCACCAGCTAAAATAATTGAAATTTTTAAACTGAATGTGTATTTGTCAAAATAAAATCAAATAAAATACATTTCACCAGATAAAATTATTGACATTTTAAAGTGAAAATGTATTTTTGTAAAAAAGAAAACATTTTCACCTGCTAAAATCATGGATATTTCTAAATTGAATATGCATTTGTGTAAAGTAATATTATTTCACTAGCTAAAAAAATTGACATTTCTAAAGTGAATTTGTCAAAATTATATAAAATAAAAATACATTTCACTTACTAAAATAATTGTCATTTTTATAAAGTGAATACTGATTTTTGTAAATAAAATTATGAAAATAAAATATATTATTTTACCAGCTAAAATAATTGACATTTTAAAGTGACAGGATTTGTTGTGTCAAAATAAAATGAAATTAAAATATATTTCACCTGCTAAAATCATGGATATTTCTAAAGTGAAATAACAAAAATAAGACACATTGTGACACCCAAGCTAAAGAATTGAAATTGTAAGGTGAATATGGATTCGAAATAAAATACAGATCGCTATACAAATGAAATAAATAATTAAAAATATATTATATATATATAAACACTTGTTCTTTAGACTTGCACTCTATTCATTTGCTGCTTGTTTTCTTAAAAAAAAAAAAAAAACATTTGCTTTCTAATCTTTTTGTATTCTATTTGTTTTTATTTATTATACAATTAACTAAAGCAAAAAAGGCCTCTAACACTAGCTTGCTCTATTCTTTTTCTGTTCTATCTGTTTTCTTTTAATTATATAAAAAAAAGATACGTGTACTGCGTTAAGCTAACTGAGACTTGTTATAGCACTTGTAAATCATTGCTCTGGATAAAAGCGTCTGCTAAATGACTAAATGTAAATATGTGTGTGTGTGTATGTGTGTATTTACATATATTATTTCAGCAGCTAAAATTGAAGTTTCTAAAGTGAATATGCATGTCAAAATAAAATGAAATATAAATAAATGATTTCACCTGCTAAATTAATTATGCATTTGTATAAATAAAATAACTGAACCTTTAAAGTTGAGATAGTTATAGTTGCTCATGCAGTGCGTCTGGTCTCAGACTCTGGCAGGCTCTGTGTCTGGATCTGGTCCCTGAACTCTGTGCGCTCCTGATTGAAGACGTGATCCACCACGAGGAGGCGGTGCGTTCGGCGGGGGCCGAGGCTCTGTCCAGCGCCGTCAGCCAGTACCGCGAGCAGTCGGCCACCGTCCTGACCCAACTCACGGAGCTCTACCATCAGAAACTCTACGTGAGAGAATGACGATGAGTTTAATCTGTGAAATGAATGCCGTTGTGTTAACTGTCATAAATCACTCAGGCGGTCATTTTTAATTCATCGCCCTGCTATTTAAAATTTAATGGCCATCATTGTGAAGGCGAATCATTGTGGATTGTGGTTTGCATGAGTGAATGGGACGGCTTTGATTTATGTCTGTGTGTTCAGAGACCTCCTCCGGTTCTGGACGCTCTGGGACGCGTCATTTCTGAAGCTCCTCCTGACCAATGGGAGGCCAGGTGAGAGAACGTTTCCTATGAGTTATTACAGAAACTAAAGCTACTTAGAAAGTTTCTCTGTTTTTTTTATTGCGTTTTATGTTTTTGAGTTTATTTTTCATTTTTAGTTTTCATTCATTCATTTATTTATGTCTTTGGGCAACATCTGTGGCAATGTCAGAGTTAATAAAAAGTATAGTTATTTAGAAAATTTCTCATTTTTAGTTTTCTGTTTTGGATTTCAGTCTCTGTTTTTTTGTTGTTGTTTTTTATTTCATTTATAGTTTCCATTTATTTATTCATTAATTTATGATATCTTTGGACACAATCTGTGGCAATGCCAGAGTTGTTATAAAAATTATAGTTACTTAGAAAATTTCTCTGTTGTATTTAGATTTTTGTTTTTGGTTTCATTGTAGTCTTCATTTTTAGTTTTTATTTAGTTTTCATTTACAAACCCGATTCCAAAAAAGTTGGGACACTGTACAAATTGTGACTAAAAACAGAATGCAATGATGTGGAAGTTTCAAATTTCAATATTTTATTCAGAATGCAACATCGATGACATATCAAATGTTTAAACTGAGAAAATGTATCATTTTAAGGGAAAAATAAGTTGATTTTGATGCCATCAATAAGTTGATGGCATCAACACATCTCAAAAAAGTTGGGACAAGGCCATGTTTACCACTGTGTGGCATCCCCTCTTCTTTTTATAACAGTCTGCAAACGTCTGGGGACTGAGGAGACAAGTTGCTCAAGTTTAGGAATAGGAATGTTGTCCCATTCTTGTCTAATACAGGCTTCTAGTTGCTCAACTGTCTAAGGTCTTCTTTGTCACATCTTCCTCTATGAAGCGCCAAATGTTTTCTATGGGTGAAAAATCTGGACTGCAGGCTGGCCATTTCAATACCCAGATCCTTCTTCTACGCAGCCATAATGTTGTAATTGATGCAGTATGTGGTATGGCATTGTCATGTTGGAAAATGCAAAGTCTTCCCTGAAAGAGAAGACGTCTGGATGGAAGCATATGTTGTTCTAGAACTTGGATATACCTTTCAGCATTGATGGTGCCTTTCCAGATGTGTAAGCTGCCCATGCCACACGCACTCATGCAACCCCATACCAACAGAGATGCAGGCTTCTGAACTGAGCGCTGATAACAACTTGGTTAGTCCGTGTCCTCGTAGTCGGATGACATGGCGTCCAGTCTTTCCAAAAAAAAGAACTTCCAAATTTTGATTCTCTGACCACCCAAAAAGAACAGTTTCCACTTGGACCACAGTCCATTTAAATGACGCCTCGGCCAGAGACATAGCTTGCGCTTTCTGGGATCATGTTAGTATGGCTTCTGTTGACCTCTCGGAGTTTTAGCCGGCAACGGCGGATGCCCAGACAACGGTGGATTGTGTTCACCAACAATGTTTTCTGGAATGTTTTCCTGAGCCCATGTTGTGATTTCCATTTTTTTTCCTGTATGTGATGCAGTGCCGTCTGAGGGCCCGAAGATCACGGGCATCCAGTAGGGTTTTCCGGCCTTGACCCTTACGCAAAGAGATTGTTCCAGATTCTCTTAATCTTTGGATGATATTATGCACTGTAGAGGATGATAACTACAAACTCTTTGCAATTTTTCTCTGAGAAAATCCTTTCTGATATTGCTCCACTATTTTACGCCGCTAGCATTGGGGGAATTGGTGATCCTCTTCCCATCTTGACTTCTGAGAGACACTGTCTCTCTGAGAGGCTCTTTTTATACCCAAATCATGTTGCCAATTGACCTAATAAGTTGCAATTTGGTCCTCCAGCTGTTCCTTATATGTAGATTTAACTTTTCCGGCCTTTTATTGCTACCTGTCCCAACTTTTTTTGAATGTGTAGCTCTCATGAAATCCAATATGAGCCAATATTTGGCATGACATTTTCAAAATGTCTCACTTTCAACATTTTATATGTTATCTATATTTTATTGTGAATAAAATATAAGTTTATGAAATTTGTAAATTATTCCATTCCTTTTTAACACACAATTTGTACAGTCCACTTTTTGGACATGGGGGTTGTATTTAATAAGAATTTTTGATGCTTGGGGACAGCATATGTGGAAATGTCAGAGTTCTAAAATAGTTTGTTTAGAAATGTTTCTTGTTTTATTGTTTTTTGTTTGGTTCAATTTATTCACTTTAATAGCAAATCGCGTTATTACAGAAATGATAGGTAAATCATTTTCTTTTTTATTTTAGGAAATTTTTATTTTCTAGATGATGATTTCTTTTGTCAGAAAGAAGCAAATGTCAGAATATTTATAAAAATATATTTAAAAAAAAAAATTTTTTTTATAAATTTTGAAACATAACTACTTTTTAGTTTTTATTATGTTTCAGCTGGCTGTTTTATTTTTATCCTTAAAACATTTAACTATTGTAAGAAAAAGTTTACTTGTTTAGCTGATCGTGGCATGAGTTGAACAATATCAGTTTCCTCCATGGATAGAGCTTGAGAGTGATGTGATTCCTGTGTGCAGGTGTGGCATCGCTCTAGCACTCAACAAACTGGCTGAGTTCCTGGATGAGAGTCAGGTGACGCCCCTCTTCCTGTTCTTTGTGCCGGATGCTCTGAACGACAGACACACAGAGGTGCGGCGCTGCATGCTGGACGCAGCGCTGTCTGCACTCAACACGCACGGCAAGGTACTCCACCCAGCTCAAATTATTAAAAACATTTCCAACCCTCTACATTGCGAGTAAATCACTTGCATATGCGACTAAATCTTACTCTGGGTGACTAAATAATGTCTAACATTAGCCATTGGCTAATAAATTCTTAGATTTTACACGCCAGTATGTACACTGTGAGAGGCACATTCAAACAGTATGGTCATGTCCCTTGATAAATACCCATGCCTCCGTTACTGGCGCTTGAGAGTTCGCTATCCGTCAAGCGATCGTATTATTTGGAGTGCGCTAAGGATATGTCATGTACTCAATGAGCGCAGGTATGTAGCGCAGCGCACTTGTATTTGACGTACCGTAAACTAGTGTGACGGCGCACGACTCGCCTCGCTTGAAATGATAGCGCATGTTTCTCTCACAGCAAAGAGATGGACGAGCGCGCGAGAGCTGCTCCACGCGAATCGAATGATGCGTAATGGAGAACCACTGATCTTCTTTGTTTAGTTTTCCTGTCAAAATAACGTTATTAGAATTTATTCCGCTTTAAGAAGTCAAGCATGGTACGAATATGCCGGTTTCTCGGCAGTGGGGCGGAGAGCTAAGAGCAAACAGCTCGCGTTGGTTGGCGCTCAGCTATTACCGTCCTCCCGTTTGATTTCAGCAAATCAGTTCGAGCGAGCGTTGACAACGTGATTAATATTCATGAACCGAGCAGATAGTAGTAGTGGTATTTTTTAATAATAATTACTATTACCTATATCTTAAACACCACCACCAGTCCTACGTTCAGTTGAAATGACAAATATGCATTCATTCATGTTTACCAAGTTTTAGTTCTAATCACTATTTCTATCATTAAATAGTGCTTAATTACCATAATATCATAATATATTGCTTGATTGGCTGAAGTTAAGAGTGCATATTCGGTTATTTAAGAAGTTGTTCCATTTTACAAAGATAAGCTGATGGGTGGAATCGTGTGTGTGTGTGTGCCGCCTTAACCATATTTTGGGGACAAATTTATACCCAAAAGTGAGCAAAACCTGACAAAATAGGCAAAAACCTCAATTTGTGGATGTCCTCATTTGTAAAACTGTTATAAAAAATAAAGTAAACAAAGTTTTTTTTGACGTTTGAATTGTACAAATGCGGAAGGGAAAGTTTCGTGTGAGGGGTAGGGTAGGGGGCTAGGGGTGGTTAGGTTAAAAAGATGTATAACTATCTTTAGATAAAAAACAATTAAAAGTCTATGTAAGGTCCCATTTAGATAGTGAAGTAACGTTCGTGTGTGTGTGTGGTACACCGTTTCAGTCTGGCGAGTAAACAAAAAAAAATGTACTAGCCAATGGCGATTATATTGCCAAGGTGTGCGTAGAGGGTTGATTTATGTCATTTGAAATCAAGCTGTGAGACAAAAAACAAATTTTTAAAATAACAAGAACTATAGTGGAAAAAAAAACTTAAAATGAAAAGTAGAAACGGAAAATTTGAAGTTGAAGTTGAAGCATCTAAAATTACGATGAAAAACAAAAACTTACTAAAAAGAAATAAGAAGAATTAAACCTAATAGTAATATTAAAAAAAAAGGCAATACTGAATAGGGCTGCTTTCAACGAGTAACGAAATATTAAATCGCAAAAGCCACGATAAATCAGATTAGGCAGAAGTGCGATGCAGTGTATCTTTCAGTGAAGTGTGGTTCTGTGATCAGCAGTAAATCTCACTCCAAAGGCCAGAGGGCTCTCTCGCGCTGAAACTCCAAATACGCCTCGCAGAATAAACACAGAAAAAATCCATATAGCGGTTGCTGAAATCTAAACAAGACTTTAAGGCTTTCATTATTCACCTGAAAAGAAACACACGGACTAGGACAATATATGGTTTATTGGATTCGTCTTATTATCATTTTTATTATACTAAAGTATGTATAATGCAACTGCTTAATGACATAACCTTTATCACTGCTAAGGAATAATATGATGAAAATTGTTGAGTGCCTTATCTGTGAAGAGTAGGCTTGCCGCGATAGATGGTGCTGACAGTGATACCGTTGTTAAGCCGCAACACCGGTTACCTCACTTGCCCACCACGGCACCGACCCCCACCGTCGTTTTGATTGTTTTATAGTAATAAAAATAATTTAGTTCAGTAAAAGAACAACAGACACTACAATTAAAAACTGAAATCGGCTGCTCAATGCAGCATGCCCAGTCAGATTAATTTCCCGTAGGAGAGTGAGTCGAGCTGACTGACAAGAAGTGTGAGGTGAGGTGAGACAGACAAGACGATTGCGGATGATTTAGTTTCGAAACGAAATGTAAAAGTGCCTGTTTGGCAATATTTTGGATTTTTGAAAAGCCTGTTGACTTTTGCCGTTTGTCTAAGGTGATTTTGGACGTTTAAAAAAAAAATGTGTGTGTTATTTAATTGATTCCACAGTGTTTGCTGATTTTTACTTTATTTAAACTTTGTGTAATTTATTGATTTTATTTGACATCAAGGTGTATGCCGTGCCTCCAAGCTTTCTTATTCGGTTTGCTAATATACGTTCTAATTTTCTTATTTATTTGGTTATATATTATACATGTTTGCTTGTTTCCAGTTTTGTATACCTATTAAACCTTATGCAAGTTATTTGTTATTTTATATTAAGCATTGCATGGTGTATTTTTATTCGTTTTGTTAATAAAAGTTCTGTGTTTTATATATAGGCTAAAGTGAGTTTGACGTTGTATTTTGTTGTTGCATTCAAGCAAATGACGCTGAATTGCTGCTAATTCAAAAGTTTATTGAAAGTAAAATGCGCACGGCGCTTTTAAGGTATTTAAAAGCGAGGAAAAGAGGGAAAATTCAAACGAACTAAAAACGAACAATTGCTTTACGCTGAATTGCCGCTAATTCAAAAGTGAAAGTAAAATGAGCACGCCGCTTTTACAAGCTATTTATAAGCGAAGGAAAGCGAGGAAAAGAGGGAACATCATCTCACAGAAGGATTTATTTCAAACACTCGACTAGCGTTATGAAGTGAGTTTGGACTAAACATGCTATTAAATGTGGTATTTTCACGTGCTTCACGCAAACCGCTTTCATAATCGCAGAACGTTTTCTTCGATTTCATTATCGCACGATTATATCGTCTGCTGTTTTGCGTAGATTGTCGGTGAACTACAGCTCTGTGTTGTAAATGTCGCTCCATCTGAAAGCACGTGTTGGAGATTTACTACTAATCACAGAACCGGCTTTACTGACAAGATACGCATGACAGTCACATTCGATTAATCATGCAGCCCTATAACAGAATTACTAAAAATAAAACCAGCTAATATAATTGACATTTCTAAAGGGAATATGCATTGTGGCAAAATAGCAAATTAAAATATATTATTTTGCCTCTTAAAATAATGTATGTTTCTAAAGTGAATATGCATTTTTGTAAATGATATAAAATATAATATTTCACCAGGTAAAGTAGTGCACATTTTTTCAAAATAATGCACAAGTGAATATGCATTAAATGGAAATTAAAAACTAAAATTTGAAAGTTTAAACTGAAGCACTAAAATTACTAACTGAAAAACAAAAACTGAACTAAAGCTAAAAGTGAAGAAAAAAAAGAAACCTAAATAGTAATATTAAAATGAATAATTAAAGCAAAAGCATGCTTTATTAAAAATTTAACTAAAATTAAAAACTGAAAACAATAAAAGCTAATTAATAGTCTTAACTGACTCTGTTTTTGTCTGTCAGGATAACGTGAACTCGCTGCTGCCCGTGTTTGAGGAGTTTCTGAAGAATGCGCCGCAGGACGCCAGCTATGACTCGGTGCGGCAGAGCGTGGTCATCCTCATGGGCTCGCTGGCCAAACATCTGGACAAGAGCGACCCTAAAGTCAAACCCATCGTGGCCAAGCTGATCACGGCCCTCTCCACTCCCTCACAGCAGGTCAGCTCCTTCTGTGTTTGCCTGATAGTAACATCCATCCAGTATGAATTTTTCCCTGTTTTTGTTTGTTTGTTGTTTTCAACTGAATTTCAATTTTAGTTTTAGTATCTTAATTTCTTTTTTTTTTGTCATTTTACTTTAATGATTAACTTTCAGCTGACTAACTGACAATTGAGTAAAGATTTGATTAGTTCTGGTGGTACTTATGAACTGGGTAATAAGTTATTAACCGAGATTTAATCGTTTTTAAATGAATTTAAATTACATGATTTTAATTATTAATAAAACAAATATACAGATATAACTGATATATTATTTATCATTTACATAATGCGACATGTTCACATCAGTCCTGAGATGTATTTCTGATCACAGCCAGCTAGGAACAAACATTTCATAGGGCCCCAATATTGTAAAACAAAATAATAAATGTGACCCTGCAGCACAAAAGCAGTCTTAAGTCGCTGGGGGGTATATTTGAAGCAATAGCCAACAATACATTGTATGGGTCAAAATTATTGATTTTTCTTTTATGCCAAAAATCATTAGGATATTAAGTAACGATCATGTTCCAGACATGATTATACACATTTAATTTAACCATTAAAACAAAATAAAATTGATTTCATAGGGCCCTTAGTCTTCTTTAAAAAATTATACCATTGCATCCGTCTCTGTGCGATCACAGATGGTCCGTTTACACCTGGTATTAATGTGCTTGTCTCTGGTCGTCCTCAGGTCCAGGAGTCGGTGGCCAGCTGTCTTTCTCCTCTGGTTCCTGCTATAAAGGAGGATGCCGGTGGGATGGTGCGGAAGCTCCTGCAGCTCCTGCTGGAGAGCGACAAATACGCCGAGCGGAAGGGAGCTGCGTACGGACTGGCCGGGCTGGTCAAAGGCCTGGGAATCCTGTCTCTCAAACAGACAGGAGATTCATGACCACTCTGACAACGCATCCACGGACAAGAAGAACTCCAGAAGCACCGAGAGAGGGGAGCAGAGCTGAAAACGATAATCAACTAATGAAGTCTGGTTCAGTGGGCTTTATTGGCATGACAAATAATATATTTAAAACAATAAATGTGACCCTAGAGCACAAAAGCAGTGTTAAGTCGCTGGGGGAGTTTTAGCATAGCCGAAAATATATTGTAGGGGCAAAATTACTAGATTTTTCTTTGTATGCCACAAATATTAGGATATAGGTAAAGATCATGTTCCATAAAGTTATTTTGTAAATTTCCTTCAGTAAATATATTCAATCTTAATTTTTGATTAGTAATATGCATGCTAAGTACTTAATTTAAACAACTTTAAAGGATTGATCAAATATTTAGAATGTTTTTTGCAAACTCAGATTCAGATTTTCAACATAGCTGTACTCGCCAATATTGTTCCTCTAGTGCCAACCAAACCATACCTCATGGTAAAATTATTTATTAAACTTTGAAATTGTCAAGTGGACGTGGTCCCTTATGATGGTTGTGGCCAGGGTCACACATAAGATTTTATATATATTATGAATTATCCTTATATTACTAATAATATATAGTAAAAAAAGCCTTCTCAGACAGGACCAGCTAGATAATAAAATTCAGTTTTAAATAGTTTAGTTTATAATAATTATTAAATAAGTAATAATAATACAATAAATAATAATAAAAAGGTATAAATTAAAAACAAAACAAAGACATAGATAAAAATACTCGAATCAAAAACAACAATGCAAATGAAGTAAGCAAGTGATGATAAATTAAATCATGATGTATGATAAATAATGCTAAATAAATTCAACCTATCATGAGTTGTGCTGCTCATATGAGTGAAGCGGGTTCGAGTCTCGCTTGTGTGCCGCTCCTGTTCCCTACTTTTTTCCCAATAGTTCTGTCTTTTATCTTGGGTATTTGTCTATTAAATAAAGCCAAATAAATAATAAATAAAACATGCAGAGTGAAGAAAGAAAAATTCAAATTTAAGAAAAAAAACATGCAAGGAAGTTAAGTAATTAAGAGTTGAAGGTAGAAATAAGCCTGTCCTTGTCTCTGTCACAGGTGCTCTGTTTGCGTTTGAGATGCTGTGCAACATGCTGGGGAAGTTGTTTGAGCCGTACGTGGTTCACGTCCTTCCTCACCTGCTGCTCTGTTTTGGTGATGGGAACCAGTATGTCAGAGAGGTACAAACACTTTTTGTTTTCTACTTTCTACTTTTTTACTCGCATCATAACCAGATGGTCATTTTCTAGAACCCTAACCAGCCACTGTATTTAAATTCATCGTTTTGCACAGGGTGGCCCCGCCCACAGTGAAATCTCATTGGTCCAAAATCCTGCATTACATACATTAGATACTTTAAGCATCAGACATGTTTTGATTGGCTGTGATTTTGTCACTTGACATGTTTTTTTGTTTTTTGCTGCTTTCAGTAAGTCCTAGTGCAAACTGCTTGACTCTCAAACTATGTGGTGCCTCGTCGAGTTGAAATGAGGTTGCATATGAATGCATCTGTGTTTTGAAATGTTGCATGATGGTTTGCTGTGTGTCAGGCGGCGGATGACTGCGCTAAGGCTGTGATGAGGAATCTGAGCGCTCACGGCGTGAAGCTGGTGCTGCCGTCTCTGCTGATGGCTCTGGAGGAGGAGTCCTGGAGAACCAAAGCAGGTGCTTTGGGATGCAAAATGTTTTTGGGGAGATTAGCGTTCAGGCCTTTGTCTACTGAAGGAGATATGATTATGTTGTAGGTTTTATATTTTTATTAGTATTTTTTTTATAGATAGTTATTTAATATATAATTGTCTTTTTGTATTTATTATTTACTTATTATTTTTATTTATCTTATCACTGGTCCACATTGGTAATGCAGATCCATGTACATATATTTTTATTATATTATATATTTATTGACACTCTTTTGTTGTTCTATAGTATATTTATTTATTTATTGATTATAGTTTTTTAATTAGATTTTTATATTAATTATTGTATGTTATTGATTGTTTATCATTATCACTGTCTCAATGAAACTGATAGCATGTTTATTTTTTTATCGTAGTTTTGTTTATTTTTTACATATATTGCATTATTATTTTTCATTATGATATTTTTGTTTTAATTATTGTAAGTATAGTTTTATTTTGGTGCTTACTTTTTTTTAATAACAGACATTGGTTCACATGGTAATGCAGATCATTATTATTAGTTAATTTATAATGATTGTTTGTATACTGTTGTTATTTTATTATAGTATGTTGTATTATAATTTGATTTTTTATTGGCACTTATGCTGTCTTACAAGGAAGTGCAGGGGGGGCATTTTTTCATTTTTTAAATTTTTAATAAGGTTTTTATTGATTTTATTATAATAATATTTTGTGAAAGAACTTTTTTTATTATTAATGATTATCAGTCATTTCTAATACTCTCGGCGCTGTGTCTGCAGGGTCGGTAGAGTTGTTGGGTGCGATGGCGTACTGCGCTCCTAAGCAGCTGTCCTCGTGTCTGCCGAACATCGTTCCCAAACTGACGGAGGTTTTGACCGACTCTCACGTGAAGGTGCAGAAGGCCGGCCAGCAAGCGCTCCGACAGATCGGCTCAGTCATCCGCAATCCTGAGATCCTGGGTATGAAATATTAATGCTTAAATTGAGTGGGAGGTGCAGCACAAGCACAGTGGGGCTTTAATGCAAACGTAAAGGTTTGAACCATACATACTCAGTCACTGAACTGACATTGTGAATTGCGCAGCGATAACCCCCATCCTGCTGGACGCTTTGACCGACCCGTCTCATAAGACGCAGCACTGCCTGCAAACGCTACTGGACACAAAGTTTGTGCACTTCATCGACGCTCCGTCTCTGGCTCTGATCATGCCCATCGTCCAGAGAGCGTTTCAGGACCGTTCCACCGACACACGCAAGATGGCCGCGCAGATCATCGGAAACATGTACTCACTCACTGATCAGAAGGTAGGAAGCGATACTGACCTGATTACAGCCGTGCTGTTTTATATCCTAAATACTGTGTGTGCTATAACAGGTTGATAACTTCTGGTTCCTTTGCTGGTGTTATGAAGTTCAAATTAACTTTTTTGTAAACAAATGATTCAGGTTTTTTGGATTGGATGAAAAAGGTTTTTTTTTTTCTAAGAAATGAATACTTTCATTCAGCCAGGAGCATCATTTGATCAAAATGATCAGTTAAGACATTATATGTCTTTAAAAATGAACTTCTATTTACAAAAAATATGAAGCAGCACGATTGTTTTTAATCTTGAAAATCAGAAATGTTTCTTGGGCGCAAATCACGCAGAATGAATGATTTCTGAAGGATCATGGCATTGAGGACTGGAGGAATGATGCTGAAAATACAGCTGCGCATCACAGAAATAAATTACAGTTTAACACATATTCACAAAAGACATGTGATTTTACAATACAAATATACTTCACTATTTCACTTTTTGTTTAAAAAAAAATGCAGCCTTGGTGAGTATTAGCTTCTTTCTAAAACATAAATAAACAGTAGTTTAAAAGAAATCTAAAGATGAACCAATAAAAAACAACATTCCAAAAAAATATTATAGTTTGCTCATTTTTATTCAGCGATAGTTCGTTGTTGTATTAAATCATATATAATAATATTTCACATTATTACTGATTTTAATGTATTGCTTACCAAATAATGTGACTCAAGCATCCATATACAGCCTGCAGTTGGATTAATTATCTTGGAAGAATTGTTAATTTTGATTATCACAATGTGAAATATTATTAGAATCAATATGCTATAAGAAATTGTTGCGCTTCAAATAAGTAAAATCTTTTTGCTTCAGGTGCGTAGAGCCAAAAAAGTCAATGCAAACAAGCAGAAAAATATTACTAAAAATGTTTTTATAAAAGCTACAAGCCACTTTAGGCCTTATTGACACTGTAATTTTAGATGAGATCACCTCTGTGGTAAATCACTGTAGCTCACGGCCTTGAGTGGCTCCTCGCTTTAATATTGTTTTATGTGTTGTATTTGTTTGCAGGATCTGTCTCCGTATCTGCCCAGTGTGGTTCCAGGACTCAAAGCGTCTCTGTTGGACCCTGTGCCCGAGGTAATATCATCCGCACTGATCCGTGGGAACTCTTAAAGCCGGCTGGCATTAACTGTGTTATATGTGAATGTGTCTGTCGATCAGGTGCGGACCGTGTCGGCTAAGGCTCTGGGTGCTATGGTGAAGGGAATGGGCGAGTCCTGCTTCGACGATCTGCTGCCGTGGCTCATGGAGACGCTGGCATCGGAGCAGAGCTCTGTGGACCGATCCGGCGCCGCTCAAGGTGAGAGAACCATCACTGCACCTATAGAGGGCAGCAGAGAGCTGCAGCACACTCATATTACACCTCCATACTACTTTACTCTATTAATGTTGTTCTTCATTCCTCTATCTTCGTCTCTCAGGTCTGGCTGAAGTGATGGCAGCGTTAGGTGTGGAGAAGCTGGATAAACTGATGCCAGACGTGGTTCAGACGGCCAGTAAGGTGGACATTGCCTCTCACGTCAGAGACGGATACATCATGATGTTCATCTACCTCCCTCTGACCTTTGGAGAAAAATTCACCCCGTATGTGGGTCCCATCCTTCCCTGCATCCTCAAGGTGAGACGGCATGATTGAATGCATTTTAATCATTTCACATTGATTATCTCCTGCATTTTCAAATTCAAGAATATGAGCTCGAGAAGTTTAATGTGAACGGTTGAATTGTGAAAAATATATTTATTATTAAATATTTATTTTAATATTAAGAAATCGGTTTTCTTTAACATTCTAGAAAATAATATTGGAATTTTATTTTCTTATTCTAAATTATATTAAACAATTAATCATTGTTGTCTTTGAGTATGTTTATAAATGGTATTCTAATAATAAATTATTATTATTATAAATTACTCGATTGAATAGTTTAAAATAGATTTTATGAAAAGTCCATTTTTTTAGATAAAAGAAAAAATCAAATGTTTACAATAATAACAAACATTTAAGAAAAGAAATGATTGCGAATTTTATTTTCTTAATAAAAATCCAATATAATAATAAACAGTAATATTTATACGTTCATTTTCAATTTTATTGAGTAAAATGATATTAAGAAATTAATTTAAATGTTCTTAAAGTTAATTAATACAATTAACCTTAATTAGATAATATATATATTTTAAAAATTGTTTATTTGCACAAATCTTTTATTTGAGAGAAGGATATTATAAAATATATAACTTATAAACTATTTATTTTCTTATTAAATGTTGCTGGTTATTCTCCTCTAAGAAACTTTCAATTGAGTATAATCTACTATATATATTAAGATATTATAAGAACTACTTATTGGAGAATTATTGGTTAATATTACTAAGAAAAATATTATTAACCAGTAATATCCTAGTCTAATATCCCACTCTTCACAATTTAGTTGAAGGGATAGTTCACCCAAAGTTTCACGTTTCTTCTGTTCAACAACTTGTTGTTGATCTGTTTCTGTCTTTTATTGGTTGTTCATACTGTTTATACAGGAATGTTACTGCCATCTAGTTGTTTTAGTCTCCTAAATCTAGATAAAACGGTCTGTTTGATTGAGTAAGATAGATGGTTGTGTGTGTGTTCAGGCTCTGGCCGATGAGAACGAGTACGTGCGAGACACGGCCCTGCGCGCCGGCCAGCGCATCATTAGCATGTTTTTGACAACCTCTGGAGGATCAGGTACTGCACATCGGGCCCTCCATCACTTCAGAGACGGTTGTCATAGTGATGGATGCTGATGCTGAGTGTTTGTGTTCTCTTAGATTCAGCTCGGTGCAGTTGCTAGGCGACCTGCTGTTCCATATCTCCGGGGTAACGGGAAAGATGACAACAGAGACGGCATCAGAGGATGACAATTTTGGCACGGCCCAGTCGAATAAGGTAACCGTAATGAGCCCCTGGAATGGACCACATGGGCCCGTACATTCAGGAAGAGCAAAGTAGATCCTTCACTTCCTGTTGTGCTTTTGTTCTAGGAAACTTTGTGTGTAAATGTGTTTGTAATAAATTTCCCCAGGCCATCATTGGAGCGCTGGGTGCAGAGAGACGCAACCGTGTGCTTTCTGGGCTCTACATGGGCCGCTCAGACATACAGCTGGTGGTCAGACAGGCGTCTCTTCACGTGTGGAAGATTGTGGTGTCGAACACGCCGCGAACGCTACGAGAAATCCTGCCCACCCTCTTCACGCTGCTGCTGGGCTTCCTGGCCTCCACCTGCCCAGACAAGAGAACGGTACAGCCAATAGCCAACTACAGTCCCTTTTGATTTTTGTGGCCTGTTTGTTTTTTGGAAATTTGTTTCCATGTTAGCAGCTACATCAGAATTGTAGTAGGAGTTTGTTGTCGTTTGGAAAGCAGTGTGTATTTAGTATCATAATAATTGTGCTGTAATTTTTTTTTTATTGTGATTTATTATTTTTTACATCATTATTATATATTCTTTATTAATTTAATTAGTTTTGTTTTTGGTCCTAGATTGTTGAGAATAAATACAGTAATGACGTTTCTCCTCCTCAAGAATATGACATCAAAATTTTACATAATCCGCTGATTTTTTTCAACGTTTGAATATCAAATTTTTGACACTCTTTATTTTTCTGATAAAATTATCAGCATTAGTGGTATATTTGAAAAATACATATTAAGAAACCTTTTTGTTAATTATAAATTAAGTAAATATTTGTTAATTTCTAATAAGAAAACTACTTAATAGTTAAGAAATAAGTTTTGTAATTACACATTATAGTAATATTTTTAAATATTATTTTTTATATTTGAGAAAATGTTAAGAAATGTATTTTCTTACTACATTGAGCACATCGTTTGTTATATAAATATTAAGAAATGTTTTGCATTGTTTAATATTTAAGAAACAAAATAATAAATTATTTTCCATATTTAAAACAATGTGTATTTTCTTAATAGTTATTGGAGCAGAATAAATATTAAGAACCTTATTTTCTTAATAAGAAATGTATTTTAAATTCTTTAAATTATCGAATAATCTTTTTTTAATTTGAACATTAGAAAAATGGTTTACTTCTAGTATTTAATACATTTTTTGTAATAGATACATTATATTTATAGTAATTCAGCTTTACTTTAATGTTTAATTTTTCTTAATATTATGAAAAAAAAAAAAATATTTATTTTTATAAAAAATTCTTTACTTGATATTAAGACAAAATGTTAATATTTAAATACTATTTAAAAATTGTTTGAAAAAAGTATGACTGATGGATCAGTCCGTGTTCCTCTAAAGAAAGACTTCAATGCCTCCATTGCTGATGTTGTTTAGGTTAATGTCTGTGTTTTCCGTCTGTCCTGCTCCAGATCGCCGCTCGTACTTTAGGTGACCTGGTGAAGAAACTAGGTGAGAAGATCCTGCCTGAAATCATTCCCATCCTGGAGGAGGGTCTGCGCTCGGATAAGAGCGACGAGAGGCAGGGCGTGTGTATCGGCCTCAGCGAGATCATGAAGTCCACCAGCAAAGAAGCAGTGAGTTGCAGCTGATAAAATATGCTCACGATTCACTCTGTTCACATCATCGTGGTAAAGCGGTGTTTTTGTGTCAGGTTCTGGTGTTCTCCGAGTCTCTGGTTCCCACCGTGCGTAAGGCCCTGTGTGATCCTCTGGAAGAGGTTCGTGAAGCGGCTGCCAAAACCTTCGAGCAGCTCCACGCCACCATCGGTCACCAGGCCCTCGACGACATCCTGCCTATGCTGCTCAAACAACTGGTGCGGCCTCCTTCCCACAATCCCTGCGTTTACTTTGCATTGCTGAGAAAATAAAGAAAGAACAGACGTTTAAAAAAATTAATAAGCAATAAAACAATATTAAAGGGATAGTTCACCCAAAAATGAAAATTGATTTACTCACCCTCCACTTGTTCCAAACCTGTGTGAGTTTGGTGGGTAACCTGTGCATACTGTGGAAGTCAATGGCTACCGTCAGTTACCAGCATTCTTCAAAATGTCATCTTTTGTGTTCAACAGCTGAAAGAAATGCATACAGGTAAATGATGACAGAAGTGTCATTTTTGGGTGAACTGCCTTTTTAAAAAAAAAAAACACTTTCTATTCTATTTTAATTCTACTTTATCTATATTTATCTTTTTTTTTTATTCTTTATTTAAAAAACAACAAAAAACAAACACACACTAACTTTCTATTTTTTCTATTCTATCTACTTTTTTTTTATTTTTGTTGTGTATTTGTATTATATATTGATCATATATATATATATATCTATAATATATATATATTAATATTATATATATATATATTACACACCTTGCTCCTTACTGTGTTTAGCTACCGAGAACTTGTCTTTTGCCCTTATATAATTGTGCTACTTTTGTTAGTTTTGACCTGCTTTATTGTCCGCATTTGTAAGAGCGCGTTGGATCCAGCGTCTGCTAAATGACTCAATGTAAGAGAAACAAAATATCTTATGGGTTTTTGAATGAAGAATCCGTTGAATCAACCGAAGCGGGCATTTGGTTTGTCAAAATACATTAACAGTATGTTGTGGAATATTATTACAATTTATAATACAAAAATGGTACTTATTTCTGTGATGAATTTTCAGCATCATTACTTCAGTCTTCAGTGTCACATGATCTTCACAAATCATTCTAATATGCTGATTTGCTGCTCAAGAAACATTTCTGATTATCATCAATGTTGAAAACAGTTGTGCTAAATAGATTTAAAAAGTATCAGTTTCTTTACAAAAATCTTGTGATCCCAAACTTTTGAACAGTAGTATAGTTCTGCTTTACAACAGTATGTATGGTGAAAAGCGTTAAAACCTACTTTGTGCTTTTTGCTGCAGGATGATGACGAGACGTCAGAGTTTGCGTTGGATGGATTGAAGCAGGTGATGGCTGTGAAGAGTCGATCTGTCCTGCCTTACCTGGTGCCCAAGGTGAGTTCTCTTTACTAGCAGCCTTTCTTAACGAACCTGTGCATGAACAAAGATTTATAAGCTTGTATATCCAGACAAACAACAAAGTCAGCGTAATATAAGCTTTTTCTGGACTAGAAATGAAAAAATGACATTTAAAGTGACCAACCACAGTTTGTATTATTTACAGTATTTAAATTTCTTGTATCTAAGATTAATCCCTTGATATTTCAAAGGTTTTGATCTTACAAACCATCCCGCATTTATTTGCCCCCATTCAGTGTTATTTTAGTATCATTGATATACTATTGTAGTTTTGTTAATATATTGAATTAGATTTTTTTACTATATATTTTCAGTTTTCACCGTTATATGCCGTTTTATACATAAATAATTCTGTACTAAAAAAGTATGCATATATTTATATTAGTATAGGTTATCATATAATAGTCTATATTATATATATATGTGGTTGTGGTATATTTATATATATATATTTATACTGTATATATACTGTCGTCTATATTTGTGTGTCTATAGAGTATTCATATTTATTCATTAGTTTGTCATTTTAGTACTTCAACTAAACAAAAATGTATAATGTTGCCTTGGCAACTAGCTGAAATAAAATGTCTTACGTTTTTTTTAATATTAAATTTAATTCAGTGACTGTTTATTTCAAATGGCGAAACTGTTTTTGATTTTAGTTTTAGTTAGCGATAATAATCCGACTTTGTGCATGCTGATTCCAGGGAATGGCATAAAGCCAGCCAATCAGATTGGATCTTGCTGTTTTGAGAAAGCTGTGGGCGTCTCTCAGACTGAGACTAGAATATTCCTTGCACTTGTTTACCTGTTAAATTTGGACTCTATTCCAGATAGTGTTATTTAACGCTTTATTTTTATCCTCTGTAGCTGACGGCTCCTCCTGTAAACACGCGTGTCCTCGCCTTCCTGTCTGCAGTGGCGGGAGACGCTCTGACGCGACACCTCGGGGTGATTCTGCCCGCGCTGCTCTCCTCTCTCAAAGACAAGCTGGGCTCAGAGGAGTGCCTGCAGGTGAACATGACAGCTGTCAATCATTTCTATTTTAGGCTACATCCACACAGATCAAGACTCCAGTACCACTCAGCATTGGAATAAGTACAGTACAATGATTTGTGCGACATGTTTTTGAAAGAAGTCTCTTCTGCTCACCATGCTGCATTTATTTAATCAAACATACTATAAAAAACTGTTATAATTTGAAATACTTTTACAATTTAAAATAAGTGTTTTCTATGTAAGAGATTATAAATGGCATTTATTTTCTGGATCAAATCTGATTTTTCACTCATTTACTCCGTCTTCATGTCACTGATTTCTCCAAGGGTTTCTGTGGGTCCTTAAAAAGTCTTAAATTTAGTGGTATCAAATTTAAGGCCAATAAATGTCTTAAAGGTGCTGTATGTAAGTTTTTGACTCTACTAAAGCATAAAAATACCATAATATGTTTGCAGATATTTAAGAAACATGCTAAGTGAACATATTTGTCGATCTGAAAAACAATGCTACAGTCAGTTATTCTCCTTTGAAAATGTGCGTTCCGGGCCGGAATGTCAGTCTCTGTTTTGGTTTGTGAAACCCGCCCACTGCCAGTTTACCCAATTGTATTTCGGCAACCCGGGTTGCCAGTTGGCAGGAAACACAGCGCATTTCATTTCATGGAAGCTGGCAAACGAAAGGGGTCAGAGCGGGAAATAGAACTTTCTGCCCATCCTAAAAAGCCTCGACGTCCATCCAAAAAACTTTGATCAACAACGTTAGCCTAGAATAAATATTGACGAGGGCACATTATTGGGATCTGTCTCAGGCTGCAGTGAGAAAAAACACAAGGCTACTACTATTTAGACATGAATGTGAAACTATTTATTAATTTTCTTCAGCAATGTGTTGTCGTCGGGGCAAGGAAAAAAGTTACAAATACTAACTCCAGAGTGTGGATTTGCAGAATAGTGAGCTTATGTTTTCGGCATAACGGGCTTAACTGTCTATGTATAATTTATGTATAATTCATTGAGGCTGTCTCGTTTGAGAAAATTAACCATTAGATTTCAACGGTGAGTCTTGGGGGAAGTCGTGGCCTAATGGTTAGAGAGTCGGACTCGTAACCCAAATGTTGCGG
The DNA here is from genome assembly GCA_018155175.1 of Sinocyclocheilus anophthalmus. Lineage (NCBI taxonomy): Eukaryota > Metazoa > Chordata > Actinopteri > Cypriniformes > Cyprinidae > Sinocyclocheilus > Sinocyclocheilus anophthalmus. Next base: position 581,271 of record JADLZN010001185.1, on the reverse strand, counting down.
GTTCGAGTCTCGTACCGGCAGTGATTGTAGGTGGAGGGAGTGAATGTACTTCAATACCACGACTGAGGTGCCCTTGAGCAAGGCACCGAACCCCAACTGCTCCCCGGGCGCCGCAGCATAAATGGCTGCCCACTGGCTCCGGTTGTGTGTTCATGGTTTGTGTGTGTTCACTGCTTTGTGTGTGTGCACTTTGGATGGGTAAATGCAGAGCACTAATTCCGAGTATGGGTCACCATACCCGGCCACATGTCACTTCACTTCAAAGTAAGAAATAAATTATAGTATTTTACACCTCACAATGAATACAGCTACTTGATTACGTTTCACCTGGCCGCCTCATGTTTGCGGCCGACAATGCACCTCCCGAGACGCAGTAAGACAGCACCTTCCAATGAGACGCGATTCAGGATTTCTAAAAGTACACATGAGTGGTTTTAATTTGCAAACAGATACAAATATTGGCCCATAACCGTACCACAGACTGATCAACTTAGTGTAGGCTCATACTGCTTTCCAATCGCAAGTGTGCTCGTTCCTGTTGGTGTAGTCAATCTGGCAACCTGTGTGTGCGTCAAGCCTGAGGAGGAGGGACCAGGTGAAAAAAACCCCTCAATTATTTTGAATTTGGACTGCAATACCTAATTCAACCAATCTGTGTCAATCCTACATACAGCACCTTTAATGGTTCACGACCGGCTTATGATTAAAAAAAATAAGGTCTTAAATTTGGGACTGAACGACAAGAATTGCGATCACGTCTTATGTGACTGTGTGTTAAACTTCAAACGGCTTACGGTTTCCTGAATAAATGAGTGCTGCAGTGCTGCCATTTGCAATGTCAGCATTAATAAAATCGAAACAAATTACACTATATTGTTATTAAAATTTAATTAATGTAATTGTTTGATAATAATTGTTTAAATTTATATAATAATTTATACTTTTGACTCATCCCTTTTCTTAAAGAAATGTATCTTTTTATAAAACTTGTTGTTTTTGTGAAAACCTGTATCTGAACTGTAAAACTTACTTTTTACAGTCATTTTATGATTTAATATGTTACCATAGACATGGCCCTACTCTGCATATATGGTATTCATTTCATTTCTGCAGGTCTTAAAAAGTCTTAAATTTGATTTTAAAAATCCTGCAGATACCCTGTCCTTCACCACAAATCATTCCAATATGCTGATTCGCTGCTCAAGAAACGTTAAATGATTATCAATGTTGAAAACAATTGTGGTGCCAAAAAGTTTGGTGGAAACCGTGATTCAGTACCATTCAAAAGTTTGGGATGAGTATAAAAAAAAAACTCCGTTTTTTCTTAGGACTCCCTTAAATTGACCAAAAGTGACAGTAAAGTCGTTTATAATGTTTATTTTTCTGTTTCAAATAAATGCTGTTCCTTTGAACTTTGTTCATTAAAGATTCCTGAAAAAATATTGGGCAGCACAACTGTTTTCAACATTGATGATAATCAGAAATGTTTGTTGAGCAGCAAATCAGCATATTAGAATGATTTCTGAAGATCATGTGACACTGAAGACTGGAGTAATGATGCTGAAAATTCAGCTTTGATCACAGAAATAAATTACATTTTAAAATATATTCACATAGAAAACAGCTATTTTAAATTAGGATAATATTTCACAATTTTACTGTTTAACTAGTTTTGATCAAATAAATGCAGCCTTTGTGAGCAGAAGAGACTTCTTTATAAAACATTGAATAATTGTAATAATTCTCACACTTTGACTAGTAATATGCACGCTCAACTCAGAAATGATTGGGAGTCAGAATTGGCTGACAGTGTAAATGTGATGTTTCCGGTCTTCTGCAGGAGCTGAGCAACTGTCAGACTGTAATCCTCTCGGTGGAGGATGAAGTGGGCCAGAGAATCGTCATTGAGGATCTGCTGGAGGCCACGCGAGGAGCAGACGCTGGGCTGAGACAGGCATCTGTCACCATCCTCCACGGGTACTTCTCCCGAACACGGCTGGACTACAGCGCTCACACGCGCAGGCTGCTGTCTGGCCTCATGCGGCTCATGAACGACCCCAACCCTGAGGTGCTCAACCAGAGCTGGGACACCATCAACTCCATCACAAAGGTGAGCAAGTCTTCGTTCATCTCATGTGATCCAGTCGACAACCACGAATAGACTAGTTTTGTGATCCTTGACCTGTTAGTATGAGATGTTTTATAGTTGGTAAGTTTGATTCATTTCTATGAATTACTTCAATTTTCTTTTTCACTGAATCAATTCAAAGCTGATTCTGCATCGCTGAAACCGATTGACAAAAAGCCTGTGTTTCTCTTAAAATAAAATGTTTTAAGTATTTTACATTGTTGCATATACGATACTGTTCAAAAGATTAAAGTCAGTTTGTTTTTTTTGTTTTTTTTAAGAATTAATACTTATTGAGCAAGGAATAAGTAAAGACATTTATAATGTTACAAAAATTTCTATTTTAAAGGAATGTTGTTCTTTTTAACTTTTTTTTTAAATTTAAAAATAAAATGTATCACGGTTTCACAAAAATATGAAGCATTAATGATGCTGAAAATTCAGCTTTGATCACAGAAATAAATTGCATTCTACAATATATTTATATAAAAAAGCAGTTATTTTAAATCATAAACAATATTTCCCAATTTTTACTCTGTACTGTTTTGATCAAATACATGCAGCCTTGGTGAGCAGAAGAGACTTCTTTCTCCTATATTTATTACTTGATTTATGCTACTACCAGGAATTAAACAAGAAGTAATGAAATATGATTGGTATTGTCGTTTGGTTGATACAGTTCTCATAGTTTCACTGTGTTTGTGTGTGTGTTGGTGCAGAAACTGGATGCTGGCAGTCAGCTGTCCCTTATTGATGACCTGCACAGGGACATCCGCTCTGCTGCCGCTGAGGTCAAAGGTCAACACTTACCTGGCTTCTGTCTGCCCAAGAAGGTGAGAATCACTTACAGAGACAAACTTACATTGGCAGCTAACTGATAATGCAAATAAGGTGAAGGGCTAAAAAAGACACAATAAAAATAAATATCAAAGCTAAATAGAATTATTTAGAGCGTAATATATATCTATAATGGCACAAGCAACGTGTTCCATTTCTGAATAAGGCTTTTAATAAAGAGTGTGGATTTTAACAACTATCCAAAATATTTCTGTGAATTTAAATAAAAGCTGAATAAATATAACATATGAGAATTAAAAATATTTCAGCTTAAATATAATTGGCTTTGGCAACTAACTTAAAATAAGTCCTGAAATTCTACACAAAATGGAACTAAAATATAAGGATCTCCATTCGATTCATCTTTATGAATTGAAAGTATTGTTAAAACTAAAATTAAAGCTAAATAGAATCTTTTTGTTTAAACAGCTAAATGACAACAGCAATATATTTGATATAAAATAATATCATAATTAGATTTAAAAACTGGCAAATTTGGTACTACTGAAATTAGTTTGTTGAAGTAACTAAAAAATCACTACAAAATTAAAACGAAATAAATTTTTAATTAAAGCTAAATGGAAATTAAAAAAAAACAATTAGAAAAAATATTCGAGGAATAACATTTTTAGAAATGTTGCCTTGTCAGCTAACTGAAAGTGCTAAAATAAAAAAAACTAGAATTAAACATGAAAAAAAAAAAAAAAAAAACTTTAAACTTATGTTTATTGTCCCATTCTTTCATGAAAATATAAAAATAAGCTAATTCAAAATGGTAATACATTACTGTAATAGCCCTGATATGACATGCTGTGTATTTTTCCTCAGGGAGTGACGTGTATTCTCCCCGTGCTGAGGGAGGGCGTGCTGACAGGAAGTCCCGAGCAGAAAGAGGAGGCGGCTCGTGCGCTGGGCGGAGTCATTAAACTGACATCAGCGGAGGCGCTGCGGCCCTCTGTGGTCAACATCACCGGACCGCTCATCCGTATCCTAGGCGACCGTTTCGCTTGGACTGTGAAGACGGCTCTGCTGGAGACGCTCACTCTGCTGCTGGCTAAAGTCAGTGTCCATCACGACTCCGTCCTGATGTTGCTGAAGACCACTCATAACTCACGCTCATATCTCCTCTCTCTTGTGTGCAGGTGGGCATCGCTCTTAAACCCTTCCTGCCGCAGCTCCAGACCACCTTCCTGAAGGCCCTCCAGGACTCCAGCCGGGCCGTGAGGCTGCGGGCGGCAGAGTCTCTGGGTCAGCTGGTCTCCATACACTCTAAAGTAGATCCACTGTTCACTGAACAACTGTCGGCCATACGCAACGCAGAGGACTCTGGAGTCAGGTAAAAAAAAACACACAGAAAACACATGTACATTTCTGCAACAGTTACGGCATGAAGTTTGCAAATACACTGTGTACTAAAAAATAATTATTCAAGGCTGCATTTATTTAATCAGAAATATAGTAAAATCAGTAATACTGTGAAATAATATTGTACTTTAAAAGAACCGTTTTATTTTTCTATATATTTTAAGAAGTAATTTATTTCTTCGATGCAAAGCTGAATTTTTCAGCAGTCATTACTCCAGTCTTCAAGTGTCACATGATCTTCAGAAATCATTCTATTGCTGATTTGCTGCTCAGAAACATTCTCTGATTATTCCTAATGAAATAGAACATTTCAGTTATCATCAATGTTAATTGTTATGCTTAATATTTTGCGAAAACCTTGGTTCATTTTTTTTCAGGATTATTCTTTGATGAATAGAAATTTCAAAAGAGCAGCATTTATTTTTGTACAGTCAATTTTGATCAATTTTATGCATCCTTGCTGAATAAATGTATTAATTTTCTTAAAAAATAAATAAATAAAACGGACTCCAAACTTGGCAAATAAATAGTTGGACTTAAAATATTGGTTTAAATTTAAATTATTTCTTAAGTTAAATAAAGAGCGTGGCAAGCAGTGCTGAGAGTCAGAAACTAAAACTGTTCAGGAATAGTATTTGTTCACTGGTGACAGTGAGCAATTTTACAGTTGAATGCTTATTATAACACCATTGACCAATCAGAATTAAGTATCCCAGAGAGCCACAGATACAGACAGTTCTGTGGTCACGCTTGGAAGAAAAAGTTTCTAACAGTAGTCTGGAATTATTTCTTGTTTTTGTTTTTTTTAACCATACATTTGTCTTAAGGCTAGCTGGCAGTAGCTGATCATTCATAACTGTTATAGTTTTTGCCAAATTAATTTGTCCCTATTAATTGTTATTAGCTCTTGCTCATAATTAGGGATTCTGATCTATTTTCTGTAGAGAATACAAATGATTTTGTGCTTATCAGTCACTGTTATTGTCTTTATTCTGCAGGGAGACGATGTTACAGGCCCTGCGCTTCGTCATCCAGGGTGCAGGGGCAAAGGTCGACGCCTCCATCAGGAAGAACATCACCATCACACTGCTGGGCATGCTGGGACATGATGAGGTACAGCTACTAGCCAGGGTCATTATGGCTAACAAAAATTAAATACATAATTTAAAAAAGAGGGAAAAAACATATTTCTGTTCATTAAAATTTTTAAAAAAATAAACTTAAATGAATTAAACTAAAAAATATAATATAAAAAAAATAAAAAAAGTAAGCTTGCCCAGCAACATTTCCATTCTTTTAGTTTAATTGATAAATATAAAATAACCTAAAACTAAAATTTTAATAAAATTAATCCAAAACTATATAGACCATATTTTTAAACACAACCTAAAAACTAATAAAAATGACAAAAATACAACAAAATTACTACAAATTTATAAAAAAATTTAAATTTAAAACCGAAAATCTAAAATAAAAAAAAATAGTGTATCTGGATACTACATACTGCTTAGTAGGTGCATTAGTTTGTTTTTACTTTAAGATATATGTTAAACAAATTATAATATAAATGTACTCATTTTAATAGTGGTTTAATGTGGTTGAGTAAACAATGATTATACATAGTCAATAATATAGTTGTTGTGGTGCTGGGGTGTGTTGTATAATATATATATATATATATATAAATATCTATTTATCTGAAAATATTGTTATTTTAGTCTTAGGACTGCTATATATATGTATGTATGTTTAATATAGTGAAGTTTATGTAAAAATATCCTATTATTATTTCTTTGCTGAAAGAATTTGAAATATGAAGCATGTGTTCTTGTCTTTTAAAAACAGAACTAGCACCGGAGGTGGTTGTGTGAGCAATCTGTCGTTGTTGCCTTACCTCTGGGCGCGCGCGTTGTGTGTGTGTGTGTGTGTCGTGTAGGATGCCACAAGAGGGCCTAGCGGCTTGTGTGGTGAGCTGTGTGCCTTCCTGTCAGAAGAGGAGCTCAAGAATGTGTTACAGCAGCATGTCCTCGGTAAGATCACACACATCTCGGGCCTGCCAGTGGTTTGGGATGATGCATAAAGAAAAGCACTTCGATCTAGAACTGAATCCAGATCATATGACGACTCCTCTCATGTTATCTGTTTATCTGCAGCGGATGTGTCTGGTGTGGACTGGATGGTGCGTCACGGCCGTAGTTTGGCTCTGGCTATCGCAGTGAAGTCCGCTCCTGATCAGTGTGTTCGGAGGAGTACAGCTCGTCTGTGGGGGCCGTATTATATGTGCCACCGCAGACAGAGTAAGACTCCGCAGTGAATCAGCAGAAAGGCTGGCTCATGTTGGAACCCACTGGGGCCAAAAAAAAGCCTTTTACAGTGTGCTTGGGGCCAAATAAATCTCAAAATGATGACAGTCAAATCTCATAAATATTCAAATATTCAACCTCTCAGACTTTCCTAAACCCACTGACTGGTTCTTCCTCATAAATGCTCATTGCAGCAGTTTTGCATACTGAATAAAGCCCAGGGTTTCTTACACAGAATGGAAAATACTGAATTTTATTTTAATACTTTTCAGACCTGAGTAAGTACAGGTAAAGAGAACACGATAGTATGAAAAAATATTCAGATTTCTAAAATATTAAATTAAAATTAATTTTAACAAAAACTATTAAATTTAAATGAAATGTTAAAAAATTATATATATTAAATGTATCATACAAGCAGAGTGTTTTTCATGACATTTAGAGCAGGCAATCAACATTTTAGTAATCGTTTAACATGACTGAATAAATTGTATACTTTTGTATGTTTTAAGACAAAATTGTTAAATTATTGTAAACAATGTATTGAAATGATACTGTAATCATAATACTGTTGATTTTGCCTTGAATATAGCCATCGATGCTGCTATGGTGTTAAAAATAAATACATAAAATAATTTATATGGTCTGGAAATTTGAGCATGGAAAAGCATGTCATTTTGAAATGGAAAATTTGTAGGAACCCTGAAAGCTTGTGACTCCTGGACGTCGTTTAACATCAGCCAATAGGATTTTCATAAGATCTTTCCATTTTTTGTGCACTGTGCATCCATGAGCAGTCTGTTATGTAACTGTGTGTGTGTTTTCTGCAGATCCCCATCGCCTGCAGTGGCATCAGAGGCATGGGTTACCTGATGAGACACCAGCTCCACACAGGAGGACCGGAGAGCATCTCGCCCCGCGTCATCACACAGTTCGTCAAGGTGAGACTGACTCCAGCATACACTGAGACAAACTGCCTACCATACAGTAGCGTACAGATTACTGTATAATGTACACTGCATACGTAAAGGGTTAGTTCACCCAAAAATGAAAATTAGCCCATAAATTACTCACCCTCAAGTCATCCTAGGTGTATATGACTTTCTTCTTTCAGATGAATCCAGTCGGGAGTTATATTAAAAATGGTCTTTGATCTTTCAAGCTGTTTCATGGCACTCAGCGGGTGTTGCATGCATCAGTCCAAAAGAAGTTAAATAAAAAGCACCCATCCATAAAAACAAAAGTGTCTCACACGGCTCCGGGGGGTGAACAAAGGCCTTCTGTAGCGAATCGATGCTTTTTTGTAAGAAAAATATCCATATTCAAAACGTAATAATCCCTTTAATGTAGCTTGCGCCAACAGTTGTACACAGAAGCAGTTTCGAGCGGATGAGGTATGAGTTCAGCGCTGCGCATGCGCCGGTGAGACTCGTGAAAACCAACATTTGTTAACAAGAGCAAAGGAAGAAAACTTTCCTTACTTTATCAAAGGAAAACCAGTCTCCTCTTGGCTCATATCAAAATCCTCCGACATTCTTCTTTACAAATCCTCGTTTTGTACTTCTAAATAGTGACCGTTGTTTTGTTTCGATCTCTCCACGTGCGCTTCGCGTTGCATACCTTATGAGCGGCGCGATGCGCCCCCCCAAAGCCGACCTTCATACGTCATCCGCCCGGAACTGCTTTTGTTTACAACAGTGAGCGCAAGCTAGTTTAAATTGATTATTACGTTTTAAATATGTTTTTTTTTTCTTACAAAAACGCATCGATTCGCTACAGAAGGCCTTTGTTCACCCCCCGGAGCCATGTGAGACACTTTTGTTTCTAAGTGCTTTTGGACAGAAGCAATGCAACACCCGCTGAGTGGCATTAAACAGCTTGAAAAAACAAAGACCTTTTTATATAAATCGACGGTTCTCTGAAAGAAGAAAGTATCTACAGAGGATGACTTTAAGGGTTGTCGAATCATATTATTGATTATAACCATATAAATTTATGATATTCACTTTTGGAGGGAACTACCCTTTAATATGCTTGGTAACAAAACACTGAGCCGCACTTTTGTTACAGTATTTATCAATATTTGTTAGCATTAGTTAATACAAATATAGCTGGTTATTGTTAGTAATGTTAACTAGGGTCTTCCTATGTATTAGTAAATGTTGAAATTAACGTAATAAATGCTTTAGAATTATTTTTCATTCTTAGTTAATTAGTTTATCACAATATCGTTTCTGGGTGATTCGAGCACGTTGCATATGGGATTACATTTTAGGCTGGATATATGGACAAGAATATTATATTTTGGTTCATCATATTTCATTTATACAGGAAATGCATTTGGGTATCATTAGACCTCACCAATGAACATAAATGTAACTGGTTTATAAGTAAACGGTGGTGAAAAGTTCATTTGCTACATTTTCCCTAATTCTGTGTTTTAATACAGATTTATAATTTAAAAGGTCTCTAATAAAAATGAATTCATAAAACCTCAACAATTTAATCCGTTTTAAAATGTGATCAAATGAAAATGTAACAATTTGCAGATTTATTTTTCTTGTCAAGTGAGGTGCTGCACGAGAAGTTGTATAGTGTATAAGTTAATCAAATATATTAAAATAAATATATATTGGTTATATGAAATTCCTTCATAATAGTAAATCAATGTCATGTTTTATTATTATTATTATTATTACTTTGAGAAGTACTTTTACTAGACAGTAGTAATATATTTCTGGCATAATTTCTACAAAATTACTTGTTTAAAATGTAAAAACAAAAACTTTATCAATATCATGGACTGAATGTTTTTTGATATTGATTTATCGCGCAGCCCTATCTGGTTATATTCCACACGTATTCCATAAGATGTTTTTTGTACACATTGCGAGCAAACTCAAACACATTAGTTGGACTGACACACTTCAGAGATGTTGAATTCCCGCTCTGCCGTGTCTCCTCCCACAGTGTCTGCAGAACCAGTCGAGTGACATTCGTCTGGTGACGGAGCGTGTGCTGTGGTGGGTGTGTAAGGAGGCAGAGACTCCCGCGCTGGAGCCCAATCTGGTCAAACCGGTCATCAAAGCCCTGCTGGACAACACCAAGGACAAGAACACCAGCGTCCGAGCGCAGAGCGAACACACGCTCGTCAGCCTGCTGCAGCTGCGCCGGGGAGAAGACGGCATGCAGGTCAGTCCCGGGTGTGCCTCACACGTCCTAAAAAGTGAAGCTGCGGGCTCTTTGATCGCCCCCTGGTGGCTGGCTGCAGTGTACAGGTCATAAACCCCACCCTCTCCATGTAAACGAATGGGACTTGAGTCAAAATAAAAAAATTAATTACACTTCCAATACAATTTTCCGAAAGATGGTTTTGGTCATTTAAGGTAGTTATCACGCTGATAATTGTTTGTTTTTGTGATGAGTTTGATTTTAGCTAGTAATTTGATGCTTTAAAAAATGGGGCGTGTTGTTAAGGTTGATTGGGTCTGCGGGAGTTTGATACCGCGGCTCCACCTCCAAACGAATCTCTACGGCGCAGACTCGGGCTCCAAACGAATCTCTACTGCGCAGACTCTGGCTCCAAACGAATCTCTACTGCGCAGACTCGGGCTCCAAACGAATCTCTACGGCGCAGACTCGGGCTCCAAACGAATCTCTACGGCGCAGACTCGGGCTCCAAACGAATCTCTACGGCGCAGACTCGGGCTCCCAACGAATCTCTACTGCGCCAGCCTGGGCTCCAACGAATCTCTACGGCGCTGAATCGGGCTCCAAAAACGAATCTCTACGGCGCAGACTCGGGCTCCAAACGAATCTCTACTGCGCAGACTCGGGCTCCAAATGAATCTCTACAGCGCAGACTCTGGCTCCAAACGAATCTCTACTGCGCAGACTCTGGCTCCAAACGAATCTCTACTGCGCAGACTCGGGCTCCAAACGAATCTCTACTGCGCAGACTCAGGCTCCAAACGAATCTCTACAGCGCAGACTCTGGCTCCAAACGAATCTCTACTGCGCAGACCCTGGCTCCAAGCGAATCTCTACTGCGCAGTGTCTGGCTCCAAACGAATCACTACTGCGCAGACTCAAGCTCCAAACAAATCACTACTGCGCAGACTCTGGCTCCAAATGACGTCATTTACTCAAGATGGCAGTGGCCATACTGAGGTGCTTTGGCTTCACTTTTCTATAGTGGAAAGAATAGGAGACACGTCGTCCATCTTTTTTACAGTCTATGTTCAAGTCCTCGCATGTTGTGCTTTTCTTCAGCACGCATAAAAGGATTTTTCAAAGTTTGAAATAAAGCAAAGATATCACAGCCCTGCATCTTGAAAAAAATTCAGCTGATTTGCAAAAAAGGCCTAATAGTATCTCATTTGATAATGCAAAGTTCAAAAATATAATTAAACAGGTTTTCACAAAATAAGGATAGAGGTTTTTCAAATTATATATATGAAGAGTTCATTTGCAAAAACGCCACTTTCAAAAAAAATTAGTCAAAATAAAACCATCTGGCTCATGTTTGTGCTTTCTTCTGTCAGCGGCCATAATTTTAACCTTGAAATCAGCATTGGGACGAAAATAAAGTCATACATGTGAAAATGGGCTGAGAATTGAGCAAATACTTGTAATCTGGCTCAAATTCAGGTCTGGTTTGTCGGCTGATTATGGGATAATGCAAGACTTCTTCACCTTAGAAATGGTTGACAAAAGCAAAAAAAATGGGTATTATTAAAACATCATTTTGTGAACAAGTGTGATGTGCCCAAGCAAAACAGATGCCCCAAAATGACCAAGAAAAAGTATTGGATTTCATTCATATACAGTGGGGAAAATAATTATTTGATCCCCTAATGATTTTGTAAGTTTGCCCACTTACAAAGAAATGAAGGGTCATAATTTATGGTAGGTCATTTTAACAGGATAGAGAGATATCAAGCAAAAAAATCCAGGGAAAAAAACACTGTTCAGAGGTTATGAATTGATTTGCATTTCAGTGAGTCAAATAAGTTTTTGATCCTCAAGCAAAACTTGGTGGAGAAACTCTCACAAGCACAGAGGTAAGACGTGTCTTTTAGTTGGTCACCAGGTTTGCACAACATCTCAGGAGGGATTTTGATCCACACCTCTTTACAGATCCTCTCTAAATCCTCAAGGTTTCTTTAAGGCAACTCGCAGTTTCAGCTCCCTCCACAGATTTTCTATAGAATTAAGGTCTGGGGGCTGGCTAGGCCACTCCATGACCTTATTGTGCTTCTTTTTGAGCCACTCTTTTGTTGCCTTGGTGGCATTTTTGGTAATTGTCATGCTGGAAGACCCATCATCCATGACCCATCCTCAGTGTTTTGGCTGAGAGAAGGAGGTTCTCATCCAGAAATTTTACGGTGCATGGCCCCGTCCATCAGTCCTTCAATGCGGTGAAGTCATCCTGTACCCATAGCAGAGAAACAGCCACAAAGCATAATGTTTCCACCTCCATGCTTGAATGTAGGGATGGTGTTCTTGGGGTCATCGTCAGCTTTCTCTCCCTCCAAACCACAGCAAGTCGGTTGATCCAAAAGGTTAAATTTGTTCTCAGGTGGACAAACAGCACTTTCTCCCAAGACTTCTCTGAATCATTTAGATGGTTAAGAAGGGCCTGTACATGTGCCTTCTGAGTGGGGGACCTGCGGGCAATGCATGCATTTCAACTCATTGCACGTTAGTGTGGTTACCAATGGTTGCTTGGCGACTGTTGTCCAAACTGCCTTAAGATCATTAACAAGCTCCTCCGTGTAGTTCGGGGCTGATCCCTCACTTTTCTCATGATCATCCTTACCTCATGAGGCGAGATCTTGCACGGAGCTCTAGACCGAGGCCGATTGATGGTTATTTTTTGTATTTCTTCCATTTTCGAATAATCGCACCAACAGTTTTCTCCTTCTCACCAAGCTTCTTGCTGGTGGTCTTGTAGCCCATTCAAGCCTTGTGTAGATCTACAATCTTGTCTCTGACATCTTTGACAGCTCTTTGGTCTTGCCCAAGATGGTGGGAGAGGTTGGAATGGAAGATACAAATTGTGTGGACAGGTGTCTTTTATACACCAAACGAGCTGACATTAGGAGTAACTTCATAAAGTGGCAGGACTAATCTGTGTTCCACTTGGGCACGTAACAATCTGTGGGAGCCAGAATTCTTGCTGGTGGGTAGGGGATCAAATACTTATTTTACTCACTAAAATCCAAATCAATTTCTAACCTTTATATAAATGTGTTTTTTCTGGATTTTTTGGTTGATATTCGGTCTCTATCTGTTAAAATAAACCTACCATAAAAAATTATAGACCCTTAATTTTTTTATAAGTGGACAAACTTACAAAATCAGCAGAGGATCAAATAAATATTTCCCCACTGTAACTGTTTCCATTGCAAATTTAACGTTAGAATTCGCATATAAAACATTTGCGAATAAAGCACTTGTTTCCATCCAAATGTGTTATAGAGACCCAAAAATATAATTCTTGGGAAACACTGTTGCAAAGTATCAATAGAAAAAATGAAAATTGCTTCAACCCGAGCACAGTCGAGAGCTCCTTCCGCGGATCCGGTTGTGCGTTTGTGGGGTAAAGCAGCGGAGCTTTTATGCCACAGTTGAGCGCTTCCGCTGCTTCTGGTCGTGAGTATGTGGGGTAAAGCAGAGGAGCTTTTATATGCCACAGTCGAGCGCTTCCGCTGCATCCGGTCGTGTGTATGTGGGGTAAAGCAGCGGAGCTTTAATAATGCCACAGTCGAGCGCTTCCGCTCCCTCCGGTCGTGCGTATGTGGGGTAAAGCAGAGGAGCTTTTATATGCCACAGTCGAGCGCTTCCGCTCCTTCAGGTCGTGCGTATGCGGGGGATAAAGAGCAGCGCTGTTTTATGCCACAGTCAAGCCGATTTCCGCTTGATTCCGGTCTTGCGTATGTGGGGTAAAGCAGCGAAGCTTTTATTATGCCACGGTCGAGCTCTTCCGCTGCTTCCGGTCGTGCGTGTGTGGGTTAAAGCAGCGGAGCTTTTATTATGCCTCAGTCGAGCGCTTCCGCTGCTTCTGGTCTTGTGTATGTGGGGTAAAGCAGCGGAGCTTGTATTATGCCACAGTCGAGCGCTTCCGATGCTTCCGGTCGTGCGTATGTGGGGTAAAGCAGCTGAGCTTTTATTATGCCACAATCGACCGCTTCCACTCCTTCCGGTCGTGAGTATGTGGGGTAAAGCAGAGGAGCTTTTATATGCCACAGTCGAGCGCTTCCGCTGATTCCGGTCATGCGTATGTGGAGTAAAGCAGCGGAGCTTTTATTATGCCACAGCTGACCGCTTCCGCTGCTTCCGGTCGTGCGTATGTGTGGGTTAAAGCAGCGGAGCTTTTTTATGCCACAGTCGAGCGCTTCCGCTGCTTCCGGGCGTGCGTATGTGGGGTAAAGCAGAGGAGCTTTTATTATGCCACATTCGACCGCTTCCACTCCTTCTGGTCGTGAGTATGTGGGGTAAAGCAGCGGGGCTTTTATTATGCCACAGTCGAGTGCTTCCTCTGCTTCCGGTCGTGCGTATGTGGGGATAAGCAGCGGAGCTTTTATTATGCCACTGTCGAGCGCTTCCGCTGCTTCCGGTCGTGAGTGTGTGGGGTAAAGCAGCGGGGCTTTTTTTATGCCACAGTCGAGCGCTTCTGCTGCTTCTGGTTGTGCGTATGTGGGGTAAAGCAGCTGAGTTTTTATTATGCCACAGTCGAGTGCTTTCGCTGCTTCCGGTAGTGCGTATGTGGGGTAAAGCAGCGGAGTTTTATTATGCCACAGTCGAGCGATTCCGCTCCTTCCGGTCGTGCGTATGCGGGGTAAAGCAGCAGACCTTTTATTATGCCACAGTCGACCACTTCAGCTCCTTCTGGTCGTGCGTATGTGGAGTAAAGCAGCGGAGCTTTTATTATGCAAAGTCGAGAGCTGCCGCGCTTCGGTCGTGAGTATGTTTGGGGGGGTAACAGCTGAGCTTCCTATTAGCCAGGGCGAGGCGCTTCGCCTCCTTCGGTCGGTCGTGTGTATGTGGGGGTAAAGCAGCGGAGCTTTTATTAAGCCACAGTCGACCGCTTCCGCTCCTTACGGTCGTGCGTATGTGGGGTAAAGCAACAGAGCTTTTATTATGCCACAGTCGATCGCTTACGCTTCTTCCGGTCGTGCGTATGTGGGGTGAAGCAGCGCTGTTTTATCATACTAGAGATTTTTTAAAGTTCTGTTATAATGCTACTCTGTGCGGTCGTCACCGGTCTAATAAAACCCACAACATATTAAAGCGTCTTTGGGTTTCAGTTTTCTACAAAACAAAACGGAAATGAGCGGGTATGACGGTCATTAGCAGGCGACACAATGAGAGCTATGAACACGCTCAGTGTCATAGTTAAAATTCCGTATTTATCTGGATTTAAACATTCTCCGACACATTTGGGATTATTTGACACAAGTCAGCAAAATATATCAGTCAAGTCAAGTCTGCTTTATTGTCAATTCTTCCACATGTACAGCACATACACACAGAGAATTTAAATTGCGTTACTGTCAGACCCTTGGTGCATACAGATAACACTAACAGTAGAACATAAATATATAACACTGTTCTAGTGGTTTTTGGATATTTTAATAAAAAAATCTTACATATTGTGCCTTTTAAGGATTTTACGCACATCTGGCTGTTTCCATCCAGCATTTAATGCGTTAAATGTTACATGCCATTTCTATGTAATTATTGTGAAATATACTAGCAATTTCTGAGTGAAAACTGTTTTTTGTTTTCAGTTTGGACAACAAAAGAGGTTAGGCAGAATATTCACCGCTTTTTTTCATACAGTAAACGCAGATCATTGACCAAAAAACACGTTAAAAGTCACCTCTTAATCAATATGTCCCGTGTCCAATAAAAGCACTGCGATTCCAATAATGTTTGCATGTGTACATTTGTTTCAGAGCGTCAGTGCGATCCTGGACTCGGCCAGTAACGAGCTGCTGTCAGAATGTTACCGCAGATCCTTGAAGAAGATCTCCAGCCTTCCCGATTCTAACGAAGAGATCGATGACACCATCCTGACATGATGGACAGCCTCAGCTGCTCTGAATCCAGTGCTGTAGCCGCTGATGTTCTCCGAGATCCTGCATCAGTCAGCCACACACACACACTCTCCTCACGCTAGCTTTGACTCTTCATGTCATGTACATCACAAGGAAAGCCTGGGAAAGTATATATTGTGCTGAGCCCCTGAAATCATCTAAAATCTGCATTTTCCTCAATTGGCTATTAATTTGTAAATGTATATTTTTCGTTTGGTTTTCTTCTGAAAGATGAAGTATTAATTTGTGCCAATTCTTTTCCAACACTGATGTTCTGCTGCCTTTTTATATTTCGTTTGGATGGTGAGCAGTTTCTCGCTGTTGTGATTGATTTCTCTCTGTGTGTGAGAGAGAGACGTGAGCCATTAACAACCCAAAGGATGTGATGCTGATTTTTCCAGTTAGCACTGTGTCCACTAATAATGGTTGTATGAATAAATAGAAAATGAAAACTTTGATTTAATAAACGGTTTGACTTAAAGAAATTACATTTATGTTTGTTTCGTAATTCCTGCTCAACATTTCATGCATCTTCATAACACCTGATGACTCATTAGTACTCCACTGAAGCATCATTCTCAAATATCAGGACATGTATCATTATCATTCTGAAGGTGAACTATCCCTTTAAGGACAGATTCAGACTTCTAGGTTTATTGTGTGGTAAAAAGCATCAACATTTTGCTTTAACAGAGCTAGAAATATAATATAGATAGATTGCATTTATGTAAGAGTCAATGACAAATTGTGACCATGGACCACAAAACCAGTCATAAGGGTCAATTTTTCTAAATTGAGATGTATACATCACCTGAAAGCTGAATAAATGCGCCTTCCATTGATGTATGGTTTGTTAGGATAGGACAATATTTGGCCGAGATACAACTATTTGAAAATCTGGAATCTGAGGGTGCAAAAAAATCCAAATATTGAGAAAATCATCTTTAAAGTTGTCCAAATGAAGTTCTTAGCAATGCATATTACTAATCAAACATTAAGTTTTAATATATTTACGGTAGGAAATTTACAAAATATCTTCATGGAACATGATCTTTACTTAATATCCTAATGATTTTTGGCATAAAAGAAAAATCTATAATTTTGACCCATACAATGTATTGTTGGCTATTGCTACAAATATCCCCCAGCGACTTAACACTGCTTTTGTGCTGCAGGGTCACACATAAGGATGCTAGAAAACAGTGTAACCTCAAGAAAACATCTTGATATTCATGAATTAAATGTAACCCCATGAATTGAATCCTGGTTTGATTTTAACACTGTCGGCTGGAGAATTCTTCACTATGTGAAATAAAATTTCTGTTTTGTCAAGAAATTCATACATTATGTTTGTTGACAATCTAATTTTGCATAAATAAATGCCTTGGATCAAAACGTTTTTAAAATCAGTCAAGTGTGTCCAGATTGTTTTGTACCTAAAACTACATTTATTACTGAAGAAAGAATAAGTGTGTAAGAAATAAGAATAGACAAAGGGGTTATTGCACTAACAAAAGAGTTTCCATCATCATAAAGCCACGGATCTGAAGTCTTCGTTGAAAGCTGTGAAGGTTTCAGCAGTGATCAGACACATCTGCAGTTTTAGTGCATCGCAAACCCGTCTGTGTGTCATTACTGAGCCCACAGGCGACATAATTCATCTTCAGCTGATCCGGAGGGAATCAAATCTGCAGTTTTCTAGCAGATTCTCAAAGTTCAGACGGCTTTGGAAAGTTGCAGTTTTCTGGCTCTCACTGAGAAACGGCTGAGATGTCATGAAAACATTTCTTTGTTGGCACGAAGGAAGAAAAATCAGACATTGCTTAAAAAAGTACTTTGGTGGTAACCATGGTACAATATCAGATGGTAATACTGCCAAATGTGCCAATAGTACATGGCACTAAAGATTACTGTTAAAATATCATGGTATTTATACAGTATTTAAAAAAAATATATACCGTATTAGACAAAATCATGACCAAAAAATTTCTTTTTTGTAAGTGTAACACCCCCATTTGTAAAGCATTCAATATGTTTCCATCATGAATTGTAATATTATATTTTATTTTTACCAAATTTATTGTTTTTGCCTTTAAAGCAGTTTATATGGAAAATTTGTTTTGTTTTTTTATTCAAAGTATATTCTGTGGTAAAAAAAAAAGTTAACATTTTGTTGCATTGATGCAAAAAAAAATGTACATAGATTGAATTTATGTTAGTATAAATGGCAAATAAAGATGCAACAAATTGAGTAATCTAAAAAACAATTTAATATTCATGAATTAAACAAAGAAAATGGAATGCATCCCTCCTTACATCAGAGATGCACAGAATCTATTTACTTCTCAATCTAATTTAAAAGCAATTTTTTTTTAGTCTAGCTTTTTCTTGATTATTATACATGTTTTGTCTTTTAATTTGTTTTGTGCTGTATGTTGCCATTTTTGTGTGTTTGTTTTTATGATGTAAAATGCATTGAGAAGCTGCTTTAAAGGTGCTATAAAAAATAAAGTTATACGGTATTTGAAAAGAAAAGTGAACATTTTTTGAAAATAATGATTCGGTTGTGTACTGCTATATTATAGTGTACACTCACTGAAGGTGTAAAGTATTATTATTAGTAATTATGTTGTTGTTGCTGCATAAAATGGTAAAAACGTTTTTCAAGAGAAAAACTACGTTGCACTTTTATTAATTAAAAAAACTTTTTTTTTAAACCTATATGTCATTGACCTATTTTATTGCGATGACCTATTTTATTTATTTTATTGACCCATATACAGCAAATACATGCATCCTTTGAGCCTTTGTAGCCTATGTTGTTGACGGCTGTTACGTCATATGGCGTCGGCGCGCTCTGATTGGTCCTCAGCCGCGCGTGTAGCAGCAGGAGGAAGCGCCGTTTCCGGTAATGAGCGACTGACTGCTGACACCGTCAAACCCCGACGACAAACCCGCTGCTTTCGGCATCTACCGGGTGAAATTGTCCGCTCTCATCCGGGCGGGACGTCAGACGGGTTCCAGCCAAGCGACCGGCTGGAGAGAGGCGTGAAGCTGCAGCGAAGCCGCGGGGTTTGAGCCTCCCACCGCCGGCATGGCCCGCGACTACGATCACCTCTTCAAACTGCTGATCATCGGTGACAGCGGTAAGAGACGCCGCGGATGCGGGACGGGAAGCGGGCCGGGGCGAGGCTCTGCGGGGCTGTGAGTGTCTCGTATTAAAGCTGTGAGCTCTGAGAGGTCTGGGTTAACGCACACACGAGCGTGTTTCTGTCGCTGTGCCGCTGCTTTACAGGCCGGAGCTCCAGAGACTGCTCTGCTGCTCATCAGTCCTGCTCTCTCTGTGCATCATTTATTCAGCACTAGAGCAGAAGTGTATTGATTTGAGCACTTCATATGTGTCTGAATATCATTGCATTATGAAACTGAATGTAAAAGCAACTGTGATTTGTTGAAAATATAAACACTTTACAGTCAAAACATTTGAAATACTTGGTTTAAAGTGATCTTTGTTGAAAATGAAGATGGTGTTATTGGGACTCTTAATGGAATATGATAGTGCATGTGATTCTCGACAGCTGAGAAGAGCTGATTAATGCATCTCTATACAGAAATAAACACAACTGAAGCTGGAGAGAAGAAATGCTCGTGCAGTATTTGAGATGCACAGATACAGATCTAATGAATGACATTCGGACACATTAAGTGTCGCTTAAGTGAACCGGTACTTTTGTTACTTAAATGATATGTGAAAGTTCACCGGGCGAACAGGTGCCTGTACCTGTAAATGAGCTGATCAGAAACTGAAATCTGGATATTTCAAGTGTTGGTAAGTGCTGATTTTGATGCAGAAAACGCTTTGTTTGTGCTGTTTTATTGTCAGATGGTTAAAGTTGAGCCTCGTGTGTTCAGCTCAGAGTAAAGGAGATCTAGAGTTTGCACAAAAGCAGAGGCGAGAGTGTCCTGTTTTCATGGGATGGTTAACCATGCGACACATCACAGCGTGCGGTCCTTGTGGTTTGAGTTTTGCACCGACTCGTGTGACACAGACGACTCAAATGAGCTCAATCAAAGAGTTTGGATGAACTGTATATTATTAAAAGGTCACATTGGGTTGACTTCTGTATTTCTGATTTGTAGTTGGAATCAAAGAATACTAAAATAATCCATTTATATATCTACACTTCATATTTAGTGGGATATATAATATACATATATACACAACAGTTAATTGAAATACATCTTTAGAATCATTGTCCATACACGTCATGAGTGATGGCACGCTGGCACGCTGGCACTGACCCGTCTGCTGCTGTGGGCTACAGTAGATGGACACACAAGCCTCAGTGTTTCTGTGCTCTGAGGGCTTTTATTTGGCCTCTGGTTGAATTCTGAACTCTAATGAAGTGACCTAATGATACTGTACAGATCTGTGGTCTGTGATGAAAGAAAATCTGCTGGATTCTTTGTCCCGCGTGCAGGGACAGGCTCGCTTTTGACACTTGTTGTCTGGGATGTAATATAGATTTCAGTTATAAGCTGAGCATTCAATCTGTTTTCTGGCGGCTGGATTTGTTCGGTTATGTGATCTTTTTGAGAGGCTTGAGACTGATTGATATGAATGTCTGTCTTCAGAATTAAAATGCGGCTTGTCCACTGCTAGTAAGTAGGGCTGCACGATTAATCAGATGTGATTGTCATGCGCATTTTGTCAGTAAAGCCGGTTCTGTAATCAGCAGGAAATCATCATCACGTGCTTTCAGATGGAGCGGCATTTACTACACATAGTCGTAGTTCACTGACAAGTTACGCAAAAAAAATCGCAGACGATTTTATTGCGCGATTCTGAAATCGAAGAAATCGTTCTGCGATTTATGAAAGCTGTTTGCGTAGCTTCTCGGTGAACTACGGCTTTGTGTAGTAAATGCTACTCCATCTGAAAGCAGTGAAAATACCACATTTAATAACATATTTTTACTCCAAACTCACTTCATAACGTCAGTCGAGTGTTTGAAATAAATCCTTCTGTGAGATGATGTGGCTTCTTACACAGAATAAGGCACGCAACATAGGTATATATTAAACTAAGAACTCATATAAACCGTATATTGCCGTAGTCGTGACTCGTGTGTAGGGATATGCCGGTATCAAATTTTCATGTTGCGATTAATTGCTAATGCTTTTATTACGGTATACGGTATTATCACGGTATTGAAATTTAGTTTAAAAAAAAGTGCTGTCTTAATACAGTATAACAGGTTTAATAACATGTTTTCTTATAAAAATAACTGAACATTTAAATACAATTTTTTTTATACAGAAAAATGTATAAAGTTAAAATTTTTACACAGATTAAAGTGCAGAAGAGTTATAAAGACCAATAGGTATCACTTTACGATAAGATCTCATTAGTTAACCTTAGTTAATGCATTACCATTCACAATGAGCAATAGCTACATTTTCTACAGAAGTTATTCAACTTTGTTAAAAAAAATACAAGTCTTAGTTCATGTTAGCTCATTAAATAACACAGTTGCAACTTTCGATTTTAACATCGTTATTAAATATTGTAATTACCTAAGATTAATGAATGTTCAGAAGATTTTTTTCATTGGCAGTTTGTTAACTAATTAATTAACTAATGTTAACTAATGAAGCCCTAATGTGAAGTGTGACCGAACAATAAAGAATCAAAACACTATCTAGGACATGTTGTAGTCCAGATTAAAATGTAAAAAAAGATTGAAAATAAATAGCCTATTAAGTCTAAATATTTAAGTATTTGGCGCTGTGATGAACACTATAGCAAATACACAAATCTGAATGGCTGTTTAAATCATTTTCTTGTTTACATCAGAGTGTGCACGCGTCTTTCACGCAGCATACAGCGGTGTTGTGCATATTCATTACCGTGATATATCGCATTACCGAATACCGGCACAAGTCTACTCGTGTGTTTATTAGTCACGTTGAATCAATGAAAGCAGTTGAATCTTCTGTTTATTCAGCTGCAGCGATAGGCATTTTCTGGGTTTCTTCTGCGAGGCGTATTTGGAGTTTCAGCGCGAGAGCGCCCTCTGGTCTTTGGATGGAGATTTACTGCTGATCACAGAACGGTGCTTCACTGAAAGATACACAAGACAACCGCAGCTTCTGTCGAATCGCGATCTCCATTCCATTTTGATTTATCGTGCAGCCCTTCTAGTAAGTCCTATAATAGAATTAATGATATGATCCATGTTCTTCAGTAAGCAGGTTATACTCCACAGGAATCAAGTGATTTGATGCGTTTCTATAGTCCTTCTCGGAGTAAATCATGTCAGCTCTTTTATCCTGTGCGTTAGTGGTGTCATTTGTCAGGAGAGGGTGTTTGCTTGGTTTATCTTCTTTTCTGAGAGTCAGCGGTCGTAGTCTCAGACGGTACGCCTACAGACCGTTCATGAACTGACAGATTCATATTCCACAGTAAAATCTCACCGATACCGCCTGCTCCAATCTGATTGGCTGACTTGCTGTTTTGAATTACCTGCAAACCCGTGAGAGCTGAAGAAAGTGACATGGTCATTGGCAGACAGCCTCTTCCGGTCTAAACTTACAATAATCTGCAGTATCTGACGACATATAAGGAAAGGCTCCCAGCAAGGATGGCATGTTTTGCAGATTTTAGGTTTTGTCTCTCAGCAGTAACTCTGAAAGCTGTGTGAGAAACCACATGGTGAACGTTAATAGTGAGCAGACGTTAGTCCAGAGAGGTTTCGTCTGGGTTTGCTGGAGCCAGTATTTATCACATTCAGCTGAAATCTGCTGCATCATATGTTGCGTGGTTTTTCCTCATTCTTTGGTTTTGTTTGCTGTTTGTCGTTCCAGGTGTTGGAAAGAGCAGTCTTCTCCTGCGCTTTGCAGACAACACTTTTTCAGGTAAGATGCATGAACATGTCCAGCGGCATCTGTCTGATTTATTATCATGTTTGATTTGTACAGACAGTCCTGACATTTTCTGAAGCCAAGAGTGTTGTTTGTGTTGGGAGTGTTTTTATTTGTTCACTACCTTGGGTCCAAGTCCTTGTGCAGCTTGTATTTTCTGCAATGTAGAAAATAATTGATAGAAATGAATAAATTCAAGTAACTATAGTAAAATTGATATTTATTTATTAGAAATGTAATGATGCACCGCAAGCCGGTTGAAAACCGATACAAATATGGGACGATTCAAATCAGTTGAGATGTTAAACGAATCGCGATACAGTTGGGGGTGGGACTTTACATGAATGTATCTCCAAGGGGAACTGACTGTCTTTAGAAAAGTTTAGATGGTATTTTCTTTTCATCTTGACTCTGTATAATGCATATTAAAGCAGTGCATAACAGTGGTAACCAAGGAAACGCTGTATTGCTGCTGTTCCATAAGCGCCACCTGCTGTCAGAGAGTGAATCTGCGTCTCATTCAGCCCGTCTGCTGTTTTTGTCTCGTTCAGATGTTTTATGTAGCATAGTTTCACAAGTTAAAGACCGTTCTGTTTTTGCTTCAGATTTCGAAATTATACAGTCTAAAATTTTAAGATGTAAAACTGCTCATGCATGCATGTATCGTCATCTCTGTTTGGATCGTGTTCAAATCCAGTGGTTGCCTCTAAAGGAATGAAAAGAGCCAGACAAAGCCGTAGTTTGTTTTATTTATTTTGGGGTTGTGTTAAAATTCATATGTGAGTTGTCCCAAAGAAATGTTCTCATTTTGTCCACGCACTACTAAATTACATCATTTTTATTTATAATATTACCGATCATATGACGCGAATCATATCGGGAAATCAGTATCATGAATCGCATCACTTCGTGAGTTGAGTGAATTGTTTTCAATCCCAGGTTTGGCGCTTATATAAACCCGTCTTCGATAATATCGTAATGTGTTTTAACAATGTGTGATTTGACATCTATCGCGGTCATTTTGCAAAACCAATTCAACACCCTGACAGAGCGCCCCATAGCATTACGTAATCTATACTAGTGCGTGGCGCATTTAGTGTGTTCTTCTTCTTCACTGCATTTTTCATGCTATTAAATGCATTTAAAAATGATCACAAATTTCAAGACAGATGCAGAACCGTTATATATTTATAACCACGTCATATAGTTATTCATGTCACACACGAAGAGTGCATTTTTTTCTCCAAAATACCATGATTACCATTGTGACTTGAATTCATAACCTAAGTTATTAGCGACTTACGTTTTGACACCATATTGCTGTTTTTGCCTGTTTCTCCAACAAAAATCAATCCGAATACCGCCACAGCGCTGGTTTGTGGCTCTGAGCACACACGGTGTTTTTTCCTGATGAATCAACCGTTTCAATTATTCGTTTCAATCGCAATGACTCGCTTATTAACCGTGACTTGCTGCCACCTACTGGCGGTTTAATTTCACATTTCGGCTTTTTTCTTTTCTTTTTTTTGATTTTTTTCATGTTTTAAAAATAATTTCAGATATCAGTATTCAACGTTTTGTTTAATATATCAAAACATTATTATGCGTTTGTAATTGCAGGTTAAATGCATTCACGTCTTGCATTAAACAAAATACATGCGTGTAAACGCATCTAAATGCCACTTCAGATGCAGCTTCTGTGTTGATTTATTTTGCTTGGTAACAGCCCAAATGTCTTTTATTTTAATTGACTGATTAAATGTAAGAATTCGACTCAAAAGATAATGGACACATTTAGAAAAAATGGCTTTATAAAGGTAAAAAAATGCCCATAAAAGGTAAAAAATCAATTTAAACTTATTGGAAAATAATTTCTCTCGGTGTGAACTGACCACCACACAGAATATGCAGAATATGAAAAGCTTTAGGAGTCAGCTGTCCATGGTAGTCCCTAAGATATCACCACAATAACACACTCAGCAAAATATCGTTATTATTGTTATCGAAAATCCCAGAAAATAATCGTATATATAATTTTTTGTCATATCGCACCACACCCTATACATCCCTATTATTGTTATTTTATAGAAATAAAACTATTTTATGAATGATACGCTACAATTCAAAATTAAGAAGAGACATTTAATGTTACAAAAAAAGTTTCATTTCTAATAAATGTTCTTCCTATTCATCAAAGAATCCTGAAAAAAATGTATCACCGTTTCCACAAAAATATGAAGCAGCACAGCTGTTTTCAACATTGATAATAATCAGAAATGTTTCTTGAGCAGCAAATCAGCATATTAGAATGATTTCTGAAGATCATTTGACACTGAAGACTGGAGTAATGATGCTGAAAATTCAGCTTTGAGTACAGAAATCAATTATTTTTTAAATAGAAAACAGTTGTTTTAAATTCTAGTAATACTTCACATTGTTACAAATTTTACAGTATTTTTGCTCAAACTCAAATCATTTTCATATGATCATTTCTAATGGGTCATGTGTTGCATAAGCTGTATGTAGGCCAACAGTGTGGTGTTCCTAAAATATTTTTCAGGACAATGTGTGTAGAACATATCATGAAAACAAAGGGCTAGAAAAAGCCCAACCTAATCTATTATGATCGTACATTCAATGCTGTTTGATGTTGTTTTGTGTTGTAGGTAGTTACATCACCACTATAGGAGTCGACTTCAAGATCCGGACGGTGGAGATTAATGGAGAGAAGGTGAAGCTGCAGATATGGGACACAGCCGGACAAGAGCGATTCCGAACCATCACGTCTACGTGAGTCAAACGCATGACGTGATCAAACTACTGAGCTGAACGTGTCCTGTGTTCTTGACATGATCTGTGATTCATAATACAAAGGGTTTTTATTGCGAATCAAGAAATGTGTGAAAGAAAGCTTTGTACAGGAAGAATAAATCTTCCCCCAGTCTGAATACATTCTTTATGGTATTTCTCTTTGATATTAATAGAAATGGTCCTTTCATTCTTAGTTTCAGTAATAAAATTTTAAGACATTGAACATAATGTTCCAGGATGTCTTTGTTTGCGGCTGTTGTGTGTGCCAGCGTGGCTGTGCCGCTCGCTAACAGAATGCTTCAGGGAATCTGTTTGATGTTCCTAATTAGTGCCGTAACGTTTTATAGCTACTGTTTGACTGAGGGTCAGCATCTACCATCGGAAGTTTTTACAAGACAAATCAAGGTTACTGGGAGTCTTAACAAGGTTTTTAAAAGTCTTAATTTGACCTTCAACAAATGAAGGCATAAAAAGGTCTTGAATCAAAGCAGAAAGTCTTGAATTTCTAAAGCAATGGCATTAAATGTTGCATCCGCTGCAAAAAACACTAAATTAAGTTGTTTTTTTTTGAGCCCATTGACAATTTTCTTTTGTTTTAATCACTTGATTTTCATAGATTTCTCATAAACAAGACTTAATTTGTTATTTTGCTTCTTAAGTAAATGTATCTTGACTTAGGAAACTTTAGGCATTTTCACAGGAGAACAAGACAAAAAATACAAACTTTTGCAGTGTGATCTGAAGATGCAGTAAAAGCTATTTCCGTATTCTAGTGGTTGGAAGGAGAGCTTTTCAAGGCAATTTTTTTTTTTCTTTGAAGCATTGATAATACAAGACATTTACGTTTAGAGACCATATTGACATGATACTTTTGTTACATTCAATTTATTCCTTACATTTTCTTTACTTGGTCTTAAGTCTTACATTTACTTCATAAAACCTGCAAAAACCCTCAACATTATGGCTTACATTAAAGTATTCAAGAGCTCAAACTACATTTATGCCTGTAAAATTGCAAAGACACTTTTTTGTAAGTTTTGGACCAGTGTTAATGTGGCATGGTTACGTGTGCGATGACCTGAAGCCGGATGGTCATTACGTAGCTAACAAGAAGGGAATGTACGCCGCTTCTTTAGTGTTTCGTTAGTGTGTGTAAGTATGTTTATGTGAGGTTTTGATCTGTTGCAGAACTGTACCCGGCTCGGTCAATGACAGAAGGGTTTGGTCACTCCAGGCCTCTCAAAGAGCTCTTTGTGTGTGAATGTCTTTGTGTCTGTGTTTGGAGATAGAAGACGGCCTGTGCTTTTAAAGTCAGAGGTAGTTTTGGGCGATGTGCTCCATAGTCCTATCGTCCTATCATCAGCCTGTGAGATCGCCGACACACGAAATCATCGTGCTAATTTATTTAATTATTTACTTGCTTAGTTTCATAGCTGTAGAGTGAAGCCACTCAGTTAAGGTTAAAAAGCATCCAAATTTGTGTTCATCAACTACACATTATATCTTTTTAGCCAAGTAGCATATGGATGTCATGTCATATAAAATATTTTTAATATGACTGAATTTGTATTTAACATGATCACAATTTAATTAAAAGCATTGTAAGTTACTAATTATAATGCTTACATTTCCTCAACTATATTTAAACAGCACCTACATAAAACGAGCAAAGAACATTTACATCATCAAAGAACATCATCACTGACTTCAATTTAGCATAAGTTATTGAACTTTAAAAAACACTCCCAATTTAATCGGTGAAGCTATCTCTTTTTTTTTTTTTTATGACTTACATCGCCGTACAGCTGCACCTTTGTTTAATGTGAAGAGACATTCCGTCAAGAGAGCAGAATTCAGTCAGCGAGCGCAACAATGACTCATCTGAGCGTCTCTGATTGGCCATTGCATTCATGAGTTCAACAGAATCGTGTGTGATTGGTTATAGCGTGCAACACTGTAAAAATGCGTAAAGAAATTTGATGTGACAAATATGCCCTAAAATTAATTAGATAATAATACTAGCCTAATAATAATAATCGTCTTGATATCATCAAAGGCATCAGCCACAGACGATACACGATACTATAGTCTATCGGCACAACCCTAGCCACAGGGCTATTCCTCTGTCCACTGTTGATTGCTGAGAGAAATTCTTGTTAATTTAAAGCTGAACTCTTTAAAACTCTTTATTTCCATGCTCAGGTATTACAGAGGAACCCATGGGGTCATAGTAGTGTATGATGTCACCAGTGCTGAATCCTTTGTCAATGTCAAGCGATGGCTGCATGAAATAAACCAGAACTGCGATGACGTCTGTCGAATATTAGGTGAGTTCTCCAGTAAATGCTCTACATGGTACATTTTATTTTATTTAAATATTATATTATTTTTGTATGTATATTTTGTTTTTTTTTATGTATTTTTAAGTCCAGTTCTATTTGTAAACGACCACTGTTTTGATTGGCTAATATCTTTGCATATGAAATGTGGTGTAATTCACACTGTGGATAGTCATATGTTAATGAGCCCATGGTTGTGATATTATTTCCATGATATGAACCCTTTAGTACATGAATTAGTAGACTTTATTAAGTCAATTCAATCGTGACTTCTGTATTCATTTCTGTTACATCTCTATCATTTTCTCACTTAAGTGGGCAATAAAAATGACGATCCAAACTCTAAGGTTGTGGAGACGAATGATGCACAGAAGTTTGCTGAGCAGATGGGAATCAGCCTGTTTGAGACGAGCGCAAAAGAGAACATCAGTGTGGAGGAGGTGAGTTCCTCAGGGCTCTGTATTAGGACCATTTGGATTGTGCTGTGAAACACCTAAAACTCGCTAGTGTGCAGCTTCCAGGTCTGGAAAACTCTCTAAAATGTACTTTTGCTCTGCTCTAGAATATTTAATTTCATATTTCACAGAATGAGCACTTGAATAATCAATCACTTGTGCACATCCCTAGTTGAAAGTAGTCAAAACAAAATTGAAATGACCTGATGTATGTCTCTGTGTGTCATCTATTTTACAGCGACTTCAAACGCGGCTCATCTAATCAGATTTTATAGCTGTATATGTTGTATGAAGTGTGTTAATATTTATTCGAATCAGTTTTGGAGGGTGCAATAACATATCCGTGTGTGTTTCTGGTCTTTGTGTAGATGTTTAACTGCATCACAGAGCTGGTGCTCCGGGCAAAGAAAGAGTCTGTGGCCAAACAGCAGCAGCAGAACGATGTGATTAAACTCAGCAAGAATAGCAAACGGAAAAAAAAATGCTGCTAGTGGATGGACAGATGTTCCTCTGCACGGCGATCTGCACACGCAGATGGACTGTGATCATCTCACTTAAGATTTCACAAAAACACAGTGCGGAAAAATGCAGTCCTTTTTGGCCGAGACAAACCACAGTGACTTTTTAAAAGAAAATGTACAGATTTTATCAGAGTCGAGGAGTTTTATGTGGAATTTGTGATATTTAATAAAAGATCCTCCTTTATTGAAGGACCAGCAACCTGACGTGATCACCAAACCATGCAGATTTCTGTATGCTTACTCTCTGTATACCCTACAGTGATTATATATCTCTATTATCCACCATCTCAGGAGTGATTTTTATTTTCGTCTTTATTTTGCTTCTCTTTCTCTCTTTTTTTTTGTGGAATGCCATTGTTTTTGTCTGCAAGAACAATTTGGGCCTTTTTTCCCCTTTTTGCATTCTTTACCTCTTTTTTTTATATGAAAGCATGCAATTACTCACCATGGACTCAAAAGGAGACAGATGCCAACAACTTTGAGTTTTTATTAGTTCATTTTTAGATAATATCAGTTAAGTGATCCATCATGGGTTTTTTCCTTTTTTCTCAAGCCTGTTTCATTGGGTGAATCTCGCAAAAAAGCATCTCCAGGTCACATTTAAAAATGTAAATTCTTACATTTTTGCATAAAGAATATGAAGCCTATGTTTAGGATCAAGCACATTTCATCCGAAATTCTCATTGCCAATGCAAGAAATTTGATGTTTATAAATTGTACAGTAATTATACATCATGATAGTATTTGTTGTACTTCATTTAACTGATGCTTGTTTAAAGACATTTTTGTATCATTTGATATTTTTTGCTGTAGTACATTAAAAATGACTATTATAGCAATGAGAATTAAAACATCTGGATGTGTTTCAGTAATGTGCATTAAAAAGAGCATTAGCATTAATCATCATGAAAATAAAGTCAATTAAATAAAACAAGTCTTAAAGTAGGCTTCATTTCTTCGTGGAAAATGTGATTTCTTTTTGTCCTTTAGATGTACATGCTTTCATGAGATTCACCGCATTAGTTCAGGCTTCGGGTCTTCATGATGTGGACAGCAGAGCTTCTTTGACATTCACAGATGTCTTCAGGCTCGTGTTTTTCTGCTTTTGTTTTTCCCGTGAAGATGAAGAGGATGAGCGTGGATGATGCTGCCATAATCTCAGAACAGTCCTCCCCTTCAGTGTTGCCATACAGTTCTCCTCCGTATCAGCCGTTTTCCGACGCTGGAGTCGCATCTTCGGGTTTGTGAATGCATTCAATGAAGCTGATGTTAAGAACAAGATTTCATCTTTTACATCTCATGAAAGAGCGACGTTGTTGTGCCATATGAGGTTGAATGAAGCACAATCATCTGGACCCGGAAGACGCCGATACAGGCAAGGTTTAAAAACATAATCACCGTGTTTATGCACAGTTGCAAAGGGTGTATTGCTAATATGAAATGTAATATGTTTTTTTATGTGGTGTTTAAGCCAAATGGGTGAATCAGAATCTTGGGTTCATCCCTACATTTCTTGAATATGCTATTGACACTTTTACCGAACAGTCTTTATGGCAGGTCCACATTTGACAGATGGCAGATACCTTTGCCATCACTCTGTGTGATCTTCCATTGGTGTCTCTATGGAGGTGAATCTCACAAAAACATGACCATGTCCCAATTCACCTTAAAAGAAAAATATATTTTTCATAAAGGAAATGAAGCTGATTTTAGGCACCTTAATATTGTTTATTTTATTTTTTTGGCATTAAAATGGTAATGTAAAAATTTAGCATTTTTTGCAAAGAATTAAAAAGATTTTTGAAATGCATCTGCATTCAAGTCATTACAACATTTTTTTCCCTCCATTAAAGTGAAGCCAATTTTAAGGCACATTTAGAATTTTTAGGCTTATGTTCTTGTTTTGCATTGAAATGTTAATGTAAAAATTTACAAATTTTGCAGATTAAGTAAATACATGAATTTGGTGTTTTTAATTATGTGAATTGAAGTCATTATGAAAGAAAAAGTTATTTTAACTTTTTTTTTTTTTTGCATTATAGTGTTAATGTAAAGATTTTTTGCAGATATTTTTTTTTATGTAATGCAATGAATTTAGAGCTGCATTAATAAATAAAAGTAATATGAACAATAAAGCTTTAAAATTGAATATGCCCCCCCAAAACAAGAAAAAAGAGAAGGCAAACCTAAAACGGGTTTCATTTTTTAAAAATTATTTTTTTAATATCTAAAATTTAATTTAGTTTTGAGTGGTTTTGTGAGATTCACCAATAGAAATATTTTCATGATTTGTATTAATTCATTAAGCCAAAACACACCACAAGCCCAGGCTGTGCTGTGAGCCAAATTCAACCCAGTCATGTGATATCATAAGTGTGCGTATGCATGCACGTTTGACATATTCGCACATGTCCATGTGAACTGTGCTGGTTGAAACACGTTTTTCAGCTGTGGTTATATTATACACTGGAGAAAAGAAATGTATAGTGGACCTCCCCTTTATGAATTAAATCATTAATAAATATTTTAAGAATTAATATTTGGCACAAGCATGTTTGTCCTTGTCTTTATTAAGCATCATCACGTTGCACATTTGTTTACATGCTTTGCTCTTCTCGATGTTTATTGCAGGACTGCGACGATTCATCAGGGTTATTACTGGAATAACTGATGATTGAGAAACTTTTGCGTTTCTATTTTTTTATTCTGATGCATCACAGTGCGTTCCACATCTTTTTAAACATGGACGTATGTTTATGTCTACATTTGTATATAACTTGGTATTTTAAAGGAATCTTTTGGAAAAACAAGAATTTAATAGTTTTAAAAACACACTGGATCGAACTTACCACAGTATTACTTACAAATGTACAGATACATACAATTTTGTCTGCAGTCTGTGTCTGGAAGTGAAGAATATTACAAAATGCGATATATATTAGCTGTGTGTGATAATTACCTTTAAGTCCATTTGGCACTTTTTCTGGTTTTATTCAAAGTAATAACAGATCATTTAATCGGCATGACTTAAGTATCATTTTTACTTTAAATGTAGTGAGGTTCATGTTGATATGAAGTTGTTTTTTAGCAGCCATTTTTAAGATTTACTGCAAAGATAAAGTGTTTGAGTAGATATATGTATGTTTTTAATATGTTAATTTTCAGAAAGTGCATTTCAGGAAGGAATCTTGGCACGAATGAGGCTGGTGAAAACCATTAATATTTGCTTTATACAATATTATTTACTCGGATAGCTGTAGAACTCTCCTTCTTTTATTAATCTCCCCATGTATTCTATGTAAAATAGCTTTTTGAATGGTTTATATAACAATCAGACCAACAGGATTCGGATACAATTGCTTAATACTCAATATTTCTATTAAAATAATTTATCAAATGTCCATTGATCTTATTCAAACAACTTGTTTTTGTCTTATGAATGAAATGTACCGTACATAGAAAGGCGTGCACATCCACTCACATGCATGAAGACCTAGTGATACAGGAACTAGTAGTGCTCGTTTGAGCGACTGGTGACATTTACAGAGAGGATTTGTAGAAATGGTGGATGACCGTAGGAAGAAACGCATTCACAACAGCAGCTCGCACAGATTTAAGACAGACGAGAGACTTGCAAAAACTGTTTAAATGGCAAAAGTTGAGCAGTACAAAGACAATGTGATGAGACGCTTACAGAACAGTGTGTAAAACGCAAGAAAAGAATCAAAAGAATTGACATTGAAATGTTTTTTACATACAGAACAACAGAAGAGAGATGATTAATACTATAAACGCGGCTGCTGTCTGGAAGATTTAAACCACTGCTAATATAACAGCGTGTTTCATTCATCCGCTGTCAGACAGGAGAAGCACTACAGGCATTAATGAAAACATCCAAAATAATTATAAACATCTGATCCTTATTAAATCACCTTTGTCATATACATCAGCATCAGTTTGGAGCTTTCAAATGCAATTTTCTAAAGTGGCATTTAATGTAATTTGGAGTAAAATGTCATTGAGATTTTGCTTCAGTGATATTTAAATGTCAGAGGATTTTTTTTAAAGCCATTTTAACAAGCTTTTAAAAGGGGACGAGAATATTTACATGCACAAATGTACATTTTATGCATGAATTTTGTTCAAATATTCTGAAAATTGAAAGTTGTTTCATGTGCAATTTAAGTCACATCTATTGAATTATGCATATTTGTGCAATTTCTGTATTTGCATACTAAAAATGGTGAATATTCATATGACCAGTGTTGGGTGTAATGCATTACTAAGTAATTAATTACTGTAGTTTAATTACTTTTCCCTTGAAAAAAAAGTCAAGTAAGGGATTACTCTTAATTTTCCAGTAATTACAGTTACTTCTGATGTAATTGCATTAAGACTCTAGAACAATTCTGTATAAAACAATAGTGGATTTAACATCAAAATTTAACTTCTAATGTTAAAATGTATGTTTTTAATGTAACCTTCTTCTCCCTTTAAATTCTTTGGTCAGTTCAAGCATAATTTATGCAGTTTTGTATTATTTATTTGAAAGAATTAAAGGAGCAGTTTCATGTCTACACTGTAAAAAATGATTGTGATTTTAACAGTAAAAGACTGTAAAAATGCTACAGTAAAAACCTGTTAACTGGTTAACAGTAAGTTTCCATACTATATACGGTGAATAAATGTAATTACATTTAATGGAATTTTACAGTAAAATTACGGTTACAAAGTCTGTTTTTGGAAAGTGAAAAATCATTGTAGAATTACAGTTGAAAAAACGTAATGACACTCCCAGAATGCCTTGCAGCACGCTATTGATGTTTTTTTTTGTTGAAATAACGTTTCTTCGTTTTTTTCTTATCAATTTTGTATATTAAGGTTGTATGTTACATCTAATGTTGTTAAATTAATGTTTATTGCATTATTTCAGTTTCATGTGTGTCACCATGATGGGGTTTAGTGTTTGTGTGAATGACACTGTGCACCTTCTATATAGAAGTATTGCCCTCCTCAGCTCATAGAAAAGCTATTTGTGATGAGCTTTGGTTCAACATGTGACTTTCTCATCACCACCAGTCTTTGGTGGTTATCAGAGCATTACAATGGTTCAAAACAGATATTAACACTTCAATATGATGGTTTATTAACATTACATCAGTTAATGAAATACGGTATTTTGTAAATTTAAGTTAAATCTGTAAAACCTAAAATGTTGCTACCATCTTTTTTTTTTTACGGTGAAGTTCTGGCAACCACAGCTGCCGGTATTTTACCGTAAATGTCACAGATTTTTTTTTGCAGTGTATCCTTGTATTGTTCAGCTGGTCGAGGCTGACATGGGATTTAGAAAGTAATGAGTAATGCAATACTTTTTAGAGAGAGTAATTAGTACAGTAATCTAATTACACTGTTTTTTAGAGTCATTGTATACTAGTAAGATCGTACTTATTAGGGTAACTTACCGAACACTGTATATGACTTTGTTCAAATGAAACTTTTATCCTCGTTGACCTGTAGTACCTCTCCTACAGACCGGATCGGATCAATCCCCACTGTGATGTATTGGGTCTGGATGGAGAGTTTTCAGATGGTTTACATTCAGTTCTAATCAGACAGCGATTCCAGCGAATCCTCCAGAAACACTTTACAAACCAGACCACACAACAGACAAGCGCTTACATGGAGATTGTTCTAAAAAAGTTGATTTATCATTCAAAAGTTATACATTTACAAATATATTTATTCCTTTTTTTTTTTTAATTCCAAACCTGTTTGTGTCTTTGTACGTATAAAAAAAATCACTCTTTGGGTTTCTCCGAGCCAAAAAACACCTTTGCGAGAAAGAAGACCGCTGCATAGCTTTGCTCAAAATCTGCCCGACTTTCACTGATTGAACCCAAAAAAAAACACACACACACCGAACACAAGACAGAAAACACACCCGATTACAGCTCACGATCAGGACACAAGTGCTCCCTTCATTCTCATAGACTGGAGGAAGTACACCCTAGAAATGACCCGGGCTGCGTTCAGAATAACATACTAGCATACTACACTCTCAGAAGTAAGGTAAAGAACTGTCACTTGGGGTACCCTTTCAAAAGGTACTATTTAGGGGTAAATAAAGGTACAAAGATGTACCTTTACCTTTAGATGTACCTTTTAGCTTTTGTCTCTTACTGTAGTGCCCCAGTAACAATTTTGTACCTTTTTTTCTGAGAATGTAGTCATATTATACCTGCGGTATTTTTTGTATGCATGAGCTATTTCAGTTACCAAAGATATACAAGACTCTGTATTGAATACGTTATCCTACAATGCACTTGACTTGACCTTCCATTTACTGTGCGACAAATGAAACAGAAGTAATATCAACTATGATTTTTAACATTTCTACACCGTAAGAAAATAAATCTGTAAAAAAGTGGGAAAAGGTACTGGTGATGTTCTGCCAGGACGTTATCTGTTAAGTTCACGGACATTTTCTTTAACCCTGAAGTACAACACAATGCAATGTATAATTCAAGATATGGGTAAATCAACAGGGAAAATTGTG
Source organism: Sinocyclocheilus anophthalmus (assembly GCA_018155175.1). NCBI lineage: Eukaryota > Metazoa > Chordata > Actinopteri > Cypriniformes > Cyprinidae > Sinocyclocheilus > Sinocyclocheilus anophthalmus. The sequence continues at coordinate 545,925 of JADLZN010001185.1, read as the reverse complement.
GCCTATTAACACAGTACCTTATTTTTACAGACTTTTCTCAGTGTAGTGACATATGTTTGACAATTTTTTTTTTTTTTTTTTTATGAATTTAAAAAATGTTCAATTTGAATCTTTGGTGGCTACTACACTAAAAAATGCTGGGTTAAAAAAGGGTTATTGGGTTGTTTTGAACCAGCTATTGGGTCGTTTTGAACCAGCTATTGGGTTGTTTTGAACCAGCTATTGGGTTGTTTTGACCCAGCTATTGGGTTGTTTTGAACCAGCGGTTGGGTTGTTTTGAACCAGCGGTTGGGTTGTTTTGACCCAGCGGTTGGGTTGTTTTGACCCAGCGGTTGGGTTCAAAACAACCCAATAGCTGGGTTTGTCCCTTTTTAACCCAGCATTTTTTAGAGTGTATGTTACATTCTGCATACAGTGGCACATTATTTGTCTTTTAAAAAACAGTGTGTGTGTATACTGCGCAGTAGGCAGAACACTAGTATTTCATTCTGAACACAGCCGCAGTTTCAGTGCATCTCAGAGGATTGAGATTTTCTAACGGTGAGTATCATCTAATGGTGTCTTTAGTTTGGTGTTTCTCTCTGATTTATACTGCTTGTATGTGTGTATAGTTTTTCAGACGCAGTCTACAAGTTCCAACTCAACACTTCTGCTCTTTGGTTCATTGGCGTCAAACTGTGATGCACACGGCCTGAAGTTTGTTATCAAGCAGTCCTGAGGACATTTTCTCCAGAAATGTGCTAAAAAACAAGCAGGTACATTTGATAAACCAGCCACAACGCATTTACGCTAACAATTTCTTGTTGCATTATTATTTGTATATGTTGCGTGCTTTTATAAGTTTTTGATTCTAAGCAGCTGCTGAAAGTTAATTTTATATAATATTCATGTGGTTGTTAAAAAGTTGTTTTTTAATCTAAAATGCCTCTGTGAATGAACCAAAGAGCAGAACGTCTGTAGCTGTTTTTGATTTTAATGTTGCAGCGTTCAAACATTATCTATAATCAGGCCCACACCCAATCTGTGTCTGAAAATTTAGGCCGATTTATGACATTCACGTCGTGCTACGCCCTTCATATTTTCAATAATACTGCAGATCTAATAAATCGAACCTATAAAAAAAATTGTCCCCAAAAAAAAAAAAAAAAAAAGACGTCCACAGATTCTGCCTGGGCCTGAAACTACATCGTGATGCTGAAACCTTTGTCCTGAACCATCTGAAGTCCAGTTCATCCTGAGTTGAGTCTCTAGCGAATGCCGTGATTGGTCGGTGAGCGGATGTGCCTCCGTGAATCTCTGGCAGTGAGGTGAGGAGAAGCTTTTCGAGGCACTCGCAGGGGAAACAGAATTCTGATAGGACTGGAGAACCCAGGGTTCTGGGAACCCTGTTGAACAGACCCTGACACATGGCTTCACCCTATCGGACGACGACCGTGTCTCAAGATTTGTGTTCCACTCCTAAAGCTTTCTGAGGGAGGATTGTGGGTACAGATAAAGTGCAAAATGGCTCAAAGCCATCAGAGAACTCGGTTTGTCAGTGCCGTGGTTCTCAACCAGTGGCTCGTGACCCAAAAATAAGTGGTTTTACAGTCAATTATTGGGTGCTGAGAGCTAAAACCTTGAGCATTAATTGTAAAAAAAAAAAAAAAAAGGTAACACTTTTTTAAATTGTAACCTTTATGTATAATGCATTATAAAGGTATTCATAATGTACGTTGTAATACATTCTATCTTTTCAAAAATAATTGCAAGCAAAGTTAAAATGCATTGTGATATTTGAAGGTTTGTCATATTTTAATGCATTTTACTTTCTGAAGGTGTAACAATGAATAGAGAAGTATGATAATGTATTATAACTGTGGTTACAATTATTCATGAGATCATGCAATGCATTATAAGGTGCATTGCAAGGCATAATTAATGCATTCAAACTACTTTAATAATGCATTATATATAAAGACTTGGTGTTACCAAAATATTTATGCCTAAGATTTATGTATTTGCATTAATTGCATAAAATTTCAATCTGTTTGGATTACACAGTTTTAACATAAATTAATAACCTTAATGCAATAATGTAATAAATGCAATGCATATTTGTCAGTCAAACACAAATGAAGCCGATAAGAAACAGGTAAGATTTCTGTAATAGTATTAATAAACTGAATGTGTTTTAAAAACACAGTAACCAGGTTTATACATTTAAATGGATTTACTCCAATTGGAGTTTTAACAAAAACAAACTAATGAACTTGATTTAGTGCATATTTGTCAGTCTTGCATAAAGGAAACAGAGAAAGAGGAAAATGAAAGATCAGATTAAAAAAAAATATGTATTTTATTAAAATAATTTTTAAAATGTGTTTATTCAAATTGCTTAGAATCAGCACAAATCTGTTTATTGTGAAAACAATTCAGTTAAAATGAATGAAAATAGTTAAAATATGGCTAGCTGTGGAACAAGAAAATATTCAATTAGTTAAATTGTACTAATTTTTTGATTAATTAATGAGACATATATAAACCTGGTTATTGTGTATTTAAAATGCATTCAGTTCATTAGTACTATTACTGAAATCTGACCGGTTTCATTTTACGTCTGACTGACAAATTTGCATCACATTAAGTTTTTTATGCTAATACTGTGTAATCCAAATGGATGGAAATTTTATATGCAATTCAAACACATAAATCTAAATTTAGATCTAAATATTTTTGTGAGCGCATCAATGTAACCAATTAATGCATTTCAGTGTTTGATTTTAAAGATATTTTTGTTAATTTTGTACAATAAATAATGCTGTCTTTTGATGAGCAAAACCAGTTGAGAACCACTGATCTGGTGATTTTGACTTTCTTTCTGTCGTTTGTTGTACCCTTCTCTCACGTCTGTTCTCACACTCTCTTCCTCCATGTCTTCAGATAATCTCAGTTCTTCTTGAAGAATGAAAAGAGGCGCTTGTCTCCGTCCGAGAGGCGATGCGCTCGTCTGGATGGAGCTCCTCCTCGTGACCCGCTGAAGGAGTACGGAGGATCCTTCCACTCCTCCTGGTGTTTATCCATCAGTTGTTGATCGATAACTCTGTGCATATCATCCTGAGGGAGAGAAACAGACATCAGGGCTTCATCTGAAGACAGAAAAGAGCCATCGACAGACAGACAGAGGTGAGTGAGAATGGATGAACGTGAGTCCTGCGACATGAAGGCTGTTTTCACACTTGTTTTACATTGTAACAAAACTAAAACTGTTAAAAAATCAGTTTTGGTCATTGAAATCAATCTGAAATGAAATAAAATATTAGAATTTCTTAAAATTAGAAATGCTGCCTTGGCAACTATCTGAAATATGAAGTTGAAGTACTAACATTATTAGAAATCAAATAAAAATAAAAATAAAAACTGACAAAAGCACATAAAAGTACAAATTAAAACCGAAAATATAAAAATAAAAACTAAAAAAACAAAAAAGAAAGCTATTCAAATCTATTAATCAATACTATAAAAGTAAATTATGCATAAAATAAACAAATAAATAAAATAATATAATAATAAAAAAAAAAAACTTTCCTTCTCAAACATAGCCTATTTCACATTCAAGAGAAGACCCCAAAAACATAAACTAAAACTGGCAATAAAAATAAAGATAACAGAAATATTATATTATATATAATATTATATATATAATATATATAGCGACTTACAGTGAATTCAGGCTATACATTTTTACCAGTATGTGTTTTGTACAGTATATATATATAATTAATATAGATATAATAGACTAAGAAAAAACATTTCGAATTTACTGAAACCGATCTAAAATTGAAAGTAAATAAAAAATCAACAAGCAAATTCAAAACTTTAATTAAACAGTAAAAAAAAAAAAAAAAAAAAAAGTATATAAAAAAAAAAAAAGATACGTTCTTTTCCATTATCATTCAGCAACACCAAAATATACCAAACACTGAATCTAGAATAAAAAAAATAAAGCTACAAATAGAATATTTTTTAAAAAGGCTAATGAAAGTACAGAAGGCACATAAAATACCTAACAAAATTAAAATTGAAAATAGAAAAGTAAAAGCTAATTTTAAATATTAATAAATATATAAAACTATAAAAAATAATAACATAAAACAACACACTGCTGGTCTCTTTTCACAAAAGCATTCATGAGAAGACCCCAGAACGCTTCTAATCGTCTTAATGTTTGTTCTAGTGTGAAAATGCCCTGAAGAGCCACAGCACGATGACATGAACGATGACCTCGTGACCATGGATACGGGTTGGACGGTGAACCCGAGCTCACCTCTAAGGCAGGAGGGAGTTATCATAGGGGAGAAGGGGTCTGTATGGAAGCTGAGAAAGGCCACTAGATCAGAAACCACAAGAGCCACACAGTGAACAGCCCTGAGGAGGCAAACTGCAGGCGGGAGAGAGAGAAGGCAAGCTAAGAGTTAAACACACATTCACGGGACGCGGGTGAGAAAGAGCGACAGAGGTAGAGTTCATCTCTGATATAATACTGAACTGAGAGGAACAGACGACACACGTTCATACACTCAACAAAGAGTTCAACAACCCATGCCACATCAGTATGTGCTGCATTTCTCCATCAGGGATCATTTTTCAAATCTATCATTATATGATTATTGCTGTGATCTTTATAATATGAACGTTAACTGGTGTTCGTTTAGCAGTGATAATATTTTACTGCTGCAGTTCTAATGTTTTAGAAAGGTTGTCATGTACAAAAATTAAGTTTTGTCATGAGACAACGATTTTTATCAAGACAAACTTTGAAGGACTTATTTTAAGAGATGGAGCCACAATTTTATCACAAGCGCATTTAAAGATTCTTTTATAGAGTTGTATGCGGGTCAAAGATGAGACGTCCCATTTTGATGTTCACATAAAATTTAATTTACAAAAGTATTTTATATACATAGAAAGCATATTAAATGCAAGGAAAGTGTCTACTTTAATGTTTATAACTTTTGCAAATAACTTTTGTGGAAAAAAAAAAAAACGAAATATGCATGAAATAATGTTCCATCGTCATTCAGAGTAACAGATTTATTTATGTAAAAATGAAATAATATACTTATTCTGACCTGTACTTTGAATATATATCTATATAACAGTAATATATATATATATATATATATATATTATATATATATATATAATATATATAGTATATATATTTATATAAGAAAAAGACTTTACTTAAGTTATTATATTTTAAATGATTTATAAATATCTGAGACAAAATGGCTAAACCCTAGTGGTAAAACTATATGATAGTGGCAAAAGATTGGTTAAAGTTACAATACAAATTAATTAGTATTTATTAGTTATATGAACTATGTACACTGAATGACATTTTAGTGGGTGTCTTCAGCAAATCGAGGTAAGAATGTATGATAGTCATTATTTTGTGCTCTGAAAAATTAAAATGAAACAGGACACATTCTAATGTATGGGGGAAAAAAATATTTAAAATGGTATTAAAGGGTTAGTTCACCCGAAAATAAAAATTAGGCTGTGTTTTACTCACACCCGATGCATCCTATGACTTTTTCCTTTCAGACAAATCCAGTCGGAGCAATATTAAAAATGTAAAAGTTTAAAAGATTAAAGATTAAAAGTCTTTGATCTTTCAAGCTCTATCGTTGTACTCAGTGGGTGTTGCAGTGCTTCGGTTCAAAAGACGTGAAATAAAAAGCACCCTTCCACAAAAAAAAGTGTCTCACACGGCTCCGGGGCGTGAACAAAGGCCTCCTGTAGCGAATCGATGCGTTTTGTAAGAAAAATATCCATATTCAAAACGTAATAATCACTTTAAACTAGCTTGCGCCAACAGTTGTACACAGAAAGCAGTTCCGGGCGGATGACGTATGAGGTCAGCGCTGCGCATGCGCCGCTCAGAAGTGATGAACACGGAAGCTCAGTGGAGAGATCAAAACTAAACAACGGTCAAGAATTAGAAGTACGAAACAAGGATTTGTAAAGAAGAATGTTCGTGTGAGACACTTTATTTAATGGAAAGGTGCTTTTTATTTCACGTCTTTTGGACAGAAGCAATGCAACACCCGCTGAGCGCAACGATAGAGCTTGAAAGGTCAAAGACAATTTTTAATATAACTCAAACTGGATTCGTCTGAAAGAAGAAAGGAAAGTCATATACACCTAGGATGCCTCGGGGTTGAGTAAAACGCAGCCTAATTTTATTTTTGGGTGAACTAACCTTTAACCTTTTGTTGTTTTTTTATATTTTTTCTTGTAATTTTTGCCTGTGAGACTGAATTGGCTATATATAAATACAACCAACCAACCAACCAACATCATGTACATAGTAGCCTGAAACGATGACTAAATATATATTTTATTATTAAATATAATATTTGATTATTGCTTAAAATTAACATGAAGAGTACAGTATAGGCGACGTCATTTTAGAGCACATTTTGATTTTTGAAAATAACAAAACATTTCTTGTGTTAAAATGGCGTGCATTTATGAATTGTGTGCTGTAAGGTAAGTCAATAAAGTCAGTGTTGACTTTAAACATAAAAGGCAGACAGAGAGAAAGAGGCTGACCGCTGCTATTCATTACAGCTCAGCATCATAAAAAGCTCATTCACTGCTACTGAGGTCAGTGTTAATGAATGTCTTTTCACAGAACGAGGGTTACCATCTTATGTTAGCACAAAATGACATCTTCCGCAAAGCTTCATGGGATGAATAGTTAATGTATTCCCCTGTAATTTGTATTTTACCCTATAATTTACATCTTTTACCTTTGCATTTGTTTCTAATATGCATTTTTATTTTCTAATACAATTTTGTAATGTGACTGATCTCAGAGCTGAAACACTCAGATGCAGACTTGAATGCCTGACCAAGGCACGGCAAGCATGCAGTCCTGATCTACTCGACCTTCTGATCATTTTAAATCATTCAGGATATGACGTTACAACCAAGCCACCATTGATTACTTTTGACTCTTTCCCTTAAATAACATAAATGCAACCTTTCAAAGAAGGTGGTGCTCCAAGTAATATTAAAAATGATCTTCTATTGCAAATTCATAATTTCAGGGAAAATGGATTGTTAGTCATTTTAACAGGAAAAGGTATGTATACAAATGCTACAGTTAAAACTTGTGATTTTAACCGTATAAAAGTTATAAGTTAACTTTATTAAATTAAGTTGCTTTACCAAATATATATATATAATTTAACTAATATATATATTTTTTAAAAGACAATAATAGAATGCTTGTTAGTGGTATTTTTAAGATCTAGTTCTATATTCTGTTGTTTTAGTATCATTGATTATGCTATTCTAGTATTTTGTTCTATTTCAATTATTATTTTTATATTTCCTGGTTTTATTTTCATTAAAATTTTGTAGTACTTTTTTTGTGTTTTTGTCATTTTTAATTTAATAAAATTATTTTGTCATTTTTAGGGTTTTCTTATGTCTAGTTTCTATACATTTTTTGTTTTTCATTTAGTTTCTAGCTGAAATAAAATGTTTAATTTTTATATTTGTTATTGTTATTTGCTTAACCTTATTAAATTAAGCTGCCCTACCATATATAAAGTACATTATATCTTTATATTCCAGACAATATATGTAATGTTTTTAGAGTTCAGTAGTCAGTGTTGCTTTAGTATCATTGACATACTATTATAATATATAATTTTTGTTTATATTTGAATTAGAATTCTTTATATGTTCTGGTTTTATTTTAATTTTAAATTGTTAGTATTTTTTTGTGTGTTTTTGTCATTTTATTCATTTTTTTGAATGTCTAGTTTTTATGCGTTTTTTTATTTTCGTTTAGTTTCTAGCTGAAATAGAATGTTTAATTTTTATATTTATTGTCATTTGCTTACTTATTAATAAGCGCCCACCATATATAAGTACATTAGATCTTTATTTTTCTGTAAAGCTGCTTTGCAACGATTTGCATCGTGGAAAGCGCTATACAAATAAACTTGAATTGAATTGAATATCTTACAAGACAATACATGTAATGCTTTCAGAGTTTTTTTTTAAATTTTACAGTAAAGTTCTAGAGTTCAGTAGTCAGTAAAGTCAGTGTTATTTTAGTATCATTAATATACTATTATAGTTTCAGTCTATATCTGAATTAGATTTTTTTAAAATATATTTTCTGTTTATTTTCATTTTAAACTTTTTGTAATTTTGTGTATTTTATCATTTTTATTCGCTTTTTAATATGTCTAGTTTTTATAAAGTTTTTTTTTATTTAGTTGAAATAAAATACGTTTATTTGTCATAAAACTTTACTTTACTTAATGTTTATTTTAGTTAATAATAATAACCCTGGTACTTGTGTTATTATGATGTATGGAATTTCTCTTGTTTAGCTAGTGTTTGCATTCACATTTTATTTATTATTATTTCTAGACACTTCCAGAAACCCAGACTGTTGAAAGAGTGCACTTTATATGCACATCAGCTTTTTGACGGACCATTTTCTTTCAGGCTGATCTGATCTGAGGTCAGAGGTGTTTTGTGTGCACTGATGTGTGTGTGTGTGTGTGTGTGTGTGTGTGTGTGTGTGTGTGTGTGAGAGAGTGAAACCAACCTGCCAGGCTTCTAACTGCTGAGACAGGTTGAGTTTCTGCTGTATCGCATCCAACAGCTGACTGTTCAAAGACATGATGTCTATCTTACACTTCGCCAGCTCCATCTCCACGGCTTTCTTCCTGTAACGGGGAAAAGAAGAGTTACTAGAACAGCATCTGAGGTTAATGTTACAGGCTGCAGAAACTCATATGTGTAAAAACTAAAATAATGTTTCTGAGATTAGACATGTTTATTGAACTCAAGACATCTAAAGGGTTATTCTCTCTCTCTCTCTGTCTAATGTAGCTGTGCAAAACTGCAGAAAATGACCCTTTTGAGATGTTCTCACAAGGAAAATGAGTTCATAAAGATACTGAATAATGTCTTTATTCCCTTCTAAAAATGAAAACAGTTGTATTTTAGTGGTTAGTGGTGTTAGTAGTTTTTAGTTGCATTGCTCTATGCAGTTGCTCACTGGTAAAATAGTCAATCTGATCAAGCCACAGCTTGAGGAATTATTCACATCTGTAGCTGTGCAGAATGAGCCTTGTGAAAAACAAGTGTGCTTAATTGTATTGAACGTGCACTTGTAATTAAAAAAGTTAAAAACTTTACTTCCAAATAATACAACATTAATGAAATAAAAGGCTACTTAAGTGCACTTATAAAAAGGTACACTTTGAAGACTATATATTTCTTAACAAACTTAAGTACACTTTCAAAAAGTTCATTTGGAATACAATATAACATTCAAACTTAAGTTTTACTTTAAAGTGCATTTATATTTAACATTTATATCTTTTTAAGTTTTAAAGTTGTGCACTTATTTGCACACAAAATACTTACTAACATACTAAAGCACATGTAAAGCACTTGATTATTATTTTAACTGTAGTGTGTTATTTGATATTACTTTTAAAGTTAATATATTTTAAATATAGAAAACTGCAAGGTGATCATTACAAATGTGTAAATACAAATATTTAAATACATGACACAAGATTCAATAGAAATAACTGTAAGCTTTAAAAAAAAACTTTAAAGAATATACTTAAAGTCCGCATGAAATCAAAATAAAAGTTTTTTGGGTGTTAGTATCAATATGTTAGTCTTAAGGTTATCTATAAGACAGTGCGCTCCAAAACAGTGACAACATTCTCATTTAGAAGATATAAGCGTTCAAAGCTTTTAGTTCGTCACTTCCTCCAAAATGGCTCAACGATTTTTTTTTACGTCACATCTTTCTTCAGCTTCTCATCAAACTTTCTGCCCAATCAAATGCTCTCTAGAATCCGAAACCCCCCCCCTACACTATAAAATAACCTGAAGCCGCGCTGAATCGTCCACTTGTGCACAATTAGTATTTCTGTACAGTGAATGGACTATATAGGGGACAGGGAACGATTCAAACAGTGTAAATATGCTTATACCACCGCACCACACACACACTCTGCTCCCGTCCAGAGACACGATAGCATGGAGCGGATCACATGCACGAGTCGGCGCAGACCACAAAATGTTTCGGAGCGATTTGAATTCTACACAGAATGCTATATTTTATAGCAATATGGATGAGATTGTGGCTGGCATACCTTGTCAAATGCAGCTTTACGGAGCTCAACGGCACAAACGCTCTAGCCCAAGCTGTGATATAAACGAACGCTATTGGCTATTTTAAAAAGGGGCGGGGCTGCTTGATATGTCCCGCCCTGCCTTCCTGTTTCAGTTAAAATGACATCAACACACAGAGTAACGCTGCATGTTTCTAAGCATTTCAGGAGACCTTTAAGATCAAACTGACATGATGTTTTTATAACACTTATTGCATGGGAAGGTGATTAATATAAATGTTTACCGTTTAAATTGGTGATTTTGAATACTGATTTAAATGTACCTTTATATAATTTCATAATTGTTTATTGTCTTTGAAATATGGTTAAAGTGTGCGAGACATGGAGAATTAACTTTAAAGGAAAAGTTCACCCAAAAAAGTGAAAATTTCCTGAAGGTTTTGTTAGGGCAAGTGATGTAATGCTAAATTTCTCCAAATCTGTTCAGATGAAGAAATCAAGTCATCTACATCTTGGAAGGTGAGTACATTTTCAACAAATTTCCATTTTTAGGTGAACTATTGCTTTAAAAGCATGCATGTATACGTGTGCCGTACTTAGCAATGGCTTCATCTCTGTCTCGTATAGCGCTGTGTAACTGTTCGTTGGGCTCGTGTACTTCTGCCATCGCTCTCAAGTGCTCATTTTCCTCTCTTGAAGAAGAAACTTCCACCGAGAGCAACGCCACCTACAGGATCCAGAGCAGGACAGATGAATGAATGAACTCGGGTATTTAAAAACAGTAAGTATGTATGTGTGTCTACCTGGTTATGGAGCCGTAGCACCTCCTCCTGACTGTTGCGTGTTTTTTCCTGCTCCTGTTCGTACGGTTCTCTAAGCTCTCGCAGCTCCTCGCTCAATTTACGCACCTGCTCCTCCAGAACCTCCTCCTCACTGCGCCGTGAACTCTGAACGCACGCAAAACACATATTGAATAATAATAATAATAATCTGAATGTTCGCAGTAAAACGTGCGATGATTGTTACCGTAGATTCGTTGCCGTCCAGCAGGTTTTGCGTGAGTCTGCGCAGCTCCAGAAGATTAGCGTGCAAACTCCCCGTGGGGACGTCTTTAGCCGACAGCGTCTCCGAAGACTCGTCCATGGAAGAGTCTGTGGATAAGGCGGAGTCTGTGATGTCATTTCCTCTCAGCTGGGAGCAGATGGAGCGCACCTGACAGTAAGCCTCCCACAGCTGCAGCCGGAGCTGAAGGAAAGACAAGAACGTTAAAAAAAAGCACTTATTATGGAAATTATAGACTTTAAAGTGGAAAAAAAGAAAGTGAAAGTGACGTGACATGTGGCCAAGTATGGTTACCCTTACTAGGAACTAGTGCTCTGCATTTAACCCATCCTAAGTGCACACACACAGCAGTGAACACACACACACACACCGTGAACACACACATGGAGCAGTGGGCAGCCATTTATGCTGCAGCACCCGGGGAGCAGTTGGGGGTTCGGTGCCTTGCTCAAGGGCACCTCAGTCGTGGTATATACACTCCCCCCACCTACAATTCCTGCAGGACCTGAGACTTGAACCCGCAACCTTTGGTTTACAAGTCCGACTCTCTAACCATTAGGCCACGACTTCCCCGTAAAAGTACATACCTAAGTGCAAACTGAATGTAATGTGTTCTGACACTTTATCGCAAAAAAAAAAAAAAAAAAAAAAAAAAAAAAAAAAAAAAAAAAAAAAAAAAAAAAAAAAAAAAAAAAAAAAAAAAAAAAAAAAAAAAAAAAAAAAAAAATAAAATTTTAAAAGTATATATAGTCTCAATTTATATTAAATGCACATAGATGACCTTCAGAGTGCTTTTTTGGCCCTCTTAAGTAGGACTTTATATGTAATTTCATAATTACTTCTGTTGTCTTTGAAATTGGTTACCTGTACGCAGCATTATGATAAACTCAAGATACTTTCATGCATTTCTATTGAAACTTGCCATGTCAGGGGTACATATTAATAATTACACTATTATGAAGTTGCAGTTTAGTACATTTAATATATTAACTTTTAATGTAATATCAAATAAGACACTACAGGCAAACTTATAATCAAGTACTAGTACTATATGTGCTTCAGTATGTTAGTCAGCACATCAACACAAGTGTACTTTTTGAAAGCTCAACTTTAAAACATTAAAATAGAATGATTTATAATGCACTTTAAAGTAAAACGTTTTATTTTATTTTGACAAACTTTTAAAACTTAAGTGTGCTAAGAAACAGTCATGAAAGTGTCTCTAAGTACACTTAAGTGGCCTTTATTTCATTAATATATTATCTGCAATTAGTTTTTTTTAAGACAATTTGACCTCTTAAGATCTGAAGTTCACTAGTGTGCTTAACTGTATTGCACATTTAATACAATTGAGCACACTTCTTTTTCACAAGGGTCATTCTGCGCAGTTTATCCTACATGAGAACGATTCCTCAAATCATGTGGCTTGATCACATTTGCTATTTTACCAGTAAGCATATCACATATTTTTTCCCAGTGGTTTGTGATTGCAATTTTAAAGATAATTTTATAGACCTTTGTTCATGCAAAAAGCAATTTCTAGCCTATGAAACATTTAAGAGCGTGTGCCAAATAGAAATTAATTCACTATATAGCTATATATGCACTCCTTCTTGTTTTTTAATTTTTGATCAATTCATGACTTCTTCAATCACAATGTAAATTTCCTGAGATTTCAGGAGCATTGATCCATTCTTCATTGACGGACACCATTCCTGCTTATTTTGCAAGTATTTTTGTTATTTATTTATTTTTAAAATTTAAATTTTTGATTTATTTATTTTCAACTAAAAACACACCTGTTCCACCTTTATTTGACCCTCTAACTCCTAGCACTTTTTTATATTCTATTTTAATTCTACTTTAGCTATATTTATCTAAAGCAGCCTAACGCACTTTAACAACAACAAAAAAAACTTACTTTCTATTTTTTTGTATTCTATTTCTTTGTTTGTTTGTGTGTGTGTGTATATATATATACTGTATATATGTATATACACCTTGCTACGTTTACTGCGTTAGGCTAACCGAGACTTGTCATTTGCACTTATATATTGTTGTTCTTTTGTTAGTTTTGACTGCTTTTATTTGTCCTCATTTGTAAGTCCTTTGGATAAAAACGTCTGCTAAATGAATAAATGTAAATATAAATGTACATTTTTTGAAGAAAAATATGTTAATACATACTTGGCATTGGTTATTTCCTTTTACCAGTATTTTAACAGACTCCGACCCTTCAAACGGTGAGGTTGGAAGATTTATGCTCCACTAAAGTTGCATTCATTTGTAAAAACAGTATTAGTGTGAAATATGTTTACAATTAGAATTGTAACTGTTTTCTATTTGAATATATTGAAAATTTTAATTTATTGCTGTAATCAAAGCTATATTTTCAGCATCATTACTCCAGTCTTCAGTGTCACCTGATTCTTCAGAAATCAGTATAATATGCCGATTTGCTGCTCAAGAAACATTCTATTATTATCAGTGTATAAAACAGTCGTGCTGCTTCATATTTTTGTGGAAACGATCCATTTTATTTTCAGAATTCTTTGATGAATTATTTGAAATAGAAATCTTTAGTAAAATTATAAATGTCTTTGTCACTTTTGATCAATCCATGCAGTCAACTAATCCTTACTGGAAAAAAAAAAATTCTAATAATAATAATTTAAAAAACGCACTGACCCCAAACTTTTGAACAGCCCAATTAATTTCATTTTAGTCTACAATATTCATCAGACGATCAGTGAACGGAATGAGTGCTCTATGATTGAAACTAAAAGTTAAGCAATAAGCAAGGAAAATAACAATAAATTAAATTTGCTACCTATTAGATTGTGTTTAATTAACGTCTACACCTACCCCAACCCTAAATGTAACCTTACAATAATGCAAATACAGCAATTAATTGTTGTTCAGCGTGACAAAATTGACGCAATATTGATGTGCGCGTGCCTAGCAGGACAATCTGGCCGTAGCTGTATCAATTCTAGCCCAATCAGACGGTCTCTTCCTGTCTAAGTGGGCGGTTCATGGCTGATGTACCTGCTCTCTCTCCTGCTCCAGCTCCTCCTGCTCCATGCTCTGCTCGATCTCACAGAGGAGGCTGTGTGGGTTCGGACTGAAGCCCTGTAGACTGCGCTCCTCCGTCAGCTCCTCCAGACGAGCGCTCAGCTGCCGGTGAGACACACGCACTTCCTGCAGCTCCAGCTGACTCTGGCGCAGCTGGTGCGAACACACAAGAGCCAGAAAACACTCAGAACACTCACAAGAACCAAAGATAAGGAACCCAGGAACCCCTGCCCTGACCCACCCCTGAGAAATAAACGAGCCGAACGCGACTCGTCCGTGTAGATGCAGCGTCACACTAAAGGAAGCGTGTGCAGTTACTCATGTCATTGTCTAAATAAATACTCTATTCTCAGGCATTTTTATCACCTATGATTCATTTATTCCACAACCGCAAGTGTCTGATAATAGAAATAAATCAGTGTTTGTAATGTTGTGATTCATCTCAGAGCTCAGCACTCACCGTTATGCTCTATTAGATTGACTGTAAAGCCAAATTAAAGGATTAGTTCACTTTCAGAATAAACATTTTCTGATCATTTACTCACCCCCATGTCATCCAAAACATGTTCATGCCTTTTTGTCTTCAGTCGCAAAGAAATGAAGGTTTTTGAGGAAAACATTTCTCCATATAATTGTCTTCAATAGGGATCAACGGGTTGAAGGTTCTAATTGCAGTTTCAGTGCAGCTTCAGAGGGCTCTACACGATCCCAGCCGAGGAATAATATCTAGCGAAATGATCGCTCATTTTCTTTAATAAAATAAAATACAAAAGTATATAATTTTTAACCACAAATGCTCGTCTTGCACTAGCTGGACTTCATGCATTACATAGTCACGTTGGAAAGGTCAGACCCTTATTCCTCGGCTGGGATCGTGTAGAGCCCTTTGAAGCTGCACTGAAACTACAATTTGAACCTTCACCACGTTGGCCCCCATTGAAGTCCATTATATGGAGAACAATCCTTAATTTCTTAACGACTGAAGACAGAAAGACATGAACATCTTGGATGACATGGGGGAGAGTGAATTATCAGGAAATTATTATTCTTGAAGTAAACTAATCCTATAATCTCTTTTTACTTACATCGTATCTGCAGTTTGTTGTTTGTGATGAGAAAATTTGCAGTCACATTTTCAGTTCACTCGTCAAAACTCTGATGTTTTCAGCGCTGACTAACCTGCAAGCCTCTGATTGGCCATTGAGTTTCTAAGCTCAACAGAAACTTGTGTGATTGGTTTTTAAATCGCAGCGCTGCAAATAACAACACGTAAAGAGAAATCTGATGCAAAGTGCGCATCATTTTAATGAAACGATGTAATAACACGAATTGATGCTTTTCATTTTGATCGTGACAGCCTTAATTATGTTTAGTTTAATTGTGCAGGGGCATTTTTGCTTCATTATGTTGAATTTATGGGGCATCATTTGCCACAAGACCCCGTTAATTTCCAACCCTGGTGTACAATGTTTTTTTTTTTCGAATTTGTAACTAAAACAAAGATTATTGGAGCACGTATTATAAGGAAATATTATTTCAGTCTCTACTTCAATAATTCACATTTAATTCAATGAGTTACTTGCCATTTCTTTGTAATGATTTGTGAAATTTAATAGCAATTTCTGAGTGAAATTAGTTTTTATACCTTTTTTTTCCAGTCTATGACTGGAGTCTCATTTTAGTGAGCATCATTTTAAACCAATTTTTAGTACTATTCATTTCTTTAGCGGTAAATCTTTCTTTAATGAAGAAATAAATGACTTGGAGCGCATTTTAAAAAACAGCATGTTCTGTAAATCCTAAACGCTGAGAGCTGATGAAAAAACCTGAGAACTGGAAGCCGTCCAACAGAACACAAATAACAGTGAATCAAACGATCAAACACATGCAAAACAATGAACTGCTAATCTCTAAGAACACAGAATTAGATGGAGCAAGAACAAGAATGACTTCTGTGGAATCACTTTTTTGTTTGTTGTTCTCGCTCAGTTTGGACTGCAGCTTTTATCTGCCGAGTTTTCAATGACTTGATTTCATTCCGAATCACAACCGTTTCAGGTGCAGATCAGTCAGAACATATTGTTCGGCTGGTTTTATCACCTTTTTATAATGTGTGAATGGATGTACCTGTCAGAATTAACCTCAAAATCAAAAGAGCGAAATAAAAATTATATTTTGCTAAAATTCAAATGAAGCCTATTTTAGGACCATTAGGATTTTTAACATTATTGCATTATTTCATGTTCACGTTAATTAAACGCATTTATTTATAAATAATGGTAGCACTTTTGTATTGCATTTCATTTATCCTCAATTTATGAATAATAAAAAACTCGTTAATGTATTTCACTAATAAGAAACATTTTGAAAACAATGAGAATTACAAAAAAAAAACACACTCAATTAAAACATCCGGCTGAATTACAATGAGGAGAATGTGTTTAATTGTCTTGAAAATAGTGTCACAATACAGACATTTTAAAGGTAGGGTATGTAATTTTTCAAAAACGCTTTAGAAAACTGATTCGGGCCGAATAGCAAAACAAACTTGTAGCCAATCAGCAATAAGGGGCGTGTCTACTCGTGATGTGGAGGAGGAGAGTTCTCAGTGCATGGGACGGACATTAGCCGAGCCGAGCGACAGAAAGATAGAGATGGCGGATAAAAAACAAAAGAGGAAAACGTCTGCGGAAGGATAAGGCAAGAAGTAGGACCCGTGTAAATATCGGATCAGCTTTCCAGCGCTGGAGAGAACTCAAGGAGCGGAGGCCTGCGATCGGACGCCGAGGTTGCTTTGTTTCTTCTCGATAGGTGAGTAACACCGTGTCTACAACAGCTAAAGTCTGCCTACACTGGACGCGATCAAACCACCGTTGAAAACCATTTGAAATGTGTGTCAGCACGTCATAGATAGAACCCGGCAGCAGTTTTCTGTCGGGGATTTGTTGCGCTGCGCCGCTCACGTCCGTAGACACGGTGTAACATTGGTTTTGCTTTGTTTCACAGAACTAATCGTTGCCTGGGTTGCGTACGTATATGTGGGGCGGAGCTATCAAAATAGGGGCGGGACACTTTTGGGGTAGGGGCGTGTTTGTTTTGGTGATTTCAAATATCAACATTGGCTACCAGAAATCCCTCACTCTGCCTTTAATGCGCCTTAAATAGGGTTTATTATTTACTTAAGCGCAATCTAATATCTGTCAAGTTCTTGAAAGATTTCATCAGATTCACCCAAAGTGAATAAAGATGAACTTTTTTAGTTTTATCTGTTCCCATACAGGAATTAAAAAAAAAAAAAAAATCACTCAATCAATAATACAAGTAAGTAAAACTTACTGAAAATATTTTTTTAATTATATATATTAATATAATATATATATATATAATATCTATATATATATATATATATATATATATATAATTGGGCACTTACTGTTTATATTTAAAAACTTAATTTGTTGGCCATATGGGTTTGCAGTAAAACTATGTAAACAACATAAAGCAGGGTACATTTTGAGAAGTAAGATATATAGTAAGAAAGAAAATATATTTCTTAACACATTTATTTTGTGTGTTTGAAACATAAATATTTTATGGGATTTATGACATGAATGCTTATTAATTTCCAGACATATACAGTTTTGCTTCTCATGTTGTTTGCTTCTCAGTGTTCAATTATTTACTGGAAACCAAAACGTAAATAGTGATTATAATGTGTGTGTTTGTTTTGCATGTGATGTCGCTCACCTGCAAGTCCTTCTCGTGACACTGTTTCTCCAGCACCAGCGTTCTCCAAAGACAAAAAAATCTCTCAGGTCTTCCACCGCGTGCTGCAGCTGCTGGTTCTCCTCCAGCATGGCGTTCACGCGTCGCTCCAGTTCCTGCTTACGTTCTGACAACATCTTTATCTGCATAACGAGAGTGGGAAAAACACCAGGTTACGGACATCAGCATTGTACAGCTTTAGTCTCTGACTCTGTTTAGACCTATTCAGAGCAAAACAACTGTAAAACTTTACAAACGAATGAATCACAATATATCTAAACCTTACATATACAGTATATAAGTCTAATGTATCTGAAAAACTCAAGTGTGGTTTAGTGGATTAGTTTAAACTCTCCTGTAGTTGTAGGAATGCTGTGCTGCCAGGCATCGGTAGGGAGTCACTAACACCTCCATATCAGGAATGTGCTCTTGATAACAGGAATATTTCAAAACAACTCCTAGAAAATGCTATTGCTCAGAGGTTGCTCTTTCATAGTTTAGGTTTTATCTTTATTAAAGGGGTCATATGATGCTATTTTAAAGATCATTATTTTGTGTATTTGGTGTAACAGAATATGTTGACATGCTTTAATGAAAAAAAAAAACACATTATTTTTCAAATAATTATACAATTATTGTAGGTCCTCTATGCCCCGCATCTCTCAAACACGTAGTTTTCAACAAAACCCCCTCCTTTGGAAGCGCAGTCTGCTCTGATTGGCTAGCTGACCCAGTGCATTGTGATTGGTCAAACACCACAAGCACGCGTCCCTTACCATAATCGCGAGATTCAGCTTTCAAAGTATATCAAGACAGTTAATAATGTCATTAGGTTTATACCATCAGTTCAAGCCCTAAAGGGCAACAGAGTCGCGTGACAGAAACAGTGATGAAGCTACCAAGCCGCTTTAAGACATCTGACGTTCTATGATGTCCCTGACATCAGTTCCCTCTCTCTATATGTCTCTGTCTCTCTCTCACACACACACATACACCCACACACACACACACAGGCCCACACACACACGCCGTGTTACCTGCGCTGCACAAAACTCCGCGTTTGAACAGTCAGTAGCAAATACTTAAACTAATAACAAACATAATTACAGTAGCTGATTCAGAAGCGCCAGATTGTCATAGAAGTCGTATTTGACCTTTTTTTTTTTTTTGAAATATCCTTTGTGCACAGCCAGCCTTGTACTCTTCTAGGTTCAAAAAACTGTCGTCCATAAAATGCGTCGCACAAATTTGAACTTCTGGGTTGTGCTGTTCTGTTGAAAATAAATCTTAACCAATGATTCCTAATTGCATCTACTTCCGGAAGGCCACATAAAGTGCTTTTGCTTTCGCACTGAAACGCACAGTGTCTCCCTGACATGCTGCTTCATCACTAACTGCGGTTACTGAAACCATGTCTTTTTTCTTTGCGTGCACATTTGGGTGGCATTATGCAAATTTTCCACATAGTGATGTAGATATGTGGGGGGGCGTGTTAGAATGAGCCGTTTTAGGTAGGTTTGGTTGACTCTTAACTTTTATAAAGAATACTGTATCTTTTTGGATTTGAGACTTTAGTCTTTGCAACTTTACAGATCTTCTTTATGCACCAAGAGCTTGTAACACTCCAAAGAGAAAGGAAAACTTGAAATCGCATCATATGACCCCTTTAACATTTAGGCCGTTCGCGAACGGTCTAAAGGAATAATTCACCCAAAATGAAAATTTTGCTGAAAATTTACTCACCCTCAGGCCATCTTAGATGTAGATGAGTTTGTTTCTTCAATTTGGAGAAATTTAGCATTACATCACCTGCTCACCAATGGATCCAAAACATCACAGTAATCCACAAGTAATCCACAGCACTCCAGTCCATCAGTTAACGTCTCGTGAAGCCAGAAGCTGCGTGTTTGTAAGAAACAAATCCATCATTGAGACTTTTTTTTGGTCTGGTCTGAATCGGGAGAGAAATCTGCACAGATCAAGCACCGTTTACAAGCCAAAACAGCTCTAAAAAAAATACGTGTGTGTATTTTGAGGTGAGAGACAACAGGAGATGGACTTTTTCACTGGAGGAAGCGTTTATATGGATTATGGACTCGTATTTAGAGGGAAGAAATGGTTTGAAGTTAAAAAACGTTCTTAATGATTGATTTGTTTCTCGCAAACACAAAGCTTTTGGCTTCTCTAGATGTTAACTGATGGACTGGAGTGGTGTGGGTTACTTGTGGATTATTGTGATGTTTTTATCAGTTGTTTGGACTCTCATTCTGATGGCACCCATTCACTGCAGAGGATCCATTGGTGAGCAAGTGATGCAATGCTACATTTCTCCAAATCTGTTCTTATGAAGAAAGAACCTCATCTACATCTTAGATGGCCTGAAGGTGAGGACACCTTTAGCCTTTTTTTGTGAACTATTCCTTTAAGTATCAGCATCATCTCAAAGGTTTCCCTTAATAGATGTGCTACACACACACAGTTTTGAGTCCTGATTTGTGTGTGTAGCCCATGAAACAAACATGAGCAGAAGTTTTAGCGTCTCTCCCTCCTTTTTTGACCTAGATCTGCTAACCTAGTTCACCAGCACTGAGGGATTCTCTGTGATTAACCGTATGCTGCACCTGCCTTCAACCACTGAACTTTAAACGCATATATCTGCTTCTCTTGAAATTTAAAATTTAAAACAGGTGATCTAGACAGTGACACTGGTATATTTATGTCCCGGTCGGCTCAGAAGCGTCATGGATTGGAATAGACTCCTGTTTCTCTCTGTCTGGCTCTGACTGCAGTTTCGGGAACACCCAGACTTTGCAGCATTTGTTCTTAAAATAGAACAGAAGTTTTCCCCGCTCAATTACAGCTCTAGTACACACGCTCCACATGGGAGTCTCGCTATTAAAACGCCTTTACATATACATCTAGCCGCTATGTTAAGCGTTGACTGTAATGTGATTAGCAACAAGCAAGAACAGTCGTACATTTCAGGTGGATTTCTCCTTCAGTCACAGGGCATGAGAGCTGTTTGATCAGCTGCTCCATCTCTTGGAGATATATGTGATTTGAAGGGGTTAAATTCTCAGTATTTGATTTACAGAGCTTGACATCTCTCATATGTTTCAGGATCAGCTGTCAGCGAGCAGATGGGAGAAGTCAGTGTATGTACGTTAAGATTGCTTTTAAGAGAAGGTTTTTTCCAAACATGCAGTATCTGGCTATGACTGAAAGACAGGACCCGAGGATTCTGTATTTGCAAAACTCATGTTAAGATCTGAATTGGCGTTATACAGTTCCACTGTACTAGAGGGAAACCCCACCTTTGTGTCTGTGTGTTTTACAAGAACAAAAATGTTGTTGAGGTGTAACAGTTACATAGTTTACACATGCAGAACAAAACCAGATCTATTAGTCATGCAGTAGATGTGGATGTATGTATGTATGGAGAGTATAAATTTTTTGCTCTCTCTCTCTCTCTCTCTCTCTATATATATATATATATACAAACCCGATTCCAAAAAAGTTGGGACACTGTACAAATTGTGAATAAAAACAGAATGCAATGATGTGGAAGTTTCAAATTTCAATATTTTATTCAGAATACAACACAGATGACATATAAAATGTTTAAACTGAGAAAATGTATAATTTTAAGGGAAAAATAAGTTGATTTTAACATATCTCAAAAAAGTTGGGACAAGGCCATGTTTACCACTGTGTGGCATCCCCTCTTCTTTTTATAACAGTCTGCAAACGTCTGGGGACTGAGGAGACAAGTTGCTCAAGTTTAGGAATAGGAATGTGGTCCCATTCTTGTCTAATACAGGCTTCTAGTTGCTCAACTGTCTTAGGTCTTCTTTGTCGCATCTTCCTCTTTATGATGCGCCAAATGTTTTCTATGGGTGAAAGATCTGGACTGCAGGCTGGCCATTTCAGTACCCGGATCCTTCTTCTACGCAGCCATGATGTTGTAATTGATGCAGTATGTGGTCTGGCATTGTCATGTTGGAAAATGCAAGGTCTTCCCTGAAAGAGACGACGTCTGGATGGGAGCATATGTTGTTCTAGAACTTGGATATACCTTTCAGCATTGATGGTGCCTTTCCAGATGTGTAAGCTGCCCATGCCACACGCACTCATGCAACCCCATACCATCAGAGATGCAGGCTTCTGAACTGAGCGCTGATAACAACTTGGGTTGTCCTGGTCCTCTTTAGTCCGGATGACATGGCTTCCCAGTTTTCCAAAAATAACTTCAAATTTTGATTCGTCTGACCACAGACCAGTTTTTCACTTTGCCACAGTCCATTTTAAATGAACCTTGGCCCAGAGAAAACGCCTGCGCTTCTGGATCATGTTTAGATATGGCTTCTTTTTTGACCTATAGAGTTTTAGCCGGCAACGGCGAATGGCACGGTGGATTGTGTTTTCTGGAAGTATTCCTGAGCCCATGTTGTGATTTCCATTACAGTAGCATTCCTGTATGTGATGCAGTGCCGTCTAAGGGCCCGAAGATCACGGCATCCAGTATGGTTTTCCGGCCTTGACCCTTACGCACAGAGATTGTTCCCGATTCTCTGAATCTTTGGATGATATTATGCACTGTAGATGATGATATCTTCAAACTCTTTGCAATTTTTCTCTTAGAAACTCCTTTCTGATATTGCTCCACTATGTTTCGCCCCCCACAAAAGCTTGTGGGACTTTGGTGATCCTCTTCCCATCTTGACTTCTGAGAGACACTGACACTCTGAGAGGCTCTTTTTATACCCAATCATGTTGCCAATTGACCTAATAAGTTGCAAATTGGTCCTCCAGCTGTTCCTTATAACTTTTCCGGACTCTTATTGCTACCTGTCCCAACTTTTGAAGGTGGTAGCGCTCAGAAATCCAAATGTATCCATATTTGGCATGAACAATTTGCAGAATGTCTCACTTTCAGAAAAAATTTTGTGGGGTGGAAAATTTGATATGTTATCTATATTCTATTGTGAATAAAATACAAGTTTATGAGATTTGTAATTTTTTTTTACTCTTTTTACTCACAATTTGTACAGTGTCCTAACTTTTTTGGAATTGGGTTTGTATATATATCCTTTGATAAATATTTTTTTCTCCTATAATCTACTGAAATGTTAATACTTTAGTGTTTCATGGTCATTTTTTCTTAGACACTTATCTGTTTTGCTACTGTACCTTTAACTCTTATCTATATAAATTATTTTCGTTATGATTGGCTAATCTCTCATTCGTAATGTTGCTCGTCAGGCCAGTTCCTGTTGCTCAATACTGAGCAGTTGTTAATATGTACATGTGGGCTCTGTTCCAAAACCTAGTGAGCTTTCTTGCTGTCTACATAGGCAGCTCCCTTCTAAGGCATCATTCTAACTGAAATGACCTCATATATCTATGATGGATTTTTTTTTCACCCCCCCATTTTTCTTGTTTTAAGCAAAAACTCACTTATTTATTTTATTTTTTTTTGCTTGTCAAGTAAATGTATATTGAATTAAGAATGTTTAGATATTTGTAATGGACAACAAAACAAAAATACTGAGTAAGAAAATATATACAGTATATATATTTTGCAGTTTATCACAGCAACATACCCATATTAGGTAAAAATTGTTTATATTTAATCAGATTAAAGTATTCTTATCAATACTTTTCAGTACTGTATGACAAGTTACAGCTATATTTTTCTTTCCATCTTGCTTGAATTTTTTCACTGAGCTTGCCGTAATGCATTCTGGGATTGTCATTTCAATAAAGGATGCAAATTGTAAAACTGATGTAAAAGGCAGCAGGGTTATTATAGTTAACTAAAAATAAAACCATAAAAATATTTTTGTTTCTTGAAATAAAATTAAAAAAAAATGCTGAAATAAATTAAATTCTAATATTAAAAAAAAAAACTTACACTTTTTTTTATTTCAGAAAATTTCCAAAAGCAACATTTCTCATTTTCATTTAGTTTAACTTCATATAAAAACATAACTAATATATACTGTGCGTGTGTGTGTGTGTGTGTGTGTGTCTAATATATATATATATGATATATATATATAAACTAATAAAAATGACAAACACATAAATGTACTAAAACTTTAAACTGAAAATCCGAAAAATACAAATTAAAAATGAAATATATATATTATATATATATATAATATACACACACACCGTATACGTATACACACACACACACATATACACAAACTATCTTATACTAAAATAACACTGGTAGGCCGTTCACTATGTTTTGGAACAGTTCCACAATTTACAATCTACAGATCCACAATTTTCCCTTAATAAAATGTCCTCACTTTTTCAGAATAACCTCAGTTATTTCACAATTGAACGAAGCTTTGTTTTGATCTTGTTGTTGTGAATAGACCAGTGATATGAGCGTGTCCACTGATGACGGCCTGTGAAACTCACGCTGGCGTTGTTTGTCCTGTGCTGTCACAACAAAGACACCAGGAGCCAATTACACACCCGTCTCTCATAGATGAGTTAGTGAAAAGTCCCACATTCACTTTTTCTAGCTGCTTTGAAGCTCAGATGGGACATAAAGCAATCAGGGTATGATCCAGCAGCGTTTTGCATCGCACAATGAGATCTTCACATCACAAAACGAACATGCAGAAAAGAGGAAGCGGTTCATGAGCACTTACTTCAAGCCCTTGCTGTTTAGTGCAGGAAACAAATCATGATTTGAGGAAGGAAACAGAGGAAAGCAGATTTTGAAATATATCATGGTGTCATGACTTACTGCAAATAAGACAGTCCACATCCCATAATGCCTCACCTCGGCTTGTAGGGTCTCAAGGCGCGTCATGTGCTGGTTGGTGGAGAGACTTTTCTCTTTGAAATCATCCCGTAAAGAATGAACCTGAGTAGACAACTGTTTCTCCACCTCGGCGGCCTGTGGACAAACACAGACATTTATGTCAGCCTCCCATAGATACAGTGGGTACGGAAAGTATTCAGACCCCCTTAAAATTTTCACTCTTAACAATATTGCAGCCATTTGCTAAAATCATTCAAGTTAATTTTTTTCCTCATTAATGTACACACAGCACCCCATATTGACAGAAAAACACAGAATTGTTGACATTTTTGCAGATTTATTAAAAAAGAAAAAACTGAAATATACATGGTCCTAAGTATTCAGACCCTTTGCTGTGACACTCATATATTTAACTCAGGTGCTGTCCATTTCTTCTGATCATCCTTGAGATGGTTCTACACCTTCATTTAAGTCCAGCTGTGTTTGATTATACTGATTGGCTTGATTAGGAAAGCCACACACCTGTCCATATAAGACCTTACAGCTCACAGTGCATGTCAGAGCAAATGAGAATTATGAGGTCAAAAGGAACTGCCTGAAGAGCTTAGAGACAGAATTGTGGCAAGGTACAGATCTGGCCAATGTTACAAAAATATTTCTGCTGCACTTTAGGTTCCTAAGAGCACAGTGGCCTCCTTAATCCTTAAATGGAAGACGTTTGGGACAGCCAGAACCCTTCCTAGAGCTGGCCGTCCTGCCAAACTGAGCGATCGGGGGAGAAGAGCCTTGGTGAGAGAGGGAAAGAAGAACCCAAAGATCACTGTGGCTGAGCTCCAGAGATGCAGTCGGGAGATGGGAAAGTTGTAGAAAGTCAACCATCACTGAAGCCCTCCATCAGTCGGGGCTTTATGGCAGAGTGGCACCGACGGAAGCCTCTCCTCAGTGCAAAACACATGAAAGCCCGCATTGAGGACTCCAAGATGGTGAGAAATACGATTCTGTGGTCTGATGAGACCAAGATAGAATTTTTGGCCTTAATTCTAAGCGGTATGTGTGGAGAAAACCAGGCACTGCTCAACACCTGTCTAATACAGTCCCAACAGTGAAGCATGTTGGTGGCAGCATCATGCTGTGGGGGTTTTTCAGCTGCAGGGACAGGACGACTGTTGCAATCGAGGGAAAGATGAATGTACAGGGATACCTGGACGAAAACCTTCTCCAGAGTGCTCAGGACCTCAGACTGGGCCGAAGGTTTACCTTCCAACCAGACAATGACCCTAAGCACACAGCTACAATAACGAAGGAGTGGCTTCACAACAACTCTGTTACTGTTCTTGAATGGCCCAGGCAGAGCCCTGACTTAAACCCAATTGAGCATCTTTGGAGAGACCTAAAAATGGCTGTCCACCACGTTTACCATCCAACCTGACAGAACTGGAGAGGATCTGCAAGGAGGAATGGCCGAGGATCCCCAAATCCAGGTGTGAAAAATTGTTGCATCTTTCCCAAAAAGACTCATGGCTGTATTATATCAAAAGTGTGCTTCTACTAAATACTGAGCAATACTTAGGGTCTGAATACTTAGGACCATGTGCTCTTTCATTTTCTTTTTTTATAAATCTGCAAAAATGTCAATAATTCTGTGTTTTTCTGTCAATATGTTGTGCTGTGTGTACATTAATGAGGAAACAAAATGAACTTAAATGATTTTAGCAAATGGCTGCAATATAACAAGATGAACAATTTAAGGGGTCTGCTACTTTCCGTACCCACTATATATCTAGTCTATAAGCTACTTGTACAGTATACTGTGCGTAGTATGCAGATGGCCTGTATGCATTTATTTACAGTGTGAAAAATTAACTGAAGGATCAAGATTTTTTTTGGTCTTTTTCTTTTCTCATCTTTTCAAGGGTTCAATTTTAACATATATATATAATACTTATTAATTTTAATTAAAATTTTTATTAGATACTAGTCTGATTCTGCTATTAATTAATTATTCTATTTTATATTTTTATTTTAAGTTTACTTTTTTAACAAACCTTCCAAACTCCTTTACATGCTACCCAGCTGATACAATGGGTGTTTTTCCAGCCACTGGAATTAACATTTATATGTATGTATGGAGATACATATTAGTATGTATTTATTTAAACAAAGCAGGTTTAGCAGGAGATACTATAGGTTTTTTTTTTAGAGCCACTAGATTACCAACGTATTTTTTTATTTTTTATTTTAGACCGTGTTTAGTCTTCAGATTTAACTATTTATTCATTCATTCATTTGTTTGTTTGTTTGTTTTTTGTTCATTCCGTCGAAAAATCATGTTTAACACCGTACCAGGTTATGTTATAGCCATTTTAAGTAACTTCTCTTTTTCTTTTAGGAACTAAATAGAAAATGTTTTAGTCCTTCAGATTTAATTATTTACTTTTAGGTTTAATTTTTTATTTTATATTAATTTTATTAATTTTGTTGTATTTATAAATTGTATTTCATCTTATTTGTTATTTTTCTATTAAATATATTTTAATTTATTTTAAAAAATTTGTACGAAGTCATGTGTGTTCACGGTGTGTGTGTGTGCGTGTTTGTTCACTACTCCCTGCTGTGTGTGTGCACTTGGATGGGTTTAAATTGCATTGCACAAATTCCGAGTATGGGTACTTGGCAAATGTCAGAATTTTCACGTACTCTTTCACTTTACAAGGTACTTGGCTGATACTATGGCCATGTTTGAGCCACAGGATTTAACAATTTGGCTGTTTTTTTTCTTTTTTCTTTTACTTTTTTTTTGTTTTTTTGGGTACAGAACAGTTTTACAAGGGACTTGGCTACTATACATGTTTTTAGTCACTGGATTTAACAAATTTTTTTATTTTGTATTTATGTATTTTGAGAAAATCAGGTTTATATGGTACTCAGCTGATGCCATGGGTGTTCTTAAAGAAATTAGTTGCATTTTAACTAGACACTAGATATTCCACTGTTTCCTGTCTGTAATAATCATTGCTAGTTGTTTGGACAGACAAAAAAATCTAACTACTTCAGACTAGCTGTTACATGAATCAAGAGCTGATTTGTAACCTTTTGACTCATAATGTTACTGTACCACACACTTTCTTATCAGTAAGCCATTTAGCACCTCTATAACCTTGAGAAGTTAGTTGCGTTTCAGTTTCTTTTTAAAGGTCAGTGACATGCACACACACGTGAGCACACACGTGAAGATCTGATCGATCGATATAATTTCACCCAGAAATTTATTAAAAGAGAAGCGAAGCCTGTTGCTGCTCCAATAATCTATGAGCATGAGTCATATTACAGAACAAGACAGAGAAACTCCACCCACACCCACACACACAACACACACACACACACACACACACACCATAGATCACACTTGGCATTTTGGAGCGTCTGTAGAACATTCCAGCAGACATCCTAGTGTTCTTCCGAGCCGATTGGACGGCTGCGATCAGGCCACTGCAGCTGTGAGAAACACTTATTACCATCAGCCAGACTCCAGTTGCTAAACTGACTCACATCATCTGTGACTGTCGCCATGGAAACCCCAGAGTCTTCGTGTTCACCGTGACGTACAAAAACAACAGTGACCGTATCCGCTTTGCTGTTGCAATATCTCGTGCTAGAAATGATCTGAAAATGTTTTTGTCTGGATCAGATTATGCAACAGGATGGTAACTATAACCTATAACTGCACACTTTCGTTAAGTTTGTTTTCATTTCAACAGAAAAACTCATTTTAAAAATGATATACTAAATAGCCTACTAAAATGTAAGTGATATGATGACCACTAAACTGTATAATGATTATTGTCCTAGACAACTGATTTCCTACTGCTAGTTTCATATATCTATTATCACTTGTAAAAAAAAAAAAAAAAGAAAATGCGTTTATGAAATCGTTAACTCAAATCAATATTTAATGTCCTTTTTTACATTAATGTGTAAGTAGCAATGACCGGTCGTCTTAAAGGGTTAGTTCACCCAAAAATGAAAATTAGTCCTTAAATTACTCACCCTCAAGTCAACCTAGGTGTATATGACTTTCTTCTTTCAGACAAATAGTCGGGATCATTTCACAATGGTCTTTTGATCTTCACGCTGTTTATGCACTCAGCGGTGTTGCTGCATCAGTCTCAAATCGTTAATACCAAGTGCCCATCCAATAAAAAAAGTGGCTCACACGGCTCCGGGGGGTGAACAAAATCCTCCTGTAGCGAATCGATGCGTTTTTTGTAAAAATATCTATATTCAAAACTTAATAATCACTTTAATGTTGCTTGCGTTCACTGTTGTACACAGAAGCAGCTCCAGGAGCATGACGTATGTGGTCAGTGCTGCGCATGCGCTGGTGAGTCTCGTGAAAACCAATGTTTGTTAACAGAGAAGGAAGCAAAGTTTCCTTACTTTAGGAAAGGAAAAACTGTTTCCTCTTGGCTTATATCGAAATCCTCTTACATTTTTCTTTACAAATCCTCGTTTGTACTTCTAATTAGTGACCGTTGTTCTGTTTTGATCTCTCCGCTGCGCTTCCGCGTTCTTCACTTCTGAGCGGCGCATGCGCAACGCCGAACTTATGTGTCATCCGCCCGGAACTGCTTCCGTGAAGGACTTTTGGCGCAAGCTACATTAAAGTGATTACTACATTTTGAATATGGATATTTTTCTTACAAAAACACATCGATTCGCTACAGAAGGCCTTTGTTCACCCCCTGGAGCCACGTGAAACATTTTTTTTTATGGATGGGCGCTTTTTATGTAACTTCTTTTGGACTGATGCATGCAACCCCCGCTGAGTGCCATTAAACAGCTTGAAAAATCAAAAACAATTTTAATATAACTCCGATTGTATTCTTCTGAAAGAAGAAAGCCATATACACCTAGGATGACTTGAGGGTGAGTAATGTTTAAGTTAAGTTTCATTTTTGGGTGAACTAACCCTTTAATCTTGGTAATCTTTGGACTGCTTTGTAAATACCATTGTGTGTGACTATTGTAAACATTAAGAATCACTGTATATATATATTTCTCAGAAAAAGAAAATGCGACAATTTTATAGCTTTATCACCCATAGATTCATATATCCTTAATGGCACATATTACTGTTCTAAGTTACTAAGAGGCACTTTTCAGGGGGGTATTAGGTTGACAAGTTAGTTTTTTAATGGTACTGTCAAAAAAAGTGTCAAAACATTTCAACTCCAAAAAATTGCTAGTAAATTTAACAAATAATTACAAGGAAATAGCAAGTACAAATACTGAAATTGTATTTTCTTGTAAAACGTACTTCAATAATTTTTATTTACAATTTCGAAAAATCTTTTTTTTTTGCGTTGTAGCTGTTGTATGTGTCTTTGCACACTTTTTTTAATGTCTCAGTTATAGATTCCTAACTTTATTTATTCACTTGTATATCTGTGATGTGATTTTTCATGAGGGTTTGAGTCTCGCATTTCCAGGCAGGATGAATCTCCTGATGAAAGACTCTTTCTAAAATAATACTCAGCTGTACTGAGAACAAAGTGGAAAGTTTCATGTAAGTTTCAGTTACGTCACCCATCTTGACAAGCAGAGATGACTATAGGTTTGATTAGATGATTATAGGCTTTGCAAGGTTAGTGATCAGATTTTTTTTGCTTCCCTGTTTTCTAACATTCCCATTCATTTATGCAAATTTTATTTCTGAATGCTCTCTAAACATTCATGCATCCATTTTTAAAAAATGTTTTAAAAATGTAATTCTTTATTTGAATGTTAAGGGAACATTCCATGCTATCATTTTTATCATTATGGGAATGTTACTTTTGAATGCTCTCTGAACATTCTGAAACATTCTAATAACATTTTACAAAAAAGTTAAACGAAAACATTTCGACGATGAATGATGTATAAAATAATGCTAATGTTTTGAGAACATTATTAAAGACCACATAACTTTGAGTGAACATTCTGTTAACGTCACTTATATGTTTGTTCATAACTTTGAGAGGACATTCTGAGAATGTTCCCTGTTGCATTTAACTGAGAGAAAATTCATTGCGCAGACTAAACTGAGTTCTGTTTTATTTCACTTATGATTTTCCCTATTAAAATATATTTCCTTATTAAAAAACAGACACAAATGAGCCAATAGTTTTCATACAGTGTGAATATAGAGCCAAAAAAAATGAGTGTACGGTAGCTCAGATCATTTAATCTTGAAATTGATGAGAAATGTTTGTATTTGACTTTTTGATCACAAACTGGTATCGGGAAAAAGTATTTTTCCCAAAAACCTGAGAAGCAACAGATTTAATCAAACATCTCTAGTGTATCTGAATTGTGATTTTCTTTCCCACATGATCTAACATCATTCATGACGGCATTTAAAAAAAAACTGAGGCGTAATTTCATTTGCAGCACTTTCACGAATGGTTCACAAAGCCATTAGTCATTTTGGTGGCTGTCATTTCAGTGTGAATCGTGTCTGTGCGAGCGCTGATGAATGTGGGGGGATGTGAAGAAGGGAAGCTCTTGCAGCTCAACATGACCTGTGGCACATGGCACACGCGCGGCTCACATGCCGGCCATTTTTATTGAGCCACAGGCGCGTTACGTGGAGCGTTGTGTCGGATTGGTGAGGTTGCTTGTTCATTTATGACTATGGATCCTGCTTCGAACGAAGAGCAGTGCAAAAGAAACCACTTATACAGTTGTACAGTATGCAGAATTTAAAATGCAGATTCACAATGTCTTAGCACTTTATTAGTTATCACTTTATTATAGTTATCACAGCACTTTGTGAGAGGGTTTGAAATCACACATGTTGTAACACATGGAATTGGACATAACATTAGGGGTTGCCATAGCGATATGTGGGAATAGTGATTGGTGGTGGTGGTGGTGATGATTTCCATTAGTCATACTGTCAGAGGAAGAAACCTGTGACATTTCTGCAGAATAAACTGGAGACACTGCTGGACAGTTCACACGGCAAATCACACAATAAAGCAATAAACCACTCCACAGTGATTTTATCACATTTAAAGGGGTCATATGATATTATTTCAAGTTTTCCTTTCTCTTTGGAAAGTCGTTACAAGCTTGTTCTGTAATAGATAAACCCGAAGTTTGCAAAGACAAAAGTCGCAAACCCAAAGAGATATTCTTTATAAAAGTTAAGACTCGTCCACGCCTACCTAAAGCGCCTCGTTTAGACAGAGCCCCACATGTTCTATGTCCAACTGTGTGAAGATTTTTGCATAACGCCGCCCAAATGTTCACGCAAAGAAAGAAGGCGTAACTTTGATTCTCGCTGTAGTATTGTTGATGCCGCTGCCGCCATCTCGTGAAGACGCTGTTTTTCTCGTTGTGAAAGCGAAACTACTTTGTTTGGTCTTCTAAAAGAGGACATGACTAGAAATCAGTGGTTAAGTTTACAACACGGTTCCAGAACACTTCAACCCAAATATTCAGATGTGTGCAGCAAATTTTATGGAGGACTGTTTCCTAATCCTGGGAGAGTAGACTATGATGCCTGTTGTTCTGACTCACAGTCTGTAAGTATGTTTTCATATTTAAATGATTTGCCACTGATCATTCAAATTGCGAGTTTTGAGCAGTGTAGAGTAGCGCTTATTGTTTGTCATTCTCCGATCACAAATGCAGACATGGTTTTATTTTTACGCGATGCAACCGATGCAACGCGTAAAAAGACAGTATAAGTCAGTATAGTCTGTAATTATGTCCCCACTGGATGCAAAAATGCCTCGTTTATAATGGGTTTTATTGGTTTTGTCTCATTGCGCCGCGACACGGCATCACAATATGGTAAGGAGCGTAAAATTTCCGTCACACGCTTGATTTATTCAGCCAATCACAATGCACTGGACAGCCGGCCAATCAGTGTACACCTCGCTTTTCAGAACGATGAGCTTTGTAAAGTGTTTCAGAAAGGCGGGGCATAGAGGAACAACAATAATGTACGGTATGTGGAAAATAATGTGTTTTTTGAACCTTAAACCGCATAAACACATTTCATTACACCAAATACACAAAATAATATTCTTTTTAGCAACGTCATATGACCCCCTTTAAAGTGTGCTGAGCGGGTTAAAATTGCTTTTCTGTAACCCCAGGAACAGCAATATGATAAAAGACAACAGTTTTTGTAAATAAACTATACTAGTGCTGATAGGGATGCGATCAACCTCTAACATGAGGTATTAAAGGGATAGTTCAACCAAAAAGGACAATTTTGTCATGATTTATTCACCCTCATATTGTTCCAAACCTGTATGAGTTTCTTTCTTCTGCTGATCAAAATAAAATATTTAGAATATTTTGGTAACCAAATAGTTGCCGGTAGCCATTGACTTTTATAGTATGAAAGAGTGTAGATCCCTTACATGCATTAGTGGATCACCATGCACACGTGTGGATCTCTTCTGTGCATCTGTGGATTGCTTTGTACATGTGTGGATCTCTTGTGCATATTTGTGGGAGGTATTGTTTACACTCCATAAACCAACTGCATAGCAACCCCTGGCAATATACTAGCATTATAGTGTTTCTAGTTGTTTTACTGGAAAAAATCATACATCCCAGCAGGGATCAGAGGTTTTCTTCTTCTTTTTAAAGCTGTATCAGCGCTCCTGCTGTCTGAGCACAGGATCAGTGCATTGTGGTAATCCCACGTCCAGTTACCGCTGTTGCTTTGCCATTCATTTCCAGTGCAGCATACCAGTGAACATATAATCAATGCAATCATTTGTTAAAGCCTCAGAATCACCCCATCTTGGTAATGAAATGTAGGTCTATTTTGCTGTGTGTCCACCCCCCTTCACCTATCTCTCTAAACCTTTCTAATGTAATTAGTGAAATGCTTCTCTCTGATCAGATTAGGCTGCTGGGGTTCAGGCATGTTTGACAACCCCCTGCTTCCAGACAGGCGTGTATGTGTGTGTGTGCACGCGCAACAGAAAGCATCTGTCCAACACAGCACAATATGTTCAGTATATTAGCTAAACATTTATGCTGTCTGTATTTGCTAAACTTTACCTACGAGCTGCTCTACTTCATTATCTAGTTATGCTGTCACTGTATGGCAAGCTGTTTTAACATTTAATCTTTTAAAACATAATTGAATCTAGTTAATGCTGCATTTTTAGCTACTAGTATCTATTCCATTAAGTGAAAGTGCTTCTACTAGTTACTAGTGCTTATTCTTTAGATACTAGTAAGTTTTTAAAGATACTAGTACTTATTCATTAGATACTATTTCTTATTTATTAGATGCTAGTATTATTTCAATAGTGACTAGTAACTATTCTATTGTTACTAGTAACACATTTCAAATTTAGCCATTGACTTCGATGGGGATCTGTCATTCAGATATTTCAGTTCTGACTAGTATGTATTCCAATAGTAACTAGCATATTTTTAAATATTACTAGTAAGTATTCATTAGATACTAGAATATATATCTTAAATACTATTACTTTTCATTAGATACTAGTACATATTTAATTGATACTAGTATGTATTCATTAGGCACTTGTACTTATTTGACATTAGTATCTTTTGTAATTGTTACTAGTAACAATTATCTTACTACTAATAACTGATTTTTTACTTGTCTTATGTTATGACTAGTCAGAATGACCACTGTAGAGTTCAATTAAAAATATTACTAGTTAAATAAAAAATCTTACTTGAACATTTGGAATAAGTACTAGTATCTAATAGATATAAAAATGCTAGTATGTAATAAACAAATTCTACTATATATTGAAAAGGTACACGTATCTAATAATAAGTACTAATACCTAATGCGTAACTCTAGGATATAATATATTATACTAGTAACTGATTGGAATACATACTAGTGAAAAAAAAACGTGTTACTAGTAATAAACTGAATAGTTACTAGTAACGCAGTGAGTAAGTACTAGTATCTGATGATTAAGTACTAGTATCTAATGAATAAGCACTAGTATCTAATAAATAAGTACTACTACCTAATTAATAAGTACTAGTATCTATTTAAGAAGTATTAGTATCTAATGAATAAGTACTAGTACTAAATGGAATAGATACTAGTATCTAAAAATAAGTATTAGTAGCATGAAACTATATACTAGTACGTTTTATAGATAAAAAGGCTTGCCATAGTCACTGTCTCTCCAGAAGAAAATTTGATTGCTCTGTTTTATTTATATGTCAACTTTGTCTCAGATGTTTCTCCTAAAAGTCCATTGAGAGAAATAAAAATGCAATTGTTGCATATATTATATTAAAAATATAGAACTATAATGTCATATTGAGAAAAATGTATGTAGTTTAAGACATTTTTATATCTCTTCTGAAACTCTTCTTCAGGATTTTTCTCAGAAGAAGGAGCAGGAGATTCTGTTTCCTCCTAATTAATCTCAACACTGTCTTGAAGAAACAGCCAATATATTAATGAGATCTCATTTGTGATTTTC
This sequence comes from Sinocyclocheilus anophthalmus, assembly GCA_018155175.1. Taxonomy (NCBI): domain Eukaryota; kingdom Metazoa; phylum Chordata; class Actinopteri; order Cypriniformes; family Cyprinidae; genus Sinocyclocheilus; species Sinocyclocheilus anophthalmus. The sequence goes on along the minus strand of JADLZN010001185.1, from coordinate 510,565 downwards.
TTTTCTTCAGGTTGTTGCTGTATATGCAAGTCATCACACAGTTCTTGTTGTCTTCTCTTGCTCGGTTTCAGTCGGCTGGACGTAATGTTGTTGTTAAAGAGGATCTGGATTAAAACCTAATCCCACCTGAATTCATCCATGTGTCTCATTGGTTTATGTCACTTCTCTTGTCCCACAGAAGGAAGGTCATCTGAGTCTGCAGGTCTAGATCCATTAGCAGATTTGTCAAGCCCAACTAGTTATCTCATATTCAGAGCCTCTTTCTTGCTTTCGAGAACATCACCGTCAGCAACCAACTAGCTTAATTACTTAAAAAAATTCAAAGTTAACCAGCCATATGACCATGTGGTCAAGATGTGACTAGTTTGTTCTAGTAGTTAGATGGTAGATGTTGTAACTATACCATTTAGATAACAAAAAGCATCTTTCTCAATTGACAGCTATTTAAAATGTGGTGTATTTTGAAATTGGTAGGATTATTTTCGGTAAGTATTTAAAAAAAATAAACATTTTTGTTTATGTAAAATAAACATAAAAATTATTTCATTCAGTTAGTTTCAAAAGCAACATTTCTAATTTTCATTTATAGTTGGAGTACAAAAATAATTAATAATAACTAAAACTGAAAAAACTAAAATAAAAAAAATTCATTCACAAAAAACTAAAATGAAAACGTAAAATATAAATAAAATGACAATGGAAAATATATTATAATATATTATTATTTCAGCTAGTTGCTAGTTTAGTTTAAGTGGAAGTACTAAAATAACTAAAACTAAACAAACAAAAACAAAATTACAATTTAATAAAAACTGAAAAAACAAACTAATAAAAATGCCAAAAGTGGACAACAAAATTACTAAAATTTTTAACTAAAATTAAAATGAAAACAGAAAATCTACAAAAAAAAAATCTAATTCAAAGTATTAACAAAAATAATAATATCAATGATACTAAAAAACACTGGTCCACCATGAAGAGGAACATGAGTCTTCATCCAATGTGAGTGAACTAAATAGGTCTGTCAAAAGCACCGTTTGCTTTTTTATTTATTTTAGTTCCCAGTGGATCAAAATAAAAGGCTTTCATTATTTATTAGTCCATTATTTTCCGAGAACATGTTTTGGTTTTGCTGGTGTTTTTGCCCTCAGCTGGAAGCCCTTGCGCTGCCACTCTTGATTAGTTTATCACCATCGATTCTTCCATTTGTGTGTGAATATTAATAGCGTCACATGTGCCAATGACAGGACGTGTGTGTGTGTGTGTGTGAATAAAACTGACTAGGATTGACAGTTTTAAAGCATGTTATGGACCGCTGCCGTAAATCTGAATGTTAAAGTCATTAAGACTGAAGTTCAAAGTGGTTTGTCAGGGCAACAGGGCTGTTTCGATACAGGAAGAGATTGTTGTCTGACCTCAGCTGCATCATTGCCACAACACCACAGCCGTCCCGGGGCAAAATCAATGATGCTCAATGAGAATTCAAATACGCCTGTGAACAAGAGTCGCACACAGAACCGCAACCTAAACTCAATGTGGCATTTAACCTGCGAATCTCAGTTTCCTGCCAGATCAATAAACACTCATTTCCCATCATTGCTCAGAAATGATGGTCTTCATTCAACATTAGCGATTCATCATTTTGAATTTCATCATGTTTAGAAGTGACTTCAGCCAGTGCCATGCAAAAAAAAAGTATGTTTATTAAATCCTATTTATTGATATCAAGATATATTAATATTTATATGATGTTATGCATAAATCATGATGCAAAAAAATTTAATATATATGTAGGCCTATAATAATGTAGTGGTTATTCACTGTTTAAACATCCCTCAATGGAGAAAGATGCATTTTGCCTGCAGAATGGTCTAGTTATGACATAACTACTACCTAACTGATGAAGCTAACCAGCCAAACAACACTGAGTCAGATGTTGTATTATTATTAGCTATATTACCACGTGATAGATGAATCTGCATCAAAATAACATCGATTTTGATGTCAACGGCAACTTTTATTTTTAACTAAAACTACACTCTAAAAAATTCTGGGTTGTTTCAACCCAACTTTGGGTCAAATATGGACTAACCCAACGTTTGGGTTAAAAATATAATGTTAAAATTTAACCCAATGGTTGGGTATTCCATATTTGACCCAAAGTTGGATTGAAACAACCCAGCATTTTTTAGTGTGTATAACTAAAACAAAACACATTTTTTCTCATTTTTGTTTAGTTTAGGTTGAATTACTAAAACAAACTATAATTAAAGTGACTGCCTGACCTTGCTGTCTGCAACACTATCAGAACAGACCTGTGGCACATTTTTGGGTTAATACATTTACACATTTTTGTATTAAAGTACCATAAATGGACCCATGTAACACAGGCAAAACTGCAAAATTGTGTTCTCACACACAATTCATATTATCAAAGAGATTCTGTCTGCTGGCCATAACACATTCAAGTGCAACAGTTGCGAAACAGACAGATTTTCAATTCAAACACAAAGATACAAAAAAAAAAAAAAGGTGTCTTTGAAAAGTTTACTTCTTCATCATCCTCATGCACGGGCAACAGTTTAAAGTTATCAGTTCAATGTTCTGTACGTCTTCAAGGTCGCACTGCTGGATTGTCAGACAGGTAGATTGCATAATTGTGAGCTGCACAGCTGTTGAATTATTGAAAACGGACGGGAGCGTAGTGGAATTTTGATGAGTTTGTGTAAAGTAGTGTCTCAGGAATATGCCGTAGCAGGGAGTTTATTCATAGCATGTGTGTTGTTTTCCACCTGTCACTGTATGGATTTCCAGCTCCCCATAATCAATATATTGATTCAAAGAATGACTGGAATAATCATTCTGGCTTTTCTTGAGCACACTGCTTTATCAATGTGCATTTTAGACAATGACTTCCATGCAGGGTGTCTTTGTGGTGCGTTAGTTAAAGCTTAGGGCTGGTAACCAGAAGGTTTCTGGTTCGATCTCCATAAGGAATAAGCCACCATCAGGCAACCTTAGGTTACTCTGGACCGTCCCTCTTGGTGGACAGATTATATATTTCATCCATTTTAATATTGGATTACATATATTAAATATTTCTTTTTTTCTATGCATTTTTATTTTTAGCATTTATTAGCATTTTTTATCAGTGTTTATCTTTGGGAATCAAAACCCAGGACCTTGCTTTTTTATTATTTATTTTATAATTTTTCTTTTCTTTCCTTTTTTTATTTATTTTATTGTTTAGTGGATTACATATATTTATAGTAAATATATTTTTATTTCTAATTTATTTTTATATCTTATTTTGCTTTAAAATGTGCATTTTATTTGTTCTTTTACTTTTATTTCTTATCGGACTATATAAAGCATTCGCACTATGAGTGTGCCTATATAAAATAATGTGCCTTGCCTTTTATTATTTTTCTTAGTATGTTTTATTATTATTTAGTTTTTTTATTATCTTTTGCTTTCGTTTTTTCAATGGATTTTAATCCAATTTTTATATGTAATTACATATATTATCTTTTTTTTTTTTGCATGTTTTATTCTTAATTTTTTTTATAAAGTAGAATTTTGGCAGATGTATTATATTTGTTTTGTTTGTGATATTTTATTTTTCTTTACTTTTTACAAATTATTTTGTGAATTATTAAAGATATATATATATATATATATATAAAGAAGTTATTTTAATTATCTTGCGATAACATAATATGTGAACGTTTTTATTTCTTCCTATTTTAGTATTATTTTAAATTTTATCCTTAAAGTGCCCATGAAATCAAAATTAAAGTTTTTTGGGTGTTAGTATCAATATGTTAGTCTTAAGGTTATCCATAAGGCAGTGTGCTCCAAAACAGTGAAAAAAAAATTGCATTTAGAAGATAAGCATTCAAAGCTTTCAGTTCGTCACTTCCACCAAAACGGCTCAACAATCTTTTTGACGTCACATCGTACTTCAGCTTCTCATCAAACTTTCTGTCCAATCAAATGCTCTCTAGAATCCCAAGCCCCGCCCCCTACACTATAAAATAGACGCTGCAGCTGAAATCGGTCACTTGTTCACAGAAATAGTATTTTCTGTACAGTGAATGGCACGTAGTGCACTATATAGGGGACAGGGAACGATTCAAACAGTGTAAATATGCTTTCCGTTGAGGAAAAAAAGAAGTCTAGTTTTGCACTGTGTCACGCTAACCACCGCACCGCACACACACTCTGCTCTGGTCCAGAGACACGATAGCATGGAGCGGATCACATGCGCGAGTCGGTGCAGACCACAAAATGTAACGGAGCTATTTGAATTCTACACAGAATGCTATATTTTATAGCAATATGGATGAGATTGTGGCTGGCAAATGTGGCTTTACGGAGCTCAACGGCTCTGAACGGCTCTAGCCCAAGCTGTGATATAAACGAACGCTATTGGCTATTTTAAAAAGGGGCGGGGCTGCTTGATATGTCCCGCCCTGTCTTCCTGTTTCAGTTAAAATGACGTCAGCACATAGAGTAACGCTGCGTGTTTCTAAGAATTTCGGGGGACCTTTAAATGATGTAAAATGCTAATTTTATTTGTATTTTCTTTTTCTTTCTATTTATCATGGCTATATAAAGCAGAATTGTGCACAAAATGTGCTATATAAATAAATGTGCTTTGTCTTTTCTGACACCACAAGTGTATACAGAAACAGGCAAAAACAAACTCCAGCCAAAAATAAAGAAAAAATACTGCTATATAGCAACTGGACGAGTCGCAGATTTGGATTAAAGTTTCCAAAAAAAGCATTCCTTCATCATGAAGTCTAAGGTTTACAGAGCTGTATTCTGGCAAACCCATCTACATCTAGTTGTTTTGGCCTCATCTGACCCACTGCAAACTGTAACCTTATGTGACCCTGGACCACAAAACCAGTCATAAGGGTCAATTTGTTAGGATAGGACAATATCTGGCCAAGATACAAATATTTGAAAATCTGGAATCTGAGGGTGCAAAAAAAATCTAAATATTGAGAAAATCACCTTTAAAGTTGTCCAAATGAAGCTCTTAGCAATGCAAAAAAATTAAATTTTGATTTATTTACGGTAGGTAATTTCCAAAATATCTTCATGGAACATGATCTTTACTGAATATCCTAATGATTTTTGTCATAAAAGAAAAATCGATAATTTTGACCCATACAATGTATTGTTGGCTATTGCTCCAAATATACCCCAGCGACTTAACACTGCTTGTGCTCCAGGGTCACATATCAGCCTGAACATCTCACTCACCCTGCTGAGCTGCTGCAGCAGTCGATGGTTTTGTTCTGACAGCTCGCTGATGGCTCGGCTCTTGTCGCGGTCGGCCTCACGCAGCTGCACCTGATGTCTCTCTAGCTCCCCCTGCAGGTGTTGCACATCTGTCTCCAGTTCGGCCACCCGGCCTTCCCACTCGCCCTCACGACTCTCCAGACGCCGCCGCAGCTCGTGCTTCTCCTGCTCCAGGAGCTGGAAGAGAAAGACCTGGGTCACTGACATTTACTGAGGAAATCACTGGATTTACCAAAGTTTGTCAGGTTAGTGGCATCAAATCTTTAGTAGATATTCATAGTTTTGCACTTAGTAGCAAATAAACTAGTATTATAATAAAACAACCAAAACTACTGTTTTGAACTTTTATGTTCAAAAGGTTTGGGGTCAAAATTAATACTTTTATTCAGTAAGGATTCATTCAGAAGTGACTGTAAGCGGATCATAACCCAAAGGTTGCGGGTTCGAGTCTTGTACCGGCAGGGATTGTAGGTAGGGGGAGTGAATGAACAGCGCTCTCTTCCACCTTCAATACCACAACTGAGGTGCCCTTGAGCAAGGCACCGAACCCCCAACTGCTGCCCGGGCGCCGCAGCATAAATGGCTGCCCACTGCTCCGGGTGTGTGTTCACGGTGTGTGTGTGTTCACTGCTGTGTGTGTGCACTTAGGATGGGTAAATGCAGAGCACTAATTCCGAGTATGGGTCACCATACTTGGCCACATGTCACGTCACACTTAAAGACATTTATAATTTTACAAAAGGTTTGAAAGTTCTATTCATCAAAGAATCCTGAAGAATACAACGTATCACATTTTCCACAAAAATATGAAGCAGCACAACTGCTTTTTAACATTGATAATAATCAGAAATGTTCCTTGAGCAGCAAATCAGCATATTAGAATGATGTCTGAAGGACTGGAGTAATGATGCTAAAAATGCAGCTATGATCGCAGCATTAAAATATTTTTGAAATATATTACAATAGAAAACAGTTATTTTAAATCGTAATAATATTTTACTTTTTTTTTTTTATGTATTTTAGATCAAATAATTGCTGCTTTAGTAAGCATAAGAGACTTTCATTAAATAAGAATATTTGTGAAATATAGTACTTTTGGACAGACAGAATTTCAAATTAAATTTCTGTGTTCTATGATCTGATTTTTCTCCATGCTGGCAAACTGTTGTGGCATCAAAAGTACCCACCAGAACCCTTTCAAAAGTATTAAACTGCACCATTTAGGTACTAAAATCTACCATTTAAGTACTAATATGTATACTCTTAAGGTACTACTCTAGGGATAAATGTGGTACAATGCTAGTCCATGATAGCCAGACATCCAGATGTCATGGTCTGAGTTCTCATGTCATAAAGGGTCAGTCAGGTTGAGTCCCGGGCACCTCTGAGAGCTCTTGCTATAATTGCAGAAAATGAAATCTGGCACTGATTAAGAGCCATGAAATCCACTGTGAAGGCTATCAATGCAATTAACTGTTAGAAGTTATTTCAGTGCTGATTATTTGCTTTTGTAAGAGGGTGAAGGATTTCTCAAATTAATCTGAAAGTATGAGTAAAGAAAAAATAGCAAACTCGGACATGGATTAAGACAAGAGGTTTAAGTCAAAGATGTGAACTGGGCAGGAGGGAGAGTTGCATGGAGAAGCGTCTGGGCCTCAGACGGGTGAAGAGAGCCAAAGCACATTAGCTTTGCTTGCAGCATTGCTGAAACGATCATAAGAGCCCATACAGATCTGAACCAGATTCAACGTCTTTACACAGTCTACATTCAGTGACAGTAAACGCTTGGGTCTTGACAAACAGCCATTAGCTGTGGTTCTAGTGGTTTCCTCATGCCATTCATCGTCATAGACATGATTTTTTTATTTTTATGACTGTATAAAAGTGTTTATAACCTAGTATGAGTCTTAAAAACCATTTGCTTTTAGGATTTATGCATATTTTTGTGCAATTAGAAACAGTTTTGAGCACAGCTGCAGCTGGGAACTCTTCAGCATGAGGAAGAAACTGGAGACTAACCGTTGGAGACTAAATGTGTTCGACTCATTTAAGTGATTATGATACATCTTGATTAATAATTAAAAAGCAGACTGACTGCATACCCATGTAAACAACACATGCCTGTGAAATCAATCACAGCTCTGGAGTATTAAATTACACTCGTAAAAATAAAGCTTCATGATTTAATTGATTATTGATATTTTGGGGGTTTGCTTTTCATTTTTCTTATTTTCAGGAACACAAAGCATCTTGATATGCTGTTGTTGTTCTTTTCAATGATTATAAAATAAACTATTTTTTTATCAACGTCAATAAAGTGGAACATTTTATATATATCTAATTAGAATAATCCCAATTATATAAAGTGTGCTATTTGTTGTTCGCCTTTAATTTAGGCTATTTTTTATATCTTATTTTATAATCGATTATATATACAACTTAATAAACTAAACACGTATAGAAGTTTTGGTTGTTTTAAATAGGCTACAATGAAAAAAACTTGATTCAGTGCATACTGATAATTTTTTTTATTAATATCTAAATAAAGTAAGTATTATAGATTATTATAAATCTATAGAAATTTGAATTATCAACCAATTCTTAAACTCTACCATGATTGTACTTGCGTATATTTGTTTGTATGTTATATAGAAAATAATATATAGATAAAATACAATATTCTAAACTAACAAACTCATTCCCATCCACCAACTTCCCAGATTGCACTGGGCATGAAAACGTAGTACGTTTGCATTTGACTGGATTTTTATTTACATTGTTGTTGTTGATTTTTATCATCGTTTGGAGTAGTACCTTATTGTCTGTGAGCTCAGGATACGTTAGCTTTAATTAAAAAACTGTTATTTGTTACCCTAGTCGTATTTCATGTACCAAAAGTTGATATCTGTGTCAGAAATAGCTATAGTAAGTTGTAACCAACTTGAAGAATCCAATGGCAGAAAGTCCCAAAGACTTTCTTAAAATGCAAACTGTTGGCAGTGTATGGACTCAAATATAGTTTTCAAAAAATATAGTTCCTCACCTCCAGTTTGTCGTTTAAATCCTTGGTCATTTTGTCATATTGCTTTGTGAGGTCTTGGTTCCGTTCAAGTAGAGCTTTGCCCAGTTTAGCAGCGAGGACCAAGTCCTTCTCTTTCTGCCGGAAGAGCGACAGTAGGTCAGAATCCTGTCCGCTCACAGGTGTCTCTGAGGCGGATACCTCCAGATCCTCCTCCCGTTCGCGGGTGAGCATGGCCAGCTCCTCCTCCAGAGCCATGCCGAGCCCCCCGGGCGCGGTGTGTAGCAGCGTGAGGGTCTGGTATTCCCCGGCGGAGTCTGGCGAGCTTTGACGGCTGGGATCGAGCGCTCGGTCCATGCGGTCGCTGTCCAGCTGCGGTGGTGCTGAAACCGCGCTGCGCAGATCGAGGCAGGACGCGGACATCGCCGGAAACACGACAGATCGAGCGCTTTAGACCCGGTGAGCCCGCTTTAGTCCTGGCCTGGGTCCAGGTGACCTGCTTGGCTCTGGGTCGATGATAACGCCATGGAAATGGATAAATCGTATCCAGTATGATTATATGCGCTTTATCTGGTATCCGGTGACAATTAATTGATCACTGAGCCCAATAAAATCCATCAAGCCTCGCGAATCTGTGTATAACACTCTCGAGATGGCTGATCTTCACGTTAACCCCCTTGATGATCACCGTCCAGTCGTTGTGTCCACTCCAGAGCACCGGGGTCCCGGTTATTCCCCATTATTGTCGCCCCTAACTCACATCCCTGGCCTGTACAACACCCAAATACACGGATTTGCATCCGAGACGAGATCCTACCAACATCTCTGCGCCCGTGACGTGGCTAATAAACAGCCTCATCGGAGCAGATCATGTGTGGATGTTTTTTTTTTTTTTTTTTTTTCTTTTTTTTTCTTTCTTTTTTTTTTTTGATAACGCCATATGCTATAGAAGAACTGGGTGAAAGACATATGAATGTTGCTGGTGTGTTGGGGAACACAGTACGTCCTTGAAGGTTAATGACCTCGCATTGATAAGGTCAAAACTGGCCTATTCATCATCTATATTATTTGATTGATCCAATACAGTTATCATATTTAGCAAACAACTAATGCATTTTTTTTAAATATTAGGGTTCATATAGTTAATTTTCCATGTGACAACAATTTCAAGATATTTTAGCTGTCTGTTCATTCCTCTCTTATTAATAGTTTATAGTTTTTATTTTCTATGCATTAAATATTTATAATTAGAAAGTTAAATGAATCCAATTATTATATAGTAACACTATGTCATTATTAATTATTATCCAATTCTATTCATGTATAAGAGTTTTAAATGATAATAATTTATGCAATTTATGTCTACAATTTATTTTAATTTGTTTATTTTATCTTTAAAAAAACATCTTGCGTGTGTACAGGCTGATTATTATGACAGTAATGATAATCTAATAAGAATTATTATTTAAATAAAAAACTTAATGGTCTCATAATAGTATTTATTATTTGTGTTTTAATTTTTAGATGGAAATTGTAGGATAATATACATTAAAACAATTTCAACGAATGTCACATCTACAGCAATGAATTACTAAACACATTAAGCTGTTTTGTTTTGTGTTATTTGTTTATTTATATATGTAATTGTTGTAAAAAATATAGTTGAGTTCAAATGGTTTCAAACTTCATTTGATCACTAGACAAGCGTGCTAAATGACAGGAATGTAATTAACATGACAGCACACATTCATGACTTCAGTCATTGTGTTTTGAAAGGGTTTGACCTCGTTATTACACAGTGGGGTTTCAGCATGAACATACAAACACCAGATTACAAACATCCAGATTACTGAAAACATTCCACAGCAGCAGAAGCAGAACATCTGTCGGGAACGCAGGATTCACTTCCACTCCCTTTGGCTCATCCTGGTGATCCCATCTGCTTGAGTGTCCGGATCTAACGGATCTCATTTAATCTCATCTCACAGTGTTCACAGAGTTCAATCATCCCAGTAGTGTAAGACATGCTTCAGTGCACCTGTTTTCTAATGGTTCAGTGCTGCTCCTGTAGCATGTGATGCATGTGTTTCAGTGAGACAGGAAGAATTAGTGAGTATTGAGAAACAAAGACTTCACTTGTGGACCATAATATTGACATACAAAGGAAAGTGGGTCACTGTCATTCCAGAGCACAAACCGTCCGATCACTGTAGGGTCATTTACTGAAGGATGAACGGCAGAAACAACATGTTTGTAGGAGCTGGTGCTTCAAGGGATTGAGGCTGCCTTTGTAATCCTTGTGATTAAAGCACAGTCGAGATGATCAGTCTGCTGAGCTTTTGTAAGAGTTAGTCAATGCACCGCAAAATGCCATGCCATCTTCCAAACGTACAGATAGTTATTATGATATACCAACTTTTATGCATGATAACACTCGGAACCAGTTAAGTGAGAAAATAAATAATGGTAACATTTTACTTAAAGCCTTTATGTATTATGCATTAATCATAATGTATATTATAATGAAACATTAACTGCATAATATTTGCTAAATAAGCATTATAGTACTGTATACGATTCTTGTAATTGAAATTGGTTGTTTGCCATCTTATTTAGAAATCTATTTTCTGAAGGTGTAACAGTGAATAGATAAGTAGATGAATGTATTAATTATTATGTGGTTATGAATATTCATACGTATAAGGTGCATTATATAGATATAACTAATGCATTAAAATACTTTTATAATGCACTATAATATAAAGGCTTCAAGTAAAGTGTTACAAAATGATAAACTACAATAATATTAAATGATAGAAAAAGTAAAGATACGAGCCAGAGTAAACAAACTACTGTACAGACTGCGGAAAAATACATAGTAAATAATAAAATAAATTATTTTTTCCCCTTTTTTAAATATTCTGAAATAACATAAATTATAATATTCTGACGACATAATATGAACTTATAAACAATAATTTGATGCTGTAAATGACAGAGTAAAATATTATAAACTAAATAAGTAAATGAAGCATATAAAAGGATGCAATGAAATAAATAGTTATAAAATAAGTAATCAAGCAAATCAATCAATCATCAATCAATCCAATCCAAATCAATCAATCAAATCAATCAATGCAATCAATGTCTGCCAAAAGACGTTTTCATACAAATTTTTATTAAACCCCAAAATAGCTGTATTTTTTCATTATATTATTATTATTATTAGTAGTATTTCCAAGATGACATTGTAAAGGCTGCTCGTCTGAAAAACTCTAGGCAGTATACAGTATTTGCTGTGCAGTAAGCGGGACCCAAGTATTCCAATGTAAACAATCATGATGCTAATCACAGACATGAAGAACAATACTGCCATCTGGTGGAAAACAAGTGCTCGACAGAAATTCTACAAATTGCTGAATATTTCTCTTGTGGGTCAGCCTTAAAAAGTACAAGAGTAATACATTTATTCATGAAGATAAATTGAATAATTAATATATTGCCTAAATAGTTGCACCAGTGTTTAAGGCAACATCCTACACGCCAAAGCAATATCCTTTGAATGCATGTTAATCTGTACATTACTAGACATTTAGCTGCATCAGTACAATGAAAATATTCAATAGATTATTTGCTTATGCTGTTCAGCAACATGTGAATCAATTTACATACTGTATCACATTTTCAGTTTAATGTTATTTAATTTGATTTCAGCACTTGTTTTCTGTCGCTCTTGAAAACTCTGGAGGACGAGAGCTCTTAAATGTCCTGATGATTATTATTCCAGTCTGATTGATTTATGATGCATTTGTGGAAGCTCTTTGCTGAATGCATTAGCGTTTATATAATGCTCTGAGTCATAGTCCTGAACTTGTGACTATCCCAGCTCTCTTCTACAGGCCTAAGAGAAAATACAACGATTTTCAGTGCTGTTATACAATCCATACACAATCCACAATCACGGTTTAAGAGGCGGGCCCTGTTAAGTAAGCAAATTAGGGTGTCCTTTAATACACAAGATTGATATACTTATTCGAAGAACCCCAATATTTCTAGGCAGTTCCTTCAACACTCCTTGAGGAGTGTGCCGCTCTTGCTTGCCTTAGCGAACACATCCTTCTCACCAAAGACATTCTGCTGTTGGAGTGCCTAGTCAAGAGCAAAATCAAAGGATTTATTTGGGGAATGGTCATAAAGCCAGCCGCTGCTGGGAACTTCCTCCTTCACTAAACCGAATGGTGTTTGCACACGGTGTAACTGCTTCGTGGGCTTCTAGAGCCAGTTATAAGTCTATAGTGAATGGGCGCTGCCTGAAGATAAATTACAAAATTGTCCTGTACACTCTGTTGAGGTGGAGGATGGGAACGGGGCAATGATTGACTAGGCCAGGTTACAGTGACGGAGCTGCGTCCCAATGACGCACGAACACTTGCTATCGCCTCACTACACTAGCCTAGGGGCCTCTCATAATTTATGTCCGGGAAAAAGTATCCTTTATTTCAGTATATCAACTAAAGTGGTCCTACTTCTGTGAGTACATCAATCAAGGCACCAACCAGGGAGTTTTAAGTCTTTGGGGTCGGTTAATAATTTGTGAACAGTCATGGCTCACAGGGTAATCAAAAAGTGCTAACAGTGCCCTATCTCAATGAATCAAAGGAGAATGTATGGTGAACACTGCCAAGTCACGAATCAACTCAAATCACTCGCAAAGGTGGGTCTGCTCCGGAGCCTCAAAATGGTCGCTCGTGTGGTTGTTCACGATTTTCAACTATTGCTATACCCACCATGGGGATACTGCTAGAACTACTGACAGTTGTCTCAGAAGACAATCATTGACAACCCTTATCACAAGGAGGGTACGCCACAAACTTCATTTGCCAAAGACGCTGGCTGTGTTTCCTGTCAGAGGTGCTGTTTCCTGCCATGGTACACGCGAAGAAAGTTGAGTGTAGATACTTTTTCTGCCTTTATATTATACCTGTAAAGTTTGTTTAAATGGTTAAGGCAATTGTTTATATACATTAATTTATGTTACGTTTGCAGAGTTCTACATAATAGTGACATCAGCATTTGTAACATTTATATCAAACTTATATATAACTGTATTGTCATTGAAGGATAAAGTGTGGAGAAAAAGTGATAACCAACCGAAGATCAACCACTAAGCCTCAAATGAGGATTGTCAAGCAAAATCGAGTGAAATTTGAGTGAACTTCACAAGGAATGGAATGAGGCTGGGGTCAAGGCGTCAAGAGCCACCACACACAGACTTGTCAAGGAATTTGGCTACAGTTGTCATATTCCTCTTGTTAAGCCACTCCTGAACCACAGACAAGTCAGAGGCGTCTTACCTGGGCTAAGAACTGGACTGTTGCCCAGTGGTCAAAAATCCTCTTTTTCAGATGAGAGCAAGTTTTATATTTAATTTGGAAACCAAGGTCCTAGAGCCTGGAGTAAGGGTGGAGAAACTCATAGCCCAAGTTGCTTGAAGTCCAGTGTAAAGTTTCCGAAGTCAGTGATGATTTGGGGTGCCTTGACGTCTGCTGGTGTTGGTCCATTGTTTTTTTTTTTGAAAACCAACGTCACTGCAACCGTTTACCAAGAATTTTTGGAGCACTTCATGCTTCCTTCTACTAACCAGCTTTTTGAAGATGCGGTTTCATTACTCTCCCTCAGCAGAGTTGTGGCACCTTGCCCACCTACCTCAAAAGCCACCAAAAAGTTAGGCTAAAATAACCATGGCGGATTGGATGTGCTAATCGCTGGCCACGCAACTCACCCAGACCTGAACCCCACAGAAGAATCTATGGGGTACTGTCACGACGGATAATGGAGAAACAAAGCCGACGCCAAAAAGATGCCCCTTAGCTGAAGGCCACTGCAAATGAAACCTGGGCTTCCAACCACCTCTAGCAGGCCAACAACTGATCGCCTCCATGCCACGTCCGAATTGATGGCAGTGATTAAAGCAAAAGGAGCCCTATTCAAGTATTGAGTACATTGTCAGTAACTGACATACTTTCCAAAGGCCAACAATTCACTACCTTTTTTTTTTTATTGGTTTTATGAAGTAGTCTAATTTGTTGAGATAGTGAATTGGTGGGTTTTTGTTAATGTGAGCCAAAATCATCACAATTAGAAGAACCAATGACTTAAACTACTTCAGTCTGTGTGCCTTGAATTTATTTAATACACGAGTTTCACAATGTGAGTTCAATTACTGAAATAAATGAAATTTTCCACAACATTCTAATTTATTGAAATGCACCTGTATATCTTTATCACTATGGTACTGAACCTGTAGTATTATGAATTATATAAGGGTATTTTGTTCATTCATAACGGATATGATTAGCACTCCTCTCCCTTTTGTGTTACAATATATAAAGGGCTTTAGTTGACTGGTATATATGACTTTCTTTCTTTCTTCTATTCAGACTCAGTCCGTCGGGAGTATTATATAAAAATTCAGTCTTTGATCTGTTCTAAGACTGTGTTCCAGGTCTACTCAGCGGGTAGTTTGCATGCTCATTCCAAAAAGCATTATTCTAAAAAGTCACCCATACCTAAAAAAAGTGTCTCACCGCATTGAACAAAACCGGCTCCGGAGGGTGAACAAAGGCACTTCTTGTACAGCAAATCGATGCATTTTTGTGTGTAAGAAAAATTATCCATTTCAAAACACTTAAGACTCCCTTGAAAGGTAGCTTGACACTCTCATGTTATACACACTGGAAGCGTCTCCAGGGAATGAACGTTATGGAGTTCCGGACTTTGTGCATTGCACCGCTCAGAAGTGATCAAGTTGTAGTCGCAGCGGATGAGATCAAAACAACCAACCGGTCACTAGTGAAGTACAAAACGAGGATTTGTAAGTGAATAAGGGGAGGATTCGTGTATAAGCCATAGAGCATGAACTGGTTTCTTCCTTGTGCGATAACACAAAGAAATGGGCGAACACTCTGTTGCTGTCCTGTTTGCTCCCTTTGCATCAACGCATTGTGTATTTTCACGAGACCACCGGCGCAATGCGTGTTCACTGACTCTCAGTACGTCATGCTCCTCTTGTAGACCGACACTGCTTCTGTGTTACAACGTAGTCATGCGCAAGCTACCTTAAGTGATACTACGTTTTGAATATGAATATTTTTCTTACAAAACCGCATCGATTCACTACAGAAGGCCTTCGTTCACCCCCCCCCCCCCCGGACCGTGTGATATCACTTTTTTTTTATGGATGGGCACATTTTATTTAACTTGTTTTGGACTGAAGCAATGCAACACCCGCTGCAATGATAGAGCTTGAAAGATCATAGACAATTTTTATATAACTCCCGACTGGATTCGTCTGAAAGAAGAAAGTCATATATACCTAGGTTGACTTGAGGGTGAGTAATTTATGGACTAATTTTCATTTTTGGGTGAACGAAACCCTTTAGCTGCGGACATTGAGTGCATGAAGTGTCCAACATTCCACACTTCATTAAGTGCATTCATCCGGTTATTAAGTGCCGCACTTTTTCTTTTTGTAATTTTCAGTGGGAACGCACTACTCACACTATTTATACTACAAATAGTCATAGAATAGTGCATAAGTACACGATTTGGGATGCACCTACAGTGTAACTATGCGGCAGAGCGGTCCATTAACGACGCAATTGTATGACGTGATAGTATGTCCCAAATCTTGCCTACTCTTCTACTACACACTCAAAAGTGTGTACGTTTTCCTCACCAAAAAAGTACCTACTTTAAGGGCGTAGAATAAGTAGGCATATTGGGACACAGCAATAGACTCATATAGCTATTGGAGCTCCGCTCAGCCAAATAAATATATTCAACTGATAGTTGCAGCTAACTAATTTAATTGTGTAATAACATTTTGATAATATAATAAACAAAACTATAATAATATAGACTAATATAATAAACATAAAAAGAAAATGTTATTATATTAACTAAATTCAGTGAAATCGGTTATGAAGTGAATGACGCAAATGACTCGCTCAAAAAGATTCAGCTGAATTTACTGAATAAATGATTCAGGACTCTTGGAACTCGCTCAGACCCATATAAAGGTCATATGATGTTGCTAAAATTAACATTATTTTGTGTATTTGGTGTATTGAAATGTGTTTATACGGTTTAAGGTAAAAAAAAAAAACACATTATTTTTCGTGGTTTCCATATACTGTTCATTATTGTTTCTCTTCTATGCCCCGCCTTTTTGAAACGCGCCGATGTTTACAAAGCTCATCGTTCTAAAAAGCGAGGTGTGCGGTGATTGGCCAGCTATCCAGTGCGTTGTGATTGGCCGAATACCTCAAGCGTGTGACGGAAATGTTACGCCCCTTACCATACGGTTGATGCCGTGTCCCAGCCGGAGTGACTACACAAAAACATTAAAACCCATTACAAAAAAGGCATTTGTTGCATACAGTGGGGACATAATTACAGATTATAATTATAACGGATTATAATGTCTCATTTTATCTCGCGTTTGCGTTGGCATTGGCATATCGCAGCCACGTAAACTAAAAAAAAAAAAAAAAAAAAAAAAAAAAAAACCTCTGTCTGCATTTGTTATCAGAGAAATGACAAACAACAAGCCATACTCTACACTGCCCAAAACTCGCGTTTGATTCATCAGTGGCAAATCCTTTAAATATGAAAACGTACTTACAGACTGTGATTCAGAACTGCCGGCATTTTAGTCTAACCTTACTCTCCCAGGATCAGTAAACAGTCCTTCATAAAATGTGCCGGCGATCCACAGCACGAAAGTTGATGTATTTCCTCAGCGACCAGCCACATATAACCCCTCTTGCATGACGAAGCGGATCTCCCTTTGGGAAGACCAACAAAGTAGTCTTCACCTTTTACAACGCAAACCCCGCAGACCTAGCGTACGAGCCGAGCCCCTGGCTTTATCACGTGAGACTTGACTCAGCGGGCAGAGTGATCTGAGGCGGCGGGGCGTCGAGAACTGCGAATCCAATTCGCCTGGCCTCTGTGAAACGGTGAAATCCTGATCGGCGATCCACAGCCTAAGTTGATGTATTCCCTCAAAGCTGAGCCAGCACAGATCAGCTCCAGGCTATTGACGAAGCGGATATCCGTCCTCTTCTTTGAAGACCAAACACAGTTAGTTCTTCCGCTTTCCCATCGAAACACATAGCGTCTTACAACGACATGGCGGCAGCGGCAAACAAGTGACTACTGATGCCAAGAATAAAAGTTACGCCTCTCTTCTTTTGTTACTCGCTGTGGGGACACATTGCCCGCCTGGCATTATTGCAAACTTCCCACTAGTGAGGGTAGTATTTCTTATTGCGGGGGGGTTCTGCCTTGTGCTTTAGAACGGCCATTTTGTAGTATAATAAACCGATCTTAGCGACTATTGATAAAGACTTAGTCTCTTGGATTTCGAGTGACTTTAGCTTTTTGCCAACTCTTCAGTCTTCTTTCCTACATGCTCCAAGAGCTTGGTAACACTCAAAGTCGAGAAAGGAAAAAAGGGTAATCGCATCTATATGACACCACTTTTAAATCATTTTTATTCAGAGTCAGGTCCTTTGTCTCTGCATATCGCTGTGCCTCTCAATTTCAACGTTTTGTTTTAGCGCTATGACTTTGCAACCTGTTCGTATCATCCTCGTGTTTGTGTTTGCGTTACCTTTTGCTTGTCAACTTCACATTCTTCGGCTCTTTCGGTCTCGGTCGTTTGCTATTATTTCCAATGGCAGAGTGAAAATAAAGAAAAAAAAATCATACACATTTCGGATGTGCTAACAGCACCTGATGCTTCGCGTGAGATATTGCTTTGTAGTTATTTCTCATCCCTATTGATTATTTTGGGGACATAATGAACTACTCCGCAACGAGAAATGACTAACACTTACCTAACCCCCACATCAACCATCTTTTTGATAGAGCTGCCGGAGAGACTTTTGTTTCTTGCTTGTCTGAAGGCCCATCCACCCTTAATTTAACCCAAACCCACTGCCCGACTGGTCAATTACTCCTTTCTTTCTCTTTGCCTCACTCCCCTCTCTGCTGTCCTCAATTGTTCAATTTGCCTTCAACCTCTTCCTCGCTTTATTGACAGCACACTTTCTTTCATATCACAGCATTACACCTTTTCAGTAAAATGCAAGATTTACAAAAGTGGATCCACTTTAAATGCTACCTGTTTAATCTGTTTTTCATATTCTGCTTCAGTTGTTCAGGCTCCAATAAATACTGCATTCAAAAATAAATATTTCTATTAAAATTAATATAATTTTCTCAATTACTGTTCACAGTGATCACATCACTATTGCTGGATAATGAATATCAGTCTATTTCTCACCCGAAGCATCATATGACTTAAAAATTCTTATGTGTTCAATTCATATGGACTACATATAATACATTTGTAATACATTTATGTGTTTTATGTCTCTTTTCGAGGTTGACATGGTTTCTATAAGTTGTGTGGAGATTCTTAAAAAAACTAATTTTGTTATATATTAGGCTAAATTATGAATTTATTTTATCCCTTTAAAGGTATTTGACAAATCATCCCAGAATGCCATCTGACTGCCAAACAATCAGTTTGGGTGAGTTATCTCTTAAAAACATCCATATGACATTTGCTATTTTCAGCCATGCTATGCATCATAATTGACAAGCTATGATGTAAATGGGATATGACGTAACTGTAGCCCTAAACAATCTATTCTTAAAATAGAAATAGAAATGGCACTTTTTCCCCCCTATGTCCACCATTTCCCTTATAAATGCTCATCTGTCATTGGCTCAGATAACAGCACTAGCCTGTTGCCTGGTAACATTGCTAAAATGCTTGTGTTTGAGAGAGAAACGCTGCTTTTGTGTCTCTGTCCCTTTTTTTTCTTTTTCTAACAATAATGTTTATGCTACACAACCATCTAAATTTCTAACAGTACACCCACTGATGATGATCTTTATATGTAACAATCAGTCTGGACATTATTCCGCAATCTGTTTTCTGTGGAATTATTTAGCAGCTTGATATGAAACATAATGCGAAAGCTGACAGGAAGCATCACGCCACATGCCAAAACTTTGTCACACTTCCCTGGCTATTAATGAACACTCTCTCCTCAGTCAATAAGTCATGGAATGATATACAATAACCTAGTCTTTCATTAAGAAATGTGTCGGTCTTTAGATGTGAAATTGACTAGGACAACTGCGGCTTTAATGAGTTTTGGCTGAGAATGAATTCATACCGAAGAGTTCCTGATGGCAGTGCCAACAGCAGCTAATGAACACGTTAATTTGCACAGTTGTGTTTGTCATCAATGAAAATAATCCAGATGTAACTCAGTTAATGCCAAAAAGGCAGCTTTACTCAGATGCTGGAGTCATTTCAAGAAAAACATGACAAGTCAGGAAGGATGAAACTCCAAATTTATGATGTCATTTTAAAGTTGTCAAACACCGAGCTTAATGGAGGGAGCAATGATCCTGTCATTATCTGAGATCATTAAGTATGTCATGGCAGGTTATAAATTATACAAATGCTTCATCAATATTTACAGAAACGGTGCAATCATTTTCTTTAGCTTTTGTCTGTCTGACTTATATATATACTGTAGATTGATATATGCTATAGATAGATATACTAGATAGACAGATAAATAGTGACAGATGTGTGATAGAGCGGTAGATAGCGTGTGACATGTAGATAAAGTGACAGATAGATAGATAGAGCGACAGAGCATGATAGATAGACAGATAGATAGAGTCAGATAGCGTGATAGAGAGCAGCAGATATGGTGAAAGGTAGATACAATGATAGATAGTGACAGAGTGCAATATGTAGATAGACAGACAGATAGATGGAGCGTCAGATATCCTGATAGAGCAACAGAGCGCAATAGGTAGATAGATAGATTGTCAAATAGTGTGATAGAGCAACAGAGTGTGATAGGTAGATAGAGCATCACATAGCATGATAGATAGAGTGACAGAGCAAGATAGCTAGATAGAGCGTCAGATAGCATAATCGATAAAGTGACAGAGTGCAATATGTAGCTAGACAGATGGATAGATGGAGCGTCAGATATCCTGATAGAATGACAGAGCGAAATATGTAGATAGATAGAGCAACAGAGTGTGATAGGTAGATAGAGTGACAGATGGATAGATAGAGCGACAGGTAAATAGAGTGCCAGATAGAGCGACAGAGTGTGATATGTAGATAGAGTGACAGATGGATAGATAGAGCGACATGTAAATAGAGTGCCAGATAGAGCGACAGAGTGTGATATGTAGATAGAGTGACAGATGGATAGATAGAGCGACAGGTAAATAGAGTGACAGATAGAGCGACAGAGTGTGATATGTAGATAGAGCATCACATAGCATGATAGATAGAGTGACAGAGCAAGATAGGTAGATGGAGCGTCAGATAGCATAATCGATAAAGTGACAGAGTGCAATATGTACATAGACAGACAGATAGATGGAGCGTCAGATATCCTGATAGAGTGACAGAGTGCAATATGTAGATAGACAGACGGATAGATGGAGCGTCAGATATCCTGATAGAATGACAGAGCGCAATAGGTAGATAGATAGATTATCAAATAGTATGAAAGAGCAACAGAGTGTGATAGGTGGATAGAGTGACAGATGGATAGATAGAGCGACAGGTAAATAGAGTGCCAGATAGAGCGACAGAGTGCGATATATATATAGAGCATCAGATAGCATGATAGGTAGATAGAGCGTCAGATAGCAGGATAGATAGAGTGACAGAGTGCAATGTGTAGATAGACAGACCGATAGATGGAGCGTCAGATATCCTGATAGAATGACAGAGGGCAATAGGTAGATAGATAGATTGTCAAATAGTATGAAAGAGCAACAGAGTGTGATAGGTGGATAGAGTGACAGATGGATAGATAGAGTGACAGGTAAATAGAGTGCCAGATAGAGCGACAGAGTGTGATATGTAGATAGAGTATCAGATAGCATGATAGATAGAGTGACAGAGTGTGATATGTAGATAGAGTATCAGATAGCATGATAGATAGAGTGACAGAGTGCGATATGTAGATAGAGCATCAGATAGCATGATAGATAGAGTGACAGAGTGCGATATGTAGATAGAGCATCAGATAGCATGATAGATAGAGTGACAGAGTGTGATATGTAGATAGAGTATCAGATAGCATGATAGATAGAGTGACAGAGTGTGATATGTAGATAGAGTATCAGATAGCATGATAGATAGAGTGACAGAGTGTGATATGTAGATAGAGTATCAGATAGCATGATAGATAGAGTGACAGAGTGCGATATGTAGATAGAGCATCAGATAGCATGATAGATAGAGTGACAGAGTGCGATATGTAGATAGAGCATCAGATAGCATGATAGATAGAGTGACAGAGTGCGATATGTAGATAGAGTATCAGATAGCATGATAGAGTGACAGAGCTCGACAGGTAGATAGATAGAACGACAGATAGCGTGATAGAGCAACAGATAATGTGATATATACAGCGGCAGAGTGTGATATGTAGATAGATAGATTCTCTAAAAATTCTCACAATATATGATATGGAAATAAAGACCTACATAAACAGTGAGGCACAAAATGTCTAAATTGTAATCAGATGTGGGGAGAAAAGATAAATATCAGTTCTGAGTGAGAAGGAGAGAGAGTTTCAACAGTGAGTCAGTCTGCTTGTATTACTGAGATTAAAGAGAGCTTCTGCAGTGGAGAGAGAGAGTGAGCGAGAGAAGGCTGTGCACGATTCACTGTCTTCTCTAGGATACAGCTCGCTTCCCTCCTCGTCTCAGTGCTCCTCTCTCTTCCCACTCAAGTGTATCTGATCCGTCTCTCCCGCACAACTCCTCTGTTTCGCAATAACTCTGAGGATGACTACTTCGGAAACCTCCAGCCACATATGCCCGTTCCCCAGCTCATGGCTGCACAGGACGACTCAATGCTCTTGGGCTTCCCTCGTGTGGACCTGCCCTCTCTAAAGTGGATCCACAGCAGAACAGCAGCTCAAGCCGGTCTCCTTTAGGGTAAGTATTGACAAGATATGAGGTGTTAATATGATTTACTGAACCACAGAAAAAGATTAAGGCGATCCAGTGCTTTTTTGTGGATTTGCAGTTCATTGTTTTGCTCTAAAAGGTTAAATATGTGACTCCTTGTTGCATATTGTCATTAGTGATCATATAAAAGCTGAGAAAATGTCCAGGTGGCGTCTCAGATGGGTGCAGAGAGAGAGTTAAGACTAGTGGTGCCAACACTGTCAGCGTGTGAACTCTCACTGCGTGTCATGACACCAGGTCTGTACAGAACATCACCACTGCGCTGGTCATTAGTACAACACAACTGCTCCGACATCAGCTACTGACTTATTCTGAAGTGATTTGATCAAACCACTTAATAAAGTATTAAAGTTGAGCATGTGCATTGTGCGCGGGTACTTTATTAAGTGATCAGACGCACCATTTTCACCAGAAAACAGGTGGAAAAATCCAGAGGATAGGGTCTTTTGACCCTAGCAACCGCATCAAAATGCTCTGGCAACCACCCTGGCATCGTGACAGAGTTTTGCACCACTCATATTTTCTTCAGCAAAATCAAACATTTATTGATTCCCAGCCGTGTAGTTCAGGTAACCGGCCCGTAGTGTGTTGAGAGAGAAAAATACAGTATGTGGGTGTAGTGAAATAAAAATGTATGAGGAAAAGAGTAGCAAGAAGGTGACAGAATGGACTTATTTCTATGGAAACAGCACTTTCCTCTCTCTCTCTCTTCTCCTCCCTCTATGCACTGCTATGGAAAACTCATATGGATGTTTTCGTGTTCCCCATTTTAAAGAATCCGGCAAAGTTTTTGTTTGCAATTTGCTTGGAAATGCCAGTAATTTTTTAGATGTGTTAACAAACAAAAAAGTTGAGCTCAGACACACCCATATATCGCATCACTTCCTCTGTTTACATCATTCCACTGACGTGAAGTCTTCTAATCCGGCTGTTGGAGATTTCAAGGGAATCGTGTCTTTCTGTCGCTCAAGCTGTTATTAAGCCACTTAAACTGTCTGAATCTCACACTGGATTGGCTCTGTTTTAGAACACATGCCGATGCAAATAGACAGACATTTGGGTCTTGAACCTTGTTAAACCTAGAGATATAAGTATAGCTAGTCAGTTCAATTAATCTCTACTTCTTTCTGCTATTAATTGCTTTCATAATCCTAAACCAGCAAACACTCCTATTAAGCTTTGTTAGCTTGTCATTATTTATATTTTTTGTGGTCATATCATCAGACAAAATCTAAATAATCAGCATGCAGAGACCAGTATTGCACAATTCTAGAATTATTGATATAGTATTTGAATACCGTTTATTAATATGCAGTGATCCTCATTAACATTAATGCAGAGCTGTCTAAAAGTGTCTGTAAGTTTGACAGTGAGATGATTTCATGCAGCAGCCGTGATGTGTGTCGTGATGCGCAAGCTCAGTAATCCTCGAGAGCTTTTTCTCCGCTCTCAAACACGATCCCACACACAGACTGATAACTGAATATTATTTTTGGGAAATAATAATGCGATAGACGCGAGCACTCACGCATAAGTGCTGATCAGGTAAAGGGATTGTGTGGTCGTGACTACAGCCCAGACTGCATCCATTCTATGGTTATATAGACGAGCAGGAGAAACAGACTGTCATTTGATCTTTATGAACAGAAAGTGTTACTGTGAATGAACTCAGTGCATGACCCCAACAACTGATGCATGCATCTGTTTGTGCATTCATGAGGCTGCTGCAACAGGTCCTTCAGATCTATCTATCTATCTATCTATCTATCTATCTATCTATCTATCTATCTATCTATCTATCTATCTATCTATCTATCTATCTATCTTCTATCTATATGGCTGTCTGGCTGTTCAAATTTAGGTGATCACTCAGAATGCCCTACTGTTTATTTATATAGTTTATTTAATTTAAAATCATATTATCTTTTTAATGTGTTCTATTTTATTTTATTTATATTTATTAGTCTAATTATTTTTTTCACTGTATGTATTTTTAATTGTTTTATTTTATTTACAATGTATTTACATTTATTTTATTTCTTCATTAGTTAGTTATTTAGCTAATTTAGTTGTTTCTATCTAAGCCATAAAACATAAAAAATAACACAAATTTAATAAAAAATTAATACAACATTAAAGAATGAAGGTCAAGTGTCAGACCTGTTGCTCACATATTAACATATCAGTTATACCTTATATGTCAATCATCACAAGCTTTTGTTTACATTAATGTTCCATCATGTTAGATGATCAGTGATTTCATATTCATTCAGGCCTTCGGCATGTCAAATGTAACTTTTAAAATGTTCTGCTTTCAGAACTGTTGTGATTTTCATCCCCTTTGGTCAGAGTTTCTTGTTTATTCTCTACAGCTGAATTTCTCTTATTCCCCCTCCCCAGAGATCAGTATTAGCCAAGAGATCAGAATAATTAAATCATGCCTCATTTTGAAACACAGTGTTGATTTTCCACATACTAAATTATGCATCCAGCTGGCTTCAGAAGTATAATCATATTTTTGCATGACCATTTGCATGTTCTGGTGATGTAACCCGCAGTATGTTTAATGGTGGACTGGATGCATTCAGTTTTAATGTTGAGGAAAAATGCACTAAATATTATGTTTTTACTTTCAAACTTTTGAACTTTGATTGCAGGATAGTTCAACACATCAAATAAAAATCATAGTTAATATCTTCATGATAATGCATATTGTTGTCATTTTCTAAAATTGAGTTTAAAAGTGGTTTACAAGTGTGGAAATGATGTTGCCATCTCATAAATAACATCTGTGTTCACGTGAGAATGCATGACGTGCCTGTAGTCACGGGTTTGAGTCTGTATAGCACATGTGTGTGTGTTTCTGCAGGCTGCACGTTTCTGTGAATGTGAACATGAGTTCATACCGCTGCTTTGGGTTCGGAAAGCGATTCCATAAGCATCTTTTGGATTGTGTGTGTGTGTTTTGTAATCTATAAGCCCCCTAATGCTGAATTGTAAAGCCTCAGGCTACTGAAAGAAAAAGGCAGAGAGAGAGCGAGGGAATGATATGGAGGAGTAGAGATGCTTGTGCTTTTATTGGGAGCTCTTTTCTTCTGTCGTTCATTTTTTCCCTCCATCTCCGAGGATGCCAAGTAGAGAGTGGCAGTTAGAAACAATCTGTGCATATCTAATATGATTGGTCTTGTTAAAAATAGACTGCACTATACGCTTCGTGCTGAGCTCGTATGCGCAGAAAATACTTCGTTTTATGGGATTCCGAAAGGAAAAGGCAGTAAGGATTCAGTATACGTTCTCATTCTAGAGACTAGAGAATATTTGATTGGACAAAATTGTAATGTTTCCTTGATGCATCAGATGATTGTCAGTCAGTTTATTTTGTTGTCCATGGTAGAGAAATGCGATTAGAACTCATCCTGCACCGCTTGTGCTATGTTACTACCAGTTTAGAGTAGGCTGACTTCTCTGCTCACCAAGTCTTGCAGTAGCTATGATTCAAAAATACGGTTAAAAAAAATACTGTACAAATTGTGAAATATTATTACAGTTTTAAAACATAAGTCTTTCTAATTTAAAATGAAATTTACTCATGTGATGAAAGCTGAATTTTCAGCATCATTACTCCAGTCTTCAGTGTCACATGATCTTCAGAAATCATTCTAAGATGCTGATTTGCTGCTCAAGAAACATCTCTGATTATTATCAGTGTTGAAAACAGTTGTGCTGCTTCATATTTTTGCGGAAACTGTGATGCATTTTATTTTCTAGGATTCTTTGATGAATAGAAAGTTCAAAAGAACAGCATTTATTTGAAATAGAAATCTTTTGTAACATTCTAAATGTCTTTACTGTCATTTTTGATCAATTTAATGCATCCCTACTGAATAAAAAGTGCAGCTTGTTGACTTCTCTTAGCAATCTGACTTTTTTGGTGGATGATAAAATGTGATCAAATCTGACTTGCATTTAAACAGGACCATAATATCACAGAGATTTGAGAGGTTTTCTTCAGATCTAGTTGGATAACAAATTAATACATTTAATTGCAATGCTGATCAAAAGTGTCCTGGCATCATGTTTCTTTTTCCTTTTAGAATTAATTTTTTATAACTGCAGTTTTATAATTGCAGGAGCTTCAATATTGTTGGAGCTTCTTTGTTTTCTGAGATTTGCGTCGCACAGTTTAATAAATTTACTTATCTCTTGGCTTAATTAGAGCTGAAATGGAGCATTTAATTGTTTTGCTGGCTTGATCAAAACAGTACCTTTTACTATCAACAGCAGAAGTTTCAGTCATGTGTTTTGTTATAATTACAGTTTAAATGTGGTTTCATGTTCTTCAACTTCTTTTTTTTTCTTCTTTCTTCTAGAAAGGGCACGTTCATTCAGACCTCGTCTTTCAGCCTACAAGCACACAGAGAACAAGACCTTCAGAGCCGAAGCTTATAGATTGCTAGAGGAAGCATAGACAGTCATATATAAAGGTACGTCTGCATCTCTTACGTTATTTTAAGGATAATTCAATCCCTCATATGTGCACCGATGTCTCTCTTCCTTGTTTTTCTGAAAGATGGAGCAGGAGATTTCAAAAGTGCAGCGTAAGATGTCAGACCTGGAGTCAGTTCTGCAGCAGAAAGATGTGGAGCTCAAGGCTTCTGAAACACAAAGGACCATCTTAGAACAAGACCTGGCCACCTATATCACCGAATGCAGCGTGGGTTTACTGTCTGCATGTGGAAATGTGGCATGATCGGAACTGTACTGCTTGGTTTGTGAAACTTTTTGTTTGTTTTGTGTGTGTATTTCAGAGTTTGAAGCGCAGTTTGGAGCAGGCCCGCATGGAGGTGTCGCAGGAGGATGATAAAGCTCTGCAGCTCCTGCACGACATACGGGAGCAGGGCAACAAACTGCAGGAAATTAAAGAACAGGTTTGAATTCATTTCAGACATTTCTGTAGCGCTTTTGACAAAACGTATTATTCCAGTGAGCGAAGAGCTCAAAATAAGTTCCTTAATCAGTATTTTTGTCTTGTTTTCTAGAAGACGTTTACGTTTATGCATTTAGCAGATTTTTATGCGTATAGCAGCTTTTATCCAAAGTGACTTAGATTACGTAAGTGCATTTAAAGCTGTACATTCATACGTTCCCTGATAATCAAATTCATAGGCCTGTCATTATAAAGTGGTTCCGACTTGTTTTTGGAGAATATACAGGGGCCTTAAAAAGTTTTTTAGTTTTGTGTATCTGCAGTGGTTTATGTACCTCTGAGTGACATAACCAGAGGTTTCAGGATAGTGTGCATTGTGCTTCATTAAAATATGTTTATATTCTAGGGCATTTTTTTTGTGACGTGTCTTTGTTTAGCACTTGGGGGGTCTGAGTGAGCATTTCACAGATTTCTCAGATTATTCCCATAGAGCTTCACAGGCGTCTGCTAATAAGAGCCCTGCTGATAGAGTCCACAGTATGAGTACAAATGATCTCTGTCCATCTCAGCTTCTGAAACACTATGTGAAATAGTGATGGCCACTTACAGCCACGAGTAAAGTGATGGTGAACGTAAGACTGAAGAATGAGATGTGAAGGTAAGAACATAATGGAAAAAGAGCCTGCTTTCTGCTGCTGCTTGCACATCTCCCCCAGAGCCAGGCTCCATCGCACTGCGGTTGCCATGGAGACAAAAATGGTACCTCGCAGTGAAGGATGTTGCAGATGCAGTGGAAATGCTGTCGTGACAAACCGAAAAAAAACAAAAAACAAAAGGTCTCACATAAGCACAAGCAGACGTGAAAGGAAGTCGGTCAGTTGGGAGCGCAACTCGTTGGTTGGTTAAAATTTCAGGTTCTGGTGTGCATCACGAACGTGGGGTGGAGGGGGAGGTGATCGGTAACCGGCGGCAGAGAGTTAAAATGGTTCGGGGGGGGGCATGTGGGGGGGGGATATGGATGAAGAGGGGGCGAAGAGAGTCAACTAAACAGAAGAGGGAGGGAGAAAGACAGCAAGAGTGTGGAAAAGCTGAACTGTGAGATAGAGATAGCAGATAAATATACAGGGGCAGCGCAAGAAAGTGCGAATGGCGTGGAAAAAGGGCAGCGTTTGTCAGTAAGGGGCAACCGCAAATAGGAAACTCAGTGTATTAATAAGGCAATGCACACAGACTGAAGGTAGTTTAAATCTTTGGTTTTCTTTTATTGTGATGATTTTTGGCTCACCCTTTAACAAAAAAAGAAAACCCACGACAATTCACTATCTCAACAAATTAGAATACTTTAAGACCAATAAAAAAACATTTTTAATTGTTGTCCTTCTGGAAAGTATGTTCTTTTACTTTACATGTACTCAATACTTGTTAGGGGCTCCTTGTGCTTTAATTACTGCCTCAATTCGGCGTGGCATGGAGGTGATCAGTTTTTGGCACTGCTGAGGTGGTATGGAAGCCAGGTTTCTTTGACAGTGACCTTCAGATCATCTGCATTTTTTGGTCTCTTGTTACTCATTTTCATCTTGACAATACCCCATAGACTCTCTATGAGGTTCAGGTCTGGTGAGTATGCTGGCCAGTCAAGCACAGTAACACCAGCATGGTCATTTAACTTTTGGTGCTTTTGGCAGTGTGGCCAAGTCCTGCTGGAAAATGAAATCAACATCTTCAAAAAGCTGATCAGCCTAAGTAAGCATTAATGGTCTAACCAAAAAAAAGTGCTCCAAAATTTCTTGGTAAATGTGTGCAGTGACGTTGGTTTTCAAAAATCACAATGAACCAACACCAGCAGATGATTTTGCACCCCAAATCATCACAGACTGTGTTAACTTAACACTGGACTTCAAGCAACTGGGCTATGAGCTTCTCCACCCTTCCTCCGGACCTAGGAACCCTGGTTACAAATGAATACAAAACGTGCTTCTCATCTGAAACAGGACTTGACCACTGGGCAACAGTCCAATGTGTCTTTCTTCCCTTGAGTCCGTCAGACGCCTCTGACTTATGTCTGTCTGTGTTCGACTGAGTGTCTTACAAGAGTAATACGACACTGTAGCCAAGAGTGTCATTGGACATCGTCGGTTATTGATCCAGGTTGTGCACCCCGACCTCAGCCTCAGTACATTCCTTGTGAAGTTTACTCAAATTCTTGTATCGATTTTGCTTGACAATCCTCATAAGGCTGCGGTTCTCTCAGTTGGTTGTGCATCTTTTTATTCCAAACTTTTTCCTTCCACTCAACTTCTGTTAACATGCTTGGATACAGCAATCTGTGAACAGCCACCTTCTTTGGCAATGAATGTTTGTGGCTTAACGGCCTCCATAGTGTGAAGAGTGTCAATGTTTGTCTTCTGGACAACTGTCAGATCAGCAGTCTTTCCCCATGATTGTGTAGCCTAGTGAAAAAAACCGAGAGACCATTTTGAAGGCTCATGAAACATTTTCAGGTGTTTTGAGTTGATTAGCTGACTGGCATGTCACCATATTCTAATGTGTTGAGATAGAGAATTGGTGGGTTTTTGTTAAATGTGAGCCAAAATGCACACAATTACAAGAACCAAAGACTAAACTACTTCATATGTGTGCTTTTAATTTATTTAATACACGAGTTTCAACATTTGATTTGAATTACTGAAATAAATGAACTTTCCACGAAATTCGAATTTATTGAGATGCACCTGTATATATAATATATATTAACTGGTATACACACACACACACACACCCACACACCAAAAACAATAGTATTTAGGGCTGTCAAGCTATTTCCTTTTTTTATCAATACATGCTGTTCTTTTAAATTATCACATCACAACAGATCAGTCATTATTTGGTAGATGAGAGAGAACTTGAATAGAACATGACAAAAGTAGCTTTTGTTAGAAATAAAATATTTTTTTTTTGAACATTGCATAAGATAATTGATTTGGTAACATCTTGACATTAAACCCCTAAACATAATGCATTATAAAAGTATTTTTAATGCAGTAATTATGCCTTGTAATGCACCTTCTAATGCATTGTACAAGCTCATGGATAATTGTAACCACAGTTAATACATTACTAGTCATGTTTACACCTTTAGAAGTCAATGCATTAAACTCTGGCGTTAATCATTTTAAAAAATAACTAGTTAATTGCACCATTATTCCGACATTAATCAATTTAATCCCAGCTGTTCACCTTAAAGTTTTTAAATATACTTTTATGTTGATTTTAGTGCTGATGTTTACATTCAATCTTCAAATTAAGTAGAAAACACATAAGACCGTATATTTTAATATTTGTTTAAATGGCATCTTTTTTTATGACTGAAGGCGAGTATCACTGATACCAATACTGATGTCTCTAGGAAATTGTTTTTCCCCCCTGATATTTAACCATTGACTACAGCCATTCAACATTACAGCAGCTATAATTGAGAGCTATCAATTTTAACATTTATTAGACTTTAAAAAAATAGTAATTTATGTGTTAAATATTTTTAATGTGTTAAACTGAAAGAAAATGAATTGCATGCGTTTAGTGTTAACGCACTAATTTTGACAGCACTACTTAAAACAAATGAAAAACAAACTTTCAAATATTATAATGCATTTTAACTTTGCTTACAGTTATTTATGAAATGTAGAAAGGAGCCTGGTGTGACAGGCTTTACCTTACTGAATATACCATTTATAATGCTTATATAATGCATTTTTTAAGAATACTGAATATTAAAAGATTAAAACGGAAATGATACTCCTTCAATAGAAAAAAATCCTTGCTTTTTTTGCTTTCTGTAGCTTTTTGTATGTTTAATTAATAAGTTACTCCGTTTGTAAGGACATACATTTTCACATGTTAGCCTGAAATGTTTAAATGCACTAAAAAATTATGGGTTTTCAGCTATCATACATTTTAAGACTAATGTTTTCAGTTTGGTCGTATTTTTTGCTTCTACACAAAAATATATTTACAAAGACCAAGCAAAACTTGGAAATTTAAAAAAAACAAAAAATTTTTTGTGGAATAAATCAAGTGTTTTCCAACGAGTCAGTACTGAAATGATTCAATGACTCGTTTCTTAAAAGCGTCCCACTTGGTGTCATTCCTGAAGGGGTCATGAACTGGCTTTTTAATTATTTTATACTGTTGTCTGAGGTCCACTTATGACATTAGCGTGGTTTTTACATTCAAAAACATCAAAATCAATAAGTAATATGTTATTTTCTACCCTGGTTATGAGGCAGGCTCGAGAAACGCTCGGTTTTTATGGGCGTGCTGCATTGAAGACTTGGAAGTAAACGCCCACTGCTATGATTGGATAACAGTTTTGCTTTGTAAACTAACTTTCTGTGTGTCTGTTTGACAAGCTACGTCCTTCATAGGAGCCTTCTGTGACTTTAGACATGTACACATAATCAGGACATATCAAGCAATCCTTAACAAAACAACAGTGACACATGGTACAAATATTTTTTACTCACATTAAGTGTGCTGCGTCATTCCTGTCGGATCCAATATAGACGCACAGCATTTGCTTTTTAATCTCAGTCTCTCTGCAATCCAGCGGTAACTCGTGTCTGGTGTTTACAAAGGAGTCTCCTTGTGCAACAAAGCGAGACAAAGAAACGCCTCAATGTTTTTACCTCACGGAGCTTGAAACTTCATTTAAAAAGTGAAAGTTCACCACGCTGTAACAAAGGTTCAGAGTGGAAGGAAGAGATGGCAGGTGCGTCTGTGGCTGGGACGCAAAGCTTTGATTGAAATGTCTCTTTGGGCCTGTCATCACACTACGGCGCTCGACTCCTCGCTGTTCAGATTCGCAGTCAAGTAAACTCATAGACAAACAGAAACACTTGCTTCCGTGATATCTACAGGTCCCGTCTCGCCGGTCTGCTCGCAGTCCCAGTCCGTCTCTCTCCGCGCGATCATGTTCCAGTGCCCCTTTTATCGGTCCTCGGTTACACACCAATTACTGCAACGAATAACACAGGAGTGTTATCATTTGCCACTTGACCTAGGCGGGATTACGCAAAAAAAAAACCCCCAGCGATCGTGGGCCGGCTGCCTCGCTCGTCCCCCGATGCAGAACTCGCTAACCACGCCCCTTCTTGCCACTACCCTTCCCACCTGGCCCGCCCGTCTCAGCTGGGAGCCCGGCCCGTGCAGCCCCCCCACCCCCCCATTTCCGTAGGAGGAAGTCCGCTACTACCATCTTGTACCCCCGGCCATGTGCTACTAACACTTGAATCCGCATTCGCTGCATGGTATCCTTCCTGCGGTGGATGCCACTTCAAGGGGCCGTGTCCGAGCAGATGGTGAACTCCCGTCCCCGGAGATAATAACGGAGGTTGAGTGAGTCCCATACTGTTGTCCATACATTTCCTCTCAATGGTGCTGGACCGTCAGTCTCACTCGTTGAGAGCTTCCGACTGTGTACCAGCACTCTTCGTGTGGTGTCCGTCCTGTTATCTCTATCCGTTCCCTTCCCCCTCTATCTCCTGGACAGAACCGCTCCCAGCCCCCTGGTCCGCAATGCGCGTTATTGTGTGCTTCGGTCTTTTTGCAAACAAAAAGGGACGAGCAAAGAGGTTCCAGGGGAGTGAAGGATCGGACGGGTCCCGCCACACCAGAGCATGGGCCTTTTTAGCCTGGGTGAAAGCCTGCTGCTGGCAGCTGCTCCTTGGCCACGGACCAGGGTTTCTGGTGCTTCCCATTTTTAGTAAGGTCATTCGAGCGGGCTGGTGAGGTCCGAATCTTAGGTACAAACCTTACATATAATATCCCAACCATGCCGCCAGGAATGCCTCACCTCCATCCTTTTTGTCTTGGTCTCTACGAGTGTCGCGCAACCCGCCGCCGTCCTATCAATTTGTGTGACGCACCTGTCCGTGGCCTCCAGGGTGGAAGCCGGGCATAGTACCTATACCTCCCCCCCCCACCTGGCACACTTATTCCGGGTTGGCTGTCCAACCCTCTTGTCCCTCGCGCTCCCGCAGACCGACCTCAAAATGGCTGCATGTTCCGCGGCCAGTCATTTCTGTAGATGATAGATGTCGATACCAAATATGCCGCGTGGGAACGCAGCATGCTGTCGGAGGGATCCGTGGTCCATGAGTCGCTGAAAAGGTTGGCCGGAGGGCCCGAACAACCCCAAATGATCGGTTGCGTCTACTAAATTGGTGTATATTTTTAAGGCCAACTGCGTGAGGGTGAAGGAAGTCTTTTTTCCTTTGGATTGGAGACAAGGGGATCTGCCAATACCCGTTAATGAAGTCCCATGTCGAGTAAAATCGAGCAGATGGCGCCAGCGCGATCACGCAATTCGTCAAGCTAACCGCGGTTCCTTGCGATGACGCATCGAAGACGGTTCGACACAGCATTCACTTGGGCGATAATCCACACCGTAACTGGGACCGGAGCCGTCCGTTTTAAGGTAAAACTATCGGTCGCGAAGGCCCAATCACTGTTTGGATTTCCTCGTTTACCCCCATCTCGTAGCATGCGCGCCTAATCAGTCTGAACTCCTTTTGTTGTTGTTTTCATGCACGCCGATACGGCGTCCTCGCACGTCCCGGACGCCATGACTCGGTCTCAATTTGTGTCTGGATGAGTCCGTGCGGGCCAGTGCCAGTGGCGAGGAAAACACATCCGCAAACTCGTTCTTGGCGACCCTGGCTACATCAGTAGGTTGGAGGTGCTAGCAGGTGATCCTCCCCCGTGGTCACAGAGTGCAAGAGATGACTGGTTTGTTTTGTTTCACTTCTGCCCGAGATCTTCTGCTCTCCGTCACCTCGCCGTCGCAAGCATCACATGATTTGTCCCGCCTCGCTACATTTTTTAAGGAGGTTGAGATGGTACACCTGATGTGCTTCGCCCCTGTCTGAGCGCACTACCTCATAATTGAGAGCCCCAACTCGCCGTGTGACCTCAAATGGCCCTTGCCACTTGGCGAGTAATTTAGAACTAGAAGTGGGGAGTAATACAAGTACTTTCTCTCCCAGTGCAAATTCACGTAATCTGGTTCCCCTGTTATACAACCGGCTTTGTCTGCCCTCAGCCTGTAACAAATTCTCCATAGAGAGCCACCCCAAAGTGTGGAGATTCGTTCTCAGGTCCAGCACATACTGCATTTAATTTTTTTGCTGTCCGAATTCCGTCCTCCCCAATTTCTCAGTAGGACTGTCCAACACCGCCGTGTCGGCGTCCATAGGATAACTCGAAGGGAAAACCCCTGGAGGCTTGGTGGACCTCCTTGCTACGGCAAACAAGAGGGTTTCCCAGCCATTTGTCCCAATTTTGGTGTGCGTCCATTCATGAACTAACTTCCGAATCATGAGGTTTTTAATGTGCGCTTAAAAAATCGTTCGCACCTACGCTGTTTGTGGGTGATAAACGGCTGGTGTGAATCGTATATGTACTGGAGCCCAAGAGTCCGTAAGTTCCGCGTAAGAGTCCCGTGACATAAACCGCCGTTTCCTTGATCTGAGGGTGCGAATCTCTTTCGGGAGCGCCACCCGGAGATAAATGAAACAGGGCCCTCCGCCACACTTTATCGCGGAAAATGCTAGGCGGGAGTGGCCACACTGGCCTCGGGGTTATATACGCGTTGCAATAATCCACTAGACAATGCAAACTATTCCCCCCGTTCCGCTCGCTCTAATGGCCCGAGGTGAAGTCCATACCATGTCTTTCGAGAGGATACCTGCCCAAGAGGAGAGGGCACAATGGTGGCTGTTTGGGGTGGCCGTGGGGTTTCACCAGCTGGAATTCTCGACAATACCGCGCACTACCCTGCCACGGTTTCGCGTGTAAGCCCGCCGATAAAAATCGGAGTCTTAGCCGATTCAGTGTGCGCCGGCTCCCAAAGTCCGGGCCATCGGATTACAAGGAGCGCGCCTGAAAGACAAGTTTCCCGCGGCTTTTGTTACTTACAAGTGTGGTGTTGTATCCTGCTTGACTGTAGTGTCGTTGGGTCACTCGAGGGGTACAACCACCAGGAGCTTTAAAATAGCTAAATACGTATAGAGAGCGGTCGGAGCGGGTTGGAGAAGCTGTCCTTCAATGAAACGGGACCTGGTCGAGGACGCATTTTTGAGTGAACTCATCCTGTGACTGCCCAGGGAAATCATCGCATCACGGGGTACCGCCTCTCCCCGATCGCTCACCTTTGCCCCACTCAGTCCCCTTTGGTCCCCGTCCAGCTTCGCCCACCTGCGCGAAACCGGCCCCCATCTGCCGCGCTCTTTTCCTCGACCAAGAGACACCCGCACGAGATGCCCCGCAATAAACTTAAACCCTGGCCAATTTGTCCTCCCAATATGTAGCGGAGCCTAGTGCGGAGCTACCCGCAGGCGGACCTATACTCTATGCTTTTGTCCCCCGAAATTTGAATATCCACCCGACATATAAGGGTAGTTTCACACATCCCCGTGCACACACCGAGACCGTAAACCATGCGGGCTCTTAGGTCCAATGCCTCCGGTTTGATCAATCAGCTTTGGATGCATTGGTTGGTTGCAGTCCAGATCCACCAACCTGAGTATGTACCCGCCCCCTATCCTGACTCACAGGTAATCTGTACAGTCCATCTTGATCGGGGCCGCCTTTTCGGGGCGTCCGTGACCCGGACCAGCGTCTCCACCTTCCATCCTGAGACAAGAGACAGACCGATCAATTAAATGACCTGGGGTCCCACGCAAAGTACGCCCAGGCCGGCCCAGCCCTCCGGCCGCCACCTAGCGGCAGGAATGGGTCAAGGAATTGGTGTTGGAGATGAGCTGCGGAACGGGAGCTAGATCGGGCCGGGGCATCCAACCAGCTACCTGACCGCTCCGGGCCAGACGCCCTCGGGTGGCTGAGAGTGCTCCGTCCCTGGACCACCCCTTCCAAGAGCGGTGGTGGTGCCCGTGGGTAGTGAATACTTTCCGGGGCTCGGACCTGTTGAAAGGGAACAGGTTCAGAGGGAGGTGATCACAGGGATGTCAGTGGATTAGAGAGCTAGACAGATGGCAGTGGTCGCCGACACCCGCTGGGAACCGGGGTGCAAAGCGCACGCATTTTGTCCTACCAATCCGCCAGTATGTGATGTCCTGGTTCAGCGATGTCGGAAGCGGTGGCACATTAGTACCCACTTTGCAGGAATCTTCCTGGGCACCCGGCCAGAACGCGCCATAACCACTCGCTCGATGATTTTCCTCGACGTCGTCCGGTGTCGGCCTCACCATCTGCGCAGGCGTCCCGGATGCTGTTGCTCCGCCATCACATAGGGGTTTCCCCCCTCAGATCCTCTGAAGTCCAGCGACGCTGAAGCTCTGGCGAGTTGCTCGTGCTCCGGCCGACCCTCTGACATGGCAGCGCTATTTGAGAGTTCTTACCAGAGTTCTGGACTGGCATCGGTTGGGCGGGCCACCTGCGCTTTCCCGGACAGCAGGGAATGAGCCCACTGGCCAGTCCTCCTCGTGCCAACCCCCCCGGGCCTGCTGCTTGACCTCACAACAGGTCCAGGAACACCTCCGTAGCGTCCTGGGTCTCCCCATCTCTGTGGAGATGGCACATGGGTGGTTGGTGCTGGGGCGAGAAGTCTCGGGGGGGCACTTCCCCCAGCCCCTAACTCTCCCCTGGATCAAATCCGCCTGGAACAGCTTGGCGTTCTTCCTGCTGGTCTTGGAGGAGGCATGGAACCGCCGCCCTATCGTCCCGTCAGGAGGCCCAGCAGCGGCCTGATTGTTGCCCAGTGAAACCCGCGAGCGAATTGGGATAACCTCCGCAATGCTATGGCTGGGGGGGCTGCTGAGTGGTAGACGGACGTTCTACTTCCGTCCCGTTTCGGCACAGTTAAACCAACAGGATTCCGGGGGTGGGAAGGAAGAAGGCAAGGGCTCGGTCTTGTCTGGGACGCGATCTTATTTAAATGTCTTTGGGGGGCACTGGCACACCACATAACCCCGCTCACTCCGCGCCATGCAGATTCGCAGTCAATACCGTACATAACAACGCAGAACACATACTTGGCTTCCGGTGTCTAACACCCGTCTCCCCGGTCGCATCGGACCCAGCTTGCCCGTCTCTCTCCCGTTCATGTTCCAGGTGGCCCCTTTTATCCGGTCTCTTCACACCAATTACTGAAACAAGACACATGTGTTTATCATTTGCACTTGACCTACTTACGCACCGTTTGTCTCCTGCCTCTCTCTCCCGATGCAGATCTCGCTGAACCACGCCCCTCCTGCCACACACGCATTCCTAATATTTGAATCCGAAGAAAGGTTATGCAGCGACTGTTCTTCCATAACCAGGCACTGCGCAATACTTTGCGATCTTCAATGGCGTGTTTATTGCTTGATTGCTCGATCTGGTTTAGCGCCCCTCATGTGAATTGGCTGCGAAAATCAGGGGGCGGGCTACAAATTAGGCTTTGATATTCGTCTTGTGGGGCGTTGTTTAACCTATCCTATTAGGCATATGACAGGATCTGGTGTTCGCTTTGGGACCTGGTGCAATAAAACAGCTTTATTTCAGTAGACAAGGACATTTCAGTTCTGAACTTACAGATATTCTTTTCTTACGAATGATTCTCTTCTTAATATCAAATTTCAGTACAAGTTTGGATTTCTCAATTCATGACCCCTTTTTTATAAATCGGTATGTTTGAACGAATCGGTTGAGTGAAGGAAATTTGAATACTCCACTCTAAGATGTCAAAGGATGTCGCCACCGGGGGGGTGCTGGTATTACATGTAATTTGCTGACAGTACGGTATCTGAACGATCTGGAATTTTACATATTTTAATATAGTTTTATTGCTCATAGTAAAGATTTTAGCATTGTTAATTAGTTTTTGTTCTCATAGTAAGGACTGTAATCAGTAGTTTTACATTTTCTATCGTTTGACCTAATTTGATACTTTGCATTCACAATACTTTATGAGATACATATAGTTCGTTTTCAAATCGTTTATTTTTATTCATCTTTTTTTGCTTTAACTTTAATGATAATCCTCAGAGATTTCCAAGGTTGTAAATACCAAATCATATACGGTGTGTGTCGTCTTGTGCTTCTCTTAAGCAAATGGACATTAATGTGAGGACCAAATGTGTCCAATTTTTAAGACATGGTTAAGATCTTTGTTAAATTTTAGAGACGATGTGTAGTTTTTGATCGATGACAGGTTTTTTCTGTGCTGAGTTTCCTATAGAAAAGTCTGGGTCCTCTGAATTGCTGAAATGACAAAGAAATCAGGTCTTTTGAAAAACGTGAATTTTTCAGCAAAAGCGGCAATGTTGCCTTTTCCATTTAATCTGATTGCCTGGTTATGAGGGACGTCAAGTGGTGAGTTGTCTTCAATAATCTCAATTTTGGTTTGTCTTCTGAAGAAGCATTGGATTCCGGAATTTTTTTATAAGGTCGTGCTACTATTGTAGTGTTGTAATGTCCAGGCACTTTCTGGCAAAAATTTATTGTCACGATTGACATTATTTTGTGCAGGAGGCATTAGTTCACTATTGATTAATTACGTCATCCATATAGCAGATGAGTACTGGAAAGATGAAGATTGTGTTTACTCATTTTGAGACTGATTTTTTTTTTCATATTGTTATTTCAATTGGAGGCATTGCACAAAATGGTCACGCCACCTCTTCCTGTCATTTATTGGCGCATATTTAATTCTCATTATGGTGATTTAAAAGAGCAAGAAGTACCAACATTCTTTTCCATAAGCGTTTTTGGTGTACTTTTGTTGTTTTTCCTCAGTTACATATAGCACAGCCAGCAAAGCTGCCTAATTGCTTTGATGTTAAAGGCTAACTGCACAATAACAAATATAAGTTCAAGGGACAAGGTAAATGGTATGTTGATGTTATGGTTGTTATGCTTATGGTTAATGTTATGTTGTTTGTTATTGTTAGTGTTTATATTTATTATGTTTATTTATGCTATGTTTTATTTATGGTGTTTTGTTTATGTAGTGTTATATGTT
This sequence comes from Sinocyclocheilus anophthalmus, assembly GCA_018155175.1. Taxonomy (NCBI): domain Eukaryota; kingdom Metazoa; phylum Chordata; class Actinopteri; order Cypriniformes; family Cyprinidae; genus Sinocyclocheilus; species Sinocyclocheilus anophthalmus. The sequence continues at coordinate 471,178 of JADLZN010001185.1, read as the reverse complement.
ATTATGATTATGTTGTGATGTTATGGACTAATGGTTTTTTATGCTTTAAAAGCTATGCTCTGTTATTTATGTTATGTTATGTTATCGTTATGTTATGATATGTTTATAATTTATGCTATGTAACAAACTGGCTGTAAAATGTCGCTCACATCCACCGGCCACAAAATGTAGATGAGTTTGTTTCCTTCCTGGGAACAGATTTGTAGAAATGTTAGCATTTACCCTCACTTGCTCCGTGCAATGGATGCTAACTGCAGTGAATGGGTGCCTTCAGAATGAGATGCCTAACAGCTTATAAAAACATCACAATAACCCACAAGTGATCCACACCACTCCAGTCCAACAAATAATGTCTCGTGAAGCCAAAACCTACATTTTGTTAGAGACAAAGTCGTTAAGATCATCTTCACTTCAACCGCTTGCTTTCCCAGCAAAAATGACGATCCTTATGCAGATTTGCTCTCCTGGATTCGACGAGACGAACTTTATTTACTGGACACTTTTGATAGTTGGGCTTGAGTGATGGATTATGTTTCTTATCAACACTGAGCGGTTTCACCATCACAAGCTGTTAATTGTTGGATTGGAGTCATGTGGATTACTTGTGAATATATTGTTTTTTATCAGTTGTTTGGACTCTCCTTCTGACGGCACCCATTCAGCTGTCAGAGGATCCTTTGGTGAGCAAGTGATGTAATGCTACATTTCTCCAAATCTGATGAAGAAGCGAACTCAACTACATCTTTGATGACCTGAGGGTGAGGACATTTATTTTTGAAAATTTTCATTTTCAGGTGAACTGTTCCTTTATACTTGGTCTCTATGGGTGCAAATTACCCAATTTCCACAGGAGCATGTCCAGCATGCTTTACAACAACGTTTAATAAACACAGACAGTTACTGATTCTATCTTCTATGCTTGTCGTGCTAGATTTCCTTTTCCCCTTTAACGTAGCCCAGGCTAATGTTTTATCGCTAAACTGCATAAGACGTCTCGTTAGGTGATTGTGGCGTGGATGCGTTTTGTGACCTGTAGCTAATGGCTGATGAAACGATGAGGGCTGATTCGGACTCGGATTGGCACACTCACTCCGTCCGCCCACTCGCTGGCCTTTCACCCACTCAGCACACTTATGTATCCTCTTCTGCGCTCTGCTTTTCATGTGCTGGTCTCTCTCTATATCCTGCGGTTGGTTACTCAGACTTATTTCATCTCCTCTGCCTCATGTTCTCACAAAGGTCTTCTGATTCACCTGTTTTATTTGATTCTGCCAATTTGCATGAAACTGTTTGCTTAGTGCTGCATTGAAATGGGTTGCATGAACCCAGTCTGATTCCTTTATACTTTTTATATTGCTTCTCACTCGTATGAATGGCTTGCCATGTCGAACGCAGGAAAATGAAACTAAAAATAACCCTATAAAAGCCTTTAAATTATCAAGGTGATCCAATCTTTGTCGAAAAAGTCTACTGCATGCTTTCTGTCATCTGATTGAGATTTGATTTTTAGTTTAGACTTTTTTATAAAAGCCTTTAAATTATCAAGGTGATCCAATCTTTGTCGAAAAAGTCTACTGCATGCTTTCTGTCATCTGATTGATAGTTGATTTTTAGTTTAGACTTTTTTGCAAAAGCCTTCAGCTTGTGCTTCACGTGTCTTTTTGCTGTGAAAACTTAAGACTAAGTAAACTTAAGAATAGCTTTGTAATATTTCAAGATGAACACTTACTGGACTGAAGCAGGTTTACTTGATTATCCATACATCCTTTTTTTTTTTTTTTAAGAAAAATCATGAGTATCAAATATAATGATCAGGCTTTTGAGGAAATTGTATTTGTTCATCTGTCAATCATCACTGTATTGCATTGCATTATATCATTGTTTTGATCATAAAACTAAGCATTTAAATATCATCTTACTAAGACATTTTTATTGGAGATATAAAGTGAGGACTGATATTTATATCATTTTATGCAAGTATCTGCTATAAAGATCTCATTGATTTACATTACAGACTATCAGGAATTCATAGTTGATATCATTATCTGCACCAAATTACATATTTTTGCTCAGTTTGGGCCTCTGAATAAAACTGAGATGTTTATTTTTTATCATAGTACTATTACAAGCCATAAACCTGTTTATAAATAGGAACTCACCCAAAAACACATACAAACTTTAATTTTATATATTTAACAAATTCTATCTCAATAAACTGTTCCATTTAAAAATAAATAAATAAAATTGTTATTTCTTTTGTCAGATTAAATTGCACTGCAAGAAACTTTGGATAAAAGCATCTGCTACTTACAGTACATGTCCATATGAGCTAAATATTAAAACATTTTGACCGTGTTTCTGTAACTAAAGTGCCATTTTAACCATTTATGCCCTTGCAGGAGTACCACGCTCAGCTGGAGGAAATGCGTGTGTCTATTCGTCAGCTGGAGGAGAACCTGTCCGCCGCTCGCCGCCGCAGTGACCTGTACGAATCCGAGCTGAAAGAGTCTCGCCAGACCAGCGATGAGCTCAAGAGGAAGGCTGTGGAATACCAGCAGAAGATTCAGAAGGTCTGTTCACGTTCTAAGCGAGAACCGTCCTGCTGATGCACTCTAGATGAGATGCGATCAGTCTATTTTTTCATTTTGCAGGCTAAAGAACAAGGCAAAGCTGAGATGGAAGAACTTCTGACTAAATTGCAGAAGGTACATCTGATATGACAACTCACTATTTCCATTTGCTGTCGGGAAGACCAGCATACAGTATTTCCTTCCTAACTAGCTTAACCAACAATACTCCCATGGTAAATGGACCAAATCGCCATGCTGATCAACCAGCACTAACCAGTCTGGAGCATAAATTCATGCTGTTTTTAAGTGCAGGAAAGCAAATTGCTAATGCAGCTGTTTTCATATTTAAGCTTCTTTATTTGTAAATGTCTCAGACCAATGCAGAGCAGCAAGTAAAGATGGAAGAGCTCCAGGAGAAGCTTGCCAAGGTACTGTGCACATTTATTTCAAATTCAGCCCTGCTTGAAGAACTGAAACATGATTTGTTTGTTTAAAAAGTAATATTCAGTAATATTACTGATTTAACAGCATTGACGCTGTCAGTGAACTGAACTTTGCATAATAAAATTGATAATAACTTTGCAACATCAACACTGCTATTGAATCAATATTGAACTGACTTGAGCTGAATAATGACACTATTGTCTTTTGTAGAGATGCTTTATAGCTGAAATTAAATGTTTCATAATTGATGAATTTTATAACATAAGTACCTTTAAATTTCTCTAAATTTTCCTGTTTATTAATATGAAACTTCTTTGAAACAATGTTTATTGTGCAGAGCACTATATAGATAAATGTGTTTTGACTTATCATGGATCACACAGCAGTAGTTAGATGATAGATGACTTATGACCCCCCTGTCCCCCCCCCTCGTATTTTTACTGTAACTTTACAGAAACAACTTGCACTTTTAGTTGCCAGAAATTCACAGCAAAATACAGTAACAGTGTTTCTGGTATTACAGAATGACATAATTGCTTGTCTTGCCTGTATATTTTACAACTATTAACTGTATTTCATTAAGTGATATAATGTTAATATATAAAGCTACTTGAACTACCAAAATCTGCTTTTTACCGTAAAATGTAAAAAAAAAGAGTATGTTTTACAAGAAGATACTATTTCATTTTTTCTCCTTCAAATGTTGTTTAATTTATATAATCATATGTCCTTTTACTGTTTGCACTGTTAATTATATGTAAATTTATAGTTTGTACTTTCAAAAACTATAATTTTGACTGTATTTCACTGTAGAATTACATTTAATGCCATGTTGAACCATTTACAGTTTTTCAGCGGATATGGTAACTTATAGTTAACCAATTAACCGGTCTTTTACAGTAGCATTTTTAGTCTTTCTCTGTAAAAATTTTTTACGACGCAGCTTCCCTCTCTCTCAGGCCGTGAAGGCGAGTACAGAAGCCACTGAACTCCTGCAGAACATCCGTCAGGCTAAAGAACGTCTGGAGCGGGACCTGGAGCGTCTGCACACCAAAGAGGACTCCACCGACAGTCTGCGCAGACGCCTGCGAGACACTGAGGTGACCTATGACTCCACTGACACACTGCATGGCTTCTTCAGACACTTTCACTGTCTGAATGAATTAAAATGGCTTTATTTACAAATATCATGATTATGATTAGATCAGATTCAACTTTATTGTCATTGCAAGAATAAGCAGGAAACAATTCCTGTAGCTCAAACAGTAGATTATAAGTGATAAAATAAGTGTAGACATGAAATAAAACAGGGGGGTCGGGGGGGGGGGTGGGGGGGGGGGGGGGTGTTAGTGAGAAGCATCAGCAATTCAGTCTGAGCAAAGTGAAAGCTGGTTAATAGATGTGAGATGGGCAAAGTCGGGTATAAATACGGCAGGGACTCATAAGTAATGATAAGCAAAACCCACTATGATCCACTCCATTAAAAATCTGATTGACTCTAATATCTTAATGGCTACCATGTTGATGTGTAAAATGCATGCATGCATGAGCACAAGGTCATTGTTCATGACCTTCTGATGTATTTCATTATTTCATACAATGCAAAAAATGATTTTCTTCCTCAGTATTTTTGTTTTGTTTTCTAATACAAATATCTAAACATTTTAAAATCAAGACATATTTACTTAAGAAAGATTACATTCGATTTTTAGTCAATGTTTAAAAAAAAAAAAATCGGCCAATGGGGTGATAAAAATATTATTGTTTTCCCTTTTAATAAAGTTTATTTTTATTATCCCATTTAAGCATGAACTTAATTTTAATACATTTTTCGGAAAACAAGACGTCATATCAAGTAATTTTGCATCTCAAGAGAATGTGTTAGACTTGTACTGGAAAACAAGACACAAATACTAAATAAGAAAATCATTTTTAAAGAGTATTTAGTCATGTTTTTTGGATAAAAAAATGCTTAAAAGCAGAAAGAATATCTGCCAGTGGGGTAATAAAAATAATCTCGTTTTCCCTTTGAACTAATTTTATTTTGCTTACCCCATTGGCAGATATTTTTTCTTGTTTTAAGCATAAACTCACTTAATTTTGTTCAGTTTCAGGAACAAGACGTATATTTAAAGGGGTCATATGATGCGATTTCAATTTTTCCTTTCTCTTTGGAGTGTTACAAGCGCTTGGTGCATAAAGGAGATCTGTAAAGTTGCAAATACTAAAGTCTCAAATCCAAAGAGATATTTTTTTTATAAAAGTTAAGAGTCAGCCACGTTACCTAAAAACGGCTCGTTCTAACACGCCCCCACATGTCTACCTCACTATGTGGGAAGATTTGCATAACGCCGCCCAAATGTTCACGCAAGAAAGAAAGCGTAACTTTTTATTCTCGCTGTAGTATTGTTGACGCTGCCGCCATGTCGTGAAGACGCTGTGTGTTTTGTTGTGAAAGCGAAACTTTTTTGTTTGGCCTTCCAAAAGAGGACACACTAGAAATCAGTGGTTAAGTTGTATTTACAACACTGTTCCAGAACACTTCAACCCAAATATTCAGATGTTTGCAGCGCATTTTATGGAGGACTGTTTTTTGGGAGAGTAGACTACAATGCCGGCAGTTCTGACTCACAGCCTGTAAGTACGTTTTAATTTAAAGGATTTTCCACTGATGATTCAAAAGTGAGTTTTGGGCAGTGTAGAATAGCACTTGCAGTTTGTCATTTCTCCGATCACAAATGCAGACATGGTTTTATGGTTACGCGGCGCGATGCAATGCGTAAAAAGACAGTATAAGTCATTATAATCAGTAATTATGTCCCCACTGGATGCAACAAATGCCTCGTTTATAATGGGTTTTAATGTTTTTGTCTCATCGTTCCGGCCTGACAGGGCATCATCACAGTATGGTGAGGGGCGTAACATTTCCGTCACACGCTTGAGGTATTCGGCAATCACAATGCACTGGATAGCTGGCATATTAGAGCACACCTCGCTTTTCAGACTTATGAGCTTTGTAAAAATCAATGCGTTTTTCAGAAAGGCGGGGCATAGAGGAGAAACAATAATGTACAGTATGTGGAAAATAATGTGTTTTTGGAACTTTAAACCACACAAACACATTTCATTACACCAAATACACCAAATAATGTTCTTTTAAGCAGCATCATATGACCCCTTTAACTAATTTGACTCATTGTTTACAGTTTAGACACAGCCTAACCTAAACTTTAACATCTGGTTTATTAATAGAAATACTGTTTCAGGAGCTATTTGATCTAAATGTAATTTGTTGGTGACACCTTATGCATTCAGGTTGAATCAGTGATGCCAAGTAATATTATTTTTGACTCGAATAAAATCAGCTAATTTAGATGTTTCCACATAAAGCTTATTTTTTCAGTCTAAGTTGCCAGGAGAACATCATCAAAATGAGGTTTTTCCTTTTTTGGGATGGAACAGGATGGCAAGAAAATCCTGGAGAACCAGGTCAAGAGGCTGGAGATGGTGGAAAGGAGAGAAACTAAACTCAAAGAAGACATTCATACCAAGTCGCAGCAGATCCAACAGATGGCAGACAAAATCATGGTAAGCCTGAGCCTACACGTACTGTATCTTAAACACACGAACTAACAGGTAAACACTGGAGTTATTCACTTCAACACAACGTGTCAATGAAATGCGATTGCTACGCTCCAGAAATGTCTACTGGAGGTGTCACATGCACGCAGTAAAGCTACTTAATTAAGACGCTACACTTGTTAGTCACGCGCGGTATACCTCCTCAAACCCTCACACTTGCATTAAACACTTTCAGTTTTATTCGTTTTTTTCGACCTGCTTAGCCTGGTAGTGTCACCGCTTCTTTCCCTCAGCTCCCAGCATGCTCTCTGGCCCTGTCACGGCTCCAAAAGTGACAGATTGCAGTGGATCATCTCAGCCTTTGGCCACGATCATGTGTGTCACAATGACGATGTGTTTTTTAGCTGGATGATTTATACCGTATATTATTGATTTTTATGAATTAGTCACGATTAACAAGTGCTTAAAAATGAAATGCCACATTTTGAGTTTATCTGGAGACCACCAGAGTTGTTAATGGTAATTAAAAATGAAATCTATTAAATCTTATTATATCTTATTAAATGATTGCACTGTATTTTATGTATGTATAATAATTAAAAATCATAAAATACTTATACGCTTTTGATGCTTTTAAATTAATGTTTAATCATTTCAAATGTTTTATTCTCTGCTTTTATTGTTGTGATTATTTTAATTCCTTTTTATGTAAAGCACTTTGAATTACAATAGTGTACGAATTGTGCTATATAAATAAACTTGCCTTGCCTAAATTATATTAAAATAGATTTTCATTATTGAATATGCTGAACTAAATATAAATTTAGTGTGTAAAAATTCAATTTAAAAGAGTCGAAGTACTACAATATTACTACACTGAAATAAAAAAATTCATTATTAAAGCTAAATAGAATTGAAATTTAAATAAATAAAAAATTTAAATATAGCGAAATCTTATGTTAACAACATAAGGACAAAAAAACCATTTAAATTAAAAATATTGTTGTATAGAATCATAATACAAAACTATATATGAACTAAAACCTTGTACAGTTGTTCACGTAATAAAAGTTAAGGTAGGAGGTTTTGTGTGCCTTCCAAAAAGGATCAATTTGGGCGTATGTATTTAATGTATAATACATAGAATGTATTTTACTGGGCGTTGTTTGATAAAGTAATATAGTGTATTTTCTGTATAATTACATATAATGCATAGTAAAACCATTACAGTTTTTAACATAAAGGTAATTTGCACTACCTAACTAACAAGTAATAAAAGTAGTACATTGTTCATTAAATTGACAAAAAAAAAAGCAAAATAAGATAGAAATAGATATGGAGAAAAAGTTGATGGTATGGGGTACTAAATTACTTTTAAACTGAAATAAAAAAATAAACAGACCAACAAACGTAAATACACAATATTTTAAAAAAAACTAGAACAAGATAAGATAACAAAGGACAAAGGGAACAGGATTCGGTGTAACACTTAAAGAATCTTAAATTCTTAAAAAATGGCCAATGAAAAAACATAGAGAGATAAGAAACACAAAAGTAGTTCAAAATATTAATAACAATACTGTAAAAGTATATAAAAAATATGATGGATAATATGCTATCCGTTAAAAAACAGGACTCTACTGTTTTCTAAATAAAGAGATTAAAGAGCGGCCTTTTACTGAAGGCCCACGCTTTTGAAGTTTTCTTCAGGGAAATACTACCTAGCATCTTCAGTCTGAACAGATAATTCCATTAAGTCCAGTGTGGTAGTCATTTTCCTATATCGTCTGTACGCAGGAACTAGAGCGAACTTGCGTGGGAAACGCATGGCCAACAGAGCAGCGTCAGGCAACACTACCTGGAAACAGAAGAAAGAAAGGGGAACAGAAAAATCCTTTAATGAAGACAAGCACAAGAAGGACAAGGTGCGGGCTTCCGAACACACACACACACACTCTGCTCTGTGACAATATCCGTGATGTTCCCAACAGGACGAGGTTTGCCTCCACTCATGAGCTTACACAAAGGAGAACTATAATATTAGGGCTCTATTAATTTATAGCCGCAATGAATTAAAAGCATCCTGATCGGTATTTATCTTTGGATTAGATGAAACCTTTAAAGCCTCATTTGAGGATACTTTCTGTTGGTCGGTCAGCGTAAGAACCCAGGATTGTGTCTTGTAGATTTAGGACTCCAAATGAAGGTGATTTGGCTGACTGAAAGGAAGGCTGGAGTCCAAGCCAGAGCACGTATGAGGAGGATCGCGCGAGCGGGGAAAAAGAGCGTGACAGGCAGCGGTTACACATAGTTTGCTTTTTTCTGACGGAGACTATCATTTTCATTGGGGAAAAAAGGAGGAAAATTTTATATGTGTGGACCTAGTAATCACACTGATCTTTTGTGCCGTTGGCAAGACAATAAATTAAAATAGATTTTTTTTTATGTGGGCAGTGATTTTAAATTCTCAGTTACTGTAAAAAAAGTCTGACTTTAATTGTTGAGTAAATAAAAAATATTGTATAACAATAATGTTTACTGTCGGGCGTAAAAATACTGTGTGATAGTAGACGGAGAATAAGATCCTATAGGATTGCAAAAAAGTTATTAAAAGTTTAAATTCGTTTTTTTTTATTTTATATTTCTGTAAGTTAATTTCATGTTATTTTTAGTTTTAAAGTTAGTAATTTGTTGAGGTTTGGTCATTTTACTTTTTTTAAAAACACATTATCGAGTTTAGAGATTCTTTATTTTTTCTTTCGTTGAAGTTATTTCTTATACTACAGCACGTGAAACTACCAGAAAATGAGAAAACAGCTAATATATATATTTTATATACTATACACACACACAACACACACACACACACAGTATATACTACATATATATACTATATATAGGATCTCAGAATTGGTCAGTATATATTTTTATATATTAATAATTTTATGATTTACTTTATTTTAAGTAATAATTTTTTTTAGTTAACTATAATAACCCTACTCAGTACTGTAGAAAGGCTAATATTGTTACTTTTGATAAGACTACACTATACTTGGTTGACTGTACTGATTACCCAGCTTGACCAGCACTAACCAGAAATTCAAGCTGGTCTGTTCATTAGTGAACTAATGTTCTGCTTTGAATTATGGTGTCTAATTTGACTCTGTTTTATGTAGACGATCAATGCCATGGAGTCAAAGATGACCAGTCTGGAGCAGAGGATCACAGAGCTGTCCGAGGCCAACAAACTGGCAGCCAACAGCAGCATTTACACGCAGAAAAACATGTGAGTTTACATGCATGAACATACAGACCTGAGCTGATTCAGTGATGGATGGAAATCATTTGCAGTAGCCTACAATTAGACTAACACACTATATTACTTGACTGAAGAGCTGTTTGTTTGGATTATTTTTAGTAACATTATTAATTATTAATTGAATTTAGATTTTTTTCATATTGCGGTTGACTGTTGTTATTATGTAAAAGCAATTAGCCATTCTGCTTCATGCTGTGCCACATAATGTCGAAAAATACACAGTAAAACACATTTGTTTGGATATGGCATCCTTTGCAAATACATTTTGCAAAGTATATATTTTCTACAGTCACTTAAACTTAAAAAATGTTGAAGTACTAAAATACTAAAATTGAAATAAAATAAATTAAAGCTAAATAAAATATTTAAAAAATACACAAGCACACAACAAAATGACTAAAGCAAAAATTAAAATGAAATATAAAAATACATTGCTGCTAACAAAAATAAGAAGAAACAAAACTAGCTATTTAAATAAACTATGCTCATATGTAATATTGTGAAGGGTCTTCTGGGAATGTCCTTTTATTATATTATAAGTTATAGTGTGTCAAATAAAGTAAAATATATTTAAAATTTTTAAAATAGAAATAACAAATATTTTGAATTGAAATAACAAATAAAATAAAAATAAAACACATTTTAAAAATATACTTATAGTCACTTTACCGGAGAGTACCAAACACAGACTTTTGCAGGGTTTTTGGCGTATTGTTTTAGCTTCCATGTAGATTAGTATTAAGTATTTTCATAGTCAATTTGAACCATGGATATTTGGGTATGAAGTGTGTTTGGTGAATGTAAAGGTTAATTTCAGGCTAATGTGCCATCATAGCAGATTTTCAGGGTTAAGCACAAAGTTAATGAACGATGACCTGGTGTATTTGCATTATATCAAGGCTTTCATAAGAGCTTCATATCATCCCTGTTGAAAAATCAGCAGAATTTGTCACCAGTATATGTGATTTAGATGCTGTTCCCACCAGACTAGCTTAACTATCATGGTTAACTAGCTCTACCAGGTTTTAGAAACTCAAATGAATTGCGAGATGTTAAACCAAAACGCAGCTTCAACTTGACAATTTATTCTTTCAAAAACTTGCAAAGTCTCGTTTGTAATCTTTAGGAACGCCCAAGAGGAGATGATATCTGAGCTCAGGCAGCAGAAGTTTTATCTGGAATCTCAGGCTGGAAAACTGGAGGCCCAGAATGCAAAGCTGGAGGAACATCTGGAGAAACTGACACAACAAGAGCAGACTAACAAGAGCAGAGTGCTGGAGCTGGAGGCCAGACTGCGAGAGGTGAGTGACGGCCAAGACCATCATATGACGATGATCAGACCGTTTGATGAACCATATTTCACCCCGAAAGAATCAAAAGCAATGAATATGAAGTTGAAAACAGTTGTGCTGCTTCATACTTTTGTGGAAACATTGATACATTTTTTCAGGATTCTTTGATGAATAGAAAGTTCAAGAGAACAGCATTTATTTAGATTTTTTTTTTTAAACTTTATAAATGTCTTTAAAGTCACCTTTGATCAATTGAATGCATCCTTGCTGAATAAAAGTACAAATAACAACAAAAACCGTACTGACTTTTGATCATTTCTTGTTTTATATAGTTTTTTTCAGTTCATTTAAATAGCCCAGCAGATATTCCATGTGGGTCTCTTAATTAATATGAGCCTGTGATTAATATGATTATTATAAGCTCTAATCTGCTAAATATGACTGTACTCTCTTAAAAATAAAGGTGCTTCAAAAGGTTCTTCAAGCGATGCCATAGAAGAACCATTTTTGGTTCCACAAAGAACCATTCAGTCAAAGGTTCTTTAAAGAACCATCTCTTTCTTACCTTTTTTATAATCTGAAGAACCTTCTTTCGCTACAAAGAAGCTTTTGTGAAACAGAAAGGTTCTTCAGATGTTGAAGGTTCTTTATGGAACCATTTAGACAAAAAGGTTCTTCTATGGCATCGTGAAGCACCTTTATTTTTAAGAGTGTAAGCCATGAATATATTAATGCTATAAACATTAACATCCTGAATTTTTGTAAAGCTGCTTTGTATTATGTAAAATGCTATACAAATTCAATTGACTTGATGCACTCAGGGAGAATTCTGAATCATGTTTCACCCCAAAATCAACAGAAATAAATAAATAAATTACATTTTACATGAAGAAAATGAAGTTTAAAACTATTCGAAAACTATATGTTCTAAAACTATTATAATATGTAATATGTAATATGGCAACAATTGTTTTACAATTAAAAATACTGTATTGACAGTAATGAGAGTAATCAAAGATAATAGGAATTATATAAAAAAGTTATATTTTATAACTTATATGTTATAAAAGGTATACATTTTTGGGGGGGGGGGGGGGGGAAGGGGGGGGGGGTGGGGGGTTTTGTATCTTACAGTAACGAGAATGGGGGAGGGGGGGGTGTGGTTATATGTGCCCTAAAGGATATAGTTTCACCCCAAAAATGAAATTTGCTGAAGATTGACTCGCCCTCAGGCCATCTAAGATGTAGATGAGTTTGTTTCTTCATCAGATTTGGAGAAATGTAGCATTCCATCACTTGCTCAGCAATGGATCCTCTGCAGTGAATGGGTGCCGTCAGAATGAGAGTCCAAACAGCTGATAAAAACAGCTCAATAATCCATGAAAAGCTGCATGTTTGTAAGAAACAAATCCGGATCATAAGCATAGGTTTTTATTGTTTAACTTTAAATCTGTCACTTCTGGTCAAAATGCAAGTCAATTATCCATAATAACACTTCCTCCAGTGGAAAAAGTCCATCCCATGTTTTCCTCTCACATCAAAATCCACACACATAGAACAGTTTTGGCTTGTAAACGGTGTTTGAGCTGTGCATATTTCTCTCCTGATTCAGACCAGACTACTTTTTCACTGGAGAAAGCAATATTATGGATAGAGTCCTCGTATTGTAAAAGGGAAGTGACGGTTTGAAGTTAAAACATCTTAATGATGGATTTGTTTCTTACAAACACGCAGCTTTTGGCTTCACAAGATGTTAATTGATGCACTGGATTGGTGTGGATCATCCAGTAACTGTAGTCCTGCTGTGTGTTCCTCCACAGATGGGTCTGGAGCACGAGGAGCAGAAGCTGGAGATCAAGAGGCAGGTGTCGGAGCTCACGCTGTCCCTGCAGGAGAGAGAAGCTCAGATCAGCAGCCTGCAGGCGGCCCGGCACGCACTGGAGAGCCAGCTACGACAGGCCAAGACCGAGCTGGAGGAGACGACCTCGGAGGCCGAGGAGGAGATCACCGTCCTTCGGGTGAGGATTTACATTGTGATGAATGAACCAGAAGTGACCATGATCCATCTCTTTCCTATCCCTCATCATTTAGAAGATAACAGTTTAGTTTGGAGACCACTTCTCACTATTAACCAGTTGCGTATTAGTATGCATATTATGAGCTTTTTGGCTATTTATTAGTACTCATAAAGCACATGTTAATGCCTTAAATACCTAACTACCTTACTAATTAATAAGCAGCAAATTAGGATTTTTAGGCAAAAGTCATAGTTAATAGTTAGCTAATAGTGAGAATTGGTCCCAAACTAAAGTGTGACCAACGTTTGTATTTTACTGAGATCAGCTATGTAGCATACTATAATTAAAATGTATTTTAGTGCATACTGATTCACACACTACTTTTTAGAAAATAGTAGGCAGAGCAGAGTCATAAATAAATGTGATTTAGGTATATACATATGGAAAATGAAACAAAATTTGCATGAGTTTTTTATTTGATATTTTATTTGATACATCAGGCTTTTATGGCTTGATATAGTGAGAATATGGAGGAATAAAATATTCTTAAGGAGGAAAATAACACCCCTGGTTTTGTTCAGTGGCCCAAACAGAGCAAAAATATTCAATTTGATGCAGATGCTGACATTTATATGGCCAAAAGTATGAAATTCTGATGCTTGTAATGTAAATCAATGAGAACTTCCTAACAGTATAGCAGACACTTACATAAAAATATCAGTCGTCACTCTGTATCTCCAATAAGATGTCTTAGTAAGATGATATTTAAATGCTTAGTTTGATGATCAAAGCATATAATGCAGTGCAATACAATGATGATTGAGAGATGAACAAATAAACGTTCCTCAAAAGCCTTTTGTTGAAATATTTCTGGTGAATTCAATTATAATACAGTAGTTGTTTTCAGTAACTTAAGCAAAAGGCCAGGGCTGGATGTAAGCTTATCTTATGTTAGTTGTGTGTGTGCTTGGCACGCAAGCTTAAAGTTTCAAGTAGTAGTTTATAAAGAGCTAGTTAGCGATATTACTCACCATATGGCAGCTCCCACGATCTCCGTTATATCGTTCAATCGTTAATGAGTGGTAATAGTGTTGTTTCTGTGTCTAATCTCGCAGGGGCCATTGTGTTCCGCGTCTCATTAGGCTGTAAACATATTCCCACGTCCCTTGCGGTAATAAGCGAGGGCTTGGGGAGTCCGTTTCAAATGCAGCTTTGACCAAGGGTTTCATCTCGCGCACCGCCAGCTCGCATGCCAATGAATCACACCTTGTCAGGCACTCGAGTTAAATTCCAGCGCGGCCTTGCCTGCTATCGCTCCAAAATGAATTATGCAGAACCCACGACAGCAAGCACTCTGGCAGGTGCGCAACTCTTGCAAACATGGCCATTTCCACTCTCATTGTTTCTTTTTTTGTTCGGCATCGGGATGAAAATGAAACCAACGCAAAAGCTTTGATGCCATAGCGAGACAGCGGGCGGTATGCAAATGAGCTATTTCTCGTGTATTGGATCATAAATGGACCCCAAACAAGTCCGCACCTGTACAGATAGAATGTGTGGATGGTGCAGTTTCCATAAGCAGCATTACTGAGTCCAACCTAGAAATCCGATAAATAACCTTTTTTGCACCAAATATCACGATTTTAGCTTTAAAACACATGTAACTACGTTCAAAGTGTAGGGGGGGTGGTAAGATTTTAAAACTCTATTGAAAAACAGATCTTTTATTCTCACCAAGGCTGCATTTATTTAATGTCAAGAATACAGTATTAAAACCAGTAATAAGTGAATATTTGTACAATTTAAGTAAGGTATTTTATTTAAATATATAAAAGGGTAATTTTCTTCCCCGTGATGCAAAGCTGAATTTTCAGCATCATTACTCCAGTCTTCAGTGTCACATGATCTTCAGAAATCATTCTAATATGCTGCTCAAAAAACAATTCTTATTATTATTATAATGTTGAAAACAGTTGTGCTGCTTCATATTTTTGTTAAAACCATTTTTTTCAGGATTTTTAGATGAATAAAAGTTAAAAAGAACAGCTTTTATTTGAAATAGAAATCTTTTGTAACATTATGATAAAAAAAAAAAACCTTATTGGCCCCAAACTTTTGAATGGTAGTCTGAAGGCTAAAGTGTGTCTTTTGGATCAGTAACTGGATCTGCTTTTTTCAGTTCATTTAAATAGCCCAGCAGGGTGACAAATAATCTCTTAATTAAAAGGAGCTCATAAAAATGGCATGTGCTCTGACATTCATAAAAGAATTAGAAAAGTATTTTTTAAAATAGTTTTAGATGAAGAATAGCATGTCACACCGCTCTTACAGTTTAATAAATCATGTCAAGCAACACTGTTACCATGATATGGGAAAACCTTTTTCAAAAGCATCTGTTTTCAGGCATCCTGAAAGTTGTTCACCCAGCAGTCATTGATTTGGGGAACGTTGCGTTGCCCCTGGAGTGCGTTTCATTATTATCAAGCACAGAGCATCTCTGCCCTACTTTCACTGTCCACCCACGCTCAAGCTGTTTGAGCGTCTCCACCGATGCAATATTCACACCCGGTCCCAGCGCTGTTTTTAGACGCTCATCTTCTCCTCTGTGCCGAGGAGTTATATTACATTTTTCCTTCATCATACTCCTTTGCAATCATAACTGGAGCTTAGATGAACGTATAAACTTGAAAACAAGAATTTCATTGTCTTATTAGAATGAAAACATAGGGGCTTGTGTTTATAAGCATGTAAGGCAAGTCAAGCATCACTGTTACTATTGCTCATACTTATGGTTTAGGGTTTGTATAGAGCTCTAGTAATAGTTATTCTCAGTGTCTGAAGCCTCGCTGTCAGTCTCAGTGAGTTCTGCTGATGGTGGACTACAGACAGACAGACAGACAGGAGAGCGGCATCTGCTCCTCGATCTGTCTTTCGTAAGCTCTTATAATCCCAGCCTCTGGTGACGGCTTCTTTCCTCTAAACACACTTTGATCTTCTCAATTTTGGAGATGTACTATGAATAGTAAGGGTATAAAATAACAGTTTTCCAATGCATTTTATTTTAATAATTACATGCATAATAAAAGCCAGTACAACACTAAAAGCAATGCTAGGGTGTTGTGTGGTTGCCAAAATGTTTTTAGTTTTTCTTGATCAGATGGCACAAAATTTTCATATTTTTGAAATTTCATCTGAATATCAGAATTTGTGAGATTTAGTCATTTGAATGTTTTGAGGTTAATGTTTTTCTAGAAAACGCTCTTTGACATTTGAATATCAAAGTTTTTTGGGGTCTGTTTACTAATGTGGGCACATTCATGTTTTTAGATTTGTGGAGTGAAAAATATTGTTTTGATTTTTAATGAAAAGATCAATTAGACCTAGAAGGCCCCAAGTGGCATCTTGACACTTATGTTATTATTTATTTAATACTTAATGTAATTCATTGGGTTTTTCATTTTAGACATCTATAGGATAATGGACGGTGAAATAATTCAATTTGTGAACTAAATGGGACCTTTTAATAAATATATTATGAGAAAATTAATATGGTATAATTCATATTCCTTTACATAAGTCATATAATACATGTACCTTTCAGATGAAACTCTTTTTACTGGATTGCTTTGTTGACATTGGTGTAAGTTCAATATTCACCTAAATTGGAAAAAAAAAAAAAAAAAAATAGCACGTTTATTGAGCTGTTTACTTCTACTGGCACTTATAATGGGGTATAATTATAAGCTATAAGATAATAACGATAAAAAATACCAAAAGAATAATATTCAAAAAATTAAAAAGTAAGCATCGATCTTGGGAAATTTAGTGAGGTAAGAGGGCGCTACTTTACATAATTTTACATTTTGTCAATGAGGGAACTAACTAATTAGGCAAGCATATAGGTGCAAAATTCAGAGCAATATTCAAAATGCCACACGCACAATTTTCAAATGTCGATGTATTTCTGTATTTAAATTGGACATGTTCCATTACCCACACGGTGTAGCAAAATTTGCTGCAATCATGAAAATGAAATTATATACTTAACATTGCCAATTTCCAACAGTCGTTTGAATGTAAACTGAAATACAAATTTTACGCTTATTAAGTTGCTTTTACGGTTACATAGAAGTAAAAATGTGTAACACAAATTGATTTGATATGTGTAGCATGTCCAAGCAGAAATGGTAGCAAAGTGATCATTTAAATGCTATTTGTCCTAAATGCAATTAGACTAACAGTTAGAACACTTAGGACTGCGTTTTCATCATGACGCCGTGGGATATGTGTAGCAAAATTCAATTTGAAAATGCATTCAGAGCTGACCACGCCCACCCTCCGTCAATCACTGCTTCAAGGCAGGGATTGGCGGAAGCGTGTTACGTTTGGATCGTACGAAACATGGCGGCTCGAGATCTGATAAGATCGTTGAATTCACTGGCAGATGAAGTATCCAGGAACATGTTGAAGAGATGAATTGTAATGCTTGTAATGTCCATTTAAAGTCTTTACACAGCATCTCGGCTCAATTTCAAGACGCTGATGAACGTGGGTCACCTCGAAGTGCAAGGACGCTCACAAAGCTAAAGACGTTCGAGTTTCACGTGCGATCGGTCAGTCGGTTAGTTCGACGTTTGAGTTATAGCTGGAGTGCGCTTCATATATTCTAGGTTCACGCTCCACTTCATCTGACCAGTGAATTCAACGGATCTCCTATCAGATCTCGAGCGCCATGGTTTCGGACGATTCCAACGTAACACGCTGTCCGCCAATCCCCGCCTTGAAGCAAGCATTTGATGAAGGGTCTGGGCGCCGACGTGGTCAGCTTGGAATGCATTTTCAAAGCCGCACTGCATTTTGCTACAAATATCCCTCTGCGTCATGATGAAAATGCAATCCTAATTGTTCTAACTGTTAGTTTAAATGCATTTAGGACAAATAGCATTTAAATGATAATTTTGCTACCATTTCTGCTTGAACATGTAATGTTACACATATCAAATCAATTTGTGTTATATATTTTCATTTTAATTTTGCAACTTATACAGCGGGTTTAACCTGTATGCAATTACTATAAGACTACTGTTGGAAATGAGAAATGTCAATTATAAAATTAAATTTTCATTTTCTTTTTTGCAACATAAACTGCATGTATGAATGGAAATGTATAAAATTTAAATACAGAAATAGAAGAAATANTTGCCATTTTGAATATTGCGTTGCCATTTTGAATATTGCATTTTAAATTGAATTTCGCTACCTATATGCTTCCATACTAAATGAGCAAATGTTTCTATTTATTTTCGTTAAAGGTCCCCTGAAATGTTTAGAAACACGCAGCGTTACTCTATGTGCTGACGTCATTTTAACTGAAACAGGAAGACAGGGCGGGACATATCAAGCAGCCCCGCCCCTTTTTAAAATAGCCAATAGCGTTCGTTTATATCACAGCTTGGGCTAGAGCCGTTCAGAGCCGTTGAGCTCCGTAAAGCCACATTTGACAGCCACAATCTCATCCATATTGCTATAAAATATAGCATTCTGTGTAGAATTCAAATCGCTCCGAAACATTTTGTGGTCTGCACCGACTACAAACTTGTATCTAAATATCTTACAGTTTAAATGTGCACAATGGCATCTTCCCTCATATTACTCTACTGCCTTTCTAAGCTCTCAGATTTACACCTGAACAATAAAAAAAACCTAGCAACCAGGCATAACACCCTAGCAACCACACGGCATTGTGCAAACAACCATTCAGAAGGCAAACAGATGCGTTTTTGAATTTAAGCGGTGAAAGATGAAAACAAGCTTAACACAGGCCAAATAAACTAAAGCGCGGTAAAAAGAGTGTTTTTTGGTCAGTAGTTAAAGTGGGTCAGTGTGTGCTAGTGTGGCGCTGTGCCTTTAACATAATGACAATAATAATGAGTGCAGAAACCTCCTCCGCACCAGAGGAGTGCTTGGCACTGCTGCACGCCAGCACACTTGACCAGCTCTGCTGTTTCATGCAAACCTGCGTCTCTTCTGCTTGTCAGATGGAGGCTTTGGAAATGTGTGAAGTGAAACGAGAAAACGGGTCTAAAAAAGGTTTTAGTCAAAGATGAAGTTCAGGGTAGCTCTGCATCTTGCTTCGAGTGATGTTAAAGTCTTTAAGAACATTTCTGGCACTGGACAGGATTAAATGCACGCCTGTTACACAGACAGAGTTTTTAAGGACAGGACACTTGTAGAGCGACAGGAAGATGTTAGGAAGAAAGATGGAGACTGTTCTTTAGTAGCAAACAGTAAACTCATACAGGTTTGAGTCGGGGTTTAGTGGTTAGCACACATACTTGGGATGTTTTTAGCAAGCTTATTTAACTTTTAACTTAGTCTGGCTTTAAACTGCCCATCTGTGATGTAATAATGTTCGCTTTGTTCTGAAATTAAATCTGAGTTCAGTCATAAAACAATAATACAAACCATAGTAAATAAAACCATGTTTTTTTTTTTTTTTTTTTATGCTATAATATTATAAAACAAATGGTTTGGTGTTGTTATGTTTTTGAAAAGAGAAAAGAAAATGACTCACAAGGCTGCAATTTAATTTATGCGGTTTCTATTTGAATATCTGTTAAAATATAATATATTCCTGTGATGCGCAGCTGAATTTTCAGCATCATTACTCCAGTCTTCAGTGTCACATGATCTTCAGAAATCATTCTAATATGCTGATTTACTGCTCAAGAAACAACTCTGATTATCAATTCTGAAAGCAATCTTTTGTAACATTATAAATGTATTTACTGTCAATAGGACTGCAAATTACTATTTTAAAAATTACCCACAATTAATGGATATGTGCCTTATAACAGAAATAAATGATTTCTATTATTGTTCCAGTTCCATAATGACCGTATGGAAATTGTTTTTTGACATTCTAATTTTGTAGTTTTATAGAGAAATCTATAAATGTCTTTACTGTCACTTTTTATGGAATTTAGTACATCTACATTTACATTTAAAATAGTAATTTTCCATCATTTTTCTGATTCTGATTCTTTGCAGAATTTGATTTCATTTAAATGAATTTCATTTAATTTTCTTTTGCATTTATGTTCTTTGAAATTTGATGTTGTGGAGTGTGTGTATATGTGGGTGTAAGATATATATCTACTACAGTATATAATAATTTGATATAGTAGTAAATATATTTAAAATTACCAAATATTCTGGCTCGTTCTGTGAACTTATAATGTTATAACTCTTATAACACAATCTTTAATGTTCTATAATTTTTCCAGTGTACTGGACAGAGTTTGTCATATAATTGTGTAGTTTTATAGGAGGAATAACTTACAAAAGAACAATTTTGGTTTAGCAAATAAAATATTTTTTCGCGATAGTAGATGAGTATAACTGAACAGTTAATCATAATTTATATTTAAGTAAATATAAATGTAAATGTTTTATAAATGTAATTTTTATAATTAAAAAAATTTCGTAACGTTATAAATGTCTTTACTGTAATATTCGATCATCATCCTTGCTGAATAAAAATATGACTTTTTTCTTTCTAAATATTTCTTTTGAAGCTTTTGAAGTTTGGGGTATATCATGTATACTATACCGTTACCATTTGATGCCATCTTCGTACTCTTACATAATCTTTGTTGCACCTGTCTCAGGTGATCACGGATCTGGAGGAGCAGCTGACGCAGCTGACGCAGGAAAACTCCGAGCTGAACCGACAGAACTTCTACCTGTCCAAACAGCTGGACGAGCTGACGCTGGAGAGCGAGGAGCGACTGCAGCTCAGTCAAGACGTGGACCATCTGCGCAGAGAGGTGGCCGACCGAGAGATGCACCTCAACAACCAGAAACAGGTAGAGTCCACACACACACACACACACACACCCAAACAACAAACTCCCACGGAAGGGTGTGTGAGTCACAGACGAATTGTGGGGACGGCACGGGTTAGAGAGATGTGGGCTGAATTATTTAAGAGCCAGCCCAGGTGTGAGCACTGCTTTAACAGATGCTGCATATCTTTTAGAGGATGTTGAGCTGTCATAGAGTCTCTTGAAAATCGAGTGTATGTAAGAATTAACACATTAGGTGGCTAACTTAAAAGGTGTTCGTAAAAAACATTTCACAACATTATCCAGTTCAAAATGCTCATTCATTATTAAAAGAAACTATAAAAGTGAAAGAATTCTGGTTTTTAGTACAAATAAGGACCTGTAAATAGGAATATGGTAATCATGATGACATGTTAACCTGTTTCAACGTTTTTGGGCTCGGTAGATTAAATGATTATTTTTTTAAAATAAATAGAACAAATACTTTCATAAAAAAGATGCATTAAAAGTGTCAGTAAGACATTTAAAGTGTTACAAAAGATTTCTATTTAAATAAAATCTATTAAAATTACATTAATTTAAAATGTATTAAAATAAAATTTAGTAACTTAAAAAAGGTTTTATCCTCGTCTACTAGCTAGGCAAAATGTTTAAAAAATTTACCAGTAATTAGAAAAACTGGGGAGAAAAAATCATGGGAAAATTAAAAGATTGTGTCATAACATTATATATCAGATAATTTAATATATATATAAAATGGGCCAATTTTAAAATGGGTCCTTTCCAGGCCTGGAAAAGAAACTTTCGGAAATTAATTAAAATAATTAAAATAAATTGTAAAAAAAAGGAATGACAACAAATGTAACAAAATGTATTATTTAAAAATAAATCAAAAGGTGACATAACATTTATAATGTTGCAAAATGTTACAAAAATGCTTTTCAACATTGATAATAATCAGAAATATTAGAATGATTCCTGAAGGATAACGTGACACTGAAGAGTGGAGTAATGATGCTGAAAATTCAGCTTTGATCACAGGAATAAATTATATTTTACAATATATTACAATAGAAAACTGCTTTTTTAAATTGTATTAATATTTCACAATTTTACAGTTTTTGCTGTATTTCGGATCAAATAAATGCAGTCTTGGTGAGCAAAAGAGACATTAAGGTATCTTATCAGCCTCAGACTTTTTAAACTGTTGTGTAGGTGGTCATGAAGTTATTTATTTCTCAGTCTGATGTCCAAAAAGTTATGGAAGATTGCAATGCATCATAAATGCAGTTTAGTTTCAGTAAAAGCTCTCTTTCCTGTGGAAGACTTTTATATGATATAATATAGTACAGTACGTTTTCATAATTTCTCATGATATGACTGTTTTACGGTTTGAAAATGAATGAAACCACACATGAACAGCAAATCACAGCTGTCCTCTTCAGTGCCAAAACAAAAGCTGTTAATTAAGTGGGAAAATGATGCTCGCAGGTTCTATTGTTTTGCGTGATGATGCCGCAGCGAGCTAGATGTGTGAGAGGTGGTTGGTGTGTTGTGTGTGTGTGTGTGTGAGGTGATGAGCGCGTGGGCCGCGTGTGTAGGTGTGCAGTCCTTGCTGTTGTATAACAGTAGCGGATGGTAATCATAGACGCTGGTAGGAGGCAGAGATGTGTCATATTCACTCGCTGCTCCCCTCTGCCCTGCCAGCGTTGGACTTCACAGGGGCAAAAGCATGCCGGCTATATTTGGAAACTCTCTATCTCCTTCTATGTCTTTCTGAAATGTGGTAATATCCAGTCCTGCCACTGAGATGCACTTCTGAGCACATCTGCCCTATTCAAGACACCCTCGATCCCCCCGCCGGCTCTCTGAGGATCAATTCCAATTGGCAGCGACTCTGAGATCCGGACCTGCTAATGAAAGTCAAAAAGAAAAATCTGCAGCTTCATTTCTGCATCTATCAGCATCATTTCGGTGTCATATCCTGCAGTTCCTTAGATGCCATCTGTTGGTTTGCGGCAGATGTATTGAATAAGTTATCGTCATCGTCACAGAGAAAACAGAAATATCTGGCCCTTTTAAAATGGTCATTTCCATGCCTGGAAAGTCTTTAAAAATTTCAAATTGAATAAGAATTTAATTAATAAAAATTTACAAAACCTTAAATTATTACAGTCTCTAAAAATCATGGAACATTCTGTAATAACAATATAAATTGTAAATAGAAAAAGATTTAATAGATAAACGTATATTAAAACTTTAAAAAATGTATTACAATTTTTATTTTAAATAAGAATATTTATTTGAATAAAAATATTCAAAAAAAAAAACATTATGCTCATCTACATTTCCAGGCCTGGAAATAATGGAATTTAATAATGAAATTAAATCAAATATTGTATTAATGAAATTAAAAAATTATTTAAAATTATTTAAATACTATTTATTTAAACTTATAAAATAATAGCTTGGAAAAGTCTGGAAATTATTAAAATCATTCAAATAAAATGGAAAACTCTATAATGAAAAATAAATATGTAAATGAATTAGATCAGAGGTATTTAGCTTAACGTATAATAGAATTCAAATTAAATTGCATTTATTTAGATAAAATGTATTTAACTTATTAAAAATGATAAATTTCCAGGTGGGAAAAAGTCTTGGAAATTGAAGAAAAAAAAAAAAAACAAAAAAATATAAACTCCATAAAATAATAATAATGAAAAACTTCTCTAATAAACTTCTATAATGAAAATTAATGCAAATAAAATTAATATGTATTTAACTTCAAATTAAAATGAAATTACATTAGTTTAAAATTTATTTAAATAAAATGTTTTTACTTGTAAAAAGTTATAGTCATCTACAAAATCGAAACATTTTATCTGCTAGACATTGTTATTTATGAATGTATTCTCTCTAAAACAGCAAAATAATTATAAAAAAATCATCCAGTAATTATGAACAACTGGACAATTCAAATTAAATGATTGTTGTTTGAGTAACACTATTATCAGTGCATTTATATGCTACAAAATGTGCCCACTGTGATAGTCTGATAGCATAGAAATGACGTGCTTGTGTGTGTAGAACATCGAGACGCTGAAGACCACATGTACGATGCTGGAGGAGCAGGTGCTGGAGCTGGAGACGCTGAACGATGAGCTGCTGGAGAAGGAGAGACAGTGTGAGAACTGGAGATCTGCCCTGGAAGAGGAGAAGAACCAGGCGGAGCGCAGAGCCAGAGACATGCAGAGACAACTGGACAATGAGAAGCAGAACAGGTATCGAAGCACACACGTTTGACTGTGAGAGCTGGACGACAGCTGGACAATGCCAGAGTCATGGCCTAACGGTTAGTGCATGACACAGACTCCTACATAATGAGCCATAGTTTGAGTCTGGGTAGTCAAAAATAACATTTGTGACCCTGGACCACAAGACCAGTCTTAAGTCGCTGGGGTATATTTTTAGCAATAGCCAAAAAAACATTGTATGGGTCAAAATGATCAATTTTTTTTTATGCCAAAAATCATTAGGATATTAAATAAAGATCATGTTCCATGAAGATATTTTGTAAATTTCCTACCATAAATATATCAACTTTACTTTTGATTAGTAATATGCATTGCTAAGAACTTCATTTGGACAACTTTAAAGGGGTCATATGATGCTGCTAAAAAGAACATTATTTTGTGTAATGAAATATGTTTATGCAGTTTAAAAGTTCAAAAAACACATTTTCCACACTGTACATTATTGTTTCTACTCTATACCCCGCCTTTCTGAAACGCATCGATTTTACAAAGCTCATCGTTCTAAAAAGCGAGGTGTGCTGTGATTGGCCAGCTATCCAATGCGTTGTGATTGGCCGAATACCTCAAGCGTGAGATGTAAATGTAAGGCCCCTCACATACGGTTGATGCCGTGTCCGGCCGGAGCGACGAGACAAAAACATTAAAACCCATTACAAACGAGGCATTTGTTGCATCCAGTGGGGACATAATTACTGATTATAATGAATTATACTGTCTTTTTACACGTTGTGTTGCATTGCATTGCGCCGCGTAAACATAAAAACATGTTTGCATTTGTGATCGGAGAAATGACAAACAATAAGCGCTTCTCTACACTGTTCAAAACTCACGTTTGAATCATCAGTGCAAAATCCTTTAAAGGAAAACGTACTTACGTGAGTCAGAAACTGACGGCATTGTAGTCTAATGTTACTCTCCCAGGATCAGGAAGGAAACAGTCCTCCATAAAATGTGATGCACACATTCTGAATATTTGGGTTGAGCTGTTCTTGAACAGTGTTGTAGATACAACTTAACCACAGATTTCTAGTAGTGTTCTCTTTTGGAAGGCCAAACAAAATATTTTCGCTTTCACAACGAAAAAACACAGCGGCCTAGCGTGAGGGGAAGCCCTGGCTTAGCGTGCGTTGAGGCTGGGATAGAGTGAGCTGAGGTGGCGGGTTCATGAACGGCGCACCCGGCGGATGTGACGAATGAGCGGCAAACACATGTGACGACCCCGGTCTGGACTCCGCTTCATCCACGGTGATTGTGTTGCAAAGGTGATGTATTTCCTCAGCGACCAGAATGGATCAGCTCCAGGCATGACGAAGGGATATTGTCCTCTTTTGGAAGACCAAACAAAGTAGTTTCGCTTTCACAACGAAAACACACAGCGTCTTCACGACATGGCTGCTGTGCAGCGTCAACAATACTACAGCGAGAAAAAAAGTTAAGCCTTCTTTCTTGCGTGAACATTTGGGCGGCGTTATGCAAATCTTCCCACATCGTGATGTAGATGTGGGGGCGTGTTAGAAAGAGCCGTTTTAGGTAGGCGTGGTTGGACTTCTGAACTTTTTAAAGGAAATCTCTTGATTGCGACTTTAGGTCTTTGAAACGTACAGATCTTCTTTAGGCACCAAGAGTGTGTAACACTCCTAAGAGAAAGGAATAATTGAAATCGCATCATATGACCCCTTTAAAGGCGATTTTCTCAATATTTGATTTTTTTTGCACCCTCAAATAGTTGTATCTCAGCCAAATATTGTCCAATCCTAACAAACAATACATCAATGGAAGGCGCATTTATTCAGCTTTCAGATGATGTATAAATCTCAATTTCAAAAAATTTACCCTTATGACTGGTTTTGTGGTCCAGGGTCACATTTCAGTTTAGTGGGTTTACTGTGATGACAAAGTCAGTGAAGTCACCTTTATTTATGTAACACTTTATACTATACAGATTGTTTCAAAGCAGCTTAACAGTGATAAACAAGAAAATAGTGATTCAATGATGCAAAAAAAAAATTCAACTATACTGTAAGGCAGCTCTAAAAATACATTAGTAAAATATAGGATGTATATAATATGAAAAAAGTATGCAAATATTATTAGCAAATAAAGTTATAAATAATGTCAGAACTTTTCGTTTTATTATCATCTTTATTTATTTCTGTATTTATTATTGCTAAATGAAATTTAATAAATGTATATATTTAATGCAAATAATTACATTATTCCATTGCATATATTTAGGATATGTAAAATAATATCTATGTATATAGCCTTACTCCAAAAAAACGTTTTTTTTTTTTGTTTCCATCGCATATTGACATAATACATCATTTGGATAGTCATAACATAACTAACTAACTAACTAAATAAAAATTTAGTGGGTTTAGTATGATGACAAAGGACTTTATACAAAGCTTTATATTTAAATGAAAACTTAGATATAGAAAAACTTAATGACAACTTAGCTATATTAAATAATAAAATAATATAAAATATATAATAAAGATTTATACTTGTTAATTAATAATAAATATAGTTAATGAAGGCATGATAAAAATGTTGACATTAATGCAAATATAAATGAATAAATGCAGATCTTTAATGCAAATTATCATGCATTATTAAATAAAATGCCTAAAATTCTAGCTATCCTCCGAAAAAATAATTCTGCTGTGATATATTTATAAATAAGTATTGGACAAAAAACTAGAAAGTGTGTTAAAAGTTTGTTAACACAGTTTATTTTCTAAATGTCCGCAGGGCCAGAAGTGCCCATGGTTATATAAGAGTTACATAATGAACGTTAAGTATAGAGATAGAAACACTGAGTAAGAGACATACTGTGCCGCTCCAACACTTTATTGTTGAATAACTCTCTCTCGCTCGCTCTCTCTCGTTTTCCAGACTCCGTGCAGAGCAGCGCAATTCTGAGTCTCGTCAGGCTGTTGAACTGGCGGTCAAAGAGCACAAAGCTGAAATCCTGATACTGCAACAGGCCCTGAAAGACCAGAAACTCAAAGCTGAAGGTCTTTCTGATACTGTGAGTGTGCCAGTGCACGTGTGTGTCGCTGTGGATAAAAGCATCTGCTAAATGACGATGTGCATACTTACTCTGTCTTCATCAGCTGAGCGATCTGGAGAAGAAACACGCCATGCTGGAGATGAACGCGCGCAGCCTGCAGCAGAAGCTGGAGTCGGAGCGAGAACTCAAACAGAGGCTCATGGACGAGGTGCTTCACTTTTCTAGCACTCAAAATACATACCAAATAAATGAAATATTTGAACTGAAATGATTAAGTATTGACAATAGTGTAAATATACTTAAATGGAAAAATAGAATACAGGTACATCTCAAACAATTAGAATATAATGAAAAAGGTCAATATTTTTTGTCACTCATTTCAGAAAGTGAAACCCATATATTATATAGATTCATTACACATAGAGTGAAATATTTCAAGCCTTTATTTCTTGAAATTTTGATGATTATGGCTTACAGATAATGAAAACCCAAAATTCAGTGTCTCAGAAAATTTGAATATTACATAAGATCAATAAAAAAAGGATATTTTAAACAGAAATGTCAGGCTTCTGAAAAGTATGTTCGTTTATATGCACTCAATACCTGGTAGTACCTCCTTTTGCATGAATTACTGCATCAATGCGGCGTGGCATGGAGGCAATCAGCCTGTGGCACTGCTCAGGTGTAATGGAAGCCCAGGTTGCTTTGATAGCGGCCTTCAGCTCATCTGCATTGTTGGGTCTGGTGTCTCTCATCTTCCTCTTGACAATACCCCATAGTTTCTCTATGGGGTTCAGGTCAGGCAAGTTTGCTGGCCAATCAAGCACAGTAACACCATGGTCATTGAACCAGCTTTTGGTACCTTTTGGCCCCCCCCCCCCCCCCCCCCCAGTGTGGGCAGGTGGCCAAGCTGCTGAAAAAAGGAAATCAGCATCTCCATAAAGTTTGTCAGCAGAAGGAAGCATGAAGTGCTCTTAAATTTCCTGGTAGATGGCTGCGTTGAAAACTTCAGAAAACACAGTGGACCAACACCAGCAGATGACATGGCAGCCCAAATCATCACTGACTGTGGAAACTTCACACTGGACTTCAAGCAACATGGTTTCTGTGCCTCTCCACTCTTCCTCCAGACTCTGGGACCTTGATTTCCAAATGAAATGCAAAATTTACTTTCATCTGAAAAGAGGACTTTGGACCACTGAGCAACAGTCCAGTTCTTTTTCTCCACAGCCCAGGTAAGATGCTTCTGAAGTTGTCTCTGGTTCAGGAGTGGCATGACACGAGGAATGCAACATTTGTAGCCCATTTCTAGGATTCGTCTGTGCGTAGTGGCTCCTGATGCGCTGACGCCAGCCTCAGTCCACTCCTTTGAAGCTCCCCCAAATTCTTGCTGGTGCACCTTTTCCTACCACACTTTTTCCTTCCACTCAACTTTCTATGAATATGCTTGGATACAGCACTCTGTGAACAACCAGCTTCTTTAGCAATGACATTTTGTGGCTTACCCTCCTTGTGGAGGGTGTCAATGACTTCTGTCAAGTCAGCAGTCTTCCCTATGATTGTGTAGCCTACTGACCCAGACTGGGATACCATTTAAAGGCTCAGGAAACCTTTTTTGCAGGTGTTTTGAGGTAATTAGTTGATTAGGGTGTGACACCATGACTTTTCAATGTTGAACTTTTTCACAATATTCTAATTTTCTGAGACACTGAATTTTGCGTTTTCATTATCTGTAAGCCATAATCATCAAAATTTCAAGAAATAAAGGCTTGAAATATTTCACTCTAATGAATCTATATAATATATGGGTTTCACTTTCTGAAATGAGTGACAAAAAATATTGACCTTTTTCATGATATTCTAATTTTTTGAGATGTACCTGTAGTTGCTGTTAATGTACTCACCCTCAGGCCATCCAAGATGTAGGTGTTTTTTTTCTTCATTAGAACAGTAAGACAGATTTTTAGCTGAAACCATAGTCCTTGGTGATTTATAAAATGCAAAAAATGGCCATCCATTTTTGAGAATTTAAAAAAAAGCATATCAGGGAAGACAAAATTAACACTCGTGGCTCCTGACGATATACTGAGGTCTTATGAAGCGAAACAGTCAGTCTGTGGAAGAAACTGAACATTATTTACAACAATATGATGATGATGATGATGATGATAGATACTTTATTGATCCCCGAGGGGAAATTCAGGTATCCAATAGCAACATTATAACAGACAACAAAGCATACAGAAAAAAGTAAAAACTTAGAATACAAAATAAAAAACAAAAGAGTACATGTACAGAGTAAACATAAGTGCATGAATGGAAATACTAGCGTTAGATGCTGGGTACCAGCATCAAATATTCAAATATACAGAGGTGTTTACGATGTGCAGATATGTAATACAATACACTATAAAGATAGTAAGAGTCAAAATCCAGGTATTTAAAATATGTAAAAATGTAATAAAAATACTGTAAAGATAATATAAGTCCAGTACAAAGATAAAAGTATATAGATGGCATGGGACATAAAAGACGGCAGTGCACACCGATTCCATGTCCATCAATCTAGAAAGTCCATTAGCAACAGTCCAGTTCAAGTCCTGCTCACAGGGAAGAGTTGAAGAGCCGTATAGCCTGAGGGACAAACGAGTTCCTCAGTCTGTCTTTAGAGCAGGGCAGGGACAACAGCCTGTCACTGAAGGAGCTCCTCTGCCTGGAAATGGTTTGGTGCAGAGGGTGGTGGACATTGTCCAGGGTGGACAGTATCTTGGGGGGGCGGAGGATCCTTTTCTCTGCTACAGATGTCAGGGTGTCCGGTTCAGCACCAACTACTGTAGAGTAGAGTCGGCTCTGTCCCTTCCTGTAGAGGGCGTCCGTGTTTGGGGACCAGTCCAGTCTGTCGTCTAACTCCAGACGGGTCTGGAGGGTCTGGAGTTAGACGACAGACTGGACTGGTCCCCAAACACGGACGCCCTCTACAGGAAGGGACAGATTACCAGTAATCAGGCAAATAGGATATCTGATTCTTTTCCGCGAACTGCTTCTTTTGGACATTTCATTTCAATGAACAGGTTCAATTCACTAGTTCGGGTATAATGTTGTACATAATGTTCAGTTTCTTGCACAGACCAATCGTTTAGTGTCTTAAGATATTGTAGAAAAATGAAGAGTCGAGCTCTGAGAAGAATAACTTTTATTACAGAATAGCAGTGACAAAGTACAGGCAGCACTTTGGGTTCAATGGAGTCAGAATGAACTCCGAGCATCCTACGCTCAAACATTTTATACTCTATTACGTTCATCTTCCCGCTAGACATGTAAATGAAGTTTCGTCTTAAATGTAAATTGCGGATATCAATGAAAGTGATAGCCTTCCGTTCCCACATCTTTGGTAGTCTTTCAGGTGGAAACAACCAAATGTTAAGGTGATAGGATTATCTAGAATCCCTAGCAATTATATTCAAGTACCCTTTTTGTCAGCAGATGGTTCTTGATGGCTTACTGCCGCTCCCACGCTATAGGTGAAGAAGTAACGTTCAGGAGATACTATTTACATATTATTGAGATCGGAAAGAATTATCTCTATGATAATTAAGCTCTTTGTAGAGAAAGGAGAATAGTTTACTTGGAGTGGAAGTTTGGTCGAGGCAGACTATAATTTCTTACAATCTCAATATATCGTCAGGAGCAATGGGTATTAATTTTGTGATGCCTGTACATGCTTTTTTGACTCTCAAAGTGATGGTAGCCATTGACTTGCATGTTACGAATCACCAAGGACCACAGTTTCAGCAAAAAATCTTCTTTACTGTTCTACTCAATTATAAAATCACCTACATCTTGGATGGCCTGAGGGTTAGTACATTAATAGCAAATTCTAATTTTTGGGTGAACAATTCCTTTTAAGTATCATTTTGACTGCTTTGTAGTTTTTACTGAACATTATTTTATCTATCCTTTATACTAAAGAGACCTTTTTGAAGGATATTGGTTGACTTATGCCTTTTTTTAGGAACTTGAACTTAAGTGAGACTTGAGTGTTTGTAGACATTTAAGAAGATGTTGTGCTGACCTTGATTTATTGCAATATTGAGATGTTATTTGGATTTTAGGACTAGTTCAGCTCTGACGCCGAGTAAAATACCTTAAGACTGTGAAATCAGGATACTTAAGGGACCTTTACTCAAGTTGTATTGGAAGTGGTGACTTGTAACTTGTAATGGAGGGATTTTCGCTGTTTTACTCAAGTATGATTTTCAGGTACTCTTTACACCTCTGAGTTTTGAGAGCCGTGTAATCATGCATCTTTACCATAACCAGTGTATCTTTTTCTCTCAGCAAGCAAAACTGCAGCAGCAGCTGGACATGCAGAAGAGCCACATCTTCAGACTGACTCAAGGACTTCAGGACGCGCTGGACCAGACGGACCTTCTGAAGACCGAGCGGACAGACCTGGAGTACCAGCTGGAAAACATACAGGTGCACGCATGCATGGAAATATTAACCATACTACTCATACTAGGCATGCGGTATGATTGTACTAATCTAAACTGACAAAATCTATATGAATAATCATAGTAATTGAAGAATTGATTTTTTGGAATAATTGTAGATTTTTATTACAATTTTTATTTTATAATAATGTTATTATATTTATTTTAATAATTTATTTTTATTAGCTATCAAGTTAGGACAACTTTCCAAACAAAATTTGATTAAATAATGCTAAATTATATACCATATTTTACAGGTTAAAATTGTTGCATGCTACATACTACATACAGTTTAAAAATAGTATGCGGTGACAAGAATGCTAGTGTTCCATTCCAAACACAGGTGTGTTCTAATAGCAGTGTGGCTCCCTCTGCAGGCGGCGTACTCTCACGAGAAGGTCAAGATGGAGGGGACCATCACCCAGCAGACCAAGCTCATAGACTTCCTGCAGGCCAAGGTAGAGCACCCCTCTAAGAAGAAAAAGGTCAGAGTCATCCGCTGTAAATTCACTTAATTAACTAATCTGATAACTGCTTGCTGAGCTGCGCATAAGTTGTCCTGGAGCTACACATGCAAATAACCACATACTAAAAAACAAAAAAAAAAAAAAAAAAAGCCGCGCCAACCGTCAGAAATCTCATATATATCCTTATATGCAGAAGCCCTGAATAAGTGAGTTGTAGAAAGGGACACCTAATTTGAGTAGATATGTAGGGATAGAATGGCAGGATAGAGTCCTAGCGTGTCTGTGGGCGTGAGCCTGGGCGATTCACTAGGTCTCGTGTTTCGGGTGCAGGGGCTCTTTGGTGGCCGGCGTCGAGAGGATCTGCTGGCGGCGCAGGGACAGACGCAGGTGCCCGCTGTGCCCGCCGTGGCCCCTGTTCCCCTGCAGTACAACGACCTGAAGGTGGCGCTGGAGAAGGAACGCACTCGCTGCTCGGAGCTGGAAGAAGCCCTGCAGAAAACACGCCTGGAGCTCAGAGAGGGTGAGATGCTGTTTGGCTGTTTCATACAATTACGTCGTTAAATTTGGTTGCTTGTTTTCCTTGAAGTTGCAATGAATGGGGACTAAGGTTTTTTTGTTTTTTGTTAACGACACAAAAGCAACGTGAAAAAAACTTTCACAGAAAACTGTCCTTTTGTGTTCCTCAGAAAAAAGAGATTATAAGACTCCACTTGAATTATGACTAGAAAGAATGATAATGCAGACTATAAATTATATTATAATTCTATTATGTTTATGATTATAAATTACAATATATAACTGCCTTATTGCATATACAGTACTGTTTAAAAATATTGAGGTCAGCAAGATTTTTAATATTATTAATACTTAAAATATTAATAGTTTTATTCTGCAAGGATGTATTAAATTGATCAGAAGTGAAATATATATGTTATATATATATACATATATATTTATATATATATAGATTACAAACGTATGATTACAAACAAATTATTAGTGCAAATAAATGTTGGCTTTTAAACTTTCTATTCACTATAGAATTGTAAAAAATGAATCATGGTTTCCACAACAATGTGATATTTTTTAAAAGATAAAGATCCTTTTTGAAAGAAATGTACAATTTCATCAGCAAGGATGCATTAAATTGATTAAAAGTGAGAGTAAAGACTTTTATAATGTTACAAAAGATTTCTGTTTCAAATAAATGCTGTTCTTTTGAGCTTTCTGAAAATCTGAAATGTTTCTTGAGCAGCAAATCAGCATATTAGAATGATTTCTGAAGATCATGTGACACTGAAGACTGGAGTAATGATGCTGAAAATTCAGCTGCGCATCACAGAAATAAATTACATTTTTATAATATATTCAAACAGAAAACAGTTATTTTAAATTGTAATAATATTTTACAATTTGTACTGTATTTTTGATCAAATAAATGCAGCCTTGGTGAGCAGTAGAGAATTTCAAACGTTAGTGTAATATAAAGCATTATTGAAATGACACATTCTATTAAACAATAAGCAGACGTGCCACATTACTTGTGTAACATGAGGTTTGTAGTATGATTTTGTGTGCTGGTTTTCTCAGTGCGTCTCACTGTATTCTCTCCGCTCAGCAGTTCAGTTTAATAAAGCTCTGGAGCACAGCAGTACTCCAGCCACTCCGGGTTTGGCTCGTCAGCAGCTCATGATGTCCACCAAATCCAACAAATCCCCCGAGCACCAGCCCAGCAGCGGCCTGGTGTCGTCCAGCTCCGGCCGCAGGAAGGACGCTGCCAATCCTGAAGGTTAGAAGCCAGACGCAGAGCTTTTGCAACCTTTTTAATATTCAAAACATAAGCAAAACAACAATTGTGTTCTCTTGGTCCTTCTTGCCATTTCATCTCATGCTATAAAAAGGGAAATTAAATCAGAAGCTTGTAGGAAAATGCTGATGTGATGTGTATTTTGATGCTGTTTCAATATAAGATGAGGAGACTGTGTCCTCTGAAGGACTCCAGAAATGTTTTGGCTCATGTCTGTCCACACTCACTGTCCTCTCTGTTGTCGTTCCACAGAAATAAGGAGAGCCACTTCTGAAAGTAAGTTCTTACATAACAGGCTCAGGCGGCCCACTCTCAAGAAACCGTGCCATCTGTGATTGAAATATCAGGATTTTTCATTTATTTAATTATTTACGCTTTCATTTTTAAAGGTTACTGATGAGCCTTCAAGATGAGGCTGATATATGCCTAAAACTCATTAAAATACAGATAAAACTGAAACAGAAACTTCAGTTTGAACTATGTGGTCAGAAAGACTTTGATATCATTTATCATATCATATATAATGTCAGAAAGGTCAAACCATTATTTTAAAATGGGGAAATTTATCAAAATAACAGCGTTTCAAAGAAAGTAAGGGACACCTTCTGCATTATTACATAAAATGCATAAAGCATTTTAGAAAAAACTAAAAGCCAGTTTTTTATTTATTTTAAATTAACAAGTTAATACTGGTTAATATGAGATCTTAAAAAAGTTAATTATGATTTTATTATAGAAATGATATATAGATATATATATATATATATATAGTGTGTACGGAAAGTATTCAGACCCCCTTATTTTTTTCACTCTTTGTTATATTGCAGCCATTGCTAAAATCATTTAAGTTAATTTTTTTTCCTCATTAATGTACCCACAGCACCCAATATTGACAGAAAAAAACACAGAATGGTTGACATTTTTGCAGATTTATTAAAAAGAAAAACTGAAATATCACATGGTCATAAGTATTCAGACCCTTTGCTGTGACAATCATATATTTAACTCAGGTGCTGTCCATTTCTTTGATCATCCTTGAGATGGTTCTACACACCTTCATTTGAGTCCAACTGTGTCTGATTATACTGATTGGACTTGATTAGAAAATCCACACACCTGTCTATATAAGACCTTAAAGCTCACAGTGCATGCCAGAGCAAATGAGAATCATGACGTCAAAGGAACTGCCTGAAGAGCTCAGAGACTGAATTGTGGCAAGGCACAGATCTGGCCATGGTTACAAAAAAAATTTCTGCTGCACTTGAGGTTCCTTAGAGCACAGTGGCCTCCATAATCCTTTAATGGAAGACGTTTGGGATGACCAGAGCCCTTCCTAGAAATGGCCGTCCATCCAAACTGAGCTTTCGGGGGAGAAGAGCCTTGGTGAGAGAGGCAAAGAAGAACCCAAAGATCACTGTGGCTGAGATCCAGAGATGCAGTCGGGAGATGGGAGAAAGTTGTAGAAAGTCAACCATCACTGCAGCCCTCACCAGTCGGGGCTTTATGGCAGAGCAGCCCGAAAACGTGCAAGACAATGAAAGCCCGCATGGAGTTGTGCTAAAACACCTGAAGGACTCCAAGATGGTGAGTAATAATATTCTCTGGTCTGATGAGACAAGATATAACTTTTGGCCTTAATTCTAAGCGGTATGTGTGGAGAAACCAGGCACTGCTCATCACCTGCACAGTACCATCCCAAAAGTAAAGTGTGCTGATAGCAGCCTCATGCTGTGGGGGTGTTTTTTCAGCTGCAGGGACAGGACGACTGGTTGCAATCGAGGGAACAATGAATGCGGCCAAGTACAGGGATATCCTGACGAAAACCTTCTCCAGAGTGCTCAAGACCTCAGACTGGGCCGAAGGTTTACCTTACAACAAGACAATGACCCTAAGCACACAGCTAAAATAACGAAAGGAGTGGCTTCACAACAACTCTGGGACTGTTCTTGAAGGGCCCAGCCAGAGCCCTGACTTAAACAAAATTGAGCATCTCTGGAGAGACCTAAAAAAGGCTGTCCACAAGTTACCATCCAAATTGACAGAACTGGAGAGGATCTGCAAGTAGGAATGGCAGAGGATCCCCAAATCCCGGTGTGAAAAACTTGTTGCATCTTTCCAAAAAAGACTCATGGCTGTATTAGATCAAAAGGGTGCTTCTACTAAATACTGAGCAAGGGTCTGAATACTTAGGACCATGTGATATTGCAGGTTTTTCTTTTTTAATCAATCTGCAAAAATGTCAACAATTCTGCGTTTTCTGTCAATATGGGGT
This sequence comes from Sinocyclocheilus anophthalmus, assembly GCA_018155175.1. Lineage (NCBI taxonomy): Eukaryota > Metazoa > Chordata > Actinopteri > Cypriniformes > Cyprinidae > Sinocyclocheilus > Sinocyclocheilus anophthalmus. Next base: position 434,734 of record JADLZN010001185.1, on the reverse strand, counting down.
GCTGTGGGTACATTAAAGAGGAAAAAATAAACTTAAAGATTTTAGCAAATGGCTGCAATATAACAAAGAGTGAAAAGTTTAAGGAGGTCTGAATACTTTCCGTACCCACTGGTATATATATATATATCTCTTATATATATAGATATATTAATATATATTAGATATATTCAATACAGATACCATTAAAATAGTTCTTTAAAGTACAGTGGTATTACTACGATATATTACTGTATCTATTATATATATATCATATAATATATATATATATTATATATATATAATATATATATTTAAACAAATATATATTTTTAAATATATGTAGTTTATATATCTAGATATTATATATATATATATATATATATATTACAATATACTGTATGTGTTTTAAATGTGGCAGTGTTCAGTCATGGGAACACAAATGGCACCGTTTCCTGAGAGTGATCCAGGCGTCTCCCCAATATCTTTTCTTTCTTGATATGATCTTTTTATCCCTGCAGAGATAAGCTCTCTGGCCAAATACAAACATGTCATTCAAGGAAACGCTTCAATTGAAGTCTTTTGGCCGTTCTACACCCAATATATTGAACAAACACTTGCTGTGTCAGGTCATCATGGTTTGATGGCTGCAGACTTCCACTCAGGACATCATGAAATGATTGTGGATCTCCAAAGCTCCTGCATGCAGATCTGTCAGGACACTGAGCTTATCTCGAATATATGGCCATACTCCTGCTGTATGCCATGCGGAATGACAGAACTCCGAAATCCTTGCATGCTCGTACCCAAGCTACCAATGACAGCTTGGACAGTACAGTGATGCTGGTGTTTCACCCTCTGGTGGAGAAATGTTCTCAGGAGAGGACATTTTCAGCTTGCTTTGGCCTGTTTGCATAAGATATATAGACGGGTGTAAGAGACACATGACTGTCTTTAAGAGAGTGTGTCTGTCTGTTTGATCCTGTAGAGTACACCAGACGTGTGAAGGACAGGATTCATCACAACACTCCTCACCGCTTCACGCAGGGGCTCAACATGAGGGCGGCCCGCTGCACCGTCTGTCTTGACACCGTCCATTTTGGACGGCAAGCCGCGACATGCATCGGTACGGATCTCATGTAAACTCCAAATACACTATCAATTTACTTAAAAGTCAGGATGTGCTGATACTACTTTTTCCATAATGAGTATGATAGCGATACTTATATTTTTGGTACTTGGCGATACCAATACCAGTATTCACTTCATTGCACAAATGTTGGGTGGAGAAACCACACTGAAAAAATGGTAACATCTAAATTAACAGTTTTCCAAGTCAAAAATATTATTTAACATCACTGAATCAGCCTAAATAAATTATTTATACCAACAAAACTGTTTTTTATGGGTTAAACTAACTGGAAATACAGTCGAAATAGTAGAAATTACAGGTTGACCGTTTTTACAGTGAAAAAGGCAATCATCATTGGTTGGCTTAATTTTAGTAAATAAATGACTCCTGCAGTCACTTTCATGCTTAATTATCAATATACAGTTATACAAATATCAATCAATCAACATTTATTTTTATAGCCTTTTACAACACTCAAGGTGACCAAAGTCCTTTCCAATAAGAGCAAAAAATAATACAGTACATTTACATTTAGTCATTTAGCAGACGCTTTTATCCAAAGCGACTTACAAATGAGGACAATAGAAGCAATCAACATCAACAAGAGAGCAATGATATGCAAGTGCTATAACAAGTCTCAGTTAGCTTAATGCAGTACACGTAGCAAGGGTTTTTGTTGTGTGTTTTTTTTAAATTATATAATTAAAAAAAAACAGATAGATAGAAAAAGGGAATAGAGAGATAGTGTTTTTTTTTTTTTAAGAAAAACAAGCAGTTAGTAAATGAATAGATTGCAAGTCTAAAAGGGGCACGTTTTTAAAAAAAAGAATAGAATTAAAATAGAGAGTGCTAGAGTTAGAGGGTAAAAACGGAGGTATAAAACTACAGCAAAATAGGTAAAATAGTAGACAATAAAATACATAGAATATACAAAAATGTCACAACATTGCTAGGTATTAAAAGCCAGTCTGAATCAATAAGTTTAAAGCCTATTTTTAAAAAGGCTGAGGTCAGTAATGGCACTCATAACTTATGGTACTTACATTAATTATGCATTGTTAACCATAAAACCTGACGTAAAATAATGTTGCTTTTGCAAACACGGACACCACACACACACACACACACACACACACACCACACACACGTTGTGTTTCCATGTTTTATGGGGACATTCCATAGGCGTAATGGTTTTTATACTGTACACACTGTATGTGCTATTGCCCTACACCAACCCTACCCCTAAACCTACCCCTCACAGAAAACATTCTACATTTTTACATTATCAAAAAAACTAATTCTGTATGATTTATAAGCTTGTTTCCTCATGGGGACCAAAAAATGTCCCCACAAGGTCAAAATTTACTAGTATTACTATCATTGTGGGGACATTTGGTCCCCATAACGTGATAAATACCAGTTACACACACACACACACTTTTATTCATTCAGTTGCAAGGTGTCATTTTTTCAGAAAACAAATGGCTTCTAAAATATTAATATACTGTATAATATATTTTATTTCTAAATTAAGCATGATATTTTTTCTCTTTTGGAATGTCATATTGAGTTTTTTTTCTTTTGAGCCAATGGGAACGCAAAAATGCTTTGTTGTATTGTCCATTCACCACTATAGAAGTTACTATAATGACTTGTGCTTCTGAAAAACACAGAATTGTGAAAAGGGCCCACTGTTGTTTTTTAATAGATCGCTGACCCAATCAGGTCAACCTGGGTTAAAGCTGAAGCTGCTAATCCTCCTTCTGTGTTGGTTTAACCATCTTCTCTCTCCTGCTTTAGAATGTCACGCTTTGTGCCACCCAAAATGCTCCCCGTACCTTCCAGCCACCTGTGGCGTGCCCACCGAATACGCGCTGCATCTGTCCGAGGCTCTGTGCCGGGAAAAGGGAAACACTTCCGGCCTGAAAGATGTCGGAGGACACATGAGGCTGGAAGGATGGCTGAAGCAGCCCAGGTGAGCCGTGTGCCAAGACCATACCACCATCAGAAGAGAAGCAAACACTAAGTGTACATGGAATTGTGGTTGTCCTCCTGCAGAAATGGGAAGCGTGGCCAGGGCTGGGAGAGGAAGTACGTGGTGCTGGATGGATATAAAGTGATCACCTACGAGACAGAACCAAGAGACGGTCTGTGAATGTTTATACTTTTCCCAATGTTCACCGGTTCTGTTTGCACACAGCATATTATTACAGAGCAACAGTTCATCCCTGTCGAAAAATCTTGAATCATATTCAAGCTGGTTTTTGGATAGTGGTAGCTTGTTTTGGCTGAATCTAGGTGGTTACCAACTTTAAACATCTTGACCAAGCTGTTTACCAAATTAGGCTGGTAGTTCCTCCTGATCAACCATCTAGACATCTTAAACCAGCTTAAGGAGGTCTGATGGTCTCCCAACCAGAGCAGTTGACAAAACCCCTTTAAAACCATCAATCCAAACCAGCCTGTCCATCAAAAACTGGGTTGATGGTGCTGTCACGAGTGATCTGACCACACTTTGCTTGTTTTTATTTTTCGCACTTTTACTTATTCTAGCCTTTTTTTCTAATTTATGTAAACTAGCATATTTAATTCCTAATTTTTTATTTTATTTATATAATTGTATTATTCTATTGTATTCTATTGTATTGTATTCTATTCTATTCTATTCTATGTACTAAGATTAAAAAGCATTTTACTGCACGTTGTACTGTGTATGGTTGTTTGACCAAAAAAATTAAATTTGATAACACCAATTTTTATGTGGGGCCCTACAGTTTTTGCGATGTGGAAAACGTGAACGGTATTGTGGAATGCAGTCATAAAAATGGAATTTACTGTAAAACATAGAATGTCACAGAATTCGAAACATTTTGAATGAATAAATCAAAAGTAGGTCAGTATACTTAAATCAAATGACGATATGGACTACTCTCTGTGAATGAAAGCACAAAACGACTTATGAATCCTGCATGTTGTGCGTGTCTCTAAGGCGCAGATGCGTGATTTTTCATACTGAAGCGCATGAAGCTTGTGATGTTTTCAGCGTCTGCCATCTCACTATATGAGGACATAATTAGGGCCCTACAATTTAGGTTGTTTTTTTAGCTGGCAATGGCCATAAATGACCAACATGGACAAGCTAGAAACCATTTAAATCTAGTTACCGCCTTAAAATCATCTATTTTCCAGCAGGGATGGAATGACAGGTGTGGAATGATGTGCCTTGATGTGAATGATGTATAATCTGTCCTCTCAGAGTCGGTGAAGCCGCTGGATGAGTTTGAGTTGTGTCTCTCTGATGGAGACGTGACTGTTCATTCTGCTGTCGGTGCTTCTGAGCTGCCCAACACGGCCAAGACAGGTGATGTGTTACCTGTGGAATTGCACTGTACTGTGTCCTTACTAACTTTTTTGCTCTGCTGAGTGTGGATTCAGAAAGTAATCCATGTCCAGTATATGTAACATGTTTTTCTGTCTTCTAACATAATTGTATGTGTTCAGATGTGCCGTATGTGGTGAAGTTGGAGTCGTCTCCGCAGTCGACATGCTGGCCCGGTCAGACTCTGTACCTCATGACCTCGGGGTTTTCTGAGAAACAACGCTGGGTGGCCGTGCTGGAAGCCATTGTGGCCAGCAGTCGTGGGGCGAGAGAGAAAGCCGAAGCAGACGCTGTGAGTGAGAGGAACCTGAAACACCCACAGGCCGTTCATAGTGACATTTAAAGAGTCAGTGCAGTGACATGCAAGGCAGAAACTGTAGGTTTGTCTCTTCTTACCAGTACAGCGGGATGCAGGGAAACATACTGATAACAGGGATGCAAACTCACCATGGGTGAAAAAGTTGACAAAGACGCGCAATCCAAAAAAAAAAAAAAATTTATTCTTTTTTAACTCTACAGTTGTGCAGTAAATTCGCTTTGAAGATTCACTTTTCATTCATGAAGATGACATGAAAATATCCTGGTGGAAAACAAAGACTTAAGATGAAAATTACTTTTATAAAATTACTATTATAACCAGCAATAATTAGCTCAGTTGCCATTTCCACTCCCTAGTTTTTTTCACGTCTTGCATTTGGAGTTATTATAAAATGACTATTATAACAATTTTTTGTACTTTTACTATACTGAAGTATGAAGTATAGCAAGTACAATTAAATAATAATGCATTAAATATTTTGAAATATTTTTAGATTTAGATTTAAACATTATTGCCTTAAAAAGGACGCATCAATAAGAGTGTTTAATGTTTTATCTTTAACTGTAGAAATTGCTAAATAAATTCAGCCAACAGACTTGTTGCTGCTGTAGTTTTGTTACTCTGAATTTACTCTGCATCACTTAAAGCACAGCTCTGTTTTGACATCGGCTTGTCAGATGTTTCATTCCGTCCATTGCTTCAGTTATCACCGTCAATCAAAACAATGACTTGCAGAACAATTTAGCGACTCGCGAATGTTTTTTTCACTCGCGTTTGTCATTCCTGAAACACTATACGTGGACATTTGGTCCTCGTAGACAAACAAAACTTTTCTTCAAGTTGTGAATGAAGTACTGTATGTAGAGAAGCCGAGCAAAGGGCGCTTTCCATTATGGTGCAACTGACTGAGATTACTCACGCAAAAACTTCTGATTTAATCAATGATATAATCAACTAACTACACAATCAATCTCTTATTTACTTTATTTCTCGTTATAATAGGTAGATTTTCGAGCATGTAGAACTCTGTAAACTAAAACAAAAATAGCTCAGAGCAGATACTGACTAACCTACAGTAAACACCTCTGATTGGCTATTACTTTCAACTGAGATGTCTGTGATTGGCTACAATACTCTGCTATAAATAGTAACTTTTTTAAAAACACAAAACTATTAAAAAAATTCAGCGGATTTACACGAATCACACAAATGACCCATTCTGAAATCAAAACGGCGAATTTCACCGAAAGTGACAAGTTTGCATCCCTGCTCTCGGTCTCCAGAGTCCTCGTCTCTTCAGCTCACCGGAATGAGATGCAGTCCACGGAGAAGTTGTGCTGTTGTCATGGTCACGCACGAGACACATTTATTTTATTATTTTTTTTATTATTGTTTTTGTTTTTATTACGTTGTATGTCCAAAACTGTCACTTATCACAAAATGAAAAAAAGACACTTTCTCATCGGATCAACACGAATCTCGTAGGTGACCTATATTGATCTCAAAAAGGTGAGTTTTCACCAAATCTATGTGATAATGCTGAAAGCTCTGCGAAGTGCATAAAATAAAAAATGCACTTTTTAAAAATTTATTTTTTTCACATCCTCATGGTGTTTTTGATTCTGTACAGAAATTGTTGGGGAACTCCTTACTCAAGCTAGAAGGAGATGATCGCCTGGATATCAACTGCACCCTCCCGCTGACTGACCAGGTACCTGCATCATCCACTAATATCACAATCGCTTTGATTTTTCAAGATTTATTTCATTATTTTCAGTCTATATTTGTTGTAGTCTGATATACCATCGTCTTATTTATATCATCAGATTGTATTGGTTGGCTCCGAGGAAGGTCTCTATGCCCTGAATGTGATTAAGAACTCCCTCACTCACATCCCGGGTCTGGGATCCGTGTTTCAGATCTACATCATCAAGGAGCACGACAAGCTGCTGATGATCGTGGGTGAGCAAAGATCATGATCCTTTACTGTCGGTTTCAGAAACCAAAACTGAATGACTTTGACTGAGAGCCCTTGCAACAGGACAAAAAAATTAGCATGGTATTTCCTTTTTTATTTTTTTTATGATATATCAAGCATTTGTGTACTAAGAACTAGAGGTCGACCGATAGTGGATTTTGCCGATACCGATAGCTAGGTTGGACCACACTGGCTGATACCGATTAATTAACCAATAGTTTTTAAAATGGATACCGAACAAAAACTAAAATAATGCTTTATTAAAAAAAACAGTACTGAACCATACTAGTAGTAGTAGTAGTAATAATAATAATAAAATTGTTGAAATTAACACACTCTAACAAGGAACAATACTTTCATTACACAGCTTTCATTAATCTTAATGTTACAAATGGACTCTTATTTTAAAGTGTTACCATTTAATTTCAACAGTCATGCTTAAAGATGCACATCTTTAAATATATACACAAATGCTATAGCATTAAAATGATATACATATGGATATTGTATGTATACTCTCACACTTTAACTTCTTCTATTCTTGAATACTTGATGATTATCTAATCAAAATAAAAGTGCAGCGCTGAGTCTAGGAGAACTCACCGGTATCACACACACTCTGGACGCGTCGCGTTCAATTCGAGCGTTCAATTACTTAATCACCAAACAGACACAGGTTTACTTCAAGAATGAACAAACAATGAGGCATAAATGAGTTTGAAGTTTGGTGTTTAAAAAACGGAGCAAACGGAAAGAGAAAGCGCAATCTATATTATAGCTCTATAAATGAAGCATTAACAACAATTCAGGACAAATATAATGTAATTTAATGAAAAACTATGTGAATGGCGCTCTGTGGCGCGGCAGGATTTTCTGTCGGCTGCATTTAATCCGCGTCTGAAGTTTCTCGCTCTGTTCAGCATGCAGCATCACGTGTCTAAACAAATAGCATGTGCTGTCAGTGATTTCAACCAATAGAGGGCGCTCTCGCACTGTATAATGACAGCAGAACCTTCTCAGCCGCTCCAGCAACGGACACAACCCGGAAAACTATCGGCATGGATTTTTGCCGATAACCGATAGTTCCAGCAAAAAAGTATCGGTGCCGATTAATCGGCAAAACAGATATATCGGTCGACCTCTACTAAGTACCATGATAATACTATTTTATTCTTTAAAGTATTCCTATAGCTCAAACAGTAGAGCATGGCGCTTGCAACACAAAGAACTGTGTAAATACCGGGGTTACATATATGCTAATCAATTAGGCAAAATCCGGTAACATTACATTTTAGATATTTAGCAGACGCTTTATCCAACACACACCAAATAGCAACCAACATAAGTGCTGTACAAGTCCCGGTTTGTTTAACGGCAGTAACGTAGAAGTTGGTTGTGTGTTTTTTTAATAGATAAAAAGAAAACAAGTAGATAGAATTGAAAAAGAACAGAGAACGCTAGTGTTTGAGGGTCAAGTTTTTTATATGTAATAAATAAAACAAGTAGTTTATAATAGAAATGGAATAGAGAGTGCAAGTGTTAGAGGGTCACGTTTTTAATAAATAAAAAGAAAACAAGTAGATAGAATAGAAATAGAATAGAGATTGCAAGTGTTAGAGGGTCAAGATTTTTTATAAAGGAAAAGAAAGCAAGTAGATAGAATAGAAATAGAATAGAGAGTGCAAGGATTAGAGGGACAAGGTAGATGGAAGGAGATGTGTCGTTTATTTATTGATGATGGTAAAGATGCTTTCTCGCTTCGAGTTGGCAGGTCATTCCACCAGCAGGGAACAGTTAAGATAAAAGTCTGTAAAACTGATTTTGTGCCTCTTTGCGATGCACTATAATGCTCTGTTCAATTGCAGAACACAAGCTTCTGGAGGCACATAAGTCTGAAGTAGTGAATTTAGGGGTGTAGAGCCAGTAGTTGTTTTCAGGGCTCTCAAGTTATAGCAAAAGTTTGGAGTGAGATTAGAGATAAAAAAAACAGACAAATTCATCCAAATAAAATAAATAGGTTTATGTATTTAAAAAATACAAATGAATCAAAAATAAAAAGAAATTTGGCCACAAACGAGCCAACTGAAGAACAGCACTCGATGTACATAGGCTACTGTACACATTAAAGGATTGCAGACTTGCCATGGGTATGTATGTCAAGTGTGTGCTGGTGGGTGTGTGTGTGTGTTGTGTGTGTGTGTCGTGGGGTGTGTGTGTGTGTGTGTGTGTGTGTGTGTGTGTGTGTGGTGTGTGAGACGAGAGAGGAGAGAGAGCACATTTCAGCTATGAATTTTTTTTGTCGTTGTAAGTGTTGTTGCCACATTTTGATGTCTTGATAGACAGGGGTAGAGGGCTCCCAATAAAAGTATGTGATAGATAATAGTGTGTCTGTCCTGTAGCAGTGTGCCAAACTGTTTCTAGTTTGTTTTGTTCAAACTCACATATATCTCTGTAGTCGGGAAAACTCTTCTGCATCTGCATTTTGAGTGGGAGGGGATGGTTAAGACACCGCTTTCAGCATTGCCTGTAAAGGGGGAGCCCCTCTCCAACCCTGTCATCCATGTTTCCTAAAATGTGCCAACAACACTTAAAAACAGACAAAAAAAACATTCATAAAGATGAAAATAATGCAATCCGAAATGTGGTGTCATATCTCTCTCTCTCTCTCTCATCCCTCTCTCACACAAACACAAACACACACACAACAAACACAACACACACACACACATCACCACAAACCACACACACCACAACAGAGACAGACTAGGACAGACAGACAGACAGACAGACCGGGGGACAGACCGGTTTGGGCAGACCACGACAGTACACAAAGCAGACAGACAGACAGACAGACAGACAGACAGACAGAGAGCTTGGCATGCAATCCTATTGTATGTGCACAGTATGTACATTGAGAAATGATGTTCAGGTGCTCGTTTGGGGCCCAAATTTTATTTTTTATTTAGATACTTTTAAAAAGAAATATATAAATAATTATTTTTTATTGGAGAATTAGCTGTCGTTTATCAGATTGATCCATTGTTTAACAATAGCTCGTACTTCTTGTTTATGGGAGCCAAAGCTAAGTTAATTGCTTCAGGTTGCAAAAGCAGTGGAGAGTTTTTGACTGCTCAATAATAATTTAGAACGAATTTGCCTATATTTCCCAACAATCAGCCTCTCACTTCTTTTGATCACAGGTAAGTGAGTGCATCCAGGAATCGTTAAAACAAAATTGCTAAAAAAATATGGTTACCTACAGAATTCATGGATCTTGACTTTACACTGTGTGTGCGCACATCCATGCTTGCTTACGTAATGAACTGCGCTTGCAGTGAAATCACATGGAAACAACACATTCTAATTCTGATTGGTGGTAGGTGTCATTAAAGCCCCGTTCACACCAAGATGATAACTAAAAGCTAACTATAAAGATATGAGAGCCTGGTTTTGTAGGAAAACATTGATGCTTTGAATTTTATGTGAGCAGCTATTGGTAGACAGTACAAATTGATGAACAGAGGTGTGACATTCGTTCTTTCAGCCTGTTAATGACTACTCTTGCAGCTGCATTCTGGATTAGTTGTAGAGGTTTGATAGAGCTGGCTGGAAGGCCTGCCAAGAGAGCATTGCAATAGTCCAGCCTGGACAGAACAAAAGCTTGAACAAGGAGTTGTGTAGCATGTTCAGAAAGAAAGGGCCTGATCTTCCTAATGTTGTATAAGGCAAGTCTGCAGGACCTGGTAGTTCTAACAATGTGGTCTGTGAAATTCAGCTGATCATCAATCACAACTCCAAGGTTTCTGGCTGTTTTTGAAGTTTTTATGGTTGATGGATAAATTGTGATGAAGTGATGGGTTTGCTGAAACCTCAAGCAGTTCTGTCTTGGCAAGGTTGAGTTGAAGGTGATGGTCCTTCCTACAGGAAAACATGTCTGTTAGACATGCTGAGATGCGAGCAGCTATCGTCGGATCATCAGGATGGAATGAGAGGTAGAGTTGAGTGTCATCAGCATAGCAGTGATATGAAAAGCAATGTTTCTGAATGACAGAACCTAGTGATGCAATACAGACAGAGAAGAGAAGTGGTCCAAGAACTGAGCCCTGAGGCACCCCAGTAACTAGATGTTGTGACTTGAACACCTCACCTTCCAAGTTACCTTATTGCATGATACCATCACTGTACCGTAGTAACACCACAGCACTGTTTGACAAAGGGTGCATTTAAAATAAGTCGATTATGATTGATGTGTTGCAGGGGATGAGCGGGCACTGTGTCTGGTGGAGATTAAGAAAGTGAAACAGTCTCTGTCCCAGTCTCACCTCCCCACGCTACCTGAGATTGTGCCGTATATCTTTGAGACCGTCAAGGGCTGTCATCTATTCGCCGCGGGCAGGGTGAGACTGCAGTCACCGTGTGTTTCACAGCATTGCAGCTTCCTCTCTGTGTATTTTTAGTGCACTGTATTGCATCATGCCTTGTTGTGACGTGCAATGCAACAAATTTGTACCTTACATGGTTTTTGTGTCTGTTCTTGCTTTAGATAGAAAATGGTCCATGCATTTGTGCTGCAATGCCCAACAAAGTCACAATTCTACGATACAACGACAATCTGAATAAATTCTGTATACGGAAGGTAAGTGACATTTGAGGTTCTGGGTCTTGAAGCAAACTAAAAAAATTTAGCAACGTAATTCCTTTGCAAACAGCTGTTGCCTTGTGGTCTGACTTTAATGACTCCTCCAGAGATCGCTCACATGAACACATCCCTAATGATCCGTCTCTTTATCTCTCAGGAGATTGAAACGCTCGAGCCGTGCAGCTGTATCCACTTCACCAGCTACAGCATCATCATTGGTACCAATAAATTCTACGAGATTGAGATGAAGCAGTGTGTTCTGGATGGTACGTATATATCAGTGACGTCCTGGGGATGCAGTTAGATGATTGTTTTTAACTTTCAGGTCAGTCCACAATCTACTGACGTCTGATATCTCCTATGATTAATCTGTTATTGAAAAGGATTCAGCTATTCATTGCAGTCACATTTGCATATTCCAGGTTGGACCGGCTGGCGGGTCATTTGTGAGAACATGATCAGGCCCTTATAATTTGTAATTGTGCATTATGTAAACAGCGTTTTGCATGATGGGCTGTTTTTGGCAGAGTTCCTGGACAAGAATGACGTGTCGCTGGCATCGGCTGTGTTCACTGGATCCTCCCACAGTTTCCCCATCTCCATCGTCCAGGTGTCCAGCACTCCGCAGAAGGAAGAATATCTGCTCTGCTTCCACGGTCAGACACCCATCAGACCATTTCAACTACAGCAAGCTCCTGTTGCATGAGAATATTAGTTGAGCAACAGTCCATACAAAATTATTATGTACTCACCGTCATGTTGTTCCAAACACTATTTTTTCACCAGTTAAGTATTCCAGACTCTGTTCAAATGGTTAGATTAAATTGTATTTATCAAAAAGCATGTCTAATTAATTAATTAATGAAACTTATACAATTTAACCACAAATTATTAAAAGTTTTAGGGCCCTATGAAGGGCCCCCTTCTTTTTTCTCAAATTCCAAATTTTAGCTTTCCAAATTCCCAAATTGTAATTTTTTTGGATTTCATTTGAATGGTTTCATTACATTTTCATAATCAAAAGCATGCCCCTTGATTTTCTGCATTGTTTTTCTTTAAATGTCTGATTTGTGATTACAGAGACCGGTGTGTTTGTGGATGCTTACGGTCGAAGAAGTCGCCCTGATGATCTCAAATGGAGTCGACTTCCCCTGACATTCGGTAGCCAGTTTTCCATTTCTAACAAACCTAAATGTGCAAAACATAGTGATGAGGATCTTCAGGATCACTAACCGAAGCATCTGTCTGTTTCCAGCATTCAGAGAGCCATACCTGTTTGTGACCTACTTCAACTCGCTGGATGTTATTGAGATTCAGGGCCATGCATCGCTTGGGTAGGATGTTTAGCAACATGCATGCATATAAGACAGCAAAAATAACATTAGAACTTGAGAGTGACAGTAAAACCTCTTTAAAACAGGCCTCCCAGTCTCGTTCACCTGGACATTCCTAACCCGCGTTATCTGGGTCCGGCCATATCGTCTGGTGCCATTTATCTGGCCTCGTCCTACCAGAACAAACTGCGGGTCATCTGCTGTAAGGGCAGCCTGGTGCGGGAGTCTGGGGAACTGCAGAGGACCGGTCGAGCAGGAGGTGCGGGTTATGACGATTTATTAGAGTGATAGTCTGGCTTTAAATTCAGAGTGAATGAGTCACGTTTGAAATTCAGATGTGGTATATTTGCTGATTTAACCTGTTACCACACATTCTGTATTAATGCAGCAAATTACTACACTGCTTGGCAACTACAAACCGTAAAATGGCAGTCTAATAAATATATGAAGAATAATATGTTGTGATTATTTACAAATCAGGATTAAAAAACAGAGGAAAACAGAACACAGAACCGGAAACACATCTTGATACATAATCTAACATGGTCGATACAGTCAGTTGTGGACTGTTATTTTTGCATTATTTATATATTATGGTATTCATTTAGGTTTTTAAAATAGCTTTTATTTTTATAATTTTAGTTTAAGTTTTTAATACATTTGCTATGTGCTTTGGCCTTATACTGTTGCATTTATTAAGTTTAGTGCAGCTTAAAATGATTCCAGTTAACTGCCAAGACATCATACTTGTAATCTATATTTATTAATATATATATATATATATTTTTTTTTTTCATTTTACTTAAGTGTATTTCAAGTAACGGAAATTAATAATTTTAGTTTGAGTTAACATTAACAGTAACACTGGACAAGTGAACTCCTCTAGGCAATGAAAAGATTCAGACAACAGGAAGTCATGTAATTCTGAAAGTTTATTGTTAAATTGTTGTTCTTTGGATTAAAAATGATGGGAACAAAATAATAATGCAATTAGCTGGTAACAAGCTTTTACAAGTAACATTCAATCTGGAACATTTTCTTTTGTGTATGTTCTGCAAAAAGTCTTGTATTTTGTTCCGTTTCTAATCCCAGTAAAAAGTAAATGTAACTATTTGATGTCTGCTATCTATGGAAGCTTATTTTTGCCACAGAATAAAAATATATAAAAAAGTTAATGGCACCTTTTTATCTCACAATTCAGAAATTTTCTCAGAATTGTAAGCTTATGTCTTGCAATTGCAAGTTTACATGGCACATTTCTGACTTTTTTTCTCTGAATACTGCATGTGCATGCAATCAGGTCAGATTTGCAAGATGTAAACTCTGAATTTGAGAAAAGAAGTCAGAATTGCGAGATGTAAACTCTAAATTCTAAGAAAAACATTCGGAATTGCGAGATGCAAACTCGAGAGAATGATTTATAACATACAAATTCGCAGTTGTAAGAAGAAAGTTGCAGTTACCGTTTTTATATTTTTTATTCTGTGGCAAAAATAAGCTTCTATAATTATCCTATTGCTGCTGCTGTTAGTGATCTTACCACGGAATCTCGCTAAAAACATCCCTTACTTGCGGTAGAATCACATCACATGTGGCTTTGAGTTGCTTCATCAATATTTCATATTCACAAACCGTATAAATCATCTTGTGTGCAGTCAAAGCATCATGCATTTACCCAAATCTTCACAGCAGCCCAAACAAGCGCGGGCCACCGACCTACAACGAGCACATCTCCAAGCGCCTGGCCTCGGGTCCCGGGGCCCAGGAGGGGCCGCTGCACCGCGAGCCCAGCACCCCTCACCGCTACCGCGAGGGCCGCACGGAGTTCCGCAGGGACAAATCTCCAGCCCGGCCTCTGGAGCGCGAGAAATCGCCCGGTCGGGCTGTGCTAGACAGTCGCAGGGAGAGGTCACCCGGGCGCTTCGAGAGCAGCGGCAGCGAGAGAGACCGGGAGCGTTCGCGCCTTCACACTAGCTCTGTACGCACCCAGCTGACCCCCGTCAACAAGGTACGCATGAGACACTGCCACGTAAACTGTGTATCCTCTTAGGGATACAAACATCAGGTTTGACGATGTTCATGCATGCACAAATGCATGAACATCAGCTGCTTTGTAGTTAAATTCCTTCTAGTTATGGCCTCAAACAGGATGCTCAGCAGCAGTAATGATGTTTCTGAGCTGATCTGCGTCAGACAGGGCAGGCAGCCTGTTGAAGTGTTGAAGTGACCTCTTTATCCTGGTGGTGGTGTAGGTTTGGGACCAGTCTTCAGTCTGAGAGCGTGCCGGAGGGATGACGTAAGAGCCATCGTCCACCTCCCGCGTGGATGGACTTGCCCTTTTAACAGGCGCTTCGTAAAACTCGGAACTATATCATCTCATGCCTGTAACCGTGAACAAAGCCATGTTACTCACTCGCAGCCCCAGAGTCTGGGACATTGTGCTGATGTTGTAAACTCTGTCCATGCTGTAACCATTCATGAAGGTCCATTCTAAAGAAAAACAACTGCAATTTTTGGGGGAAAGACCTTGAAGGAATATTCCAGGTTCAGGACGGTAAGCTCTGGCAACAGCAATTTGTGGCAAAACGGCCGTTACTGCAGAAAATGATTTTGACTTGTCCCCCACTTCTTTTTAAAAAAAGAAAAAAAAAACATCCACATTTTTTTTTTGTTGCACTTTATCTATTAGCATCAGTATATTTCAGTTATAATACACTGGACATTTTCTCAAAATGATTTTTTCCCACTTTTTACAGTTTCATTCCTATCTATATTTGGGAAGGCTGTTACAGAGGGGTTTGTTCATATATCATTCGGCTGATTTATAACATTTTGATTCTAAAAACTGATTGATAAAAAGGAAAATCCAAAATCCTGTCTGTAAAAACATGAATTCAATTTCAACAAAATGAAACAAAACATTTGAACCTGGCATTCTCCGATGTTCAGATTTCTGTTCTGGAAATGTATGCAAATTAGTGCATATTTAATTAATGCCTCATTCACAACATTTTAGAAAACCTGTATTACAATTTATTGATTAATAGATTGGTAATTGTATGATACCTGTTAAAAGTTTTACCCTATTCACCTTTGGTTTCTTGGATAGTTTACCCAAAAATGGAAAATTCAGACATGGTTTACTCACCCTGGATAACAAAACAGTTGATGGTAGCCACTGACTTCCTCAGTATAGAAATAAATATGGAAGACAATGGCTAATGTCGACTATATTTGAATTGTAGAGTGTCTTAATCAGCCATTTAGTGGTAGAACTTTAGTAACCACCACCACAGTGGTAGTTTTCTTGATGTAAACAGGCTCATTGTGAATATCCCTGATCAATTTACTGACCTTGAGGTGCACTGATGAGGCATAAAACGTACTTTCATTGAATCTTACTGTAACCACCATTTTTGGTTTCGTTGAAATTATGATCTGTGGTAATGGACAGCAGACCACTAATGCTGTACATTTATACTAAACCTGGAATATTCCTTTAACTTAATCACGTGATTAGCACATTGTAAATATGGTGATTTAAATTTTTATAGCTAAGCGGATCTTGACTGATGAAGCTATGAAGTCTATTTTTTATGCTATTAAACTGTTTGTATAGACAGTTGAAATGGGTTTCCTACAGAAAAGCACAGAAAAGGTTTTATTCCCATGTATGTTGTATGCTAATGTGGTAAACAGTCAATTCGGCTGCTCTTAATGACAGTTTGTCCAGTTTTTTAAGCTCTATTTGACTGACATTATCGAACTGCACACTGTTTATTTTTATGCTAATAGAGTCTGAGCTTGTAAATCTTTTTAAAGAGACGCTTCATGTTCTCGCTACAAGTGTCCTTGTGATGTTCAAGTGAAAGCTTTCGTCGACACACAGCAGCAAGTGTGGACATTTCTGCTGCTTATCTGTTAACGGACGTCCTGTTCAGCTGCGAGTGAAATAATGTCCGGTAGCCCTCAGGGTTTGTGGAGGATCTTCTGTGGTTCCTCGTGGAACATGAAGCAGCTCAATTAGAGGCTTTTTGAGTTCATGGGTAATTGTAAGCAAACGCATGAGTAAATTCTGACTTGGTTTATGGGACGTCCCGTCATGTACTTCTACATTGATATTGATCATCGATGTTTTTCAACTAATAAGGCTGCTTACCTTGAACTTTCTTTTTGTATAAAGAAATTAAACTATATTAAACATTATTAAAGTATGAGCCATACACAGTTCTTCTGGCGTCGAGTCCTTCTTTTATCTGTCAGAATTAAAGCACATGATCACGCGATAAAAGCATCCAAAAGGGTCGGAAATGCTAAAAGTTTGGCAAAATTAATAATGAAATACAAGCCTATTTCTGATGTCAAGACCAGCAGGCAACGTAATGACGTCAGTGCTGGAGCAGCAGGTGGATTCAATCTATAACGTGATTTTTTTTGGATTATTCTAATAATGAGGTTTAGTTTGCTTTGCTATGAAGTTTTCCGTTTATTTTCTAATCATATTTATATATATATTTTTCAAATTTTGTTTGTTACTTTCCCCCACTTGTTTGTTACATGTGACATTCTGTAATGCTTTTTAACATTGTCCTGAAGGTGTTTGTACAATATCATATTTCTGTTTCTTTAATAATAATAATAAAAAAAAATTCATAACGTTACCTATTGCTATAAATGAAGAGATCAAATCCATAAGTTTGCACTTGGGTAATTTCCCAGTTAACAAAATATAAAGTAGGCCTACTTTAGAAATGTTTAACATTTATAATCATAACTAAAACTGAGCTCGCATGGGCCCTCAGTTCTACAATAATATATTTAGACAGGTAATTGCTCTTCATCAGCACGTTAATGTAATGCTACAGTCTGTAATCAATATGCTTAACTGCTCGGACATTTATGCACTACATTTATTGACATATTTAAACCCAGAACCTCTTTCATAACCCAAACCATTTGGATAATTAGGGTGTTTAACAAGAAGTATAATTTACTTTCTTGTCTCTAATTAAACAGAACATAGTAAGAGGTCTGTGCGTATTAATTGTGATCAAAGTTTTCAGTGTTACATTAAACGTCACGTTAAGACATTTTCCACAGACCCCCCGACCCGCCTTTTAAAACAATATCTTTATGTTAAAGAATTTGAGGATCTTTATTGATCATGCTGAAAGAACTTTCATGTACAGTACTAGTGATTCTTCTTCATTCAACTCAACTCTAAACCACTGAAGATCCTCTGCCTGATGATTATTTTAACCATTATTGTTGACAATGTTCACGTTAAAGCCTTTATAGGTTTGGAGGAAGTTTTTATATTAACTTCTATGGAGCCACATTAATTATACTAGAGTCAGATAACCATCATGTTTCCAGCTATAATATGCGATGTTATTAAAAGTGTTTCATAAATCAGGGCTTCTCAAACTGGAGTTTGTGAGAGAGTTCATTAAATCATAAAAAATAAAATGAAAATTAAACTAAAAAGCAATAAAAAAAATGTCACAGAATATAAAACGCAATACAAACTAAACATCATATATATATATATATAAAATTATTAAATTATTTTAATTGTTTACCTGCATGTCATGTGACCATTAACCAACAGAGAACCTTGAACATGTAAATGTTAAATTATTGAAAATATCTCTCTAAAAATAAAATAAATACTTTAGCTCAAAGCGGTTCAGCTGACAAAACAGTTCAGGAATCCTTGCCATAGCTCACACTAAAGACATGCATTTGCACGTCTACTACGGAGCAGATCGGTGAAATGAGTTCAGCAGTCGCTTCCGTTGGAATTCCACTTTGTTTTATTCTTACAGAAATCTGCGACAGTGTATTTCTGATGATTACCAATGTGCAAAATATAAACCCATGGAAATTACTCTTTCTGGAAAACAAAAAAAAATTCACATTCATGGATTGGCGTTAATGTAAAAGCTGTCCCACCGCCGACACTGAAAACACTCTGCGGAGAGGAGCAGATGTCATCAGCTTTAGGAATTAACGCCCATCATTACGGCACTGAACCCTCACGTCACTGGCGAGACCGATGACAAAGTTATAGTTCACCGGGAAAAATTCAAATGATCATTATTTACTCACCCTCTTGCCATTTACACGATTTTTAAAGATGTATGGCGCTCTTTTTCAAAGCCATCACATCGGTCAAGCTCCAAAAAAAGACAAAAGCAACACCATAAAACTTGCAGAAAAGAACTGCCTAAGGAGTCTCCAAAATCCTCATTTTGAGAGAGAGAAAAAAAATGACATAAGTGTGAGTAAATAGTAAATGTATTATCAGGTGAACTCCTGATTGAGGGAATTGTCGGAATGAATCTCCAAAAAGCGGAAAACAAAAGAGACTGTGATTTGAGTGTTGTGTGTGTGTGGAAGGGCCTTCATCATCAGTGCAAACGCAGCTCAAAACCATCAACACTGATTATCCTGTGGTGTAGCAATTGTCAGGATTGAACATACGATTCAGACAAAATAAACCTGATAATAAATAAATGTTAGGAGCAAAAAAAAAAAACCCCGCATCCGGGGCCCTACTGCAGCATATCACACAACATCTCTCTCCATATAAAACATCTCAATTCACCTGTTCAGCGTCGCTGGCAGAAACAGAAGAAATACATTAAAAAGAAAAATCCCAAATGGCTACAACTGGGGAAAAACAACACAACTTATATTTGGTGACTAATTTAGTGAGCCACTATTCAAGAATTCTATACAATTTCTTATCTTAAATGCTATATGTCTCATTCTTAAATCATTCTAATATATTATCTCGCATTTATGTTACAAAAGAATGCACTAGTGAAAACGTCCGACAACGTCCACACAGCAGATCAGAGAAACAAGAGCGCCATCTAGTGCTACAGTCAACATTAGCCAGAGGGTGAATGCTTTGTATTTGAGAAAGAAACTAAGAGTCTGGAATGATTTGGGAAATTCGATGCGTTCGAGAGGCTGAATGCTGTGGCATCCAGAATCACCTCAAAAAGAAGACGAAAAGCCCGTGAAGCAGATTGTTGAAAGAGATGAGAACCCAAAAACAAAGCTAGGATCTTGCGGTCTCATCCCAGAAGCACCTTTCTCAGGGACATCATCACCGATAATCTATCTTTGTGAGATGACGAGCGAAGAAATCCTACTTTTGCACACCATCCGCTGGCCGTCGGAGAAAACCTTCCCTCTATGCAGCAGGTACAGGACAAGTTTCATCGCAAATGCAGACAAGCTCTCAATCGCACCCTGTCTCTTCTGAAAGTGCTAAGCCTCCTCTGCTCTCCACATCATTCCATATATACAAGATTCCCTTTCGGATGGGAAAGAAGCGACTTTGCCCCCACAAAACAGTCTCTGGAGCCTCGGTCTGGTGCCATGTGTCCTCAGCAGCGGTGCGTCTGGGATCAGTTGGAGCTGGCGGTGATGGGTTCGTCCAGCTCAATGTTCAGAGGCGGCGCAGGAGCCTGCAGGTTGCTGTAACACGACTTACACACGCGACTGGGCTCAAACAACTGCTGGCTTGGCACCGGGATCTTCTGATCGCAACAGCTGCCACAGAACACATTCCCACAATTCCTGCAGGGGGCGGCAGAGGTCAGGACAGGAGAGGAGGAGGAAGTCAGAGAAAGAGTTTAGAAAGGAAAAAAAGAAAGAATACAATTAGTGCCTTTATAAAGAACTCTTAGAATTTAAACTAGGGCAGATTAGAATATATAAAAAAACATTGATACTTGTGACGTTTCAAGAGAGGATCTGAATGCATTAGAACTGAATGCACTATTTATTTAATATTAATTCTGATTTAATAATAAAAATAAGATATGAATGCATTAAATCTGAATGCACTACATTTTGAAATAAAAACCTATTTTTCTTTCATAAAAAATAAGAGGATCTTAAACTTACATCTAAAAGCACTAAATAAAAAAATAAAAACATTACTATTTTTCATTTAATAATAATCAAAAGATTGAATGCATTAAAAGGAATACACTACATTTTGAATAACATATAATATGGTTCTTATATTTAATCTATTTATAACAAATAAAGGATCGAAATATAATTTAAACTCAAGTATTACAAGGCATGTACATTTTTACTATTTTTAACTTTTTTAAAAAATTTTTATTATTATTATATTGATTTAATAATAATAAGAGGATATGAATGCATTAAAACTAAATGCAGTACATTTTGGAATAATACTATAATGGTAATATAATTATTTATTCATATGTTCTTTATTATTATATTTTAATTTAATATAATAATAATACTAATAAAGAATCGTTTGAGTGTTATTACTACGTAGAATCATCATATTTAAAATCTAAAAAAAGTCCAAATTATTTTTTATTCTAAAAATTAATCACTATTATTCTAATAGGCCAACAGTCCCAATTTAAATAATAAAAAACACAAGAAACATTGTATAAAATATTTATATTAAAAATAGCTCAAGTTCTCCACCATATCCGGAACAGGAAATAACAGTGTTAAGTGTGGGAGGGGCTTCTTCAGGTCTGGACAAAACAAAGCCCATGCAGATATACTGCAAGAAAACATCTAATTAACAACACACAAACGAGTGAGAAGAGGTGCATCAACAGCACCACACGCTGTGTGTTATACAGAACCCACACACAAACATGCAGTTCTTCATATATTACCATCATACACAACACACACATGCAGAGAGAAAAGAGCCTCCACAGAAAATCAATCAGATGAACCTCCATAATCTCCGTTTCACGTCAGCCATATCGCTGAAAACAGGGCTTTCTGGCTCTTATGTAGCACATAGAAATACTGCAACCTAGGTACTGACGTCAGGAACATGAACATATGACCCTCATTTACATAGCAAACCTGCTCAGTATGAACTCATTTCACATGCAAGGAGATTAACCAGTCATAACAGAGGTCTTTCACATATGGAAAATACTCTTAAAGGCCCAAAAGATCAGAGAGAGTGTGGAAAATGGTTATGAAAAGCTGAATTATGACTGGTTTTGGTCCAAGAAACACAGACTAACATTAAAGGGACTTCAAGTGTCCGGATCTTACACTTTTACAGCATTTTATTTTTCCCCGATATCATAATAAAGATCATATTTTTATTATTTACTCAAGTTTGTGGTCGGTATGATTTTTTAACAAATGTTTTTAAAATTAGTCTTTTATGCTCTCCAAGGCTGCATTTATTTGATTTTTAAAAAAAACAGTAATATTGTAAAATTATTACAATTTAAAATAACAGATTTCTATTTCAATATATTTTATATATTAAAAAAATATGATTCTGTGATCCAAAAAAGGGGGCTTGGGTTTTCAGCATCATTACGCCAGTCTTCAGTGTCACATGATCTTCAGAAATTATTCTAATATACTGATTTCTCCCTCAAATTATAACAGAGAAACCCCCGTGAAGAGACGGAGAAGAGAGGAGGGTTAGGTCACTCTGAAGCGATGCAGGGTTAACAGGACGTACAAGGGCCTGAGAATGACAGAGAGAGAGCAGTTCTCACCAAACCTCTTCCATACGTTCCTTGCCTCTGTGGTACAAGAGGAAAAATCAACTTTAACTCCTAGTAGTTTATAACCTAGACAGATTTCTAACTAGACAGCATTTGAATGCATCATTGGCCAAATAGTTTTAGGCTAAATTCTAAGGACGCTTTCAGTCAACAAACAACCCCAGAATGCATGGTGGCCAAAATGGCAGATAGAGTTGAGAGAAATAAAAACTACATGTAATATTTCATATTCTCCTACTGTAGGGATGTAACGATTCACTCAACTCACGATGCGATATGATTCACAATACTGATTTCACGATTCGATTTTCTTTAACAAAATGAGATTTAAGACAAATTCTAAATGAAAAAGTGTAGTTTTATTATTGCTTGGACAAAACGCTGCATATTTCTTTGTGAAACTGAAATATGTCAAATAGCAAAACTAAATTAAAATTAACCCCAAATCAAATAAATAAACATCACAAATAAAAGAACTCTCTTCATATAAACAAACTAAGGCTTTGTCTGTGCTTTGTATACATGCAGCATGAGAAGTTTTTAATCTAAATTAGATTGTATAATTTCAAAATTTGAAGCAAAAACAGAACGGTCTGACTTTAATTTTGTGAAACTATACTACATAAAACATCTGCACTAAACAAAAACAGCAGACGGGCTGAATGAAAACGCAAATTCACTCTCTGACAGCAGGTGGCGCTTATGGAACAGCAGCGATACAGCGTTTCCTTGGTTACCGCTGTCTAAACTTTTCTGAAGACGGTCATCTCCCCCCTCAGAGATACATTCATATGAACTCCTACCCGTAATTGTATTGTGATTCGTTTAATATCTCAACCGATTTGAATAGTATAGCATATTTGTATTGATTATAGTTACATCCCTACTCTACTAAAAATAACACATACAGACAGTTCCATCTATAGTAGTTGAGTTTTAATGCATTATTTGTGTGCATTATGTATTTCTATGTTTATTAAGTTTATCATGTCATCAGTATTGCAACATGCTAATGTCAGACTACTTCACTATTTGTGTGCTGTGCATGCTGCCTAGGTGAAGCGTTCCAAATCAGTCACTTGTGAGCTTCTATTTCAGTCAGGATGCCGTCTATGTAGACAGTAGGCAGCTCACTAGCTTTCTGCTGCTAAAAAATGAAACTATGTACAACTTTAACAGAAAAACAACTTTCATCTTATGAAGCTCAGTTCTGCTGTTCCCACATCAATGCCGTGCGTCCTGCATGTTGACTTGAGAGCGTTCAGCCATTTACTCACTGGCCAGTCTGCACTAGTCCTCACAGTTGGGTAGTAGTTTGTTTAATCTGCTCTGTTTACAAATGCTGCTGTAATGAGTTAGCAGTCAATCATGAAACATTTCGCCAAATTGTTCTGTTTACTGACTGACCGGAGGCAGAAGAATTTTAGAGAGGAAAAACGGGAGGTTTTCCAGAGACGTCAAGAAAATAAGTCAACACTAATGCATCTGACCCTAAAAGAGGTACATGTTGGGTGATAGAAAAAAGAGAGAGAAGACTGTAGAGGTGTGTTTTTGTGTGTTAGTCTGTGATGTTGTTTTACCTGCAGTGGTGCTTTCTAGTGGCCAGCCAGAATCCTCTCTCACAGCCGTAGCACTGAGCGGCCAGATGGTCCGGGTACCACCGGGTCACCTGCAACAATAAATAAATGAAAGACCAATAAAAGACCTCATAATGACCTTAAACACAACATAAAATGGCATTCATAATGCATTCAACTTAAAAGTAATGATGACTTTATTACATTTCTTTAGATTAACATGCGCTGAAGAATCACTCACAATAAGTGCAAAAATGTTTTAAGTAAATATGGTCAAATTTAATGTCATGTTTTCTTTCAAATCAGAAGAAATATTATTTTTACATGCTATATTCTCAAACATAGTTATATAAACTATTGTTGATTTATTTTAAAGAAATTTATACTTTTTTTGAGGAAGGATGCATGAAACTGATCAAAAGTGACAGTAAAGACAGTTATAATGTTACAAAAGATTTATATTTTGAATAAATAAACTGTTCTTTTGAATTTTCTACTCATCAAATAATCCGTTAAAGAAACGTATCAGTTTCCAACAAAATATGAAACAGCACAACTGTTTTCAACATTGATAACAATCAGAAATGTTTCTTATTCAGGAAATCAGCATATTCAGCTTTGATCACAGCAATAAATTAAATTTGACAATATATTCAAACAGAAAACAGAGAAATAGAAAAAGTTAATAGAAATAGAAAAGTTATTTGAAATTGAAAAACATATTTCACAATATTACTGATTTTACTGTATTTTTGATCAAGTAAATGTAGCCTTTGGTAAGCAGAAGAGACTTCTTATTAAAATATTAGTAAAAATTGTACTGACCCCAAACTTGTGAGTTATAGTGTACCTTGTATTCTGTCTCCATATATCAAAAAATGTTTTTATCATAATAATAGCGTGTACCTCAGTGTCCTGCTTGTCCACCTGCTCCCAGCTGGCCTCAGAGAAGAGTTCAGTGCTGCAGCGGGACAGACAGTTGGGCTCCAGGTTGAAGTCGGAGTCTGCGAATGAGGTCTGACAGAAAGAAAAGGTCTCTTAAGATAAATCAAACATGTCTTAAACACCAACCCAAGCCATATGAGCAAAAACAACACTGAGTGTGCACTGCTTACCGCTTCATCACCCATGTCTCCATTGAGTCGCAGCATCCCAGAAGTCTGGTGGCTCTCCAGACGGCTCCAGAGCTCCTGTACCTGCCTCTTCAGCGCTTCCACCTCCAGCTGGTGACCGGCCTCGATCTGCCGCAGCCGCTGCTGAATGGCATCCGTGTGCAGGGTCAACCCGTCATCGTCCAGATGGCTCCGGGCCGAAGGGGGTTCTGGGGGGCTGAAGCTCGGCCGGCCCAGAAACCCCAAGTGCAGGCAGCGATGGTGGGAGCAAGTGCCCCGTGCGTGGAGGGTCAGCGAGCCGCAGCTGGCGAGCGACACCTGTCGGCTGAGCGTGGCCCGCTCCCCGTTTGTGCGCGCCGCCCATTGCGGCGTGGAGGGCTCGAGGTCGGGGGAGTCTCCGTTGCACACGGGGTGGAGGAGGTCAGTGGAGGGAGGAAAGGCACTGAGAGACGGCCGTTTGAGGGTGTTGCTTAAAGTCCTGGGGTCAGTTGAGGTGCGGAGACCCTGTTTGAGGCACGACGATTCGGCAAGGGCTTTAAGAGGAGGTGGGATAGTTAAGGGTCGCAGACTCTCAGGCCGAACGCCCAAGTCCTCCGTAAGCGTCTCTGTGGAGCTCTCCAAAAGAGAAAGACGTTTCTCCTGCTCAATGGTTTCTCGCCCGTGGTTGTTACTCACAGTCCTGAGGCCATGGGGAGGGAAATTATTTGTGTTACTAGAAGGATTGTGTTCTTGTATTGTGCATTTCTCCAGTGCTTCTTCTAAGTCTGGGCTTCCCGAGGTTTCCTGGCTGAGAGCAGAAGAATCTTCAGAACTACCATCTTGTGAAAAATGTCCATTGACATTTCCATCTCCAAGGCTTTTAGCTTTGCCCTCTTGAGCATCAGCATTTAGTTGTGCCTCTTCTGAATGTGCAACATCATCACTCTGGCCGTTTAGAGTGGAGGTTTCATTCGTGTGGTCTGTCTTTGTGTCTCTGCGGCTATCTGGTGCCAATTCGTCTTTTGTAGCTTCCTGGAGAATGTTCTCCATTTGGCCCACAGCCATACCAACTATCAGCTCCGCCTCATCAACGCCCTCCATCATTGGCAACCTGACATGCCTAAGCCCCTCCCCATTCCCTCCCATAAGCCCCGCCACGGTTTGTCCGTTGACCCTCTCATCTGAGTCTGGAGATGAAGCACCGTCAGCTCCTGTCCCGATGTTGAGCTCCAGAGACCTGCGATGGTCCTGCCATTTCTCATTCAAACTGGGGTCGCTGGAACGTCGATTGGAGGTCAGCGGGTTTCCGACTTCACAAGCGCTGGGCAGGTTATCGAACGAGCGGGTTTTAGGACGCCTGTGGGATGGAAACAAGCTCACAACTTTACCTTTTTGAAGCCTTTTAGTCTTTAGAAATAAAGTCAACATGAAACTCAATTTACATTCCATTTTACTTCTGTAAAAGCTGGAATACACTACACAACTTTTTAAATCTGAACAGATTATCACTACAGATTCAGATATCCAAAACAAATCAAAACCAGAACATGTGACTCGTTGCTAGGAGATGCATTACAAATGTAAACAAAATGTGTTCTAAAATTGGCTCAAAGTATCAAACATGTTTGATCTCTGACTGGACGGAATAGGGCTGTCGCGATTCGTCGATTTTATTTGACTATTCGATTTTTAAAAGTCCTCGACTTCATTTTGCTCGCGTCGACTAACCGGCAAAATACCGGAAGTGGCGCATTTCACAGACGGAGATGTATTAAACAATTATTATATAATTCCAACATTATTTATTTAAAAATCATAATTAAGCATACTTGTGAATTCACAAACGCTACG
This sequence comes from Sinocyclocheilus anophthalmus, assembly GCA_018155175.1. NCBI lineage: Eukaryota > Metazoa > Chordata > Actinopteri > Cypriniformes > Cyprinidae > Sinocyclocheilus > Sinocyclocheilus anophthalmus. Next base: position 407,898 of record JADLZN010001185.1, on the reverse strand, counting down.
ATTTTAATTAAATAATTATATGCGATGCATTTCTAATACAGTATATGCACTTTAATTATTTACATGCGTGTAGGTCAAGTACATGCGTCACACAGCGGCTCCGTTCACAGTAGTTTCACAGGAACTGTTATCATTTACATGTGTGGAGAGTCTCAAACTCCACTTCTGCATGTTGTTGTGAGTTTGGGTTTATTATAACGTTCATCTGGGAATGCAACATGAGCCATTTCATCAGATTTGTAAGATAAATAATTTATAAATCTACGCAAACACAGAAGAGAATACATCGCGGTTTCAAAATAAAAGCTCAAACTCTCACTCTGAGTTTACACGTTTTGATGTCCCCATATTCATTAAATTACAGTGGCTATAGCATATCTGTCAAAGAAATGGCCAAATATTAAAGATTAAATGTACATTTGAATTAAATGGTGCTTGGTCAATAATAAACAAGTATTAGATCGCACAGCAATGTGTAAAAATAATCTGCAGGCCTTTGTTGTAATGCGTAATGTACATTAGCTCTATTGTTTATAATACATTATGTATTTTAACAATTTTGTTCAATAAAACCATATGATTTCTTGCTTTTGATACTTTATTTGAACTAATTATTATTGCCTCACTGCTATTATATATGTATTTTAAGTAAATTAAAGGTATTGTTAACTTACATCTATTTTTATCCACAACATTTTATTATATTAAGGGCACTAGAAATCCGTGTATTCCAAAGTCATTTTTCCATTTTCATGGTTAAATTAGTTTTTAGCAACGGCCCCCCCCCCCCTGTCTAATTAATTGAGTTTTACAGTTTAATCTTTACCAAATTCTGATTTCCAGTATTTTCTGGATTCCATTTTAATGTTTCCATTAAATTTTAATAATCAAAAGCATATCCAACTAATTGATTTTATAAAAAAAAAAAAATCCGAAATACTGCACACTTACATTTTTTATCCTAAAAAAATTCTTGCGTCGATTACTATTTCTGTAAATCTTCCTTGAAAAGGTTTTTGATTATAATTTGTAATGTAGACTAGAACACATGAATATGTTGTCATTCTTACCTAGACTACGGACATTTGATTTCAGTGATTTGGGACTTGAGAGGACATTGTCTATGTTGCACTTTTGCTTTAAAAAAAGGATTTCATAGAAATTTGGATTTCATTTGGTTTAATAAAATATAGTTTAATAAAATATTCTTAAGTAAAATGGTTGATTTTAATTAATCGTTTAGATTAACGCATAAATTAGTTGATAGATTAATCAAAATAAAAATAGTCGTTAGTGGCAGCCTTAGGATGGAATCATAGTCTGAAGCTAAAAAAAAAATGGAGTAAACATGTAAACATACACTATATGATTCTCTATGAAATATGCCAGCTTAACTCTGCAGACGGGCTCTGACTCACGGCAACTAGCCCTGACTCATCCAGTGTAAATCGGGGCAAAAATTGTATTGTGTATTCCATCCTTAAAGTGAAGTATTTTAGATCGAAACACACAAACAAATAAAGTAATTACCTGCCGAGGGGCTGGTCCTCAGGGTTGGCACCAGGTGCAGGGTAGGGGGCACAGGAGTCATCAGAAGGGGTTGTGGGTGAAGAGCTGGGTAGGTAAACTGCTGTCCATAACAAGAGATTGCGTACATGACACACAGGATGAAGCACCTAGTAGGAACAGCAGAGACAGAATATAAATAGATGATTGAAATTGCGTAAAAATCTAAATGCTCAGGTCATATTTGACACCAAAAGAAAGAAAGGAAGAAAGATTCTGCATAAAGACTTATTTCTTTCCTTGGATTTTGGATTTAGGAATGAAAAATGACCCAGACATGTTTCTGAGAGGTTTCAGAAAATTCACATGATGTATTTAGTTCAGTTGATCAAATTAAAGCAGAAATAAGAGAAAAAGGCACAAAAAAAGTTACGTTTTCATCAAGTTTTTAAGATTTGATCAACCCGTTAATCAATATATAACTGAAATTGAAAGTTTGAGGCAAAAAAAACAACGTTTTATTTCCATATAAGTTGGTTATCATCATTTTCAATTTGACCCACCAACAGTGTGGTTTTAGTTAACATAACATTACAATTATTTTCAACTAAAATAACGCTAATAAAATTAATAAAAATTACCTTAATAAAACTAATACAATTAATAAAATAAAACAGTTAAAAAAAACGTATTTTAATTTTTAATTTTCATGTAGCTAAGTTGCAGTCTTAAATACCATAAGCAGAGTTGAAAAAAAAAAAAAAAAAAAAGGCCAACAAATAAATAAAAACAAAAAACAAACTAAAACTAAATGGAAAATTTAAAAATAAAATCTAAATTAAAAAATAATATACATACTTAATAATCGATTAACGATCATAAAATAACACTGCCCACCAACAGGGCTAAAACATTGATCCAAATTAAAATCCAACAAGCATTTTTGTTGGGGCGGTGTGATCTAGCTTTAAGAAACAGAAAATGAAAGGATACGGCAGCTCCGGGTCTCTTGAGTATTAGAGAGGAATGCAAGCACGAGCTGTGAAGCCAGTAAACGCCTCTCTTCATGTTTACTCACTACACATAGGTCAAACGAAACTACTACAAAACAGAGGTATGAATTATGAGGCAAAGGCAGTCGAAGTCTGTCAGGAAAGGGAAAAATGCATTGCTATGAATAGAATCAGTGCTGTACAGACATGAGTAGCGATGAAAAATGGGTCATGAAAAATAATGGTACTTGTTTTGATTGATAGATTATTAACAATACATTAACAATATACACTTCATCGTATAAAATAAATGTTTATCTTTTCAAATGATATAATACACTACCGTTCAAAAGTCTGGGATCAGTACGTTTTTTTTTTTTTAAACAGAAATTAACACTTATGTAACAAAGCTGCTTTAAAATTCAGCATATTAGCATGATTTCTGAAGTATCACGTCAGACTGAAGACTGGAGTAATGATGCACACGCAGTTTTGAAAAGATCATATTAACTGAGCAACTACATGGAATAAAAATCACTCTCACACTGCAATTTTTTATTTATACAGTGGGGAAAAAAGTATTTAGTCAGCCACCAATTGTGCAAGTTCTCCCAATTAAAAAGATGAGAGAGGCCTGTAATCATAGGTATACCTCAACTATGAGAGACAAAATGAGAAAAAAAAACCAGAAAAAATTAAGTGTAGGATTTAAAGAATTTATTTGCAAATTATGGTGGGAAAATAAGTATTTGGTCAATAACAAATTTCATCTCAATACTTTGTTATACCCTTTGTTGGCAATGACAGAGGTCAAACTCAGCATTCTTTCTCCTCCAAACACGACAAGTTGAGTTTTTACCAAAAAGTTCTATTTTGGTTTCATCTGACCATATGACATTCTCCCAATCCTCTTCTGGATCATCCAAATGCTGTCTAGCAAACTTCAGACGGGTCTGGACATGTTCTGGCTTAAGCAGGGGGACACGTCTGTCACTGCAGGATTTGAGTACCTGGCGGCGCAGTGTTTTACTGATGGTAGCCTTTGTTACTTTGCTCCTAGCTCTCTGTAGGTCATTCACTAGGTCCCCCCGTGTTGTTCTGGGATTTTTGCTCATAGTTCTTGTGATCATTTTGACCCCACGGGATGAGATCTTGCGTGGAGCCCCAGATCGAGGGAGATTATCAGTGGTCTTGTATGTCTTCCATTTTCTAATAATTGCTCCCACAGTTGATTTCTTCACACCAAGCTGCTTACCTATGGCAGATTCAGTCTTCCCAGCCTGGTGCAGGTCTACAATTTAGTTTCTGGTGTCCTTTGACAGCTCTTTGGTCTTGGCCATGGTGGAGTTTGGAGTGTGACAGTTTGAGGTTGTGGACAGGTGTCTTTTTTACTGATAACGAGTTCAAACAGATGCCATTAATACAGGTAACGAGTGGAGGACAGAGGAGCCTCTTAAAGAAGAAGTTACAGGTCTGTGAGAGCCAGAAATCTTGCTTGTTTGTAGGTGACCAAATACTTATTTTACCGCGGAATTTACCAATTAATTTTTTAAAAATCCTACAATGTGATTTTCTGGATTTTTTTTACTCATTTTGTCTCTCATAGTTGAGGTATACCTATGATGAAAATTACAGGCCTCTCTCATCTTTTTAAGTGGGAGAAATTGCAAAATTGGTGGCTGACTAAATAATTTTATGTTTACCAGGTAATAGTATCAAATCTATTATATAGCTATTTGGAGCTAATGAAAACCTCCTATCGGTTGTAACCTCATATAACCTCTTATGAGGAAATGATTATAAGAGAGTAATGCATAAAGACAGACTGAGAGGAGCTGACGTACGGTCTCTGAATGAGAGGAGTACAGCATGTTTTTGAAGGAGCGATTGGCAGCTCTGAGGAGAGACCAAACGGAGCAGGTTCTTTCCTGGATGTGTCGGTCCTCTCTCTCCTTCCTGCTGTTACACAGGAACGTCCCGAACAGACACGAGTACGTGTGCTGCACTAGCTTCACCTGAACACACAAAACCAAAAACCAAAAAAACTCAGAGCTAGTTCAACAACGACTTAAAGTACAAAAGCATGTTTAATATTAAAAATGACAAAGGCTTATGCCAACTTTCACCCACCAGAAAGGCTTCGTTGAACTCAAAGGAACATGGGAATTGTCTCTGGAGCTGGTGCACACAGTCTAACCACTGCAGGAAGACAGGACATCTCTCGTTCAAGTCCTCCGCGAGGTTCATATCCGGATACACAACGTCCTTGCGCGAAATCTTATGACCGAAGTCCACCCCAGACCACTACAGGTCTAAGACCAGCACCTGAAAACCCTGTGAGCAGAAAGAAGATTTTCTGTTTATATGACGTCAACAGTTTGATGTCAACACAAATCATAAAATAACTCCAGAACACAGCATGTATTCAACATCAGACAATTAGATATGAATGTGTAAAATACAGTAATGCCTCTTCTAGCACTTGAGAAAAAGCTGCATGACGATCTTACTGAGTTCAAGCTCCAAAACTATCTTCATGACGGACATCAGCTGGGGCTTTTCTGTCCAGTTTTCCATTTACTTTTTCCATACAGACAGCTTGCTATAGTGTAAAAGAGAGAAGTCTCATCGAACGAAGTCATGGAGAGCCAGTAAGGAAAAAAAAAAAAGCGGAGGTATTTTAGTATTATTTATACACAATAAGAGTTATTAACATGTTGTAAATTAAAATACTATATTTTAATATTCTCATTTTAATTTTAGGTTAATTTTGTTAAATAGTAAATATTACTATTTAGGTTTAATTACATCTATTTCAGTTTCAGTTTTTGTGGCAGTTAATATTAATCGTGAGCCTTAACATCCTCGCTTTCAGTTAGTCGCCAAGGCAACATTTCTGTTATTTCATTTGATTATTTCTATGCATTTCTTTTATTTAATTTAACACAATTTTTAATAGCTTTAATTTTAAAACATTCAACTCAAATCGACTACGCTACCCACTTGCAAAATGTCCTGTCTTGTGAAAAAAGCAAGATCTGGAAAGATTCAAAATTCTATATTCTATATGAATAAAGGTTTGTTTGTTTGTTTGTTTGCAATTTAATGTTACCACTCCTATTGATAGCGAGAAACAGGTTAAAATTAGGCAAAATCTGAAAAGAAAAATGAATGAAAAACAATTCTAAGTTTATCTTTGAAAAAAAATTTAAAAATCTAAAACTAAATCTGGCCTTACTTCATAAAAATTCATTCATATGAATGTAAAAAGAATGTAAAAAGAGTCTTAGAGGAGCTGAAACCATCATAATCCATTAAAATATCCCTCAAATATATTGCATGCTGGCATAAGGAGCATAAAGGAGGATCTTCCCTGTTAACAAAAAAAAGTCTGGAGTGCAAACAATGAAGGGAATTGGTTGGATGATATTAGAGGTTGAGAAAATATTTTAATGACTATAATTTTGGTCTTTTGATGTCAGAGTTTGGCCCATTCGGATGGTGTGAAAGCTGTAATCTCACCCCACACTGAGTCCACTAGTAAACACCAGTCTCTAACATTGTTGCTTGGATCCAGCTGCTGCTAGTAAATATTAGACTATGAAAAGTCACCCAAATAATACATTACACTCTCAGAAAAAAGGTACAAAAGTTGTCACTAGTGCTGGGCGGTATGACCAAAAATTTATATCACGGTATTTATCAAAATTATACCGGTTTCACGGTACATGACGGTATTTTTTTTTTCATGGCCTGACGGGTGTTAACCATATTTTCTACTGATTGGGAGAGGAAAATCTACGTTATGCCTTAAAATGCCCCATTTTACTGTCATGATGAGTGAATATTGTCAAAAAATAGCACACTAAATAGTGACTAAACATGACCTCTTTTAATACATGTTAACCAGGAGTCACTCTCATTTATAATCGTGGCATCGTCTGATAAAATCAACATGCATCTACACTAAAGAGCAGCTATGCGGTTGTTTTGGCTATATTACTTTTTTGTCTCATGCAGCGCACTGCCTGCATCTGAGTAACAAACTAAAAAAAAACAACAAACAAAAAAGTGCATGTGATAATAACAGACGAACTACGCTCATATTTATAATTCCAAACAATCCGTAAGCGACAGGTGCTAGGAAACGCCGTTTTGTTATTATTATTGACGAGTCGGCTGTGGTGCAGGGCTTCTTGCCTCCAATGACAGACGGCGAGAGAGGTGACACTTCTCCGGGAAAGTCAGAACTCGCGTTCGCGGGACAGCACTGGTGAAATCTCCCAACTGAACCATAGCTAATGTTTATCCAAAAAAATCGCTAGGTTTGTCAGTATGAATATTCAAAAGCCGCTAAAAGGGTCTGAAAGTTGCAAAATCTATAACTAAAGTCGCGCTCGTGTGTGTGAGAGACGTGGGAGCTGATGGCAGAGGGCGGTGGATATTTGTGGCGGTCAACATGGATATTGTGGATGAGTTCTTCTGCATCATCACGTTCTATTACTTCTACAGCTTCAGCTTCAGAACTTTCACACTTAGTAACACATACAGCTGTTCCCTCACCACAAAAACGACTCTCTGTTGTTCAGTCGATGTCAATCAAAGTGTGTTGTGCTCCAAGGTCGGGCAGCATTACTAATATTTTAACATTTTCTCTAAGCCGTTGTCTATGTAAACATGTCCTTGTGAGCATTTCAAACCACAGGATTTAAAATAAGCCCTTGTGGATTTTTGCAGCATGTGATATAGCTTATGAATTCCTCTCGCAATAATTCAGGGGGAATTTTAATTTTCTTCCCTATTTTTGTTTGTTATGTTGGCGCTCACCTCAATGGTGCGGTAGTACGGGTCTAGCAGGACTTTGGCCAGCGCCACTATCTGAGGGGTGCGATCCCAGCCGTCTGAGCAGTGCACCAGTACGGGCCTGTGGTCACGGTCCACGGCGTTCACAACGAGGAGAGACGCCTTGAGCAGGAGGGACAGATGCTGCAGCCACTTTGTGCTCTCCAGAGCAGACAGCCAGCTAAAGACAGAACAAAACTCACCATTACACACATCTGAAGCATGTTCAAACGGTTTCTTGTAGCAAACTGTAACTTTAAGACTTGTAATTTGACACATTATGCAATGCAATATGGTCGACAAACTTCTCATATAGTTAGTTGCTGAATACTATACTATTATTATGTGATGACTTTTTTCTTAAAGAAATTCAGGCTTTTATTCAGCAATGATGCAATAAATAGAAAAGCAAAAGCAACAGTAAAGACATTTATAATGTTACAAAAAAAATTATATTTCAGATAAATTCTGTTCTTCTGAACTTTCTATTAATCGAAGAAACCTGAAAAAATAATAACTAACAGTTTCCACAAAATATATGAAGAGAAATGTTTTTTGAGCATCAAATCAGTATATTAGAATGCTTTCGGAAGGATCATGTGGACACTGAAGACTGGAGTAATGATGCTGAAAATTCAGCTTTGACTCACAGGAACAAATTACATCTTACTATATATTAAAATAGAAAGCAGTAATTATAATAATATTTCACGATATTACTGTTTTTATTGTATTTTTATTAAATAAATGCAGCCTAAATATTCTATGCAAACTGGGGAGGATCTTTGATTTGTTTATATTACAATATGTCTGCATACTGAAAAAAAAAAATCACATACTAACCTGTTTTCAATTATATTTAATACAGGTGAAACAAAAACAGCATTATGCACATTAGGAAAACTGAGTTTACATCTTAATGGAAAACTGTGAGAAGGACTAAAGAATGCAGTTTGACAAGTGTGGTTAATACTCATTTTCAAAGTTTTCCAACATGGTCAAATACAGCCAAAGCAAACTGACATTAGCCAAGGAAACACAGAGTGCAGGTAACCGGAGGAGACATTCAAATTATAGTTCCTGAGAGGAACATGAATCAGAATAGTGTTTAAAAGGAAAATCGCCTTTGTATGAATATGACTACCTCATGCAGCGAGACATTTACAATCAGAATAATCAAAGGAGAGAATTCGATTTTTTTCCTCTCTACAATTCTGTTGCTTAGAAACGCAGCTCTTGGCCAGAGTTTATCATGCTGACTCAAGAGAGAACGACAGAGTGAAAGAAACCGAGAGAGAGTCACTTGGAAGACTTGCTGTTGACTTTACAACAAATAGATGAGTGGAAACAGCATGGATGGAAAAGGAAGAAAATACGCGCCAGTGCTGGAAATCATAGGCAGATGCCAGGGAAAGAACAATAGATGGAAAAATAAAAAAGCCGAGCTCATGAAGGAACTAAAGCACCAGAGTGTTTGCAAGACTTTGACATAATCACAGATAATGCACTTCAATCACTCATGTAGAGCAGGAACTGATAGTTATTAAAATTACGCTTTTGATCAACAGGTAAAGAATTCAACAGTAGCACTCCACTTTCCATCTGGGTCACAGCTTTGAAGTCAATACTTGATCCAAATGAATCCGCTTAACATTTGATTCAAAGCAAAAGAAATTGCTAGAAAATTTCACAAATAAAATTACAGAGAACACAACAATTTAACATTGAATTGAACAAACATACTGAAGTAGAAAAAGTATTTTCTTGTAAAAAAAAAAAAATAATCCAATAGTGTATTTACAAATAATTTTTTACAGTGTAGATCTATATAGAAAAATTATGTTAATGCATAAAATCAATATAGTTTCAATATTTGAAATATAATTTTAGGCTTTTGCCCCAGACCCAAATTTTGAGACGGATCAATTACCTATAATACATTTGAACAGCTCGATAGCAAGTATTAAAAAAAAAAAGCATGTTATGTCCCTAAAAGGCAAAATATATCAATAAACAAACAAACAGACTACAACTGCAGCAGATGTTTGCTGGAAGACTTACTTGGCTGGATCAGGCATTTGGGTGCAGAGAAAGCGCAGAGACTGGAAACTCTTGCGGATGGAATGGATGTTGGCCATACCCATAAAAACCACCTCACAGTTAGGGTAGTACTCTATGGGGGAGAACAACACGTCATTAATAAGTGGGCGTCTTGTTTTACTGTGATTGTTGAAAGAGCATCTAGGAGAGAGTACCTGGGCATTCACACCCTCCTCCTTTGGCTCTGTTGGCTACGGCAGCAGCGTATGACCTGGCGTCCAGGATCAGAAGCTTTCGAGGTTGGATGGCCAGTGTCTCCACCTCTGAGCTGTTAGTCATAGACGAGTCTATAGAAAGAGACATGTATGTATAGATCAAGTCATATAATATGACAATAATCAGTATTGAGAACAGTATTCAGTCAAGATTTTTAAGGGCCAAGTGGTACTGACCAAAGTCCACATCTGAGAGGTCAGCTCCGTTAGTGTACTCGCGGGAGAAGGAGCCATTGGAGACGCCTTTACAGGAGCTGCTGTCAACGGCACAGGCTCTGGCGATGGACTGCACCAGGTGCTCATCATCTGCGTTCCTCCAGCCCCACCAGCTGACCTCAGGCTGACCACAGCGAGCGATCACTGCTCCCGTGCTCTGGTGCCTGGGAAAGAGAGGTTAAAGAACTGGACTCTTAATCTGAAGGTTCTAGGCAATCTTGTAATTGTTGTAAAACTAAAACTAGTAAAACTGTTTTCATTAATTGAAATAAAGCTTAAATAAAACAAAAATAAAATAAATTAAAGCTGCAAGCAGCGATGAATGGCAATCGCATACGGAGCCACCTCCAACTGGTGGCCTTAGGAAAACAGTGAACGGTGGGCAATATGCATTTAAAGTGGTAAATATAGGAGGAATATGTCAAAGTCAATTATATGTGCAAATCCTCCTGCTGCCAGCTGGTGGCGCTATGAATATAACTGAATATTGGCATGTCATTTTGATTAGCTGTCATTTTGATTAGCTCAGCATGAAAAGAGCTTTCCTGAAACATTTCAGTCCTTGGTAGTGCAACTGAAACAAACAACCAACTATGGATGGCAAGACACTGTCAAAATATGGATAAGTGTGGAGAGGCACAAGTCGGAGATGGAGCCAAAAAATGTCAAAGGCCTTTTTTTTTTTCATACCAAGGCCTAGACGCACAGCTAAAGAAGGAGGTATGGTCACTACTACTCAGACCTCCTGGCTTCATGTGTACTGTCTCGCTCATTACTGGGGTAATAAAGTCTCCCAATCCACCAATAGTTGTCACTTTAACTTGTGTTGTTTGATGGTCAGAGAGGCTACACTTATCAGATTGCGCTTTTTTCTCTTCTCTGCTCAGCTCAACTCTCTCGCTATTTAGCAGCCTGCAGGAATTACTGACAAAGAGTGGTTCTTGTGGCAATGAATGTGCATAATAATCTCACAAATATCACACATGTGGCTTGTGTGGGAGGTTGCAAGGAAAAAGCCCACTCTCAAGAAAGGCCACATGCAGTTAGCTGAGCTTTTGCCAAAACGCACCGTCGAAGATTCTGAAGCCGAGACACTAAAATTGAATTATTTGTCCTCAACACCAAATGATATATCTGGTGGAAATCCAGTACAGATCATCATTCAAATAACAGCATTCCTCCAGTAAAGAATGGAGGTGGTTGTGTCCTGTTATGGGGCGTTTCTCTGCAGCAGGGACTGGAGCTTCTTCTTCTTCTTCTTCTTTTCCTTTCGGCTGTTCCCTTCAGGAGTCGCCACAGCAAATCATTTGCCTCCATCTAGCCCTATCCCCTTCTGCATCCTCTTCTCTCAGACCGACTACCTTCATGTCTTCCTTTACTACATCCATAAACCTCCTCTTTGGTCTACCTCTCGGCCTCCTGCCTGGTAGCTCTAACCTCAAAATCCTTTTCCCGATATATTCACTCTCCTTCCTCTGAACATGTCCAAACCATCTCAACCTGGCTTCTCTAACTTTGTCTCCAAAACATCTCACATGTGCTGTCCCTCTGATGTACTCATTCCTGATCCTATCCATCCTCGTCACTCCCAAAGAGAACCTCAACATCTTCAGCTCTGCTACCTCTAACTCTTCCTCCTGTCTTTTCCTCAGTGCAACTGTCTCCAAACCATACAACATTGCTGGTCTCACTACTGTCCTGTACACCTTTCCTTTCATTCTTGTTGGTACTCTTTTATCACACAACAAACCTGATACTTTTCTCCACCCATTCCAACCTGCCTGCTTCTTCACCTCTTTTCCACACTCCCCATTGCTCTGGACTGTTGACCATAAGTACTTAAAATCCTGCACCTTCTTTATCTCTTCTTCCTGTAACCTCACTGTTCCACTTGGATCCCTCTCATTCACACACATGTATTCTGCAGCAGGGACTGGAGCACTTGCCAGGAAAGAAAGAAAAATGGATGGGGTCTGTGATGATGTTACCTGCCCGTTTCTTCATGAAGGTTGGGCAGGTGCACACAAATTATTCTTTCAGCTGTCCTAACAGTCTGTTGCAGTCTTCTTATCTGATTTGCTGGCTGACCCAAACCAGACAGTAATAGAAGTGCACAGAACAGACTCAACAGACAGGAGTCTATGTGAGTGTCCCACTTCAGGTCCTGAGAGATATTGGTGCCCAGGAAACTGAATGTCTCCACTGCAGTCACAATGCTGTCCATGATGGTGAGTGGGGGGAGTGCAGGGGGTTTCCTCCTGAAGTCCACTATCATCTCCACAGTTTTGAGCGTGTTCAGCTCCAGGTTGTTGTGATTGCACCAGACAGCCAGCTGCTCAACCTCTTGTCTGTAAGCAGACTCATCACCATCCTGGAAGAGACCGATGACTGTGGTGTCATCTGCAAACTTCAGGAGCTTGACAGAGGGGTCAGTAGAGGTGCAGTCATTGGTGTAGAAGGAGAAGAGCAGCGGGAAGAGAACACAACCCTGAGGAGCTCCAGTGCTGATGGTGCGGGTATTGGATGTGATCCACTGACAGATGGAGGTGGGTACAGAGAGCTGTGTCAGTTTGGTAATATCTGTTGCTTGGTAAGCAAACTTCAGGGGGTCCAGCAAGGGTCCTTCACGTAGACCAACACCAGTCTCTCAAATCACTTCATGAACACAGACGTTAAAGCAACAGGTCAGTAGTCATTTAGTCCAGTGATTTTTGGTTTCTAGGGAACAGGGATGATGCTGGAGCGTTTGAAGCAGGAGGGGACTTCACAAAGCTCCAGCGATCTGTTGAAGATCAGCGTGAAGATAGATGACAGCTGGACAGCAGCTGTTTCCTGAAGACTTTGCGTACATCATCTTCACAGATCTTAAAGGGGTGGTTGATTGTGAACTTTTTCTAATGTTAGTTAGTGTGGTAATGTTGCTGTTTCGATATAAACAATATCATGACCAAAGTTACGACGTTGAAAGTTCAATGCAAACGGAGATTTTGTCTTTTAAAATTCTGGCAGTTTAGTGCCTACAAAAACGACTGGTAAGGGACTTCCCGGGTCTGTTACGTCAAGAACCCAGAATTTTACAAAAACCCCGCCTCCGGGAACAAAGGAGGCGAGACCATGCTACGCTGCTTTAGAAAAGAGGAAGAGAAAACTACAGTTGCATGTAAAAATCTATTCATATGAATCGCGATTCAGTCTTCTAACGATTCTAATGGATTCACAAATTTCAAAATCAATGTTCTAAAGCAGCGTTCTCATACTGTTCCTGGCCTCGCCCTGCTCTGCACACACTCAGCATCTCTCTCTCTCTCTCATTCAGCACAGTGCATACATTTTATTTTCACAATACTCTAGTTCTGAGAGCGTTATACATGGGTGGCGTGTGGTTGCGAACTGTTATTACAGCTTTAATCAGAAAGAACCGGATATTAAACGTACGAAGCAGGTTAGCATTACACCGAACGGTATCTCAACGGTATGAGCCCGTTATAGACCAACAAATCTTAGGCCTACCAGTGAAAGCCCGTTTGAAACCGGTTCTGCGAGATCCTCTTCAATAATATCCTCTGCCTCTTAATAGGGCTTAAATTGATAAGCAATATAGACGACGTCCTTGTTTACAATACAACCGGATCCCATGCCGCTCTCTGTTGAGGGGCGGGCCGTTTAGCCGCACGCTAGAGGTGGTTAGACACTCCCAACACACTGGGCCCGACTCCGTCACTCCGGCCCCTCGTGTATTTCTGCGGGCGGGGCTTCTAACGCAGGAACTGATCGTGGTTTCCGCGTCGAAGGACAGCGCGGTGTGGCCTCCAGGTCCCATTCTGTGCCCCCCCCCTCATGCGTTTTGTTCAACAGACCCGCCGAGACTTCCCCACATGTTAGCCTGCACCCCCCTTCCCCCGCAATCACAGCCTATCCCCCCCCCCGTCCCCCCCCCCCTTTCCGTGCGGCATGGGCGGCCCAGACAGTCGGGGTCAGGGGAGAGTTGGGCACTGTAGTTGTGCGCCCGCCTTGAGCCCGCCACTGCACCAATCTGTGGCACGCAAGTTGACGGCCTGCCGTCCCCCCTCTCCCCCTCAACTGCCCTGCCCTTGCGCGCGTTTGGCCCCGTTTTAGAGGCGTGTGGGGCTCCTGTGTTTGCACCGTCTCGCTGTGCCAAAGTTAGTCGCGACCCCATCCCCCCCCGCCTCCAGGCTGCTTCCAGCCCCATGGGAATGGTTGCCACCGACACTGACTCCCGGGATAGTGCTCCTTTTTTCACTCTCTTCTGCTCACCCCGCTGCCTTTCTTTCTCCCCCCCCTTACCACCCGCCCCTTCCTGGGCTCTTCTTCCCCGTCCCCCCCACCCTTTTTCTTTTCTCTTCTCACCTTGTCTTTTCTTTCCTGTGATGCCCCGCAGACTCTCTTGGCCGTCCCTGCCGCTCACCCCGGGTGTAAGTATAGCCACGCATCCCTCCCCCTCGCTTGAGCCCCCCGCCGGTTCTCAGGACCACGGAACTACAGCACACGTTCCCACAAGCAACGGAGTAGTCGGGGGGATCCCCCCCCCCCCCCCCACCCCCCTAAAACAGCTTCGCTCGCCGACCGAGATGTTTTTCATTATTGACCCCGAACCAAGAAGGCACGCTAGTGGTTGGCACGGGAGGGATGGCCGACTGGGAGATTTAATTTTATTTATTTAGATTAATATTAAGAAATCTGAAATAATTTGAAATTATTAAAACATACATGGTAAATACATCATACTGGTACTGTCGCTGACCAAGTATTTTCACACCTTCCTGACACTATTTCTACAACCCGAGATTCCGGAGACCACGGCAGGACCGTTTAACCCCCTGGTACCCCTCAGGGCATAGTATCAGGGCACTCAGTGTGCATTGAGGATTAGGGAATTATATTTTTTCCAATAAAGCAACTGGATAGCACTCAATTTACCCCTCCCGCAGCCACCGTGGAAATGCTCATGCTATGGCCAAAGAAAGTGTAAGGTGCGTGGGCATATGCATATGCATTACAAGCGCGCATAGAGACATGACTCAATGTTTAAAGTTTGATCACGAATCGCACCGTCTCCAGTGAAGCTGAAGCTCTCCTCCTGTCCACATTCAATTCGACGGACCGAAAGTCACGCAGAGAACACGCGATCATGCAGGTCACATGCACACTTCACAAGATCTCACAACTGGATCAGACTAAGTTTGCAAGGTTTGTGAAATTAAATGTTCATTAGTCATTCAAAGATTTGTTTAAAAGATGTAAATGCGTATTTGCTGAATGCAAACGGCAAACAAGAAAGTATTATAATGTTTGCCTTTCTATAACTAATAATAAAAAAGCAATCGTTATAATACTTTTTTATACATTTTAATTCCTTCGTATAACCGTTCTGTCTGATTATTAGACGGACTTCTATCCGTATTAGACAGAACTGAACGACAACAGCGAACAAGAGGGAGAATGTGAGCACTGTGTGCTCAGGCGCTGCCGTTCTCAGCGCCGTCAAAATAAAAGTCTGTTGCACCGTCAAAATAAAAGTCCCACCTGGAACGCATCGGCCAAACAGGAAAACTCATCGGCCGATGCAGATATTTAAAAAATGCCAAATATCAGACGATATATCGGCCTTGGCGATATATCGGTCGGGCGTCCACTTACAACAAAGACAATGAAGGGATATAGAATAGGAAAGACAGAGCAGACGGACAAGATTATATATAGCAGGGGAGTACGAAGGGAAAGTATTCAGACCCCCTTTTATTTTTCACTCTTTGTTATATTGCAGGCTTTTGCTAAAATCATTTAAGTAAATTTTTTCTCATTAATGTACACACAGCCCCCCATACTGACAGAAAAACACAGAAATGTTGACATATTTTTTCAAGGAGTTTCATTAGAAACAGAAAAGAACTGGACTATCACATGGTCGGCTGAAGGGAATTCAGACCCTTGTGCTGAAATGACACAAATATAATTAACTCGGTGCTGTTCATTTTTCTGATCTCCGTGGCTGGTTCTACACTTCATTTGCGTCCGCTGTGTTTGATATACTGATTGGGACTGCTTAGGAAAGCCACGACACCAACCTGTACTATCTAGCGACCTTACCGCTACGATGCATGTCAGAGCAAAATTGGAGCCACCATGAGTCAAAGGACCTGCCTGAAAAGAGCTCAGCCGGCCAGCATTTGCAAATAGGCACAGGATCTAGGCACGAGGGTTACAAAAACAAAAAAACGTCTGCTGGCCCAAAGGTTCATAAGAGGAGCAACAGTGGCCTCCATATCCTAAATGAAAGCGAAGACGTTTGGGCCCCTGCCCGCACTCACAGAGAGAGCCTGGACGTTCCGTTCGGCCCGAGAGCCCACTTGGCGTGCCCGAGGATGGCCTCAAACAGTGAGCTCCGGGGAGAGACAGCGGCCGTTGGTAGAGAAAGGAAGAGGGTTAAAGAAGGAACCAAAGATCACTGGCATCGGCTGGCTCAGAGCGCTGACAAGATGCGAGGGAGGGGAAGAAAGTGAATGTGGTAGGAAAGTCCACGCATCACTGGCAGGCCCCCCAAGTCGGGGCTTTTATATGGAAGGTGGGCCCGACGGGCAGCTCTTACATACATGCAGAGACACATGAGAAAGGCCTGGAATAACGCGAATGGAGAGAGTGAGGTGTGCTAAAAAAGCACCTGAAGGACTCCAAGATAGTGAGAAATAAGATTCTCTTATTTTTGGCCTCAATTCTAAGCGGTATGTGTGGAGAAACCCAGGCACTGCTCATCACCTGTCCAGTACAGTCCCAACAGTGAAGCATTGTGGTGGCAGCATCATGCTGTGGGGGGTTTTCAGCTGCAGGGACAGGACGCTGGTTGCAGCTCGAGAGGGGAAAGGGACTGCAGAGGCCGAGTTGTACAGAGAGGATCTCCTGGACAGATTAAAACCTTCTAAGAGTTGTCAGGGCCGCAGCTGGGAGACCGAAGTTGACCTTACCAACAAAAGACAATACAATGACCCTAAGCACACAGCTAAATAACGAAGGAGTGGCTTCACAACAGATCGGAATTGGTCTAAATGGCCCAGCCAGAGCCCTGACTGAAACCCAATTGAGCATCTCTGGAGAGAGCTAAAAATGGCTGTCCACCAACGTTTACATCCACCTGACAGAACTGGAGAGGATCTGCAAGGAGGAATGGCAGAGGATCCCCAAATCCAGGTGTGAAAAACTGGTTGCATCTTTCCCAAAAAGACTCATAAAGTGTATTAGATCAAAAGGGTGCTTCTAAAAAATACTGAGCAAAGGGTCTGAATACACCATGTGATATTTCAGTTTTTCTTTTTTAATAATCTGCAAAAATGTCAAAAATTCTGTGTTTTTCTTTCAATATGGGGGGCTGTTTGTACATTAATGAGGAAAAAAAATTAAATTAAAAGATTTTAGCAAATGGCTGCAATATAACAAAGAGTTAAAAATTTAAAGGGGTCTGAATAATTTCCATACCCACTGTATAGAGAGCTAAATAACTAAATATAGAATGATAAATAGAATGACCGAAATGCTAGAGAATGATTGACAGAAAGACAGAATGAATAATAGACAGAATGAGAGAACGATAAATAGAACGACAGATTAAAAACGATTAAACTATTAAACATTTTTCATTATTTGCAATAAATCTTAAATAAAAGATAAATATTGAAATAGAAATAAAATAGAAATATAAAAAAAAAATAGAAAATGTTTCCTTGGCAAGTAAATGAAATAAAGTTTAAGTACCAAAATTAGTAAAAGTATTAAAAAAAAAAAAGACACAAAAAAAAAAAAACCCCAATGAAAGACGAATGACCTGTAAAACACGGCGGAATCTCTTAAAGGAGCGGAAGGCGGCCCATTCTTCAGCTTCTTTATAATAATCCAGGCTGGCACCCAGCAGCAGCTGAGGGTAGCTGGAACACAACCTGTGTCAGGGGGCAAGCAGAGGGCAGTGTGTTCAGACTGACTGATGCCTGTCTAAAGTCATCTAATCCTGAAAAGTCCCGCAGAGTGTCCAGAGCAGTTTTAGATGTGCTTCTGTTTGTGAGAGAAACACTCACTTGTACTTGTTGTTGATCTCAGACACTCTCCAGGCATTCAGAGTATCAAATCCCATCCGCTCCACCTCGTTATGGAAACGTGACATCACATGATCACCTGAAAGATAGAGGCGAGTGAGAGGAATCTTGAAGGTAAAGAGGAACAGGATTTCCAAAGAACTAGTTACTGGATTGGACAAATCTTGTGAGGTTCTTTGTAAAGATATTCAAGAGTGTCACTGTCACTGAGTTGTTTGTGGACTCATTAGGTGGCAAAGCTACGCCAATAAAATGACTTCATTTGCACCCCCACCCCACACCCACTTCTGCATGTACAAGTGCACAAGTGAGTTTTGCTACAGGAATACCGTGAAAGGAGTAGCAAAAGTCAAAGCGCTAGGATTTGAAGTTGTACTGCCAGATCTGAGAGGCTGTAAGTGCTGGCTTGTGGTTGTACAGCGAAACTGAAGTAAAGTGCAAAAGTAAATATGTCGTACACATTTGTGTCTGTCATTTTACACATTTGTAATTATTAATCTGCAACTTCAAATTCAAAACACGGGTGTTTTGATTATTGTCTGTGTGCAAATGAAAGAATGTCGTCTTCTCCAGTCAAGCACGAACAATGCTGAAGTGTGTAAATTTCAACTTACAAATACGAATATTAATATGACAAGTTCTCACATTCAAATCAACAAGTTCTTGAGTTTTGCTATTATTTTTCCTTCGTATAAAGCTGTCTGGCTATGCAAGACTAGCAGGAAATACTGAAATAAAACTATTTGTGACATCTAATATCAGCCTTAAGAACACAGATTAAGTTTGAGAAAGTCAGACAGTACCTGGCCTACACAGATCCCCGTGCTGCTCCTTCTCCACGCACCATGCGTGGAAGGGGAAGGAAAAGAGCTCCTCTATCTGGGACGGGGGACGGACCGCAGCGCTCAGCCTCTTCAGCCACTCCTGACACTGCTCAAATGTGGAAAACTGACACCTGTCAAAACACACATTAGATCTACTGCATCAGAGACACACTGAGACAATGAAAGAGAACATCAAATACAGACTTGGGTCGACATGGATTTCTGTACTAAATGGCTATACAAATTTGATTACATTTTCAATTAAAGTCATAATAGTAGCCAGTCTGCTTAAAAAAATAACAATACATTTTTCGATAGATTTAGATCTATCTTTTCGATAGATGGAACGATAAATAGAACAATAAATAGAACGATAGATAGATAGACAGACAGATAGATACAAAATTAATGATAGAACATTTACTAGCCAATGGTGATTCTATTGCCAATGTGTGCATAGAGGGTTGATATAGATAGTCTCACCTGATGACCTTGCAGTCTTTGCAGGTGATGTGCATTTGGAACATGTCCCGACATTCTACACTTTCTATCAGCTGCAGGGGAACCTGACAGAGAGAGTGAGACAGATTAGTCATACAGAAATGATTTTTCACTTAACTTGGGCACTGTGCGTGTCCGCAGCACCAAGAGAGGAGATCGTTAACGGAAGTCACCTGAACCCCAACTGATGCTACTGATTACCTCCCCGCTGAATCAAATCACACGCTGAAAGGTTAAGACACTTGGAGGTCAGCGAGTACACGGCCGAGAGATTAGTGATTAGCGTCTGCAGACAAACTCATTCATTGTTCTGCAGCTCAAGTGTTGAACAGTCTGGCATGCCGATCAGCTTCAATCGTGTGTGTTTATGTGTGTGGATGCCTCTGCAACTGTGCGGTTGAAAACGCAGTTCCCCTTCAAGCTCCGGAACTTGCGCGTGATCACACATTGACCGCATGCAAGTCACATCTGACCACAGCTCTCACAAACCTGCAGCTCGCAACATCATGCAGAGACAGACCGTTCTGTGGTTACTTACTGACACCTCACACGAACAATTCTGTTCACAGAGAAAGAGAGGGAAGACAGAATCACGAGGTGGACATGAACACTGCGGCTTTTGGCTCGTCTGTGATACACACATTCCTGGGCTGCGGTTTAATTCTACCACACTAATCTGACCACACTCAAACATTCCTGGGGCGCTTGCTGAAGGGTCAGAGAACACAAACATATTTGTGAGATACATATTAGAGATAGAAGCTTTAATATTTTCTCTCAAAAAAGCTAGAATCTCTACAGGTAAACACCTTTCGAGCACCATCACTACAACTCTTTGGAAAAAAATTCAGCAGATGACTTGTACAAAATTGTCTTTTTTTTTTATTTTTTTTTTTTTTTACATCCTTTCGGTTCAGTTGTCTCAGGACAGTATCAATATGATAAAATAAAAAAAAATGTAATTATTAATTATTTTATGCACCTCAATTACTCATAAGAAGACTAATACGTAATAACTAAGCTAACTAATTTATACAATTAATTAAAAACTATATTATATATATAGTTAATTATGTAATTCAACAGTGTGTATTAAATTACAAAAAATATATTACTATTGCATAGAAAGCTATTATAGTGTACAGTAAAATACAATAATAATGTGTATGGCTTGTTTAAAATTTTTTTTTGCTTCAATCATTAAAAACACAGCGCTTTTATTTTGGTGGAAACGCGCGGGAAGACCTCAATGCTTATTTTTTGTTGACAACAGATTTATAAATGATTCTCAAAACAAATTTGGGAAGATGGTTGCATGTGTAGTGTTTTCAAATGCATGTTTTACTTTGAAACAAGCGTTCCGAGCTGCTGAAAATACCGTTGTTCCATGCATGAAAGAAATGTATTTGAAAATGCTTAGTAATTGTTTACTAATTCCCAATTTTGCAATTTCATTAATTTTATTTCTTAGGTCAGAAAATAAGGAAATCTGTATTTAAAAAAAAGGGAAAAATCACATCCCTGTAGTTTTACTGTATTTAACAAAACGGTTTAAGGCAATTACTATCAGACTTCAAAATAACTGCTCTAAGCAATATTCCAGTTATTACACATCCATAACCTGTACAGCGTGCCAAAACCAATTTTTTAAAAAACGTGTCAAGACTTCTGCATTCTGTTATGCTCTGTCAATTTGTGCAACTCAAAAATGACACAATTAATATTCTCTCAACCTCCTTCCTCTTTTTTTCTCCATTTCCAGCCCTACACTTGTGCACTTGCTCTTACGACAGCTTTGTTGCCTCACTAGCTGGCCTATAGTCACATCACTCTCTCTTCTTTCTCACGCACAACACACTCTCTCTTTCACAGGCACACAGAGAGCGTCACACTCATTTACTCTGGTGAATAAGTGACTGTCACAGATATCAACTGATGAATTAGCACTGAGCTGATCACGCACCAGCCACAAACAAACCCAGCTGCCTGATCACATGTACATGAACAGAATATTTTGGGCTAAACAACTAAAGCTTAACAGTACCTGTCATTTTGATAATTATTTTGTCTATCAGTTTATAATGCACTTACAATAAAAGCTGAGCAAAAAAGCATCCAGAATGGAAAACAATTAAGCGATAATGTACAGCCAGCCAGTCATTATTGCAAAATAAACCCCAACAGAGATCAGGACTCTAATGCAAAACAGTTTCTGTTCAGGGTGGAGTGTTTGGGGAAAATGATTGCAATTATATTAGTGGCACATAAATTACACACTTAATCATTCATATAAGCACTTAAAAGGGCCATTAAATGCTAAACTTCCTTTTCTGAGATTTTAACAGAGGTGTTTGTGTTGCACATCATAGTGCATAGTGGATGCATACGTTATTTTTAACTGTAGGAGAAAACTAGTTAATTTTGAGCTTTGAGCTGTTTTTGCTTTATAAAGTCTCTGAGAGGTATAAATTCTCTTCTATAGACCTTGAGTCTCTGACACGATTCATCCACACCGTAAGTGTTACCGATATTTACAGCTTCTTGGTGTAACCGATCAAACAGCTTAAATAAACACCGCAAAATGAACTACAAAAGTCATTAAAGGTGCACCAGCGTGTTCTTACTGTATATATTTTCAATGCAAAGTGCAAATGCAAACAGCTGTGCATCTATTTGTGCATTAAATTAGTGCCCTCACAGGATGTGTGCATTTATGTAATAATGTATGGTGAGCTTACAAAACCATGTATAATATATATTAATTTTGTTCCTTGTAATAGTGAATTGCAGCATGCTTTTGAGGGATCGACTTCCATTGTAAGTGCATTACTGTAAGCACAATTTACATGGATTGTTGACAAACTTTTGACAGTATGCCAGCTAATATTCTGCATTTAGCCCACAATATTCCTTCACTCCTCTTGCTCTCATTCCAGCAGTTCAGGAACATGCAGCTCTGTGTGCTCCACTTGAATGGTTTCTAGATCGTGACTGCTGGTCTATGAGGGGTATAATAGAGCAGATTATTAGTATGTAACCAGAAATTGTATTATAGTGCCATGTTGATAGCACGGGGGTGGACAATCCCAATCAAAAAGCCACTGCAACCATGGCAACAGGCTTGGGAAGAAACAGTGAAAGTGAAGAGCTAATAAAGACAGACCTGTTCAATACACACACACAGGGTTACGGCAGCCACTGGCCAGTGTCAGAGCGCCTGATGTAACTGTGGCCTGCTGTCCCTAAATACCCTTCACATCATTGGTGGGCTCTAAATTTAGCAGCATGTCATGCACCATATAAAAGAGTCTTTCAGCGACCACCATCATGGCTATCCATCATACATTCACCATGGCACAACAGACCACAATCCAGTTTCACTCAAGAATTTCTGAGCTGAAGGTAAAAAAAATTTTTTTTTAAATAAATAAAATCACTTTGCACAAAATATGCACCATTTTATTTGCACAAAAAACTCGGCCCTGATAGAATTGGGCCAAATTCAGGTGATAGTTGCCGTTTCAAACGGTCTTATACAAAAAATATATAGTTTTTTCCGCGGGAAAAAAAATAAAAAAAATAAATATATAATACACTGGGTACACGGGGAAAGTATTCAGACCCCTTTAAATGTTTCACTCTTTGTTATATTGCAGCCATTTAAATAAAATCATTTAAGTTAATTTTTTTCCCTCATTATGTACACACAGCACCCTATTTACAGAAAAACACAGAATTGTTGACCTTTTTGCAAATTTATTAAAAAAGAAAAAACTGAAATATCACATTTACATAAGTATTCAGACCCTTTACTCAGTATTTAGTAGAAGCACCCTTTTGATCTAAAACAGCCATGAGTCTTTTTGGGAAAGATGCAACAAGTTTTTCACACCTGGATTTGGGCATCCTCTGCCAATCCTCCTTGCAGATCCTCTTCAGTTCTGTCAGGTTGGATGGTAAACGTTTGTGGACAGCCATTTTTAGGTCTCTCCAGAGATGCTCAATGGGTTTAAGTCAGGGATTGGCTGGGCCATGCAAGAACAGTCACAGAGTTGTTGTGAAGCCACTCCGTCGTTATTTTA
Organism: Sinocyclocheilus anophthalmus; assembly: GCA_018155175.1. NCBI lineage: Eukaryota > Metazoa > Chordata > Actinopteri > Cypriniformes > Cyprinidae > Sinocyclocheilus > Sinocyclocheilus anophthalmus. Next base: position 384,521 of record JADLZN010001185.1, on the reverse strand, counting down.
GCTGTGTGCTTAGGGTCATTGTCTTGTTGGAAGGTAAATCTTCGGCCCAGTCTGAGGTCCAGAGCACTCTGGAGCAGGTTTTCTTTAAAGGATGTCTCTGTACATTGCTGCATTCATCTTTCCCTCAATGCTGACTAGTCTCCCAGTTCCTGCTGCTGAAAAACATCCCCACAGCATGATGGTGCCACCACCATGCTTCACTGTTGGGACTGTATGGGACAGGTGATGAGCAGTGCCTGGTTATCTCCACACATACAGCTTAGAATTAAGGCCAAAAAGTTCTATCATGGTCTCATCAGACCAGAGAATCTTATTTCTCACCATCTTGGAGTCCCTCAGGTGTTTTTTAGCAAACTCCATGAAGGCTTTCATGTGTCTTGCACTGAGGAAAGGCTTCCATCGGGCCACTCTGCCATAAAACCCAGACTGGTGGAGGGCTGCAGTGATGGTTGAATTTCTACAACTTTCTCCCATCTACCGACTGCATCTCTGGAGCTCAGCCACAGTGTGATCTTTGGGTTCTTCTTTTCCTCTCTCACCAATGCTCTTCTCCCCCTATAGCTCAGTTTGGCCGGACGGCCAGATCTAGGAAGGGTTCTGGTCGTCCCAAACGTATTCCATTTCAGGATTATGGAGGCCACTGTGCTCTTAGGGAACCTTAAGTGCAGCAGAATTTTTTTGTAACCTTGGCCAGATCTTGCCTTGCCACAATTCTGTCTCTGAGACTTTAGGCAGTTCCTTTGACCTCATGATTCACATTTGCACAGACATGTACTGTGAGCTGTAAGGTCTTATATAGAAAGGTGTGTGGATTTTCTAATCAAGTCCAATCAGTATAATCAATCACAGCTGGACTCAAATGAAGGTGTATTACCATCTCAAGGATGATCAGAAGAAAGGGACAGCACCTGAGTTAAATATATGAGGGTCACAGCAAAGGGTCTGAATACTTAGGACCATTGTGATATTTCAGTTTTTCTTTTTTTAATCAATCTGCAAAAATGTCAACAATTCTGTGTTTTCTGTCAATATGGGTTGCTGTGTATACATTAATGAGGAAAAAAAAAAAACTTAAATGATTTTAGCAAAGGGCTGCAATATAACAAAGAGTGAAACATTTAAGGGGGTCTGAATACTTTCTGTACCCACTGTATATATATATATATATCATATATATATATATATATAAGTAAACTTTTTAACATCCGCAATTCGACTTTTTTCTCGACATTCTGAATTGACGTCTTGCAATCTGACGTTTTCATGACCTCAGTGTTTTTCTTTACGATAAGAATAAAAAATAAAAAGGCAACTGCAAGTAACATTTCACAATTCTGAGTTTATATCTCACAACAACAAAAAAATCGGAATCATGAGATGAATTGTGAGAAAAAAGAAAAAAAGTCAGAAATGTAAGAAAAAAGTGAGATTACCTTTTTTTTTTTGTTATTCTGTGGTTCGAAACACAGGCTTTCTTAACAAAAACAAAGAGCTGATTGCATGTGAAAAATGCAACCCCATCATACATGGGCCATATTTAAGTGTGGAAGTAAGAAGGACTTTTGTAAATAAAATAAATTAAAAGAAAACCAACTGGAAAAAAGCCCTGAAATGCAAACACTGCTCAGTTTAGTTTTGGTAATTTGGTTTCAGTGCAGGAGATCTCTTTATTCCACTTCAACTGCTGAGACATGTAAACTGTTCATTGCTGCTTGTTTTATTATCTCCTCCAAGTAGGTTTTAGTATATTTTGTGAAGGACAATGAGCATATACAATTGTACAAACTTTGGCAACAACAGTTCAGTAAATACTTCCCTGACTCGTATCCTTAAATACAGACTGAAATCAATTCAAAAACACATTTTGAGTAGCTCTGAAAATAAAAAGCATAGTTGTGTTGAAAATCACACACTCACATTAACAACCGACTCCTTGAACTTGATGTGCAGGCGGTAGCTGGACATGGCGATGATGGCATCCTCAGCCCTGCCCACATACTTCGTATACTCTCCATGCAGCTCTGGGTAGGGCACCTACAACAGATCCAACAAACAACTTACTATTAGACCAATACAAGTATTTGATGATATTTAGAGTTGCATACAAAAAAAAAAAAAGAAGAAGAGGCATTTACAAAAACCATTGATGTGTCTTCCTGTCAGAGGTGCTGAAAACAAAGGATCTGTTTTAAAAGCTAACGCTGCCTCACTTTCTACTTTAACTGATTTGAAATGCTCTTTATAGGCAGCAACTCAGTTAATAGTCAGTCATGTGTGTCACACACTTACTTACCATCTTGAATGGAAATGTTCACTGTGCTTGTTGCAATGCATTGTAAGTGATGCAGCCTAAGATTTTGGCCAAAACAAGATCATTTTGTTGCCTACAGTTTGTGACAGACTACACATCAGCATATTTATGATACCTATGTAAACAGTATAGTAGATTTTAAAACAGACTAATTTTCCCCTCTTGGTCAGAATCGAATAATACTTGCATTAACGGTACCAATACATCCTAATGAACAACATTCATCTTGGCTGAGGTCTTGATCCCTGCTTACCTGAAGATCCTCATCGTCCAGGATAGGGGGCTTGCGAGGGAAGATCTGATTGGCCTGGATGCACTCCAGACTCTGCTGCCCCTCCTCCTCCTATCAAAGAGAATACGGATAAGAAATGCACCACATTATACTCTACTGACAATTATAATCAAGAATAATGTAACTAAAAATTGTAAAGACAACTACATATAGAATTTGGCAGGGAAATGTGCTTTCGTCATGAACATAAAATGCAATGAAATGTAAAAAAACTAAATCTTAATTGAGCTCAAATAGTAATTTTCTTAATGCAAAATATAATGTATATAAATAAAAATAATTAAATAAAAGAATCAAAACATTTTTATGATGTGACCCGAACACGTTTTCATTATTCACACCACATCACATAATTTATGTTTGGCTGCAATAATAGAAGAGTGTGAGAGGCTCTTTATCAAAGGCCAAACATTTGACATCACAAGTTAAAAATGTACACATTCCTTTTCCAGTTTTATCACTCCCAGGGGCCAAAAGCCAAACTGTTATACGGATAAAACATTGTCCATGACTAAACCTCTGATTAAATGAGTGATTACCTAAGCTAAACTGGGGACAGAGTGGTCGAAGCATTTCTTTAACCAATACCATTTTGTCTGGGCTTCAGAGCAGCAAATCATTTGTAAAGGCACAGGGACACTCTGCCAGAACGTCCTGCTCTGAAATCACTTCTGCTATTTCTGATATAACAGGCACTCCTGTAACCGATACAGTATGGCAGCTTTACAGAAGACTCTAAGGGCACTGGATTATAGTAAATACAGACGCTATATATGCCATATGATGCACATGCAACCCAAGTGAAAGGTTTTGACACATCTACTAAATCAGAATAATAGTAAACAAATGAACGTATGGGAATTATGTACTAAACAAATGAAAACTGCATCCTTAATACACAACACTGTCTTATTTCCATTTCCTTTTCCATGGCAAGATCCTATTAAGAGTTGTACCCTGCCTTCACCACGATCTGTATCAGGACTCAGAGCAGCAGTGTGCAGGGCATAAGTCATTCCATTCACTTCTGTATGCAGGAATGAGAGGCTAAGGCCCGCAGTAGCCTTGAGAGTTCAGATTGGCAGAGAATGTTTGGATTCTGTTTCCACAAATAGGAGAGACTCTGTGAGACAGGGCAGCTGTGTCGCCATGTTGTCTAGCTCAAACACCAGAGTCCTCAAGACGGACTGGTTGGTCTGTTTGTGCCATAAAATGCTGCCCAGTCAAAGACAAGAGTGTACTGGATGAGATATGCAAGGAGGTGTTGTGTTTGTGTATAAACTAACTAACTCTATCTAACCTATTTATCCATCTATCTAGTTGTGTATAAACTCCCCAACCAACCAACAAACATTCTATCTATCTGTGTATAAAAACCAACCAACCGCCTTTAGGCCTGGCCTATCTGTCTGTCTGTCTCTTGTTGTGTCTCTACAATAACCAACCAACTAATAATGTTTTCTATTATCTGAGTGGGATAACTAACTACTGTTCTGTCTGTAGAGAAAAGGATAAATACAATTGACTTGTATATACGAGTTAGTGAAGGTTAAAATTTGTCAGGTTGCATATCCTAGAGGTGGGTGTGTGTGTGTTTGCTGGATCAGCAGCATGGCTGTCTGTGTGTAGCGCTGACAATGGCCATCAGCACGGCTCAGTAAACACACTAGAGGGGCCGGTCCCGTGGCAGCCCATTGTGGGCACAGGCACAGAACCAGACAGAGAATTACAGGGCACAGACAGGCAGAATAGCAAACAAACAATAATGAGCATAACTCATTAGGAATGTGTAAACAAACATCCATCAGCATTCGCGCATAGACCGGAGGCATTCGTTAAACTGTCCGCAGACACTTCAGCAAACAAGAAAATGAGGTACAATTCACTAAACACAGACATAGACAGACTCAAACACAAATACCACAGTAAATGCTGTTTCTGTTAGAGCCCCTTAAAATGAAAGGTTCGTAATAAAGCTTAGTTTTTTAGTTAGTGTTTTTACCTCGAGTAAGGGGTGTTGTTAGTTATGACTTTAAGCAGAATGGCTAAAATCCCTTAACCATGACACTGTAATTCAGGACAATAAAAATGATACAATAAATAATTAAATGCATTAATAATTCATTCATTCATATTACAGACTGTAAGGCAGTTTCCTAGTTGCCAAGGAACTAATAGAAAGTGTAGTAATATAAAAATCAATTGCTGGTCACAGATGGTGCATCTAGACGCATCTGTCTTGATGCATCTCACAGTTGTGAACGTGTTTCATCCCATCAGAATTTGGAGCCGGAGCTGTTTTATAATGCAGCGCTCACTGATGACACTAGCACACATGTATCCATTCATCCCGTCTGTCTGTCTAAAGAGGGCATTGATCTGCGCTGAGACAACAGTCAGGACGGGACTTTGACACTGTCTGAGCACCGTTCATTTCAGCTGATTAAAAGCCTGAGAAATCAATGAGCAGTTTCCGATTCAGCATTTGAACCGATTCCTGGGAGTCACGCGCAGGAAAGAGAGACCCTGTGTCCGAAATTGCCCCCTATACCCTTAAATATGGCACTATTTGGGGACAGCCATTATTAGTGGTGTCCGAAATCTTAGGCTTGGTTGGATTGCCTTGTCTGAACCAGAGTTCCATTGCTCCCCCCTCCCCCTGCTCCCACTGGACTGCGTTCATATTATTTTATTTGTGTCTGAACTGCGGTTCGTTTGCGTCATCAAGCCAGCAGCTGTTTACCCGTTGCTTAGTAANGGACACTAAACTTTGACATAGAAACCTACATTATTACACAACGCACTTCTTGGTTTATCATTACTGTAATGGAAAAACATAGCATTTGGAATCAATACTGAATGCAAAACCATAAACAACACAAACAAGCACTGACCCCTGCAGCCAGCTCTTAAAGAAGCCCATCTCTGGCAGATGCAGCACAGATGGATTTTCTTTGCACAGCTGCACAAAGGCCTTTAACTCCGACACTTTCCGCGAATCCATTTTCCACACCACCAACCAAACTCAAGCAAATGTGCTGGAAAACAAGGAAACGTGCGTTATTATTATTACTATTATTATTCCCTTCACACGACGTGTCCGATCAGAGCGCGGGCTTAATAAATTATGCAACGCCAAGGAGCTGTGTAATGCAACAGTGCAGGAAATAACCCGTAATTAGTGGTGTACGGGATTAACGCACGCGCTGCTTAGAAGCTTCTGGAAATAATGCGCGAGGAAGCGCAATTGGTTACATCGGCGTGGAATTGTAATTATTCTTTTATTCAACGGTCTCAATAAACGTTCGTTCAAAAAATAAAACGTTAATGTTGTACCTGAAAGAGCAAAGTGCCTACAACGTGCTTCCCCAGCAGCGATTTGAGGGTCGCGAGATCGAGACTGCGAATTTTGCGCAGGCGGGAATTAAACTACTCACTCACACACTCACTTAGCTGTGTCTCATTTAGAAGGCTGCACACTCCGGAGGTCGCATTCGAAGGCTGCATACATCATCGAGACAAGTCTCATGCAAGTAGGACACTCTGAATACGACCTTCGAATGCGACCTTCTTTCAAAGGAATTCGGAGGATGCATGAGGTGTATCCTACACTGCTACAGATAACCCACAATTCTTTTCGTCACCATGAACAACCGTTGTTAATTTGAAAAAACCCGGCGCCGGCAGATGTAACGTACACAAGCGCAGATGTGGTGTTTACAACCTACCTTAATTCGCCTCGGCTAAAACGGAAATAATAACTTTGTTTTTAATACCTACTCCTTTTTTCTCTAAATAGATGCCTGCTGTAGTAGGCGCAGCTCCTCAAACATGAACAAAATAGAACACGTAAAGCATTTTTTTTTCAAATTACGGTCCAAATTTAGAAATAAATGTCCGTCATTTAAGTAGTGGGAGAGAGCAACGATGCTCTAAAGTGTTGGCATAGCAACGCGATAATTCCGGTTTCTTTCCGCCCGTCCTCGAGGCCGTCTCGTTTAATTCTAGGTTGCGGACACTTCGTATATGCATCCTACAGAGGATGCGACCTCCAGAGGATTCGACCTCCGGAGGGTGCAGCCTTCTAAATGAGACACAGCTACTCACTCACTACTATGACAAAACCAAAACAACAGGGGTCCTTCTGGCACCGCAGTCGTTTTGGTGTACATGCAGAACATGCGCAAAAATAAAAAAAACATTTTAAATAATTAATTAATTATGTTATGAGCGTGATTACAGTCTCTCTATATAAATGTACATTTGCTGATTTACTGTGTGAAACAGGGCAGTACACTGACTGTATTAGAGACTCTCATACACCTTTGTTTTGCTTTTTAATGTGTTTTTCTTTTTACCCCAATTTCTCTTTGTTGTTATTCGTAGTAGTATTTTATAATGTTGTTCAGTTGTTAATAAAGAAAAAAAAATTGCACAGACATGTTGCGCTTCTCATTTAAAGTCATGGGAATAACCATTTATGCATTCTGTCTTTTTCAGAAGGATGGTATGTATTTGAAAGCTTGCGCTATACCCCATAAATATTTATAATATCCATTGAAGACTATTCACAAATATGATCTCTGTAACTCTTTCTATGGTATTTATATATCTTGTTAATTTTGATGTGCTTTTGTTTGGAAATTTGCTCATTTATTAAAGAATATTAAAGAGGGGAAAAAACTGCCTAGAAGTCGTACTGTTTGGTTTTCATAAGTATGAAATGTCCCAATTCAATCAATATTATTTTGTTAAATTGTAACCCGTTTTAGGCAAATTCTATACACATAAAATATAAATAAATCTATATTTGAGATTAAAATATTTTTTTCATCTCTGACACTAGAATACAACAATAAATTACAACAAAGAAAAAAAAATACAAAAATAATAAATCGGTTAAAAAATGTAAAAAGTTATGTTTGATCCACAAAAAAAAGAAACAAAGGGTCCGCCATCGTTCAGAGTCGCAGATTGTAACTGTCATAACAGAGCTGTCCAATCAGAGCGCTGGAGCCGCTCTCACTCCACCAATCGGAGCTCAGAGTCTTGAGGGTGGGGGCGTGACACTGTCACCTTCCATGCGATCATGCTTACAGCGGTATGAGTTGAGTAAGAACTTACATGTGCGTTGTTCTTTTTTAGTATGTTACCTTTAGGTTAACAATCCGAAATCATTTCGGTTCATGTATTTCTAATGCACGCAGTTGTGCGAACTTATTCTACCTCATGTTGAAAGTCGGCGGATCAGTGCAGCTGATCAGAAATCTCGCGGACTTGCGGCAATGTTGCATTCCAGCAGCGGTAAACTGAGAGCCGCCGTCTCCTACTACTGGTTGTCGCGTTCCTCGCTTTACCAGGGTGCTATCGCCACCACGCGCCGTTTCATACCCATTATATGTGGGTTTGTGATTCGCCAAGCCCTACGTTGCGCTAGTGGGGCAGGGTCGCGCCGGTCACCATATTCTAATTGTTGAGATAGTGAATTGGTGGGTTAAATGTGAGCCAAAATCACCACAATTAAAAAAAAACAAAGACTTAAACTACTTCAGTCTGTGTGCATTGAATTGATTTAATACTCGAGTTCACGAATTACTGAATAAATGAACTTTTCCACGACATTCAAATTTATTGAGATGAACCTGTAAAGAAACTAGAAAAACTAGAAAAAATTATGTGATTTAAGTGCCATTGTTTTGTGATACACAGGCTTTTTATCTCACATCATATTTCAAATTCAAAACTCAATATTAACTTTCATTAAATTATTTCATTTGTTGTGGTTCTGGAGATCCAGAGGTGATGGGAAAAAAACAGAAGTTTAAATTATTTTCTCGATACATATTGATACTGAAATATCTCAAATATTTTCAATATTTTTTTCTTACAGTTTTGATAGAGCAAAACTAGCTGCTCTTTCTCACTCTCTCTTCTCACTGACAGCAAGTTCACACACACAGCAGTGTAATGAGAAGCATTTATCAACATGTTGTCTAACAAAATACACATTTAATAACATTTTACTCCAAAGTCACTTCATAATTTCAATTGAGTGTTTGAAATAACTACATTTTGTGATCTGATGTGGCTCCTTATCATAAAATTTGGCTGAAAATATACAACTTTATATTATTATTACATGGCTCTCTGGAATACTCTCTGAAATACTTTTCAAAATATAAATTTTTTCTGGTATCGCATCGACAACACTAGTTACAAAAAATATTTGGACACTTGAAATGTCTGAATGAATACATAATGATTTTACATTGTGAAAATGCTAGTAGAACATGTCCATATTTTGCTAAGACACCTGCGTTAAATTGAGGAGATTTCATTAATCCACTAAAAATCATCACAACACCAGCTGATTCAAAGACAAAAATGATGAAGAAAACTGAAGCTGAGAGAAAGCTTCTGCAGGGTTTGAGCACAGGGGACTTGATCTAATGGAAGGCATTTTGAAATATGGCGTAATTGTCCAAATACTTTGTGGGTTTGCTGTGCTCTAAACAAACAGCAAGAACAGATGTTTATCATTATGAGTTCATTCATAAACTCAACCACCCGCCCTCCTGTCACTAAGGTTACTAGTATTGATCGGCCCACGACACGCAGTCAGTGACGTGTAAACACACAATCATTGAGGCTTTATCTACTGCTGCGTTTAGATGCCAGGCATTTGCGCTCATTCAGCAGGTTGAGTTGACTTTTAACCAGATGCATTTCATTCCAAAGTCACACCATGAGTCAGATTCAAACCACATGAGAAACCCAACACCAAAACACAGCCGAAGAGCCAAAGGATCGTCTAGCAGCACCACGCGGATCTGACAGAAACACAACAAATCCAACACACGCCTCTCTTCAGCGAAACCAAGGCAACCACACATTCCCTCAAAAATACCTTAGTTACTGCAGTGAAACTATGGTAACTCGGTATGGAGTGCGAGAGTTGGGCTCCTGAAGTAAAAATACAATTGATTTTCTCTATTGGGGAATTGGTCTTGAAAGAAAGACATTCTGTGTTATGAGGTTGTTAATCAATGGCATATGTTTTTGTTGAAGCCATCAGTTTGCATTACTTCAACATATTTTTTTAATAATCATGTTCAACAGTGGAATTCCTAGTGAAAAAACTGACATTACCCATGATTCCGCAGAAAAATATCAACCAATCAGAGAATCACGACAAGTAAATCACGCCAAACACTTGGACTAGTGCCCGTCCACTCCCATGAAGCACTGTGCATTCAATAGTTTTATATTTCTCTATTGTTTTTAATGCCATTCGCAGCGCTTCATGGGGTTTAGTTGCTTTCACCAAAGCTGTTTTTTTAAGGGACAGTATCCAAAATGTAAATTCTGTCATATTTGCAAACTGGTTATGGTTTCTCTTTCTGTGAATACAAAATAATGTATTTTGAAGAATGATGGTAACCAAACAGTTGACGGTAACCATTGACTTCCATAGTATTTATTCCATACTAGGAATAGGGCTGCACGATTAATCGAATGCGATGGTCATGCGCATTTTGTTTAAAAAAGCCGGTTCTGTAATCAGCAGGAAATCATCATCACGTGCTTTCAGATGGAGCAGAATTTACTACACATAGCCGTAGTTCACTGACAAGTTACGCAAAAAAAATGTATTGCGCGATTCTGAAATCGAAGAAAACGTTCGCGATTATGACAGCTGTTTGCATAGCTCCTCAGTGAACTACAGCTCTGTGAAGTAAATGCTGCTCCATCTGAAAGCATGTGAAAATACCACATTAATAACATATTTTTACCCCAAACTCACTTCATAAGTCAGTCGAGTGTTTGAAATAAATTCTTCTGTGAGATGATGTGGCTTCTTAAAACAGAATAAGGCACGCAACATATTTCAAAGTATTCCAAGCAGTGATAAAGGATTGCATTATTAAAAAATACTGATTTAATGAAAATTATAAATAAGCACAGATAAACCGTATATTGCCATAGTAGTGTGGGTAGTAGGAAAGTGAATCAATGAAGCAGTTGAATCTTCTGTGATTCAGCGTGCAGAGATAGGCATGTTGCTCTGGGTCTTCTTTGCGAGGGCGTATTGCGTTTCAGTGCTAGAGAGCGCCTCGGTCTTGGGATGGATGATTTACTGCTGATATCAGAAAGTTGCTTCACTGAAAGATACACAGACATCGCAGTTCTGTCGATCGCGTCTCCATTACATTTCGATTCATCGTTGCAGCCCTACATAGAAGTGCAAAATCACATTGTTTTAACAGAAATATTTTTTTGGGTGAACTATCCCTTTAAATATTTTTGTCAGATTTTCAAATGCTTTTTTGCTTCGAATCAAAGTTTGTAATATTGCGACTCTCCTCGTAGCTGGTTGGTCTGGCTCATGGCTTATAACTCTTAAAGGAATACTTTTTAAAGATCCCTATGGCAAAAATGAATGGGAAAAATACAACCGGAACCAAAGCTGCTGAAAAAGTAGCACTCATTCTGAAAGCCTCTTATTTTACAATGCTTGAAGAGAATCCCATCATTATTTAGGAACAGTCACCATGGTAATAACTATTCTGAGTTACTGTTGTCAATACAGTAAAACTGTCTAAAAATATTCTAAATGCATCTTGCATCGTTTGAATGAGACATGATTTATTAAATAAGTATTATTAATGTATTACACTTAAACACTGAGCTTTACTGCCATGATAATCACAGTCTTCACCAAAATATTGTAGTTATTTCAGTTATTGTTCCAACTGTTAAGTCATAATAATTACAGGATCTCCTCCAAAACGCAAAGAAGCATCCAGAACATATACTGTAGTAACAATAACTATGGTAACTGTTGTTATGCTGGTAACATGGCAGCTAATGCTACAAAAGTACGCCCAACTTGATATTATACACCCCTGTCATAAAAATGAATCCAAAATTATGCATTGAGATTTTGTAAGCATTACTTTTACCATGGCGACCATAGTTTAGATCCAAATACTACAGTGAGTGTTATTTATAACAACCGTGGTGAATACCGCGAAATGTCAGTTTTATTGTTGTAGCAACAGGGTAAACCTGGTTACCATGGCAAACTGCTGTAAGGGGCTCGCGCTCGATCTGTCAGTCAGACGCGCGGCGGTTGTAATAACGACTGACTAACCGACAAAAACTGAGTATCAAGGCCGCGTTTCTTCCTCTGCCATGGGTCAAGCTTATATCAAACCATCTGAATAGCACCAGGCTCTAAACCGCGCTGGTATTTTACCGCTCATATTAAGCATTTTAGACATTTCTCCTCAGCCGAGGCCCGTTTCGGCGTCTGTTGTTGTTGTTGTTGTTGCGAGCGGAGGGCGGACCCCTCAGATAAGGCCTCAAAAGGGCCGAAATACAAACGCATCCAGCTCGAAAAGCACTTAGCTCACTCACCTGAGGGCAGCCTGCGAAGCAGAGCGGGTGTACGCCTCCTTCCGAGCCGCAGGAGAGAAGATTAACGACGAACAAATCGACAAATCGCACCTCGTAGCCATTTGCAGAATCGGCCCGTCCCACTGTGGAATCCCGTCGTCATCGCAGCTACCACGACGTCGGGACGTCACGACGCAGGTTGCGTCAACACGTTCGAACGTCGTGGGGGTAGGCGGTGGATCTTCTTTTCTTCTTGAAAGCTTATTGGGTGAAAAACAAAAAAATGGTGTATTCCGCCACAATGGTATGGGTGTGTCATAAAGAAGTGACTGACTTCATTCCCTTTTTACATTTTTAATTCTCGCCCACAAGTTATTTGTTTATTTTTAATCGATGTAAAAAAAACAAAAAAAAAAATGAGTTATTTAAGGACTGACCGCATTTTTTCTCCGACCCATTGTTTTTGCCACCTTTCCTTCAGTCTTTTCTTAATAGATTTCCTTCTTACGTAGATTAACAATTAAGTGACTGTCGTTGTTTTTTGCTTCTTTATCTGCAGTTTCATTTTCTGGGACGAGGGGTGGATCTGTAAACATGAACCAGCTTTGAAGTGGATCTCGTAACCGGTTGTTGGCGCCAGTGAATGCGTAAGTATATGAATAAATAAATATTTATAGAAAGTGGAGATGGGATTTTGACATAAAAACAATGTAAACAGTATCAAATTGACTGAAACTGAAAGTGAATTAAAGGAAACTATTTAAAGTTGATTTGAATTTGAAAGGGGAGACGGCTGTCACCTTTTTTTTTTACTCCACGTTCAGGTTTATTTAGTATGGCTTGTTTCCGTCACGGGATTTAAAACAATAATAAAATACAAAATATGTATTGATTTATATTTATCTTTTTTGAGATTATAAAACAGTTTTTAAAATTACTACTATAATATATTGACACTTTTACAAAAATTCTGGCTTTAATTTTTGCCATTCTGCGTTGTATCTCACAATTATGACTTCCCCCCTCATTTTATATCTCAAATTATGACTGTATAGTCAGAATTCCGGATTTTAATATTGGCATTTATGCCCTTTCTCTCAGAATTAAAGAGAATCTTCTTCTCTTTTTATAATTATGTATATAGGTATATATAATATTATTTGTAAGATTTTTTAAGTTGTGACTTTTTATCTCACAATTATGCCTTTTTTCTCTGAATTGCCAGTTTATATCTTAGTTGCCTCTCATCTGACTACTCTGAGTCTGAGAGAAAACCGTCCGATTTGTCAGAAAGAAGGTCAAAATTGTAGTTTAGTCATTTATTTATTTATTTTTTACCCAGTGAATAAAAATCTGTAAATCTGTTGGCAATTTCATGGACAATTTATTATTTATCAATCATGAAATGGCAAGAATCAATAACTGGACTTTTGATTGTTTGTAAATGTGCCTGTAATTTAATGCTCCCAATGTAAAGCTTTTTTACTAATAAAACTACTTGAATCTTGCTTAATAAAATAAAGTACAAGGTAGGCTATAATAAAAAACACAGACAAGATAGGTTTATACAATGATGTACTGTATTCAATAATGACTCGGTACATATGTATGTGATTAAAAGACACATGACATTTGACATTTACTTGTCCTCTCTTTAACAACCAAAGCTTTAAGTGCTCTGCCATAAGGTCATAGGAAACACGCCAGAACGCTACAGGAAATTGGATGGAGGAAAAAAATGCCTATTACCTTTCAGTGCATAAGAGGAACAACCAGAGTTTTGCCTCCCCCTTGTGTTAGTATTCAGAGCCTCATTCACACACACACACAAAATTAGAACCAACAATTAAGTTTTCAAGTCTGACAGTTTTTTTATTCTTGAATTGAGGCTGTTTAATTACTAATATTTGAATAAACAAAAAGCCAGTGTTTCCGAAGGCTCTGGGATAATTCTAATACAAACACACTCAAGCACCAGAGATATTAAAGTAATCTTGTTTAGGCCGAGTCACTTATGACCTCTAATTAGACTGGAATGGCACTTTCCACAAATAAGGTACAAAGCAGCTGAAACACTTAACAAAATGCAGTGTTTGTGAAAGGAGGGCCTTCGCCTTCATAAAATGATGATCATCATCCTCAGGAGGTCAAACTACATTTTAAATGAGCTGTTTTATGTTGTTTATTTTACACGAGGTGGCAGGGACCAGGGTCTATAGGTAACTAAAACTAAAGCATTATAAAAAAAAACATTTTAATACTTGCTATAAAATAAAATTAACTGAAAAATAAAAAATAAAATAAATAGTTGAAAAGGCAAAACATTATCATTTAATTAGTTACATACTAAATGAAAAATATATAGACAATAAATAAAAAAATTACTAAAAATGCCAAATTAATGTACTCTTAAAAATAAAGGTTCTTCAAAAGGTTCTTCAAGCGATGCTTTAGAAGAACCATTTTTGGTTCCACATGGAAGCATTCAGTCAAAGGTTCTTTAAGGAACCATCTCTTTCTTGTGTTTTTGTAATTTGAAGAACCTTATTTCGCCACAAAGAAGCTTTTGTGAAACAGAAAGGTTCTTCAGATGTTAAAGGTTCTTTATGGAGCCATTTAGACAAAAATGTTCTTCTATAGCATCGTGAAGCACCTTCATTTTTAAGAGCGTATAAAACTTTAAATAAATGAAACAGAAAAAAACATATATAAAAAATATTCAAAATATTAATAAACTATAGCAGTATTCAAGATCCTAAAAAACACTGTTTGAGAGCATATGAATACCTTGTTTTTATTATGATTATTTGGTAACCGGGATGGGAAACAGCTAACTTTATCATTTTTTTCAATTAAAGTCATTAAAATGACTTTGATTGAATTTTATTCCAACAGATTTCAATAGTAGATTTACAAGTGTCAAAATTGATATTTTTGCATGAGTTTGAGGTGGGACATTTTAAGGGTATGAAATGTTTTAATGATCTAATAGGTTAATTTTCTATGAGATAATTCGTCACCAATGTAATAATTTCGAAAAGTCAAAGTGTACCATATTTGTGGAAAGTACACAGTATCCTCCATTATAACCTGCAGGAAGTAAAACTTTGTGTAAGTGCTGATTTCTTGAACAAAAAAATTACAATAAACACTCAAACATTCACAGTCCTTGCAAATAAAAAGGCATGCAAAATTCAAACGTTAAAAACAAAACAGAGTAAATGAAAGCAGTTTAGAATGGCCAAAAAATCTGTTGTCATCAGAGATTTTTATTACATGAACTGTAACATGGGAGATAAAAAAAACAAGTAGTCGTTGTTGTTTCACTTGAATCAGCAGTAATGGTTTCTGACGGCGTTCAGATGAGATGCATTCAGCTTTTCTTGAACTTTTGTTCAGAATTTGGTTGCTTATAGTACATGAGATTCTTACTTCCAATTGATCAGATATACAAATCACATGATCCATCAGATTTACACTTCGTCGAGAACACTGAAACAAAAGCAAACGGCGGTCAGGAACAGTAAACGCTGACCAGTGGTGTGACCTGACAGGTTTTGTAAAGCTTAGAGAAGCAAGTCTACCCTGAGAGAAGTTTCTAGAACATGGGCAAGCTTGCCAGACCACCTCTGGCTCTATGTGTTTGGTTAATATAACTGTACACTCTATTAAATATCATCAGCACGCTAGTGTCAAGGACCTAAGATATATCCCTTTCAGTAAATGTGTAATATTTATATATATATATTTACATATGTTTTAAGATCCGATCCTCAGTATGTGCAAGTGTTCTTTTCTAACAACCTCAATGAGACATGAAGGCAAAGACTTGTGGAACACAAATGCAGAAGAATTCACGATTTTCTAAGTGCTGCGTGTATTTTTCTGGTGTGGTACTGAGGAGCTGCAAATATCCAGTATAAAATATGATACAGTAGGAAAGGAACGTCAGTGTTTTCAAATATCATAAATAAAAAAACAGCATTTCAATCGATCAACAGCAGCAAAAACACACCACTGAAGAACATCCGGACTTGATCGAACACATCTTTTCAGCAGAGCTTTGATGCATTATGTGATTTCAGATGCTTCGTGAGAGAGTCGTACAAAACAAACAGGCCGTTCTGTTCGGGAAACAGTGTTTGTTTTGCTTTGGTCATTGTGTTCAAATTTCACTTGCGTTTCGTGGACGAACATCTGCTTCTGATTTAATATTATTCAGTACTGGACCTGAAACAGACTCTACGTAAGCATGTGAATGCAATGTTTCCATCAACGTAATTTACTGATGCAACAGAAGCGCATAAGCAGCATTTGCACAAACTTTCTGCCAGTTTACTCTTCCATGTCAACCATAATCTGTTGTTTCACCATGACAGAAGAGAATCTTGCTGGTCATGTTAAATTTAGCTATAGGTTCAAGTTAGTTGTTTACAGCAACCTGAATATCACACTTGATTAAATGGCGCAGGAGGCCGGGAACCACTAGAGGGCCTCAGCAAACTTCCAAGAGCAAGGCTATTATTAAAAAAAATTATATAATATTATTAATACAAAAATGACTATTATTAAAAATGATAAAATGTTACAAATCAGTTTGTTTGCAGTTTCTGTTATGGTTCTGGAGGAAATATCTTACTTTATATTGGACTGCAAAAATTATTTTCTTAGCATTTTCGTCTAGTTTTCAAGTAGAAATAGTTTTATTTGCTAAAACATTCATTAAAATTATGTGACTTTGTGCTTAAAACAAGAATTAAAAATAGCTCTCAACGGTAATAAAAATGTATTCCCTGTTTTTCTTGTTTAAGCAGAAAACTATTTACTTTTGATGATTCTTTCTGAAACAATACTTAAAATCTTGGTCATTTGCATATCAAGTAAAATGCATCTTGATTTAAGGAATTTCAGAGGTTTGTACTCGAAACAAGACACAAATATTAAGATCATAATTTTTGCAGTGAAGGAAACTCTAGCGACCCATTGCGTAGCTGAGCTTTAAAGGTGGGGTAAGGGATTTCTGGTAGCCAAAGTTGACATTTGAAATCACCAAAACAAACACGACCCTACCCCAAAAGGGTCTCGCCCCTACTTTGATAGCTCCGCCCCACACATAAGTACGCAACCCAGGCAACGATTAGTTATGTGAAACAAAGCAACGATTAGCTTCTGTGAAACAAAGCAAATACAATATAACTCATTAGAATCAGTGATGCTGTCTACACCAGATAAATATACTTATCTATGGTCTACACTGGATGCCGCGCGGCACGACAAATCCCCGACAGAAAACAGCTGCTGCGTTCCATTTATGACGCATTGACACAAATTTCAAATGATTTTCAACAATCGCTTTGTCGCGTCCAGTGTACTAGACAGACTTTAGCTGTTGCGGTGGATGTCTTCCGCTCCTTGAGTTCTCTCCAGCACTAGAAAGCTGATCCGATATTTACACAGGACCTACTTCTTGCCTTAAGCCTTCTTTTGTTTCGCAGTGTTATTACAATTTTGTTTTCTAGTCCGGGCCCGAATCAAGTTTTCTAAAGCGTTTTTTGTGAAAAATTGCTTACCCCCCCTTAAAGGGATAGTCACCCAACATGACATGTGATGTTTATATGTATCCCCAGGGCTCCAGAGGAGGTGACCTTGTTTACTCAGTAGACACAAACAAGATTTTTAACCAAACTGTTGCAGTCTGCAGTCATATACTGGAATGGGATGGAATCACAGATTGAGGAGTCAAAAAGCCTACACAACCCAAAACCAATTAAACCCTGCAGCTCGTGATGATTCATTGATGTGTAAAGACACAAAACGACTCTTTCTGTGCAAGAAACTGAACAGTATTTTACCTCTGATTCATGCAATGTCCAAACTGTCCTTAGCGCTTTTCTCAACAAGCCGTGATGCGTGAGTGTCTTCTTCTCTGCTGATTTACGGCAGATCGCAGATTATAAGTGCATTACGCCACCTCTCTACTCAAATGACCAGACACTCTATCTGACAATTCAATAGGAGTTCAAGGGTCCCATTGAGAGATAGGTGGCGGTAAGCACATTTAAAGTCTGCGATCTGCGTTAAAAGCAAGGATATTGCAGTGAAATCAGAGGTTAAAAAAACTGTTAAAATACGGTTCAGATTCTTGAACAGATCCGTATGTTTGGTCTTATCATCAATGTGAGTCACGAGTCGCCAGGGTTTTAATGTGGTTTTTGTTTGTGGATGGTTTTTGGACTCTCAAAGCGGGATTCCCATTTACTTACTTCTATGACTTGACAGGACTGCAACGGTTGATCAAATCTTCTTCGTTTGTGTTCTACTGAAGAAAAAGTCACCTAAATCTTGGGCCCTGGGCGTAAGAAGGTAAACATCAAATTTTCAGTTGTGGGTGATGAACTATCCCTTTAAGTGCCAAACATTTTTCTAACCTCAATTTCATGCCCTCTCTTTAAAACCCCGTTCTCCAGAAAAATGTCAAATAATCATTGACAGGCTAAAAAGCGCAGGGTGCTTCACCGTTCTACTGAGTCCGAGTTTGGTTTTGTCACAGAGACAGGCGTGATTTCTTAAGACACCTATTTCAGTTCATCTGTCAGGTAGTGAAAATAATTAAAACAAAATTAGAAATAAAATAATAATAAATCAAATAAAATGCTTGCAATGCACTGACCAAGCATGCACATCAGCATTTGCATACTTGCACAGAGTGTATTTCTGGCCTTTTAGTAAAACTTCAGTGAGTCTCCTGCAGTAGAAAGAGCACCTAAGTATCAAAATCACTAAAATACAGCAAAGTAGACCAAGTGCTCATGGGATACGAAACAAACAATTAAAGCACACTAAAAACAGAGTCTCATCTGATGTCCAGTATGTCATATTTCAATTTTAAGTGCATTTATTTTCAACTCCCTGCTAAAATATGTCTTAATAATTATAAAATGACCTGAACATAAAGTGTCACACCACCATAGTCCTTCTCCACTGGAACCGTCCTCATGTAGGAGGAGCAGACTTCATGTTGTTCCATTCAGAAGGAGGCGGCTGGAGGAAGTTTGCAGTGACACATGACTCAACACAGACGGATAGATGGATGAAGAATGAGAAGACGAGTACCGCATGTTTCTGGCCACCCCAGACCACGACTGCATCACTGATCAATTTAAAACATATGCATGCTAACAATTCCCCGTGAAAACCCGTCCCACCCCACCAGTCGGTGGTCTTTGAGGCTTAAATTATATCCAAACCTTTGGGCCAAAAAGTATTTTTCAGACATTGGAGGTTACAGGAGGTGCACTGGCCCGTGTGTGTTTGTGTGAGACCAGCTCGTCGAGGTACATGTGCGATGAATTATTGAGGATTTGCCCTGCAAACTGTTTCTTACTCAGTATTTTTGTCTGGTTTTTCATTAAAAATTATGGGTTGTCACCTGAATATTATTAAGGAAAAAAATATTTTTGAAAACACCTAATTTGGATTTAGTGTTAAAGTACAAGTAAATGATTTAAGATATTAAGTCTTGTTTTCTGAAGAAAAAAAAAGTTTATGCTCAAAACAAGAAACAATATCTGCCAGTGGGATATGAAAAATAAACTTAATTCAAAGGGAACATTTTTTTATTAGCACACTGACATATTTTGTCTTGTTTTAAGCATAAACTTATTTAATTTTGATGATTTTTTAAATGATAATTAAAAATAAATCTCAATTTAAGTGTTTAGATATTTAAACAAGACTGATTAATTGATTCATTTTTCATTTGAGTTAGTTCATGCTTAAAACAATAAAAAAAATCTGCCAATGGGGTAAGAAAAAATATTTTTTCAAATATTTACATATTTTCTTATCTCACTGATACATATATGTCTTGTTTTACGTAAAAAAAATAGGCTTAATTTTATTAATGTTTCAAATGAGAAAAATGACTTAAGATATTAAGCCTTGTTTTCTGAGAAAAAAAAGAAAACATCAAAGTTGAGTTTATGCTTAAAACAAACAAAACAAATTCTGCCAATGGGGTAATAAAAATGGCTTAAAACAAGATTTAACACAAGATTATTTTTCTTATTTCAGTGACAGATATTTTTCGTGTTTTAAGCAAAAAATCACTTAATTTTGATAAATTTTCTCTGAAAATGTCTTTTTGCTTCTCAAGTAAATGCATCTTGATTTAAGAATATTTAGATATTTGTACTAAAAAATGGCACAAAAAAAAAACAGAGTAAGAAAATGATTTGTTTTGCAGTGTGTAAACTGCACAAGAGCCCTGGTGTAAAACCTCAAAGTATCCAACCAAAAAAATAAAATAAAATAAAACATGACACGTTCACGAAATCAAAAATGCATCTACCATCGTAGCGACTTTTTTACATTTCCTTTTTTCTTGTTTTTGCCGTTTTTCTCTTTTTATAGTATCGCTCAAGTATATCACAGGTTACTATCTAGAGAGGAAATAGAAGGTAAATTATGTTCCATGCTACATCTTGTTCAGAGAAGGCTATTGCAGACGATTTCTACATCACACACAATCACACGTTGTACGCTTGTATAACAAAAGATCCAAAACATGTCACCAAGAAACTAAATACATATGCATTGTTCACTATTTAGAGTCTTTTAGGACTATCCCTCGGTCAACGTGAAGCTGTCGCACGTCACTTGACTTCGCTGTCCCGTCTTACAGACAAAAGTTGAAAAACTGCTATTCAAAAATTAGCAAATTTGGTCATTGTCTCTCTCTTTTTTTGTTTTTAAATAAGTAGTGCTTTTTGATGGCTTAAGACAGAGGTCTTTTATTTCATAATCTCACCCAGTGGCAATCTACAAAACGTCAGTGTGCATTTCATGACACCGCTACGTTACCTCTCCTCGAAACAGCTAGTGCTGTGACGTAGAATCCAAAGTGACTTTATCAAAATACCTAAAATGTGTTTATAAATATCTGACGCTTACGATCTTCTTACAGAGCGTGAATTTCTAGAACTCCCACTCGAGCGTTTCCTCGCGGTTGGCGGCCCGTTCCAGGCGATGGATGATGTTGTTGAGGTTGGCCATCTTCTCGTTGCGTCTCTGAGTGCTTTTGTTGAGTTTGGAGTTGTGCGAGGGCGAGCTCGGCGGGTGATGATGGCTCGGGGCCGGCAGGTTGGGTGGCGACGGGGAGATGGGGGCGGAAGAGGATGGGACAGGGGACACGGACATCATGAGGCCAGGCGAGGACGCGGCAGAGGGCGAGTTGAGCGACACCTCCAAGCTGCCCCGGGATGGTTCGGACGAAGCCTTGAAGCTGACGGGATCCTCGGGCGACTTCTCCAGCTCCTCGTCCTCATGGCTGTTCCTCTGCGGCTCCTCGTCTTTGACGCCCAGCGAGCGGTGCGGGGGCGTTTCCGGGTCGCTTTTGAGCTGGGCAAACTGGACGGCGATGGAGAAGCTCTTGGCCTGCCGCAGACGGAGCTCCTCGTCTTCATCCGGCTCACTGGTCTCCTGTTTGACAGCGAAGTGGTGCGGGGTGGCGCTCAGAGGGCGGCTGTGAACGGCCGAGGGCTGCTTCCTGTCGTCGCGGTCGGATGTGGGGCTGTGGGATGTCAGCGGGGAGTAGTTGTTGTGCTCGGCGTCAGTGTCGTTGTCTTGGAGACCCTGCATCAGGACCTCTCGCCGCATACGGGACCTGTTGAAAGGATGATGATGAAACAAAGAGGAAACACATTTACTGTTTTTATTTTTAGCAGTATGCTATATTGATGTCACACATAATCAATCAACGTTGTTATTGTTAACTAAAGCTATTTAAAAACAATCAGTAATTCAATATAAATATTAGATGCAAAAAATGAAAGAAATACATTTTGTCTTGGAAATGTGTATCTGAAATAAATAAGTGGAAATGCTAAAATTATTAAAAATGAAATAAAAATGTATTAACCCTTTAACTGTCACCGTCCCACCTGTGGAACCTCGCTTGTGCAAAGCTCTCGCTATTTCATCACATAAATAGTTCTAGCGTCATCATAATATCCATTGAAAGCTTATAACCTAAAAAGTTCATACCTGTGTAAACTATTATATGAAATTCGTACGACTTGTGTTACCCATGGAAATGGTACAATATTAAAGTCTTTTTGGACGGTCTCCCCCCTTAGCAGGGCGGGGTCCAAATGTCATACTACACACAAAATGTTTAATTACTTTTACAATCCAACTTATTAAAATCTTGACAAATACATATCGATTTGTGAAATGGTCATGAGTCTCACAATTCCTATGTGGTGATATAGTTGTGAAATGAAGTCAAATTAACAGAGAAAATGTAGACATTTTGGCAGAAAAAAATGCATAATAAAAAAAATTCTGTTGGAGTTTGGGGTTTGATACATTTCTATGTATTGTAAAACCTAATGTCACTATCTGCAATAATTTTGTGAATGTGATTCAAAAGTGTTCATAGATTTATAACAAGTTAAGTTGGATAGTGACTTTCAACTGTCCTATGTTAAAAATGGGTGGTGACAAGTTAAATGGGTTTTTAAAAATATACTAGTAAATATTTAAACGAAAAAGACATAAAAAATTTCGAAAAGGCACATCAAACAAAATACTAAAACTAAGATTAAAATACAACTGAAAATATCAAAAGACAAGCTAATTCCCAATATTATTAAATATACATAACAATTGTTTAATAACACTGTATCTCACTACCTTGCCAACGTGTAATTCAAGCAAATCCAGTTATTGATCTTAAAAGCAAAAAGTAGCTGAATAAGATTTAGTGTTAAGTTTAAATAGAAAATTTCAATATACACTAAGAAATTACAACTATATTGAAATTGTAAATAAATCAAAATTAAATAAGAACAAAATAATAAAAATAAAAGCTAATTCAAAATATTATTAAAAACTATAATAGTATATAAAAGTATTAAAATAACACTGAATCTCACTACATGCGGTGTAATTCAACAATTTCAGTTATTGTCTGAAAAACATGGCAAATAAAATAAATAACTTTCATTTGAAATACTAAAATGAATAAACCTATATATAAATTTAGAAAATAATAACAAATGAACAATTCAAAATATAACAATAAAAGCTAATTCAAAATATTAATACTATACTATAACACGAAATAATTCTAGTCTCAGCAAATGCCCAGTTATTTTCTTTAAATTAACATTGTTAAAATCTAATCTATTTAGTGAATGATCTTTTGGACCATAAAAGAGAGTATTCTCAGTTTGAAAGCTTTGCCATCGTACACTAGTGTCGCTCTGGTAAGTGATTGGGGGGACCAAATGGTAGAATTATAAGAATTTAGTACAACTGAAAACGTTGCAATTTTGGGGGGTATGTTGGAAAGGTCATGCCACAGTACAGGTGTAGTTACAGGGTTCTCTTGTCTTTCTGTTTTAAACTCCTCAATTGTCCAGCAGGTAGAGCCAAACTCCCATTCACAAAGCTTCAGACGCAAAACTCCTTTAGGACATCTCTTTTAGCTGTCTTTACAAGGTAAAAAGCAGAGCACAGCGGATTCGGACCTGTAGTTGTGGAACCAGTTGATGACGGTGTTGGTTTTGAGGTTGAGTTGAGCGGCCAGCATCTCGATGGTGTGCTGCGAGGGATACGGCTCCTGCAGATACGCCTTCCTCAGAGCCTCCTTCTCCTCGGCCGCCAGCACCACGCGGGGTTTCTTGGCCTGGCTGAAGGGGCAGAGCTCCAGCGTGGTCAGACCCGGACTGATGCAGTCTGAATGAGCGCCGGGGGAATCGCTGTCTGAGCCGGGACTCAGCAGACCGTATCGCCTCTTCAGATACGCTGGAGAAAACCAACACATTCTGTTTTACAGCAGTCTGCTACTTGAGACCACTTTACAAATTATGATCAACTGCATCTTCACAGCAAGTGGGTCAGATGTAATATAATGATAAAAAGAGTCTAAGTTGAAATGCTAAAACAAAACAAAAGCTACAATAAAAACTCATTAAAGCTACTGTATATACAAATATTTAAAATAATAATAACAATGACACAAATGCACATAAAATTACAATTTCAACTAAAGAAAATCAAAAATATAGAAACATGCTAATTCCAAATATTAAATACTATAATAGCATATAATTTCACTAAAACTTGATCTCAGACTTGCATATGTGCAATTCAGCAAACTCAACTTATTGTCTGAAAATAGACATTTTAGTATTAATAAAGTCTGAATCAAAACGCATTAATAATCGGTCATATATAGTGTATAAAGACAATGATTAATAGATTAGTAATGTGAAATTAATCAAACTAAAACTACAATAAAAATATAAAATGGCAAAGTGCTCAAAATAAAAGGAAAACAAAAAATGAAAAAAATAAAAGCGAATTCAAAATATTAATAAATACGTAATAGTAGATAAATAAATGTATCATTTTTATACATTTCTTTTTTTATATTTCTATATAGCTTAATTGTTTCAGTTTTTGAAATGTTAGTATTTTAGTTGTCAAGGCAACATTTCTTATTTTCATTTAACATTTTAAGTTTTTATTCTAATATTTATATTTGATTTTAAGAAGAAAATGATTTTGAATAGATTGAACAACATAGTATATAAAACAAGCATATAAATGACACTGGATCTCACTATTTGAAATCAAATTTATTAATAAAATGTCTTAAAATGTAGATCTAAAAAAAACCGAAACGGCACAGAATCAGTGAAGAACTGAATCAATGTCTGTTCTCTTACCTTTCTTCTCCATTTTCTTGACGTCTCGGAGTTTGTCGACGTTGTGCGGGTCGTTGAGCCACAGCTGCATGCGGACGAACGGCTCGCGGCCCTTCAGACTGAGCTTATGCCAGGGCTTCGGTCTGGACAGCAGGTCAGACACTGAACCCTGAGTCAATCCCAGAATGCTCTCTCCAAACAGACGCTGACCTGAAGCAACACACACGTATACTTACAGTTACCAATCCAGCTCCAGTCCTTAGAATTCTCCTTAGATGCACATTCAACATGAATCAGTTCAAAACTGTCGTTTCAATGAACTGATTCGAAATTGATCTTGTTTAAACTACAGTTCATTTTAAAGAAATTAACACTTTTATTCAGCAAGGATGCATTAAATTGATCAACAGTGACAGTAAAGACATTTATAATGTTATCCCCCGAACTTTCTATTCATTAAAGAATCCTGATTTAAAATGTATTTCCACAAAATGTGAAGCAGCACAACTGTTTTTAAAACATTACGATCAATAATCAGAAAATGTTATATAGAAGTGATACGCTTATTATTATAGAAAATATAGTAAAATAGGCTTATTTAAAATTGTAATAATATTTCACAATATTACAGTATTTAACAGTATTTTTGATCAAATAATGCAGCTTTGGTAGCAGCCAAGTAGACATTCTTATAAAGCATTCACAAATCTTTATTATTCCAACTAGTTGACCTGGTAGTGTGTATCACTATTTACTAGTATGGGCATTGTACTATCTCTAGTGTACTTCTATATACTAGTACTACCTATATTAATACTTTGATTTACCTTTGATTTTTATATTTTCAGTTTCATTTTTAGTTTGTTCAAGCAATTTTGTCACATGATTTTGTCATATTCATGTCGTTTTATTTATGCAGCTTTAATTAGTGTATATAATAGTATAGTATTCTAGTCGATATTTTGAATCAGCTTTTAGGTTTAGATTTACGTTTTCAGTGATTTGAATTTCATTTTGTTTTAAATAATTTTGTTACTGATTTTGTAACTGTATTTTTTTGACGATACCTAAGCTATCTTATAGCTTTAATTCATTCTTTGGTACTTTAGTATTTAACGAATTTTAGTACTTCAACATAATACACTGTGTTATTTAGTTTATAAGGCAATGTTTCTATTTTTCCATCACTTTTTAAGGTTATCTATTTTTCATCTAATATAATATTTTTATAATATATTTAATTACAGAAAACATTTCTAATAGTTTTTAGGTAGCAGTAATAACATTTATCAAATAAATGGCATCCTGGTGTACACAAAAATACCCAATGACCACTTATCAAAAGCTGATCATCTCTTACATATAATCAACATGCTTACATCTTCATACAGCGCATGCTAATTATGTCACTCTGTACTAGTAAATCAGCCTAAGTCTATATGTCAGTGGGGGAGGTCAGCACTTCCTTCACTCTCTTGGTGATGGCGTACGTGTCCAGCTCCGGAGACATGGCCACCAGCTCCTGGATGCCCAGCGGTGTGTGGGGCTGCTGCGGGACCATCATGCCCGGCGTGCTCTTCCCCCCGTGGGGCTCGGCGTGCTGCGGGTGCTGGTTCTCCTTACTGCTCTCCAGCGCCAGACTCACGGGCTCCAGGGTCATGCTGGGGTGTCCGTCCTCAGGACTCGGAGGAGGGGACGGGGACGAGCGGCTCGTCACGGGGCTCTTATCTGAGAACCAACAACCAAAGATTATAATAATTATTACAATCAGAAGAGTTTATAACATTATTGGTTACTTTAACACACTCAATAAGCAATATACTCCATGTCCCCCCCCCACCCCCCCCTAATTTTGGAAGGATAACAAGAAGATTTCAACTAGAAACTAAAATTACTCAATATTTTTGTCTTGTTTTCCAATTCAAATAACTAAACATCTTTAAATCAACATGTTTTTTTTTGAAGTGAGTTTATGCTTAAAACAAGATAGAAAAAAAAATCTGCCAGTGAGGTAAGAAAAATGACTGTTATTTTAAAAACTTGAATTCTAAGTTTCTTGTTCTACCCCGCACTGCATATTTTGTTCTAGTTAAAAGCATAAACTCTATTAATGTTTGATGTCGTTTATTTTTTTTTTTTAAAGAAACCACGAATGATATCTTAACGGATTTGCTCTCGCAATTAACTGTTATTTATTTAAGCAATTTTTAATATTTCTTCTGGAAAATAATAAGATTTCTTATTTATTTTTTGCAATGTGGAAATAGTAAAATTGTATTTTGCATAGAGTAATAAAGACTTAAGCTTTACTAGGTTCAGCATTTTTATGCCTCAGAACTATCATTACGGAGAAATGATTTTTTCTGCACTGTACTAAAACAGTTGTAATTGGACACTATAATGATGATTTAAAAATGTTATTTTATATTTTTATAATAATTATAATTTATATTACACCTTTCAATCATTTTATTTTAACCATGATTGTGTTTCAGACTGTTTGTAAGATTCTCATTCCTAAAATTTTTTAGCGAAATGCAGAAAAAAACGGTTATTTTATTTAAGCAGCACAGAGTGAAGCTGAACTTGAAAATGTTTTGCATTATGCTTTCATTTTCATGACAATTAAAAAGATTTGAATGCCAAAAGCTAGAATTTTCCAAAAGTCTCATTTACTTTTACTTGAAAAAAGTATTATATGTATACATTGCATAGGTAGATCTAAATATAATTATTAGTTTAGTTATATCATTACTTATTTATTTTAATTGTTTAAATATTTTGTAAACTATTTTTTTTTATTTGCAATCCAATTGTTTTCAAATGTTTCCAAGAATATCAGTACTATGATAATATAATTTTTTTTATCAAAATACAGGAAAAAATAAACCCCAATGATATTATTTAAACATTATAGCATGACTACTATGTAATAGTAATTCATATTTAAACCTAAACTTCTTCTCAGAATTACAGAAATGAGCAAAAGCCCCTCTGGCTGTGTGTAGGATGGGCTGTTAGTGCTGGTGATCATGACTGACCCTGACCGTGGCTGTGGTTGGACAGCTGGTTGAGTCCATGACCCAGCTGGTCCAGCAGCCAGAGCTGCATGCGTATGAACGGCTCGCGGCCCTTCTGAGTGAGCTTACTCCAGGGTTTAGGTCTGGATAACATGTCACTCACGCTGCCCTGAGACAAACCCAACACCTGCCAGAGACACACAGACATTCAAATGAGTCTGAACTAATGTAATAAAACCAGAACCTTACTGTTTGAAATCAGCTTTTCACTGGCAGATATTCAAGCGACCACTAGATGGCAGGAAAAGACAATCCAAGAGCTTCAGATTGCACTGGCACTAGTTTCAGAATTTTT
The DNA here is from genome assembly GCA_018155175.1 of Sinocyclocheilus anophthalmus. Lineage (NCBI taxonomy): Eukaryota > Metazoa > Chordata > Actinopteri > Cypriniformes > Cyprinidae > Sinocyclocheilus > Sinocyclocheilus anophthalmus. Next base: position 356,428 of record JADLZN010001185.1, on the reverse strand, counting down.
TGGGGGGTGGGGGTTTTAAGAAATACCCTATACATGTGGACTTTCAAAAGTGACATCTATAATAATACAAAAGATTTCTGTTTCAAATAAATGGTGTTTTTTCTTTTCTTGGAAAAAATATATCACGGTTTTCACAAAACTATGAAGCAGTACTGTTTTCAACATTGATAATAATAAAAAATGTTTCTTGAGCAGCGAATCAGCATATTAGAATGATTTCTGAAGATCATGTGACACTGAAGACTGGAGTAATGATGCTGAAAATTCAGCTTTTCCATCAAAGAAATCAATCACATTTTAAAATATATTAAAATAATACGTTAAGCTATTTTAAATTGTAATACAATTCCATCAAATATTACTGATTTTCCTGTAAGTTGATCAATAACACAGCCTTGGTATAAAGAGACTTCTTGTCACACATAAGAAAACTCATTCCAAACTTTTGTTTTAACTTTATTGAGTACAGTAATATATTCATATTATTGTTGCATGGAGTAAAGGGGTCCTATTATGCTCTTTAATTACAAAGTCTGGGGTTGAGGTGGCTTGTTTTGGGGGTGTACTAGAACAGGCTCTCATACTAGGTTTCGAAAAACACATTATTTTTCACACAATTTACATTATTAAACCTCTCCCCAGTCTTGTCTAGGGCATGAACGTCCTCGAATAGTGTCCGAGTCGCGCAGGGGGGGCTCCTTCCGAAATACGAATTTGTCTGTGATTGTTTAGCTGGCCAGTGTGGTGCTGTGACGGGTCACTGTGCCAGTGTCGTGCGTGCTTGTCAGCTGGCCAGTGTGTGCTTGGTATTTGTCACTTGGCCAGGGTGTGCTGTGATTGGTTAGTTTGGGCCAGTGTGTGCTGTGATTGGTCGGGTGGGCCAGTGTGTGTGCTGTGATTGGTCAGCAGGGCCAGTGTGTGCTGTGATTGGTCACCTGAGCCAGTGTGTGCTGTGATTGGTCACCTGAGCCAGTTGTGGTGTGTTGTGATTGGTTAGCTGGGCCAGTGTGAGCTGTGATTGGTTAGCTGGGCCATTGTGTTTTATGTGATTGGCGCACTCGGCGCCTGTAGCGGAAGAAATGTCACGCCCCTTAACGCCATAGCTCTGCCTTAGCTTCGTGGTAAATATCTGCCAGATCAAATCAATCAATTTGAGCGGGATTTAAACCTGGATGATTGTAACCACTCTAAGTTCGTCGGCCTTGGGAAAGCTAGCGTGTCTCTGACATAGTGATAACACTCGTTGCCTTCTCTAGTGCAGCTCAACCAGGTCTCTTCCCATTCGTCGATATTTGTGATATCACAAATCCTGGAAAATATGTGTTGTAGTCCAAACGAGTCGTTCGTTGTAGTTTTTGAAAAGTGATTTCTGTTAAATAAAATATCTCCTTTTGAAGTGGAGCTTTGTAACTTTGCAGATCTTTTTTATGCTCAAACAGCAACATTACAGACTAACTAAAAAAGTGAAAAAGTTAAAGAAAAGCGATATAGGACATCCCTTTAGACAGGAGTATCACTACATTGTAAATTTGCTGTTATTTCTATTTTGGAATAACATGCACAGATTAATCATTCCCAATAAGACCAGAAACGTGTATTAAGGAAGTAAATATGGTTTTGATTTAATGTCGTCAAAAAAATTTGACATTAATGTTGATTTGTGGGTATCAAATACCAAAACAGATGTATGCCGTTTCCACACAATAACATTACATTTGTGCCCGATTATTGTGGAAAAACCATTTCATGCACCGATTCCTTTGATCTCGAGTCATTACATGAAAACTTGCTCTCCAGCTGTGCTGTTTTAGGACACACAAACAATCTCACAACAGGGTTATTATCATTAACTAAAAATAAAACCTTACATAAAACATTTTTGTTACTTGTACTAAAAATAAATTTTAACAAAAAAATATAATATAATATAATAATTCATAGAAAAAGTTGAAAAACCTTAACTTGTTTCAGTTAGTGTTCTAACCTTCTTCGTTTATTTGAGTACTTAAATACCAACTACAAAGAACGACTTACAACAAAAAATACTAAAAATGTAAATTAAATTAAATTAAATTAAATAAAAAAAAATTAAATAAAATTAAAAAGGGAAAATCAGCAGAGTAATATAAAATAAAAACATTTTAAAATGATTAATCAAAAACATATATTCCGTATATTAATGATACATAAAAGACGCACCAATACGGAAGTTTCAACAATGACATGTCTCAGCATAAATTGCACCTCATACTCGTAGAAAAATATTACAGATAGTTTTTACATGGACATATGAACTGACGCGATTAGTAAATGGGTGTACTACTCTTCTGCGGTTGAAACAAGGATACCTTCTGGATGTTCAGGATCAGGATTTAATTTTCGTGCTATAACTAGTAAAGCGAGGAGATGATCATGTCATGAGGCCTGCTACAGTGTAAGATAGCGCTGTCAGCCACACACATTAGAGCCACAAACGGTATTTTTGTTTGATTTCTTTAAAAAAATGACAGAAATTTGTTGAAAGTGTTGAGACGGTTGTTTTACAGAAGTAACCTGCTCTGTTCTGTCTGTCAGTTTCCTCTTTGCTCTGCGATGTATTTTTCACTGCGTGAGAACATGACGAGTGGCTTGTCGGACGTAGCAACAGTAACTAAGTGGGGCGGGTCTTTGCGACGGGTCAGTTGTGATGCAGTAATAGTTTTGTATGTCTATGATTGTTAGCACACATATTGATGCTTCATGCTACTGGGTAAATTAAGTTCACTTTCTAAGTCTTTCTAACTTCTCTACATATCTCTACTGCAACACTGATGACGATTTTAATGGAAAATGTTTTGTCTTTGCACTGAGCATGTTGCCCTTTTTTGGCAATATTTTTAAATTTTCTTTGATAATGTGTGTGCGAGCTTCTCCTGTTGTTGGACTTTGCTATATATAACCCCACCTTCTCTCCGAAGATCCTCTGGCAGATCCCGTTCTTGGCCAGTTTTTCCTTCACCTGCCGGGTGAGTTCGAGGGTGTCCACCTCGCGGTACATGTACACTAAATACTCAATGATAGTGGAAATAATGGAAATCTGCAACACAGTTGGGGTGGGGCTCAGCTGGCGGGTACGTTGGACCTCTTGCTACTAGAAGTGTTCGGGTGAGCATTGTCAGGTGGTAGATTATACTCGTCAGTGATCTCTTGTGGCTCTCCTCCGCAGGGCGGCTCACCGCTGACCGACGCGTCCGGCTCCACCTTGATCTCCACCTGCCGTCCCAACATGGGCTCGTCCTCTGGCGCGGACGTTTCCTCGCCGTTTGCAGGGCAGTCTCCGTTCTCCATCCGTGGCCAGGGACGAGGCATGGACGAATGTCCCGTGGACGAAGAGGAGGAGAGCGACGGAGACACGGAGGTGAACGGGTGAGAGCTCACGCCCATCACGACCGCACTGCGTTCGGCAGACCAGTGCTGGTCGAAATACGCACCAGCATCGCCGATCTCTGACTTCACCTTACGGATGATGTTTTGGACGAAGGCGGCGGGAGACAGGACACTCAGAGGCATCTGAGGGCTGCCGGTGGGATTGGACACGCACATCGGCACGGACACATTCTCTTCCTGTTTGATGAAGGGCGGAGTGGGGGGCAGCTGACCCTTGACAGGATCCTGCAGGGCGAGACGCTCGCTGGAGGACGCCCGGCCGCACACCTCCATCTCGAGCAGGGCCTGCTGCTGCGCCTGCATCTCTCGACGGGCCTGTTCCAGGATGCTCTTGATGGTTTCGTCAGACTGCTTGCTTCCCTCCAGAGCTTTTACATCCTGATGAAAAGCCCAGAGACGACTTACAATCACCTGTCCAACACAAACAGATCAGAACGTGAGTTTGCATTGCTAGTCAAAAGTAGTTGTAACTTGACATGGCTTCTTTATAAAGTTGCGCTTGTGGTGCGCAAGACACACCATATCAGCCAAACTAGCACTAGCACGTGTGTAGAACAACGATAATTTTTTTTAATTAAAATTATAATAAATAAGTAAATAAATTATTTTAAAAAGCTTACCATATGTATAATAGGAATCATCATAAACGTTATCAAATTAAGATTATATTTATGCTTATAGTAAATGTGTACATATAATATAAGTAGTACAGGAATTACGTATATTAATATTTGTATTGATAATACATAATAAATACGAATCTTAACATATATCTTCATCTCTCTTATAAATTTTTATTATAACAGCAACTAGCAGCTAGCATCGTTGTAACAAAATATATTTTTATTAAAATGATATAACAAATATATAAATAATAAGTTATTTTAATATTAAAATATTTAAAATATATATTCATTTTAATCTGTAAATATAAGTCCATAATTATATATCATATAATATTATATAATAGTAAAAATGCATGAGTTATATTTTGCATTTGATAATACAATAACAAAATAAACATTTAAAATATTTAATTATCCAAATTAAAATTTAAAATAATTTTTTTTTTTTTTAACAATACAGTTATACATAATACCATTAAAAGTATTTAATGTTTAATATGTTGTATTTGATAAAATACAATAATAAAACAATCTATGTAAAATATTAATTAATATAAAAAGAATTAGTTATATTAAAATAATGTATAACAAGTTAAACAAGCGACCCGACATGTTATTAATAGTGTGTTTCCTGGGATATTGAACCCATAATTTTGTCATTGCTTGCACCTACAACACTGCAAACTTATTTTTGTCTTTTTATCTCAACATCCTTCTATAACACGATAAATTGTGCCAGATATTAGAGAATATTTTCTGAGAATATCTGTTAAATGTGTTAAATTTTTTCAAATATATGCTTATGCATGCTTACATTTTTTGTTCTATTATAAAAAATATTATTAAAAATATTTAATGCTCTAAGACACTGTAAAAATATTTTTTAATCTGTATATTTGTCTTTATATCTCAACATCCTTTAATAAACAAGATACATTTACTTTAGAAGCAAAATTACATAAGACAGTAAGATAATATATGTTTAGAGAACATAATTTTAAATTATTTTTTGGCCATTTTTGTTATTATTTTAAATATAATTCATTTATTTTAGTATATACCTCATTTAATGTTGTTATAGCTAGGCTTAAATATATATTTAAGCATATATTTATTTAATAAATTGAATTCAGGATATAGTCACATAATTTGGCTCCTCAGATACCAGGATGTTTTTTTGTTTGTAGTGAAGTAAGTCATTTTGGACAACGAGAAGAAGATTCCAACAAACATCAGGCATCCTATTATGCTAAAGAATCCTATAACAGTCACGTATGCGCAGATCAAAGCTGGTTTTGTGTGTGTAGGTAGCAGTGTGAGATTCATAAACTGCCTGTGGATTTGGTGTCTTTGTACCCACCTCTTTGTGACTGGATCTCCTTCTTGGCCTGCTCTAGAATGTTCTTGATGGCATCATCTGACCCAGTTTCAGGAGTTCGGATGCGAGGAGTGATGCTCCCTATCAGAGAGGGTAAAGGAGAGAGAGGAGGTGAGGTGAGTGGGCCGGCTGATCAGAGAGCAGCTCCAAAGCCTCGCGTTTGATTGCTAGATCAATAGCTGCCTTTGAGAAGCTGGCATCAAGTGAGGGTGCGCTAACACGTGAACGCTTTACTTTCAAACCCAGAGCTGAGAGCATCACAACAAACGCAGGGTTTGGGAGGGAGCGCGGAAGCTAGAAACGCTTGTACAGGAAACCGGACTAGTTCTCTCTGGGGGTCTGAAATGGTTCGGTGGGGTTTAGAGGGATGATACATCTTCAGGATGTCAGACTGGCCTGTGGGATTGAGCGAAGACATGAAACACAATTCACAAACCATTGAACTTCCATAATGTGGAATCAAATCAGAAGGAAATAGCAGGTGGACAATATTGGTTGTGATTTTATATATTTTTATCATGATATTGTGTAGAAGAAATATAGCCTTTATGGTTATTTAAAATTCATGCATTATTGTTGTATTTACTGTAAGTCAACATTAACCCTTACTCTAAAATCTGATTTGTTAATATTAATGTTGTCTTAGGACCAATAAGGATGCTGCTCCAAGAAGATCTTTTGCTTGACACAAACGTAAATTCACCAAATGTATCCAACAAAAATACTATCATATGTTAAATAAATAAATATGCTTTATTAATACAGCATTATTAAACATTTGATCTCATAAAATGTTCAGCTGTATTGTCATTTGTAATGTTAGGATATGTAAGGATTTTAAGAATTAATTTTATAATTATATTATTTTATTAAAGTATAATATATAAATATTTACTTTGAATCCATTTGTAATTTTTTGTAAATTTTAATTTTATTTAAATCATTAATTAATCCTAATTGCTTCATTTTGATAGAAAACATCAGTAATTTATTCAAAAAATATTTTAAAATGCCTATGCATTTATTATATTTTCAGGTTGTCTTGCTACTATTTATTTTGTTAACCATTTGTAATTTTTCTTAAATACTATTTTAATTTTTAACTACTTTCATTTAAATTAATAATGTTATTTAATATTTTTAATAATTTCATATTTTATTTAATGTTATTACGATCAAAATAAAATATGGGAAAAAATATATATATACACATTAGAAAAAAAGATTTAATCATAATCTTTATTATTAAATAAATAAAACAATAATATAAAGTGTTAGGCAGATACAGTTTAGCATTATTTTTATTAAGGGGCATATGAGTGCGATTTCAATGTACCTTTCTCTTTGGAGTGTTTACAAGCGTCTTGGTGCATAAAGAAGATCTGTAAAGTGGCAAAGACTAAAGTCTCAAATCCAAAGATATATTCTTTATAAAAGTGAAGACTTGCCCTCCTAAAACGGCTCGTTCTAACCCGCCCCCACATGTCTACATCACTATGTGGGAAGATTTGCACAATGCCGCCCAAATGTTCACGCAAAGAAAGAAGGCGTTATTTTTTTTTTTCTCGCTGTAGTATTGTTGCCGCCACCGCCGCCATGTCGTGAAGACGCTGTGTGTGTTGTTGTGAAAGCGAAACTACTTTGTTTTGTTCTTCCAAAAGAGGACGATAGCGCTTCGTCATGCTGAGCTGATCCGTGCTGGTCGCTGATGAAATACATCAACTTCACGCTGTTGATCACCGGATCGGCTTTCACCGTGGACAAAGCAGAGTCCCGCCCGGGTTCGTCACATGTGGTTGCCACAAGCCCTCTGGACGCTCCTTTGTTGAATCCGCCGCCTCTGCTCACTCAAGCCCTCCAGCCGTTCCTCACTCTAGCCCCCGGTGCTCTGCTCACTCCTAGGCCGCCATGTCGTGAAAGCTCTGTGTTTCGTTGTGAAAACGAAACTACTTGGTTTGGTCTTCCAAAAATGGACACGAATAGAAATCAGTGGTTAAGTTTTATTTACAATACTGTTCCAGAACAGTACAACCCAAAATATTCAGATGTTTGCAGTGCATTTTATGGAGGACTGTTCCTGATCCTGGAGAGTAGACTAAAATGCCGGCTGTTCTGACTCAAAGACTGTAGTACGTTTTTTATATTTAAAGAGTTTTTTATTTTATATATTTAAAGTGAGTTTTATGGGCAGTGTAGAGTAGGACTTGTTGTTCGTCATTTATCCGATCACAAATGCAGACACAGTTTTATGTTTACGCGGCACGATGCAACGCAACACTAAAAAGACAGTATAAGTCATTATAAAATTAGTAATTATGTCCCCACTGGATGCAACGAATGCCTCGTTTATAGTGGGTTTTAATGTTTTGAATCATTGCTACGGCCGGGACAAGGCATCACAGTATGGTAAGGGGCGTAACATTTCCGTCACACGCTTGAGGTATTCGGCCAATCACAACACACTAAATTAGCTGGCCAATTAGAGCACACCTCACTTTCTGAGAACGATGAGCTTTGTAAAAATCAAAGCGTTTCAAAAAGGCGGGGCATAGAGGAGAAATAATGTCAGTATGTGGAAAATAATGTGTTTTTTTTACCTTAAACCGCATAAACACATTTCATTACACCAAATACACAAAATAATGTTCTTTTTAGCAACACCATATGACCCCTTTAACATAAAATGTTTAGCTGTATTTCCCTTGAAAAGAATACTGTGGTACAGTGATGAGGTCAGGATGTTTCTATCTATATGTATTTCAGGTAGGTCTAGCTAATGTGTTTGTGATGTGTTTGTCAATAAGGAAAGTGCCTCTTTGAACTCAAAGGCGGGATTTTCCTGCAGTGCTGCAGTTTCTCTGGACAGTTTCGTTCCACTCACCTCGCTTGCGAACCTGGATGGTGCGTAACGCCAGGATGTTCTGCTCATCCGACAGGAACTGCTTCATTTTGATGAAAGGCTCTTTGCCCTTGACGGTGAGTTTCCTCCAGGGTTTGGGTCGAGCCAGGATCTCGCTGACCGAGCCCTGCGAGAGGCCCAGCACGTAGTGGCCGAACACACGCTGACCGATGTTGTGTTTCAGCAGCTGCTCTTTGACCTGAAAAGCGATTTCTGCCGTTTCCAACTGATTGTCGTCTCCTCCCCCCGAGCTTCCACTCTCCGATTGGTCACTTGGCATGCCTGTCTCCATGGCGACGGACATTGAGGCGTTCTGATTGGCTGACATGAGGGCCGCTTTGGCGGCGTAGAGGGCGGTGGGGAACGCCATGATGGAGCTGCCGTCTTTCTTGAAGAGCGGAGACAGGAGCTGCTTCTGCAGGAGCTGATCTCCATGAAGTTTCTCGCCCGAGAAGGGCGACACTGAGAAGGGGCGGGGCAGTTCATGGGCAGAGAATGGCGTGTCAGTGTTGGGCGGTCCTGGACTGGAGGAAGTGCGGCTATCTATGGGCAAAGTTCCTGGAGGGGAGGAATACGACCCCGCCGGGCGACTCACATGCTTACTGCAGTCCTCAGAGTGACCCTCATCTTAGACAGAGAGAAAAGATACACGTTTATTTAATCAAATTGATAGTTATGTATAAACTCTGACTGGATATTCAATACCGCTGATGTGAGCAAAATATTTTATAAATTAAAAATCCTAACAAATTCTACCGTTTAGCATTATTAAAACATAGTATTTGTAAATATTTCAGTTGAATTTTAATTCATTTTATTAGTTTAAATATTATTATTATTAATAATAATAATAATATAATTATTATTATTATTATATAAAGGAAACTTATAATACATAATTAATAATGTCCTAATTATTAATAAATAAAATAGAAAATATAAACAATATAAAGATTAGCTTGATACAGCTTACATTATTAAACCATACATAAAATGTTTTACTGTAGCTGCTTACCATAGTACCCTTTAACCATGATTTGGCATGAAACATAATTCATGTACTATGGTATAAACTCAGTGTTATTTTAGTATCACTAAGATACTATTATAATTGTATTCATATTTTGAATTTAAAGTTTTAGTAGTTTTTTTGTGTTTTCCCTCATTTTTAATTGTTTTATTCATGGTATTTCAGGTTTCTTCGTTTTTTTACTACATCAAGTAAACTTGAACGTTGCTTTGGCCAGCAGCTGAAATAAATACATTTTTCGTTACATTTAACATTCAAGTAAAAAAATTTGTATGGTTTGAGTTTATTATCCAATGTACTTTAAAGATGGAAGGGAAAAGTTCAGTGACACATCCGTGAACATAAACAGACACATCCTTACCGCTGTTGTGTAACACTCTGACTTTATCCACAAGAAATTTGTGAGAGGGAAGAAAGGCATCTTTGTCCAGCAGCAGATCCTCAGCGGTTTTGCTTTCCTACATACATACAGACACACACACACAGACACACACCACACCACACACAGACACACACCACACACACACACACACACACTCACACTCTCACACTCACATTCACACACACACAGACACACACACACACACACACACACACACACACCACACAGGAGCTTTACTCTCTGATCGTCAGATCTAACATTATGGATGACGCTAGTGAGGCGTTCACACGGATCGCTGTGGCGTTTCCTCATTGACAGATGCAGGCAACTGTTTTTTGTGGAGAACTTTATTTGTCTTTTATTTGAGAGGGTCCGTAACCGTATGTCAATATAACGCAGGACTGTTAAACAACCCTACAGCTCTGCAGGAAGAACACTTGCTTCACTCACCTGGGATGAACTTCCGTTGGCTGATGCCAGTTTCATGGCTTTCAGGATGCTGCAGGAGACACAACGATACGTTAACATCAACATCATCTTTATAGCATGTGTTCCTGTAAAACCTCACCTGAGTTCAGTTTTGATCTCTTCATAATCCATCTGAGACTGTAGCTTGGCCTCCAGGGTCTGTGAAGACACAAGATGTTAATTATGGGTCATCTATAAATTATTACAGTCCAGAAAGACAACAGTTGCAAACTTAACCAGACAACGTCTAAATCTGATTTGCTTGGTTTCTAATAAAAACAAAATTATGCTTTAAACATACACTGCTGCTCAAAAGTTTGGAGTTGGTTTAATTTTTTGGAGAATATTTCACAAAAAATATGAAATATTTTTTTTATTTTAAAATAAACATATTGTTAAATGTAATTTATTGCTGTGATCAAAGCTGAATTTTCAGCATCATTACTCCAGTCTTCAGTGTCACATGATTCTTCAGAAATCATTCGAATATTTCTGATTATTATCAATGTTGCAAACAGTTCATATTTTTGTGGAAACTGTGATGCATTTTATTTTTCAGGATTCTTTGATCAATAGAAAGTTCAAAAGAACAGCATTTTTGTAACATTATAAATGTCTTTACTGTTGCTTTTGATCAATTTAATACATACTTGGTAAATATTAATTTCTTTAAAAAAAGGCAACAAGTTTATTAATGCTGTTTTTGCACTATTTTACAAAAGTGATGGAATCTCTGGATTTTTGGATGCAGTGTAAGTTGCTTTGGATAAAAGCAAATGCAAACAGTAAAATGTGCTAAATGGAGCTGAGAATACTATTCATATATGCTAATACATTCATATCAGCCAAAAATACTTTGAAAATGTGCATGTGTGTTGCTTTAAAACAAATCTGCAGCCTATGAGTTCCATAGAAACAACTGAGCTTGCAGTAAATATATACTTTTAAACTGTAATACCCTGACCACATATCATGGCTAAAATAACACACTCTCACCTCTATAGCTTCTGACTTATAGGCCAGCTGCCGCTTCAGCTCGGCGATCTGATTGGCCGAGGAGTCCTGGACTTCCTGTAAGGTGAACTGAAGTCTCTGGACGTTCTCGAGCAGTCGCAGGATCTCTCTGTCCCTGGAGAACAGCACCGCCTCCAGCCGGGACAGCGATGTCTCGTCTCGCTCCTCGCGCTCCCTCTCCTGAGACGGCAAATGATCAGATCAGAAAAAGATCAGGCACGGGCAACATGAAACTGTCTTTTCAACTTCGAAATCTCCTCCTGCTCTCTGGCTGCCTATAATCACAGCGCCTCAAAGAGCCGCTAATGAGGTTCCAGTGTTGTGGGAGCAACTGATCATTTCCTCCCACTGCAGATTGGACGTGTTAAGGTGGCAATTTGCAGTCGCCCCGGCTTTCATCTAAAAGAGAGAGTCATTCGTACCTCCTTGCGTCTGTCCTCTGATGGGCCAGTCCCTTTAGAAGTGCCGGCTCTCTGCTTCTTCAGCCTCTCCATCTCCCTCTGGGCCAGATCCGCTCTCTGCCATCAAACACACAAGTTTGGAAAACTTCAGAGGAGCTGAGCATCCCGCTTGTGCGTGCAGTGACCCCAAAAATATTTCGACACTTGCGCCACACTTAAAGCATTTAAAATAATAGTCCGATTTGGAACAGATGATATACCTGTTGGACACAATCTGTTTAATAGATTTTTTATCAAGTTAAAGGTCTTTTGGTATAATTGTACAAATGTCCTCCTTCAGCTCGTGCTTCACGTCTCTTTTTGCTGTCAAATCTTTACAGATTTTTTATAAACATAAGAATAACTTTGATATTGGTAGTCATATTTCAAGATGAACACATACTGAACTGAAACAACTTAGCTTGACTTGATTAGCCATACATCGTTTATTAGAAAAATCATGTTCAAATGTGAGTATTAAATATGATCATTAGGCTTTTGAGGAATGTTTATTTGTTCATTTCTCAGTCATCATTGTATTGCATTGCATTATATGTTTTGAAACTACAGAGCTTTGATCATAAATGTAAGCATTTAAATATCATCTTACTAAGAAATATAAAAAAAACATATATTTGAGTTATTTTAGTATAGCAAGTTAAACTACGAGAAACTAGCTGAAATAAATAAGTTGTTAAATATATTATTTTATTGACATTTGTTTTATTTCAAATAACAGAAAATGTTAATTTTTTATGGTTGTAGGTTTATTAATTTAATAAAACTATAGTAACCCTGGTGCCGTAAGGGTCTTTTTCGGCCACTTTTATTGCAGACTGTATTGTTTTTTTTGTTTTTTTTAGTTAGTTAGTTATTTAGTGGTTTGATTTCGTCATTTTTATTCGTTTTTTTTCTTTTCAGTTTTTGATTTAGTTCTTTTCATACTTCAATTAAACTAAATTAAAATTAGAAACTAGCTAAAATAAGTTTTTGAAATAATTGCCTTTATTTCAGTTAATATTTATTTTATTCCAAATAACTTTTAATAATTTTTTTAATGTTTGTAGTTTTAGTTACGAGAAAACCCTGTGTCCTCAGTTTTTTAAGCCACTTTATTGCAGATTATTTATTTTTATGTTTTCTGTTTGAAATTACATTTGAGTTAAAGTTTTAGTAATACTGTGGTCCTATTTTAGTCTTTTTTTTTTGTCTATATAGGTTTTTTCTATAAAATTTTTTGTTTCATTTTTTGTTTTTAGTTAGTTTATACAATTATCAAGTTAACTAGTTCACACAAATAAGTTAATAAAGTAATAATAAAAAGATTTTATTGTATTTTAGTTCAGTTAACATTTATTTCAATAACCAAAAAATATATATTAGTTTTTTTAATGGTATGAAGTTTAGTTACTATCAACCATGTTTCGTAATATTTTTTTTCAGCCACTTTTATTGCAGACTCTTTAGGTTTAGGATGGCTTGCAGTAAAATACTGCAGTTTGAGCATCAATACAAATCAAGGCTAAACATTCCCAGAGATCCAGAATCAAATGAAAAATCAGGCCGAACGGAGCAAGAACGCCCTCGAAACCCCAATCAGAGGAGATTTACAGGTGCCGCAGGTAAAACTGCGTTCTGCTGAGGCGCGTGCTTACTTGCAGGCACTTTCTTCTCAAACTGTTTACCTGCTCTGTCACACTCGGCCTGCTAATTAATGACTCATTTTCGAATCATTTATCTAAGAGCTGCTGGCGAAGGGAGAAAAAGCAAATCACCATGGAAAAAAAAGCAAGCAATCAGCGCAATGAGGAAACTAACAGCCCTCCTCGTTCGCCACATCGCTCTCGTCTCTCAGCATCCATCTCTCTCTCCTGTCCTCCGCCGCTCGCATGGCACCATGGGAAAGAGTGCCGGCTAATCACGGGCCTGCGAGAGCGAGGACGAGGAGGGTGGTGGGGGAGGAAGAGGGGCTGCAGGGGCGTCTAATTAAACTCAAAGCTTGATTACGAAGGTGATTATCTTCACAACGCGGCGTCTCAATCAGAGGCTGAGAGGAGGGCACCGCACTCACCTGGTTGGCCTTCTCCAGGTTCGCCATTAGCGCACCCATCTCCTCCACTCTGGAAGACACAAACCACACGTTAAACATCAAACCGCCATCACGTTTAACGCTCACAAGCAATTACACACAGATTCATGCTGCTGATAAAATGCACAGTGTCATGTTTAGTTGGGAACTTGTTCTGAAATGAGTTTGCCAAGAGACATGATACACAGGAATAAATAACAATAATTCTAGCATTTAGACAAGTAGTTAACTATATTAAGTTTGCTTATGTTAACTAGCATAGCTATTAACTAGTTAACATAATCTTGATGCAGGGTTGATGAATAAAAAATAAATAAACCAAACCAAACCAAACCACAACACAACACAACAAAACAAAACAAAACAAAACACACAAAAAAAACAAAAAAAAACAGAACAGAACAGAACATAACTGAACAAAACAAAACACACATAAAAAACACAACAAAACAACAAAACAGAACAAAACACACAAAAAAAAAAAAAACAGAAACAGAACAGAACGCACAAACTACAAACAGAACAAAACAAAACACCCCAAAACTGACACAAACCACAACAAAACCAGAACAAAACAAACAAAACAAAACAACAGATCTCAGCTAGTTGCATTTGCCAAGGCCTTTATTCATTTTTCATTTATTTTAACTTTGTGCATTAAAATAACTAAACGGAAATAAAAAAGGAAAAATAACTGTAAAAATAACAAAAACACACGAACCAAAATGACTAAAATGAAAAATGACTCTATATTATATAATCCTATAGTAAAAAATAGTATCTTATATATGTATTTATAATATAGATTACTCATATATGCAAAGGTTTTTTATTTCATTTTTTAATTTAAAATGTATATAGTTCTAAAAAGGAATAAAAACATTTATATGTGTATATATATATATGTGTAATTAAACTCTCTTAAGTCTCACAAATCTTAAACATACGAAGAGTAACATTTCCTGCACTATTTTTAGTTGGACACAAAAGTAAAGCCTTCAGTGAGTCATTTATGAATTCAGTAAGTTAATAATGTGAATATTCTGTTTAACACTGTACAAAATCTGTATTGCATAAAGCGCTATAGAAATAAAGGTGACTTGACTTGAACGCTTCATCAGACTGATTCAAACTGGTAACTTTGAGCTTGAGATTCGATTTGAGTGATTCAATAAAAGAACAGCCTTATAAGATTTGCCAGTCAGACTATGCTGGTTGTGATGCATGCTTTTTGAGTGCAGCAAGCGAAGACGATGCGATAGAAAGATGTGAAGTCAGAGTTTCTTTAAGCATCACTGAATTTCAGGAAACTCTTTTGTTAGATAAGAATATTATAAAATTGCTAAATGCATTGCCATTTACATCACAGTGCAGAAACGATACCGAATGCACAGAATAAGCTACTTAAATATTTACACAGGCGTGCACATACTTCTGCCTAAAAAGTGTCCTTTTCTCCAGAGAAACGGCATAAAGCACAAACAGAAGAAATAAATAAATGAACACAAGTTCAGAAGTTCTTAAGGGAGTCACTGAAGTCAGTAAAATGCAAGGTTTGCTGTCATTAGAGTCGAGTGAGTCATATCTTATCTAGCGCTGCGTTTGGCATGATCGTATCCCAACATGCCCACACACACGCACGCACGCGCTCGCTCGCTCGCTCGGCACAATCAGAGAACTCTCATTTGAATAGCGTCTCGGGGAGATTATTCATAAGGTTTGTTTGAAGTTCAACAGTTTCCTCTCAACCATCAGGGAGTTGATTTTCAAAAGGTGGAGAGGCAGCGGAATAAAGAGGAGTGAAAGATTGATTAAACATGTGAGTCTCTGAGGTTGCGCTAAACAAAGATACCTTTTCTCAATTAGACGAGATTCGCTTTAAGAGCACAATCAGAGAAATTTAGTCTGAGGAGAGGACCGTTCAGAGCACTCGCCAGCCGCACGGGCCTTTGAGTTTCTCCGTCTGCCGCCTGTCTGAGTCAAGATCGTCAACGCAATCGTATCATCGGAGGCTGCAGAAAGAGAACCAAGCGAAAATTTGTCATCTGAGTAATCTATCTATCTATCTATCTGTCTGTTTGTCTGTCTGTCTGGCTATCTATCTATCAGAACTGGACCAGATTTATTTGAGGTGTAATCTAGGAGCATAGTAGATTGGGACAAATCTATTAAAGGCGTTTCAGTGGATGGGTTAAACACAGAGAGGGCTGCATGAGTTTTAGTTGACTGAAAATGGTCTGTAAATGAAACCTTGTGACTTGAACTGACAGCAGATAATGTCAAACTTTAAGACCAGGTAAACATCTTATTTCACACTGGAATACAGTAGCACACTACTCATACCAACTTCTGCAGTATGTAAAAATGGGTGCATTTCTTCTTTTCTCTAGCTTGCTTCCTCATCTAGTTTCTAGTCTATTAAACCTGGTATTGTATGATTGTATGAATATTGTTGGTTCTTTGACTGAAAGTTCCTGTTTTGTAAGTAGCCTTGGCTAAAATCCTCAGCTAAAAACATAAATGTTAATATAACTGTGTGACACTGTACACTGTGTGAGATGCCGTATCCCAGAATGCAATGCACTCGACTGTGGCAAAAAATCTGCAGTTAAAATGTTCACACAAAATTAGATTGAAATGTTAAGACCAAATCTGAATTGATTTTTTAAAAATGTTTTATTGTCATAGAGGGTGCATGGCAGTGGCCACAAATTATTGAATTAAAATGAAAAAATAAATAATACATAGTATATTATAAATTTATTAAGTGTGTGTGTGTGTATATATAATATATATATGTGTGTGTGTTTTGATTTATTTTCACATTTTAATTTTTTTCATTTTAAATATTATTCAGAAATAATATAGAAAATCAACAGAAAATAATAGTCAACAATAATAATTGCTGAGCATGGCCATCTGAACACATCTCAGCTGAATTAAACATGCTTACGATGAGATTGTAAAATTAATTTGAATATACATTATTTTTAATGTTTCTTATAAAATTATTACAATTTGTAAATAAAACAATTATTAATTATAAACTGTAGAAACCCAATTCAATCCTGCTGAAAAAAAAACAGCTACAGGAACAGACTAGTCTGTTTTGGGGGTTTTAGAGGGATTTTGGACACTTGTCAGCTGGTTATGCATGAAAAAAAAGTAGTGTGTTCAAGCTCAGATCAGTTAGAAAACTAACTTTAAGCCCTTAACTAGGATCAGAGAGGTTCAGTTGCGGATGAGACTTGAATGGAAATGCAGGTTTTGGTGACTTCACAACAGCAAAGAGGGAAGAGAGATGCTCTGTTTCCGTTGTGTTGCTTGCAATGACAAATCAAACATGTAGCTTGAGATGAAATCACAGAAACAGGAAATGAATCAGAGAATACAAAAACATAATACACATCAGCATTATATGGACACAGTAAACAAGTGTCTTACTTTTCCGCCATTTCTCTGTCGTATTTACACCGTAGTTCCTGCAGCTCTGTTCGGGCCGAGTTCAGTGCTGGGAGACAGAGAAACGGGTGCCATTATTGACCTCTGACCTCATATCAAGCCTCAGTCGACCTCACTGTTTGATACGGATCTTACATGACTGAAGCGCTTTGATCCGGTCCTCAGCCTGGCCGAGTCTGACAGGCAGCGAAACGTCTGATTCATGTTCCTCCCTGTGGAAACAGCGAGACAGAAGAGATATCAGAACAGGAAGTGACTGAAACCCCCACTGAGAAATTATGAAACCCTTGAATGGATCTCTGGAAACTCTGCTAAGCGTCTTATTCAGAGATGAATACAGTGGCATACTACAGCATGTAAATTGCTAAATGTGAAGTATATAACAGAGTACACAGTGTGAGATACAGCAAAAAACTGTATGTATATATATATATATACAGTATATATGTATATATCTATATATATAATAATATTCATTTAATATTTTTATTTATGTATTTTTTATCTATTCACTCATTCATTCAATTTTAGGTGTGATATCCCACAAGGCAATGCACTCAACTGAGACAAATTATGTGCATATGAGTCACAATTTTTAAAATTTTTACACAAAATTTTATTAAAATTGGAATTTATTTATTTAAAAAAAAATGCACTTGATGCAATGCAATGCACTTGAATGAGACAAATTATGTGCCTATCATCCTTTTTAAAAAAACATTTTGCTGCTGTATACAGGTGCATCTCAATTAATTAGAATGTCGTGGAAAATTTCATTTATTTCAGTAATTCAACTCAATTGTGAAACTCGTGTATTAAATAAATTCAATGCACACAGACTGGAGTAGTTTAAAGTCTTTGGTTCTTTTAATTGTGATGTTTTGGCTCACATTTAACAAAAACCCACCAATTCACTATCTCAACAAATTAGAATACGTCATAAGACCAATAAAAAAAACATTTTTAGTGAATTGTTGGCTTTCTGGAAAGTATGTTCATTTACTGTACATGTACTCAATACTTGGTAGGGGCTCCTTTTGCTTTAATTCCTGCCTCAATTCGGCGTGGCATGGAGACGATCAGCCTGTGGCACTGCTGAGGTGGTATGGAAGCCCAGGTTTCTTTGTGGCCTTCAGCTCATCTGCATTTTTGTCTCTTGTTTCTCATTTTCCTCTTGACAATACCCCATAGATTCTCTATGGGTTTCAGGTCTGGTGAGTTTGCTGGCCAGTTAAGCGCACCAACACCATGGTCATTTAACCAACTTTTGGTGCTTTTGGCAGTGTGGGCAGGTGCCAATCCTGCTGGAAAATGAAATCAGCATCTTCAAAAAGCTGGTCAGCAGAATGAAGCATGAAGTACTCCAACATTTCTTGGTAAACGGGTGCAGTGACGTTTTTTTTCTTCAAAAAACACAATGGACCAACACCCGCAGATGACATTGCACCCCAAATCATCAAGACTGTGGAAACTTAACACTGGACGTCAAGCAACTTGGGCTATGAGCTTCTCCACCCTTCCTCCAGACTCTAGGACATTTGGTTTCCAAATGAAATACAAAACTTGCTCTCATCTGAAAAGAGGACTTTGGACCACTTGGCAACAGTCCCAGTTCGTCTTCTCCTTAGCCCAGGTAAGATGCCTCTGACATTGTCTGTGGTTCAGGAGTGGTTTAACAAGAGGAATACGTCAACTGTAGCCAAATTCCTTGACACGTCTGTGTGTGGTGGCTCTTGATGCCTTGACCCCAGCCTCAGTACATTCCTTGTGAAGTTTACTCAAATTCTTGAAACGATTTTGCTTGACAATCCTCATAAGGCTGCGTTCTCTCGGTTGGTTGTGCATCTTTTTTCTTCCACACTTTTTCCTTCCACTCAATTTTCTATGAATATGCTTGGATACAGCACTTTGTGAACTGCCAGCTTCTTTGGCAATTAATTTTTGTGGCTTACCCTCCTTGTGAAGGTGTCAATGATTGTCTTCTGGACAAACTGTTAGATCAGCAGTCTTCCCCATGATTGTGTAGCCTATTCAACCAAACTGAGAGACCATTTTGGAAAGGCTGGGGGTTCAGTAAACCTTTGCAGGTGTTTTGATTTGATTAGCTGATTGGCATGTCACCATATTCTAATTTGTTGAGATAGTAAACTGGTGGGTTTTTGTTTAAATGTGAGCCAAAATCATCACAATTAAAAAAAGAACCAAAGACTTAACTACTTCAGTCTGTGTGCATTGATTTATTTAATACACGAGTTTCACAATTTGAGTTGAATTACGAAATAAATGACTTTTCCACGACATTCTAATTTATTGAGATAGACCTGTATATTATTTTAAACTTTTTTTTTTCTTCATAATTTTAGATGCAATATTCCATAAGACAATGCACTCGGTTATGTGCATATCAGTCACAATTCTTAACATTTGTACACAAAATTTGATTACAAATTATAATTTAATTAACTTTTTTTATATATATTTTTTAAATAGAAATAATTATTGCTGATATGCCAAATGAACAGCATTTACTGAACTAGACAGATATACAGACATAGAGCCTATAGTATGCAGTATGTTTTGTGTCAGATCTTCTGTGGGTCACGTACCCTTCCTGTGGGTCCTGGTGATTTTGGAGTGGGGCGTCTCCATCCTGGACATTCTGTGTGCTGTTTGGTGTCATCATGTGGGGCCGCTGTGACGACGCCTCCCCCGTCTCCACGGTTACAGGCCCCTCCTCTGTGTGTTCTAAACACAATTAATTACATTGTAACCAGTCTAATCTCTCTTTGGAATAACAAGTGCAACCTAACAGTGTTCAGATAAGATGTTCACATTTTACATTTTTCTTGAAAGAAATTAATTTATTCAGCAAGGATGCATTAAATTGATCAAACATGACTGTAAAGACATTTGTAATATTACGAAATATTTATATTTCAAATAAATACAGTTTATTTTCGCAGTTACTCGCACCCAAAGCAGTTATTGTAAATGAAATGATCACAGATAATCGTTTTGATGTACTCTGCTTGACTGAAACCTGGCTAAAACCTAATTATTATATTGGTCTAAATGAGTCTACTCTACCAAGCTACTGTTATAAGCATGAGCTCCGTCAGACTGGTCTTGGCGGCGGTGTTGCAACAATATATAGTGATATTCTCAATGTTACTCAGAAGACAGGATACAGGTTTAGCGCATTCGAAATACTAATGCTTAATGTTACACTGTCAGATAGGCAAAAGAAATCTATCGTATCTCTTGCTCTGGCTACTGTGTATAGACGACCAGGGCCGTAACAGATTGCCTAAAAGAATTGCAGATTTCCTCTAGACTCTATTGGTTACGGTTGATAAGCGCTTAACATTCATGTTGATAATACAAATTATGCATTAGGACTTGCATTTACTGACATAATAAACTCTTTTGGAGTCACATTGGGATTGTTACAATACATTATACAATCCCAAAAATGTATCACGATTGCAACAAAAATATGAAGCAGCACAACTGTTTTCAACACTGATAATAATAAGAAATGTTTCGTGAGCAGCAAATCAGCTTATGACAGTGACATGACCTCTTTTATATGTATATACAGTATATATATATATATATATATAATATATATATATATATATATATATAATATTATATATATACTTTTTTTGTTGCTATTTTGGTGGATTAAAAAAACTATTTTTGAGAGCCAGATTTAAAGTGAAAATGAGTCATAATTGAATTAAATATGTATTTTATCCTAAAAATGCAAGTTTTTTTGTTTAGGGTTGGGTTGTGGGTTATGGTTAGTCTGATTGATTTGATTTATATCAGAAGTCAATCAAAAGTCTCCAGTAACACTATAAAAATATTTTTTCTAAGTTTTAAAATAATTATTGGATTATTGGAGTATGTTTTACAAGAAAATACTATTTTAGGCTTTGTAATTTAAAAATTTAAAGTTTAATTCATGTGTTACTTGCTGTTTCTTTGTAATCATTTGTAATATTTACCATGCGAGTTAAAATTGTTTCTATGTTGTAACTTAAATTAGATTAATATGACTCATAAATGCTTAGTATAATGTTTAATTCATTGTTTTCAATAATAAGAACAGAAACCGTATATATAGTAATTTATTGGGCTGTTCCCCTTTAAGAAAACATCGGCCATAATGCTATTCAGATAGAGAGCGCGCTGAGAAGAAGTGGACTGAGTATGTGTGTACGCTGCTAAAGTGAATTAATCCCTGTAAAACTACCTGAAACTACAGTAAATCAGTTCTTTTGTTTTAATTCAAGTCGTCAGAGTTCATTATTGTTTGTTAAGCGAAGAAGACACGACATTCTAAACCATTTTTTTGGTGTGTGTGTGTGAAAGAGCATACTGTATGTTATAGTTTATCGTGTGTTTTAGACTCTGACCTGCTTTGTCAAGGCACTCCAGGTGTTTTCTCCAATGCTCAGAGATTTCTGTGACTAGAGGGTCACCGTCAGGAGCCGAACGCTGAAGTTCTGCCAGACGCTCCTGTGTGGCCTGCAGCAGCGAGCCGGATCTTGCCACACACACACACACACACACACACACACACAGAGATGCAAAGCTACTTTAGTGCACAGTCACATTTGAGAAAATCCGGTGAAATTATTTGTGGGCAAAAAAAGGTCAGTTGTAGGCTGTCATTAGACCTTAGGTTAGATGCTGTGTTGAACTTTTTTATAATGAACTCGTTTATAATGGGTTTTAATGTTTTTGTCTGGTCGCTCTGGCCGGGACACGGCATCACAGTATGGTGAGGGGCGTAACATTTCCGTCACACGCTTGAGGTATTCGGCCAATCACAACGCACTGGATAGCTGGCCAATCAGAGCACACCTCGCTTTTCAGAACGATGAGCTTTGTAAAAATCTACGCGTTTCAGAAAGGCGGGGCATAGAGGAGAAACAATAATGTACAGTATGTGGAAAATAATGTGTTTTTTGAACCTTAAACCGCATAAACACATTTCATTACACCAAATACACAAAATAATGTTCTTTTTAGCAGCATCATATGACCCCTTTAATAACATTGGTAACACTTTACAAAAAGAACCCAGCAGCTAAACAATAATTAACTACTTAACTATGAGAAATTCATTTTTTATACAGCATTTTTTATCATTTTTTTTTTTAATGTTCATGGTAACTAAGGTCCATTAAATAATATTAACATTTTAATAGTGTATTAGTAAGAGTTGAAAATAACATAAACTAAGAATAATAAACACTTTTCATTGTTAGTTCATGTAAACAACTGGAAGGTTATTGTAAAGTGTTACCAAAACATCATTTCCCACATCAGAATGAATCAAAATATTCCCTCCATATCGCTAAAAACCACCAACCTCAGCTGCTTAACTTGTTTCCAAATACTTATCTAGACAAATCTAACAAAGTAGAAAAGGATAAAAAGTCACCCAAAAAAGAAATATATATATATAAAGGTGAGATTCTTTAGCACAACAGAGGAGCTGTTTTGCAATGCATGTGTCTCAGTGAGGGGCCCATGGGGCCAACTAGGAGGCTGTTTCTGCGCTAACAAGTCTCCTCTGGATCATTTGATCATTTAAATTATTATGCCAGGAATCCTCAGGAGGCGACTCGGCTCTTCACATCACAGGGCTGTTTTTAATCTTCCGTCTTCCCTTTCTTCCCCTGAAAAAGTTCAGCACGGCGCGGCTCAGAGAGGAGCCGTGCTCCTGTTGTGTACCTGGCAAAGGAGGTGACTCCCTGAGCTGGCGTGCGGTGAGAGAGGAGGCTCATGGGAGCACGGCTGACGCGGGGAGGGGAGCTACACACGCCGGAGTCTTTCACAACTCCAAAAGACGAGGGAAATCGCTTCTTTTTCCACTTCGACCCGTGGCGGCTTTCATCCTGCGCTCTCTGGGCACGACAGGGGTCCTGATCCACTCTCGCTTCTCAAGCCGAGACAGATCCACTCTGGTTCCTGGCTTGCTTGGACTGGAGATATTGCCAGTCAGACTTTCCATCCCTCTACTTCGAGGTCGGACGGGGAGGCCGCAAGGGCAAGAAAGCAACAAAAGAGCGGTGTATTTAATAAATCAGGATGTTAAAAACAGTCTGCGAGACTTTAAAGCTGCAGAGCGCATGCACGTGCGCGCTTTGTTACAAAAGCACAGTGGATATTGCATCAGTCACTTGGGACACTGCTTTTAAGAGTAGTATAACTCCTTTTACACAAAGACAACGGCTTAAATCAGCGCATCAACTCCTTTATCGCTTTCTTTTAAGTTCTAATGATCAAACCCTTCAGGCTTTATTCTCTAACGCAACCAGCGATGCTCCTCAATCAGACGCTCGGAGTGAAACTCTGCAAACTAGATGCATTTGCGAGACGGCGGAAATCACATTATGGAAGTCGCTGTAGATATTAAAGTGTGTTTGTGTGTCTGAATGATGTCTGGATGCATCTGGATTAAACTGAAGCAGGAGCTGAGACACATTGCATGTGCCTTCTGCTTAACTCCCAGAGAAAGAAACCAATAATACAGTATAAAAAGGAAATTTTTTTGCACATATACAACATATTTATTTATTTGTTTGTTTGATTTCTCACATGGTGCCATAGCTATACTGTGGTTTTTTTGGACATGTGCATCAATAATGCCATGATATTCTAGGAAGCAGATTTCAGTACCATGGTATATTTTAAAGTACCATAGCATTACCATCTGATGTCATCACTGTACCATTTTTGTTGTTGTTGTTTTAGCATTAAACTGAAATTCATGTACCATGCTATTCACATGAAACTCCAAATACCATGGTATTCTTTGCAAATATACCATGATGGCAGTACCATGAATTTCAGTACCAATTTATATTTAAGTACCATAGAATACTTAGACCATCCAATGTCCTATACCACCGCAGTACTTTTTTGTAAAAACGTACTTTATCTATGCATAATGCTGTGTAGATGATACCGAACAGTATTACCATAGCATTATACTATGTGTACCATATGGGTACAATGACCATAACATGGTATTTCTTGGAGTAAATATTGTATAGTCTATCATATAGCATTAACAAACCACCTCGCCCAAAAGAAATATCAAAATACTAAATAATTTATATATATAATAGATAATATTATAGATAATAGATATATAAATATATATTTTACATTTATATTTATTCATTTGGCAGATGCTTTTATCCCAAGCGACTTACAAATGAGGACAATGGATGTAATCAAAATCAACAAAAGAGCAATTATGAAATTAATATATGTCACATTTTATTATTAGCTGTTTCAACACAATCATGTTTTACCAAATAAAAAGGACAGCACTTTAAGAGTTCATCCCACTATTTGATGTGAGCATAAGTATTGGGACAGTTGAACTTAAAGCAAATGTAAAAGTTTAAAAGCTAATATTTAGTTGCGAATCCCTTGCATGCAATCACAGCAGTGAGTCTGCCACTCATAGACATCACCAGACTCTTGGTTTCATCCTTTAAAATGCTTTTCCAATCCTTTAATATAGCCAGTTTTAACTGTTGATTGTTTTGGGGAGTTTCTGCCTTTAGTCTCCTCTTTAGCTGGCAAAATTCATGTTCAATAGGATTTAAATCTGGAGACAATCTAAGACCTTCCATTTCTTTGCCCTGATAAACTCCTTGACTGAACTAGCAGTGTGTTTTGGGTCATTGTCCTGTTGCAATAGAGCACTTTCTGGTCTTGTGGTATTTTCTTGAAAGAAACTCCCCCCCCCCCCCCCCCCACCCCCACCCCCAACATTTAATCTTAATATCCATTCAACATTACAGTATAATTGAGAGCTACCAATTTTAACACTTATTAGACTTTAAAAAATAACTTCTAATTTAAGTAAACTTAAAACAATCTTCACCTAAACCTATTATAATAAATGTCATATTTAGCTGTGCCCTTCAGCAGAAATATACAGTAATTGAAATTTAAGTTATCAAACACTAAATTATAAATTAAATATAGATGAATCCTTAAAGCTATAAAAGTAATTTTTTCCCTCTTTTTTCTTTGTCCTTTGATTAACAGACATCACAGCAGCTGGTTATTAGGTTGTTTTGGCAGTTATTTCTTTAAGAGCTGCCACTGCTGCATGCATTGCTGTACATAGTTTATTTCACGCTTTGTTGAAGAATAAAGGCTACAAGGGGCGCCGGCGCCTTTGTCGTGTCAATTGAAAGCACGCTCCTGCGAGCACAGTACTGTTCCTGCGCTCGTTTGACTAGCGCCTGGCGCTGAGGTGAAGTGGAGCGCGCGTCTGAAACGTCTTCCATTTATCTATTCGTTCTGCGACTGAATAAATGCACTTGTCAAGAGAAAAAGTGACAGACAAAGCAGTTGTGAGTGGAGTGGCCAACCCTAGCCCTGTGTTAATTGCGTTAAATATTTTTAACGCTTTAAACTGAAAAAATTAATCACCTGCGTTAACGCGCTAATTTTGACAACACTACTATATATATATATCATTTTTTTTAAATAATTATATCTCTTTAACTTTGGTTACTCTATTACTAAAGGGTAATAATTTGTATAAGTCGCCTTAAATAAATAAAAGCATCTACTGGTGTCAAGAAAGGAAACACTTTGGATAATCAATTATTGTCTCATGTTAATTTGTTTTCCCTTAAAAACGCTGCTGCTGCATTACTAAAATAACTGTCATGTTCATTCTTCCCAATTTGCTTTGTGCTGTAAAGTTTATTCGTGTTGATTACGGAGGCTATTAGAGAGTGTCAAACACATTCTATCAAATCAGATGCAATCATTCCCTGATTAAATTAAGTGTTAATGGCAGGTACAGGAGGACGAGTCTCGTTCAGGTCTCGTGGTTCACTCAGTGCTGGGTTTGGACATCACAGACCGCCGATTAGCTGTAATGAATCTGTCCTTTTATCGTCCATGTAAATACACTGCTCATTTTTCCATTTCTCCATAACTTCATTATGCTTGATTGGATGTTTGCCTTCAGGTCATGTTAACTAATACCAGCAAACCCCCCTTATAGTTGTTAGAAATCATAACCACAAAAAAAAAAAAAAAATCAATTTCAACATGCGTACAGAACATTAATGAGAGAATAAAGTAATACTTTTATTCAGCAAGGTTGCATTAAATTGATCAAAACTGATAAGTAATGACATTTAATATGTTCCAAAAGATTTCTATTTCAAATAAATTCTGTTCTTTTGAACTTTCCATTCATTAAAGAAAAAAATTGTATCACAGTTTTCACAAAAATATGAAGCAGCACAACTGTTTTCAACATTGATAATAATCCGAAATGTTTCTTGAGCAGCAAATCAGCATATTAGAATGATTTCTGAAGATCATGTGACACTGAAGACTGGAGTAATGATGCTGAAAATTCAGCTTTGATCACAGAAATCAATTACAATTTGCAATATATTCACATAGAAAGCAGTTATTTTAAATGATAATACTATTTCACAATTTTACTGTATTTTTGATCAAACAAATCCAGCCTTGATGAGCAGAAGAGCCTTCTTTCAAAAACACTGAAAAATCTTACCAACCCCAAACTTTTGAAAAGTAGTGTAAATGCATTGCTGAGATCTAGTTCAGATTCTCAGTTCAACTTCTTAGCTTGTTGTGTCTCATTGCTGTGATGGACTGTGTGTCGTGTTGGTTTTTACAGTTCGAGATTTGATCCTGTTATGAACAATTTTCTCAACTGTGTTCCACAAAACTCCGCTATTCGTCTTCTGCTTTCTGCTCTAATTAAGATGCTTTTCATGCAGGTTTGTCTTTGCTCACACCTGATAAAACGACGGCCTAAACTCCCGGTGCATGACGCAACATCCCCCAACTCACCATCCAACAAAAGCATGATCGATTTCTCTCCTCGGCCTAAAGACGAGACGCAGAAAGCAAGTTAAAGTATGCGGTGGTGGCGGCGGGCAAGCGGTGTGCCAACGTGAGCAGGTGTGTCAGGGCGGTCTGTCTTGGCCCTGTCAGCGCTACACCGTCATTAGCCAGCGCGGGCGCAGCGGGGAGCAGCGCGCGTCTCTCTGGGCCCTCTGTAATTACGCTCTGACATAATTAACCCAGCAAGCCCATTAGCCTAGCGCCGACTGCAAAAAAAAGCTTCGCTATAATTATTTGTTGTGTGCATGCTAATGAGACCAGCTGTGCGCCCATCGTACAACACGAACAAATTAATTTACAAGGCTGCGCTTCAAGGGTTTTTTTTCCCCTCGCACCTCTCAAATACGCACTCAGAAAGCACCACATCTTTTTTTGGCTATCGAGTGGATGCTCAAAGTTCAAAAGCGTCTCTTGTCAGCTGAGCTATCTGAGTGTATGAACTCTAGTGTTTCCCACGAATCAATGATAATAAGGCAACTTTTTATTTACAGTAAACAAAAAAGTGCCAAATTATTCAGAGTATATACTTCAGAGAACAAGAATATTGCACTAGAAACAGCTGTGTTGCTTAATAAAGATTTAAAACTCATAAATTCCCCATGATTTACATTCCAGTCAGATTAATACGAACATTAAAGTGAAGTTAGATGCGGATTACATTAGATTAATGCAAATTTATGAGTAACTAGAGCTTTCTTCTTCACATCCTGTGACAGATTCAATACTTACATTCTTACAACACTAACAACAAACTACCAGAACGTACCATGGTATTACCATGCTTCTGTAGACTTGGTTTCATCCTATAGGAAAAAGCTGAAATAAGATATCTTTATTATCTCAGATGTGTCTCCTACACAATACAATTAAACAGGGACATCTCAGATGGTTCTCCTGAGAAAAACACAACAAAAATCTAACGTGTCTCTACTAGTGTTACAGAAAAGATCTCAACAATGTCTCAAAAATCTATCTATCTATCCATCCATCCATCCATCTATCCACCTACCTACCTACCTATCCATCCATCCATCCATCCATCTATCCACCTACCTACCTACCTATCCATCCATCAATCCATCCATCCATCCATCCATCCATCTATCCACCTACCTACCTACCTATCCATCCATCCATCCATCCTCCACCTACCTACCTACTATCCATCCATCCATCCTTCCTCCATCAATCCACCTACGCTCCTACCTATCCTCCACCCATTCCATCCATCTATCCCCTACCTACCTACCTACCTATCCATCATCCATCCATCCCATCCATCCATCCATCCATCCATCCATCCATCCATCCATCCACCCATCCACCTACCTACCTATCCATCCATCCATCTATCCACCTACCTACCTACCTATCCATCCATCCATCCATCCATCCATCCATCTATCCATCCATCCATCCATCCATCCATCTACCTACCTATCCATCCATCCATCTATCCATCCACCTACCTACCTATCCATCCATCCATCTATCCACCTACCTACCTACCTACCTACCTATCCATCCACCTACCTACCTACCTATCCATCCATCCATCCACCTACCCATCCATCCATCCATCCATCCATCCATCTACCCATCCATCCATCCATCCATCCATCCATCTACCTACCTATCCATCCATCCATCTATCCACCTACCTACCTACCTATCCATCCATCCATCCATCCACCTACCCATCCATCCATCCATCTATCTATCTATCTATCTATCTATCTATCTATCTATCTATCTATCTATCTATCTATCTATCTATCTATCTGAAAGCTAACAGTGGCATAGTATATATCGCACACTATTATGAAAATTATCATCTGATACAATCGATGCACCACATTTTAACGTTTTTGTAAGTGTAAAGCATGAGAACAGTGTGACCTGATCTCAAATGTTCCATGAAAAACATAATTGAAACTTAAATTCCTCTCATTTTAACATTCAACAATCTTTGCCCTTGATACTGGAGTAGTAATAATAAATGCTTTAGTAAAAGCCTTGATGAAGAAAGCAATAAAGTGGAGAGAGAAGGAGGTAAAGAGAGAGATATGTCTCTTCCTACGACTGTGTGCCCTGAAAGACAAACTTCCCTCTCAAAGCCTTTTTGTTTTAGTGGCGTCGTGAAGGACACAGTCGGACAAACATCAATAAGAATCAGCTGTGAAGTGCGCTTGAAAGCGGCGCAGAGGTGCAGCTGCGTGCGGCTTCGCTGGAGATGAGTGATCTCAATAAAAGATGAAGGATGCAAACAAGAGGGAAGCCAACGGACCAAGGCAAGAGAGGCCAAGCATTTGTGTTAACTCTGGAATATTAACTCAAGGCCACCAGGATGATTTCAGGAGATGTTGGTGACGTCTGGAGCCGTGTGAATCTGACTCAGGAGTCATGAGGAAGTGGCTTTATGAACAAATGTGGGACAAAACATCTATTCAAAAGCTTCGAGTGATTCAGATACAGTCACATTCAATCTGTGAGAGAAAGCAGCCTAAAAAAGACACTTAACATGTCTGAATGTCACTGCATTACAAATAAAATATCAGAGCAAGTGTCATTCATCTCAAAGATGCACGTACACTCTAAAAAATGCTGGGTTAAAAAGTGACAAACCCAGCTATTGGGTTGTTTTTAACCCAACCGCTGGGTCAAAAAAACCCAATAGCTGGGTTTGCCCCTTTTTAACCCAGCGCTGGGTTTTATTTTACCCAGCATTTTTTAGAGTGTAATAACATCTTAAAAGACATTTCTTGTTTTCCAGTAAAATGTCATCCTTAAAACAACAATACTAAATTGAAAAGTAAATTGTGTACACTAAAAAAATCCACCTACTTAAAACTTAAATTCAGTTGCTGCATTTCAATTGACTAAAACAATATCAAGTTGAACCTATAACTACACTCTAAAAAATGGGTTGTTTTGACCCAGTGGTTGGGTTACTACCCAGAAGGTTGGGTTAAACATTTAACCCAACCGCTGGGTCAAAACAACCCAATTTCTGGGTTTGTCCCTATTTTACCCAGCACTGGGTTGTATTTAACCCAGCATTTTTTAGAGTGTATAACATATAACTTCAAAAATGAAGTTGAAATTTGTTAAATTATTTGGATGAGTTAAAATAATGACAGAAAAATACTCTTTTTTTTATACTTTGAGTCTGATCTTGTCAGCGAATCAGTGAACAATTCATTCACAAATTCGACTAAAACATTCATTTACAAATCGAACTCAGCTGTTCTTAATGGTTCAGTGAAATGGTTTAACATTTCAGTGACTAATTGAACTGAGAACCATCTGGTGTTAATGCATTTTATTAGTGCTTAAATGCAAAATATAGTTTGGTCTTAAATGGCTTCAATTTTATGAGCTGAATCATGACTAACAAACTGAACTGTGACACATAAAAATTATAATAAGCACCCTTATTAATAAAACCTAATCAAAAAAAAAGTAAACAGCATTATGTGCTTACCTATGGCTTTATTGAAGAGTTTGATAGCAGTGTGTTATCAGTCAGCAAAAAAATCAGTCTCAGAAATAGAATCGGTTTTGTTGAATCGATTCTTTAAAAGGAACTGTTCAAAAGAACAGATTTATGTAAATGAGTCAGACCTCTCATTACTACTAAATTTTGTTACATTTATGTTTATAACAAGACAAAGAGAAAAAAAAAATCAAAATATACTCTCTAAAAACCAATTAATTTCTAACAAAATTTTGCTAAATATTTGTTAAATAATTTTTTTTTTATTTGGAGTAAATGACACCTGCTTTGATCTTCCTAAAAAAAACTCAAAACATATTCTCTAAAAACAAATAGTAATATCTGACACAATAATACTTGTTTTAAGGACGTTCAGATTTTTTAATGCATTTTTATTTATTATTTTTTACTGGAATACATGACACTTACTTTAATATTTCTAAGCAAAATAAAAATCATTCAAAATATATTTGCTAAATGCAAAACGTAATATCTGACACAATTATAACCTACTTATTTTAATGATTTATTTTTTATTAATTCTGGAGTAAATGACACGTGCTTTGATATTTCTGAGAAAAATAAACTATTCAAAACATATTCTCTAGAAAACAACCCATAATATGACACAATTATACTTGTTCAGAGGAGGTTTAGATTTTTTGATTCATTTATTTATTTTTAAATTTTTTTGGGGTTGATATTTTGATATTTATTGCAAAGACATTCCGACATTTGTAAAAAAATAAAATGTGTCTAAATACGTTTTGAAGCCACTGTATGTATAGCCACAAATTCTACAATTTTTTAAAAAGATATTTTACCTTTAATTCATCAGGTAAGGCATTTAAGAACACGTTTATTTTCATGACGACTTGTCAAGAGGATATAGTACACTGTAAGATGCTGTGAGGCTTATATATTCACCTTCACACACACATTGGCTCCAGTATTTTCTCCCTGTGGGCTTGTTCTCTATAGGGACTCATTGGCCAGGCAGCACTTTTATGAACATTATGCATTATTAAACATCTCCTGGGCTTTGTGTTTATTACTGCTCTTACAAATCATCAGTACATAATCTCATGCGGGCCACCGAGATCTCACACACAAACACACACACACACACACACACACACACACACACATAGATGTCTGAGGAAAAATCCCCTGAAAGAGTTACATTTTCAACTATAAGATGCTCAGAGTGTGAACTACTAATGAAACATGTGACACTGAACGCATTCGCTCCCGAAGGACCTCAAGACCATAAACAAGCAGAACACGATGGGGGGGGTTTTTCCATATGAAAAGGCACATCTAAGCATGTTATTTTTTTAAGTGTGCAAAACTACGGTAGGTCATGTGAGTTTCACCTTCAATCTGGAGGACAATAATGAACTACACAAAATACTGTCACTCTTCCATGAAAACAGTGGCATAAAGAGGCTTACAGTTCCAGCTTGAGGGAATTACCAGCGTGTAAAATACATCAGGCTGTAAGCGTTTCAATACACGGATCCAAATTACATCTCAAACTGTCATGAACTTCGAAATCTTTGAGGGTTAAAGAAATAGTTCATGTCATTCTGGGACCCGAATGCACTCTGTCAGGCTCCACAAATGACCAAAAACATCAGAAAAGCACTAATAAAAAAGGTAAATATGATTCATGCGCTATATTCCAAGTCCTATAACAACTATGTGCGATGAACAGACCCAAATTTAAGCCATAATTCACTGACTCACATGATTGATTTTATTGTTTGACCTTTTATACATACATTCTCATTCTTACAACATGAAAATCCATCATAAATAATTTATTTTTAATTACAACTATGATTAAATAATGAAATACACTATTTGAATATTTATAAAAACATTAAAAAAAATGATTTATTGTGTGAAAAATGATTTTTTAACACAAAATGATGACGTAATTTCCACCAAAAACAACAATACTAACCCTAGTAATGTTTAAATAAAAGAAGACTAAGTAATTTGGGATTTGTGAGTGATTAATGACTTAAATAGTTTCTGTTCCTATTAAAAGCACTTTAATGGTGCTTTTTTGTCCTTTTTATAAAATGAAAATGCACAATGAAAGTAGAAGCGCAAATTTAAGAAGTAATTCACTGATCAGCAGTTCTCAACTCTCACATTTTTATTCAAAATAGGCACACGAACACCAGTTGACATTTTATTTTAATACTCAAATGTCTTTTATATATTACTTACTTGTTTTATCTTTGTCCCAGGTACATTCTCTTAATATATCTCATCTTAATATACAAATATATCAAATATTTGTAAAAACTGGAAAAAATATTTTCAATATTCATAGTTTAAGAAATGTACGAGATTTATTTTTCCACAAAATTATGCCATTTCCACTGCAACCAACAATACTAACCCTAATAGCGTTTTATCAAAAGTAGACAAAATTATTTGTGATATGAGCAATATGAAGTTATGGGGAAAGATTATTAGCGAATAATCTCTTAAGTTTGGGTCTGTTCTTCACACAAAGCATCAAATTACTTTAGAAGACTCTGAATATAGCGCATGAGTTTTCTAACACTTTAATGCTGCTTTTTGGAGCCTGACAGTGCTGTACTGAAAGTGAGCTTTCAATCAGTGATTCAGGTTTGAAAGTGAGTAAATAATGAGTTTAATGAGTAAAATAATTACCAATTTTGACAGTAACCTGCTGAACTCGACAGTCGGAAGTCGTGGCCTAATGGTTAGAGAGTCGGACTCGTAACCCAAATGTTGCGGGTTCGAGTCTCAGGTCCGGCAGGGATTGTAGGTGGGGGGAGTGAATGTACTTCAATACCACGACTGAGGTGCCCTTGAGCAAGGCACCGAACCCCCAACTGCTCCCCGGGCGCCGCAGCATAAATGGCTGCCCACTGCTCCGGGAGTGTGTTCACGGCGTGTGTGTGTGCACTTTGGATGGGATAAATGCAGAGCACTAATTCCTAGTATGGGTAACTTGGCCACATGTCATGTCACGTCACGTCAACTCTGCCGCAGTACCGCTGGTCACCACTAGCCAGCGCCGCAGCTCTAGCATTAGAGCAAACAGCAGGTTGAGGGGTCTTTCATGACAAAGGCGTCTTCAGAGCGCAGGCTGAAGTTGGGGCCTTTCAAACGCTGCTGGTTTCGGCTGACACACAGTGATTTCCTGACGTTCCACAGCTCTCGACTGACATGAAACGCGCGAGACACTGCCTCAGGGGTACTGACGGAGGGAGAGGGGGCACAGGGGGATTATGGGTACAAAAACACAGGCAGAGGTAGAGTGAGGACCTGCGGCGCCTGTCTTACGGCTACGCCCCTGGCAACAGTCCTCTCCAGGTGA
Organism: Sinocyclocheilus anophthalmus; assembly: GCA_018155175.1. Classification (NCBI taxonomy): domain Eukaryota; kingdom Metazoa; phylum Chordata; class Actinopteri; order Cypriniformes; family Cyprinidae; genus Sinocyclocheilus; species Sinocyclocheilus anophthalmus. The sequence goes on along the minus strand of JADLZN010001185.1, from coordinate 322,406 downwards.
GCCGGCTACAGAGAGACGCCTTTGAGTGACAGGCTGTCTCGCAGAACACGCCGGCGCAGGAAAGACGCTCCTCTGGAGGGACTAACTTTGACTTTCCCCGGCTTTTCCTCGAGTAAGCGGATGCAGAAATGGAAAGCATCCATATGACCGCGGGGCATGAATATGACGGCGCTAAAAACACATAACCGAGAGCTGTGTTATTTACAGCCAAGGCTCTGATGATTCTTCTCGGGGCAAGGGATACGGATGGGGAACGTGTAGCAGATGGCCCGTTAACAACATCAGGTGAGCCGCGAGCCTCCCAGGTGAGCTACCTGAGAACGGAGAGGCGCGCCGAGTCGAACGCTTTTAGAAAGCAGACAACAGAGCTTCCCTTAAGAGCCGTGCGGCGCAAAACGCGAGAGCTGCGAGATCACAGAAAGTTGTCGATTGTGGAAACAGACAAAGAAAAAAAATGGTTTAACTTGGTTATTTTGGTGAACACACACACACACACACACGTAGAGGTATGTCTCATATGCAGGTGTTTCTTCAACTACAGTATAAGCACTATTATGTCCCGAGGTTGATTTTTATTAACACTAACAGATATAAATAACTAAGAGAACTAGTTTTGTTATATGAATATCACTTACTTTTTAAAATTATATTTTATTATCTTTATGAATGTCATTTTATTTTTGATCCTCAAAAGTCTATATATTGACAAAAGTCTATATATACAAAAGGTTATATATTGATTTCATTCTCAATTAAAATATGAAATACATTGTAGTAAAATACATTATTTTAGCCTAATACAATCCATTCTATGGATCAAACATTTTCATTACAACTATTATATCATCAATAACATTCTATCACGATTTAATTGCTAAAACTAATTGGTGTGTGGGAGTGAAAATATTTGTAAAACATTAAGAAACATTTTCAAAAGTTATTTTGTGAAAAGCTCAATCTTAAAATATGAAAATCCATTATATTTTATTTACATTAGCCATTATACAGTCTATTATTTTTAATAACTATCATCTTATATATATATGAAGGTTATATATAAAATTTAATATTTATAAATATGAGTTGTAAAATATTTTAATCGTATTTTTGGAAATGTTTTTCACACAAAAAAGTTGTTGTTTCAATAACAAAAAAAAATTAGATACGGTAATGATAATTTTTATGAAAAGCCGACCGAAAAAATTGGATGTGAAGAACAAAAAAAAAGCCAAGGTAAAAAGATCACATTTTAAAGGTATTTTACTTATAAAAGTACATTAAATCATATTTATTATATTTAATATTTCTCCTGTTTTATATTTTATTTATATATTTCTGTGCGCTTTCAGTCAAGCTGCATTTTGTCAAAATATGAACATTCAAACTTATTTAATTGCTTAATTTAGGATCCATTAAAATGATGAAATTACCCTTATCAAGACAAAAGAGTTGGACAAAAATGTTCACAATATAATTTTAGAATGTTATCAAAGATGTGATGGAAATACAAAACGGACAAAAACAGATTCCTTTTGTGATGTGTGCATGTCTACTGTTAGTAGACAAATGAAATAAACTAGTGCAAGTGCAAGTTTATTTTCTAAGCATCCACAGGGCCAAAAGTGCCCAGAGTTGAAGAAAGACAATTGTTTTTCATAATTATACACAGCTGAACAATCAGGGATTCAATAATTGCTGACGAAACAGGAAAACAGAGCAAAACATAAGAACGTGGAAATGGAGAGCCATCATCATCGTGATGGTGGATTTCTGTTGATATCAGCCACACGGACAGAACGAGAGACACACAGAGCGATTAGCATGGAGAGCGTAAAGGACGCATCAGCATTTCCCCTTCGCCTCCTCCTGGAGTCAAAAGACAAACTCAACTCTTTGTAGATAAACAGATGAGCAGCACGTTTTTGTTAACTTTATCAATACCATACAAGCGGCGCATTAAAGCAGCGGTCACAGGACTCTATCGCTGTACAGAAAGTCTTTGAAGACTAAAGGCAGAGCGGCGGTCAGACCTGCGTTATGTGTTTATCTCCTAATACAGTATCTGGTGCAGGTACAGTAACTGAAGCCGCCTATACAACCATGATGGACATAATCACACTAAAAAGCCTTGAGTCGCTAAAGCAGAAGCTGATTTAATCTATCAGGATTTGAATGGATGAAAATATGTTCGGCTGTGTATTTTATAGAGCAACCCTAACACAATATGCCCCCCCAAAATCTCTCCTATAAGCATCATAGTGGTGATTTTGCACAGGCAACATTACTCATTTTCGGTAGAAAATGTACAAATCTAGTTAAAAGGTGCATATGATTTTTCACTGCCTCAGTTACAACAGCAGAAAAGCTGTTTTAGATTCAGATAAAGTCATTAGATTTGAGTGAAAGTGCTGAGTGAGTTTACACACACAATCCTATGCTGATAATGCATTAAAAAAATTCATAATCAGTATTTTGCTTCTTAAAAATATCTAAACATCCTTAAAACGAGATTGATCTGAGATGCAAAACTGTGTAAAATAAAGTGTGTACTGTGTAACTTTTTTTAGAGAATGCATGCTGCATGTTTTTTTAAGCATAGACCTCATTAAATCAAACATTTTCATAGATTTAAAACAAGAAATAAGAAAAAAATTGCAATTGGGCAATAAAAAATATATTTAATTCCAAATATAATACATACTGTATATTTTATCTTAATGGATGTTCAGATACTTTTATTGCAGGAAGCATAGCATCAGAATAGCATCGCTTTACTAAAAGGCCTCTGAATGGCAGGAGGCATCAAAAACAGGCAAAGCAACAAATTAATATTATTCGACATATCCTAGCTTTTTACAGAAAATATTCAGATGTAACCCCCTTTGTAATCATTAACATTTTTATAAGTAACTGTACAGTTTTAATACACTTTTTTTCTGAGTAACTGTAACAGATTCGGTTACATTTATTGGTTACACTTTATTTTAAGGTGTCCTTGTTACAGTGCAAAACAAAGGTTTTTTACCTGAGTAATATTAATTAACTACATGTTCTTACTATATGGTTAGGGTTAGGATTTGTTGTAGGGGTACTGCATTGTAATTATGCATATAATGTATATAATTACGTTACATGTAACGTGTAACAAGGACCCTTTAAAATAAAGTCGTACTATTACCGTACGTGTTACCTGTAAATAGTAACTCCAACCTGGGGACACCCACCGTCCTCGAATGGATACGATTCTACAGTTCAAAATAACAAGGTACGACATGTTTTTATGAAATGTAGTGTAGTAAAACCTGTAATATTATGCTTTGGAATGTAGTGAAGTAAACCGTTTTCCAAAATAAACATACTCAGGTTAAAGACCGATTCTGTACTTACGTACAGAACACAAAGTAAAAAAATACTTCAATACTGGTCACCACTGAAACAAACAACATCAAAAAAATTGGATTGAGAAAATTTTTCAAATTGTGCACATCTTCTACACATTTGAATTTTCCTTTGCACTTTTGGGTTTACGTAAAATCCCTAAAATGTTTTTATTATGTGCTGTTTTGTGGTACTTTATTGTACATGTAAAGACACTCAGTGTGCGTTTGTGCTCTGATGAGGAACACAAAATTCCATCGACATGTCTGATCAACAATCTTCGGTGTTTCAGAGTGAGTTTACTGTCCTTTACGGCACCTGGGACGGTTTATTCCTGTGATGGCGGGTGGGGTGATTGCTCAAAGCCAGATGAAAAGAAACGATTAATAGGTTGCCTGTAGACCACCGGGGGGGGGGGGGGGGGGGGGGGGGGGGAAACAGGCTCACCCCTCACAGATGGAGGATCTGTCAGGGGCGATAAGAATGAAAACATAGCTCTCGTCATCAGGACGATTCGCAGGGAGGTCAAACGGCGGGTTACTAGCGGCCACCTGGACCGCCCGGCTTGGAGGGAAACTTTGACTGCGTTTAGACAGCGTCACCCTTTTGTAGCATGCACAGACGAGGTCAAATGGTGCGTATTCACTGGGTCTTTATACATAAATCCAGTGTTAATTTTGACAAGCATTTTGATTTTAGTTTTCATCCATGTATTTTGCTAAAAGCGAATGTTTAGTTCTTAGTCTAGTGTTAGTCGATAAATTTCATAAGATTTAGTTGACTAAATCTACAGTAAATTTAGTCGGCTAAAATCGAATGGGTTTAATTACATTGAATTTATTAAGCATTTCTCTAAAATTTACAAACTCATTATATAGGTTTGATATTAAGGTTATATCATGATAGACAACGATTTAACTTTCGGTGACACACTACATGCCTTTATGTTAAAATTAAATAAAACTACTTCTCATAAAGAACAAGAACATGGGATTATTTTTAATGAAATGCCAATGGTTATATAGGCTAAATATGCATTCTTTATAGCAACTTTACCATATTCCTCATTCTTTCAAGCAGACATATTTACTTCTATAAATAAATTTAGATTAATCTTTAAGGCTACTAAAGTTTTTCAGTCAAGAACAGTGTGAGATTTTCTGTTTTTTTGTTGTTGCTTGATTAACATCAATGACAATAGCAACTAAATTAGGCTGCTATCACTTTAAAACCGAATGCACAGCTGCAATGGACGCAATGTACTGATACACGTTCTCCCTACGGTTTACGTTCACTTAAGACGTAAATCAACTGTGTTTACATGAGTACTCGTCAAACGGACAATTCAACATCATTTTGTGTGTAATTCTCCGTTCATGCGACGCTAAAGAGTACTCGCACGCTGTGAGAGGCGCTTTCTGTGCGTGTATGCTTCAGTGTCTGAGCTCAGAAAACCAGACCGAATTGAGTCTCTTGAGTCGTCAGATTTATCCATATGTCTGCTATTCTCTTACTCTCACATATTGACATTTTTTGAACCACCGTTGATGCGATGTGCATAATCGTAATAATATTTCCCCAATCTGACTGTTTTTCCTGTATTTTGGATCAAATAAATGCAGCCTCGATGAACAGAAGAGGCTTCTTTTAAAAACACTAAAACCCTTACTGACCCCAAACTTCTGAATGGCATTAAGTCCTTCAAACATTTAAAGTTAAAAACTAGTTGAATAACAAATCAAATCTATCTGGAGCTCAAATGCCACTATTTTATTTGCCGTGCTAGAAGGCTGTTTAACGTTTGTCTGCACCATTCACCACATCCTACATGCGTCCTGCAATTTGTTTTTATTCTCTAAATATGAAAGAAAGAATCACAAGTGCTCTTGTAAGTGCAAAAAAACCCCCATGAAATATGCTTCTTGTTAATACATAAAAAATATTGATAGGAGAGCTATAGGTCAGGGATTCATACCAAATACATCTTCAAAGCGAGACACTTTACCTAAAAGAAAATGCATTACTTCTTTCAAAGACCACGGAACAATATGAAGTGCAAGGGATCAGAGAGATCTTTAAAGTCATCCTGTTTTATACAAAACGTCTGTCTATATAGGCAGCATGAGCCTCATGTGTAACTGTTTTGAAATGCTCTACACATGCAGCACTGCTCGCACAAAACACAACTGATTTCAATAGCACATACTGCATTGCAATACTTAAATAAGCATAAAAAACATGTTGCACACACAAAAACTGGTTAAAATTACACTGAGAAATGTTTAGTCATTACTTTTCAGCACTGGCAGACACATAGTTTGCCTAATCCACCATCTTGGATTTATTCACCGAACCTGTCGCAATGCATTCTGGGATTGCATTCTCTGTGAAGGCTACAATTTGGCTAAAGCAAGGCAGCATACCTTTTAAAACGGCTGTTTCGTCAGATGCCTGAAAATGCTGTCTATGTAGGCGGCTCCCTAGGTTTTGGAGCTTATCTCTCCAGCAGAAGCTTCCATTACTGAGTCAATGGATGTGTAAACAGTGGCATCAGCTTCCTGTGATCTCTGATAGGACGGTCCAGCGTCAGGCCCCTGTCCTCTTTCTCTCGTCTCTATTTGTCTGGTTTCTCTCTTATCGCCTCTCCCCTGCTCTACACTCCTCATCAATCCCACGTTTCACTTGTGAGTGTCGGTTAGCCTCCAGCTGAGTTCTGATTGGCCCGCTGCGGTCAACAGAACCTGAGACCATATGGACCCACATGACCCCAAACACATCCAACAAGCATAAAAAAGGGGCCACTTTCTACACTTTTGCAAACATTTACTACAGTACTCAACAAAAACAGTAACAGTTTTACATGATCATTTCTAAACAGACCGTTTTTGCTACTGTACCTTTAAGATGTTCATATCTAAATGACCTCATGAGGGCAAACCAAGATACAGTAAAGGTGTTTATATGTAAATGTAGATGGTTATATGTTAATGAGAAAATTATGTCATAAAATATTTACTTTAATATAGCGGGATTAAGTGACTAAATCAGTGTTGTTATTGTTAACTAAATCTAAAACTATTAAAAATTGTTTCCAGTAATTTGAATAAAGTTGAAATAAAATGTAAATATTAGATGAAAAAAAACAACAACGAAAATTTGAAATGTCACCTTGGCAACATTTGCTACTGTACCTTTAAGAAGTCCATATCTAATGAGCTCATGGAAATGATGTCATAAGCATAAAATATATACTTTAATATAGTGGACTAAGTGAAAACAATCAGTGCTGATATTGTTAAATAAAACTAAAACTAATAAAAATATTTTTTAATAATTGAAGTAAAGCTGAAACTATCAAATTAGATTAAAAACCTCAATGAAAATTAAAACTTGCTTTGGCAACTAATAAAAATGAAATAAAATTTCAGTCATAAATTATTATAACTGAAATAAAAATACAATTAAAAACTATTAATTATAATATATCAAAAAATGACAAAGGCACATCAACATGAACATGAAAGATTGTCCTAAGCATAAATTGACAAATCTGTCGTGTTATTGTTTATCTAAGGCTATTAACTAAATATGTATACTATACTAATAACCTTAAACTTCGATGAACAATTTAGAAAAAAAATTTTGGGTTTGCATTGGCAAATTCAATTTTAAATACAAGTGTTTAAAAACACTAAAACTGACACAAAAACAATCTAAAAAGAAATATTACAAACCGCCCCCAAAAACGTAAAAATGGCAAAGCACATAAAATTTAAATTAAACTGGCACAAGCATAAATGTTATAGTTTAATAGTAGTGCACATAATTGACGAAATCAGCATTGTTATTGTTTACTAAAACTATTACATTAAAAAATATATATTAGATAAAAAATGTCAACTTAAAAAAAAAACTTGCAAAATTCTATGTACAAATGTTGCCTTGGCAACTTATATATATATAAAACACTAAAATAACACTGAACTAAATACTGAATAAATGTTTATGTATAAATGTGGGTGGTAGTACAGTATGTAAAAGACCTTATGGTTTAACATCACGATTTCAGAGTCGTTATGCTATTTAGTTTTATGTTCTGAGATCAGAGTATGTCTACAACGAGAAAACTCCCCACTCCTACTTTAACAATCACGATTTCAAGTCGTTATCTATTTTAGTTTTATGTTCTGATATCAGCGTATTTCTACATCGTACATAATAACCTCAGCAGAGTACAAAAACCCTGTTTTACGTGATATATGACACCTTAAACAGGTTTTAATTGGCATTAAAAAATCTAATGAATAATATCATGTAAGCTATCTCGTATATTTTGTGTATAGTATAATGGTTCCTGTTGAGTGCCGTGAATTGAGCGGTGAATGTATGGTTGTGTGTGTGTGTGCGTGTGTGTGTGTGTGTGTGATGGCGCAGGCAGGTGTGCAGCTCACCTGGGGCCTCGATCAGCTGTTTGTATATTCCCAGGAATGCAGACTCCGCCTCCTTACTGCGCTGGCTCAACGCAACCACCTGCAGCAGAGAGATGAGCTCATCAATCCAGGACACACTTAAGGGCCATGCAACACATAATAAAACACTCCAGTCAATAATTCTGCTCCATATGTTGATACCGCAGAGCTACAAATGAACAGAGCAAAGTTTATTCCAGTACTTAAACAGAGAAAAACATTAGCATGATCGCTCTTGAGGAAAACTCAGTCTAATAATGTCACCAATGCAAGAAAGCATCTGATACTCCGACAAATATAATACCAGAGACTCAACATAATGGCTTCACACTCATCACAACACAAGGGGATGAATTCTACTCATTCTATTTGAGCAGTATGAATACAGTGCATCACTTACTACATCTGCCAAAATGTACACTACACACCACACTTTAAAGAACACTGTTGCCCACAATGCAATGCTCTTGACTTGAACTTTCACTTGCAGTGTGACGAACAAACTGGAAGTAATAGAAACCATATTTTAAAAAATATATATAAAAAAAATTCAAATGTATATTTTTTCGCCTGATTTCTTTAATCAAACTACAAAACGTTAAATATTTTTAGCATAAACTAAGGATTTTAAAAAAAGTCATCTATCTGAAAAAAGAAAGAAAAAAGAGCTAAATAGACTAAATAATTCCAATGTAAAATATGTCCTCATCTTGGCAATTAGCGTACTACTCGTTGAAACATTTAGCTTGTATACTGCATACTGTTTTACAAAATACATAAAAAAACCATATTATTGCGTATACTTGTTCATTAATTCCAAAGTCTGGGGTCGGTCAACCGACGTAGGTTGCATTTATTTGAATAAAAATGCAGTAAAATCTGTAATATTGTGAAATATTATTACAGTTTTAAATAGCTGTTTTCTATTTGAATATATCTTAAAATATAATTTATTTATTGCTGTATTTTCAGCATCATTCCTTCATTCTTCAGTGTCACATGATCTTCAGAAATCAGTATAATATGCTGATTTGCTGCTCAAGAAACATTTCTGATTATTATCAATGTTGGATATTTTTTTCATGATTCTTTAAAAAAATAGAAAGTAAAAAAAAAACATTTATTTGAAATCGACATCTTTTGGTCCATTTTATAAATGTCCTCGTTACTCGTCACTTTAGATCAATTTTAATGCATCCTTGCTATTAAAAGTATAATATTTTCAGGAAAAAAAATCTTACTGACCACAGACAGTACTGCATATTATGATTGTTGTATACTGTTTTTGTAAATAGTATGCAGTGTGGAGCTTTACAACGCTTTAGTGCTAAATGTACACTCTCAGAAAAAAACAAGAGACAAAGCTGTCACCCTATCAAAAGGTACACCTTTGTAGAGTCAATATTGGGACCTTATTGTACAAAAGTGTACCTTTCGAAGAGGTACCACCCTAGTGACAGCTTTTGCACCTTTTTTTCTGGTGTGTCGTGCTGCGGATTTATGTGTGTCTGTGAGACAGAAATGAAGAGTAAATTGCTGCTGAGGGCTCTGGGTCTGTGCTGGACTACTGCGCACAATGAAGCCAGGTCAGATTCAACCAGAACCTCCACTAACCCGACCCGTCACCCCTGCTATTCTCCTCTCCACAGGTGACTCAAACCAATTACGGATTCATTAAGGAAGAGCAGGAGCAGAATGGGCCGCCACCTGGCCCCATAGAGAGGGCACCTGTGCCTGTGGATATGTGGGTTAGAGCTCCAAAGACCACACAGAAGACCTCCAGATCGAGAGTGTTCCACTCCAGCCGCTCGCGCTCGGCCCATTATTGAGATTCTGGTGCACACTGGAGGGGAGGTTACTGCTCAAATCGGCCGGCCAGGCCCCTGACTGGACGCTCGCTGCCCATGTGAAATGCAAGCAGACAGGCCTGCGGGTGAAGGGATGAGGCCGGTACGACGCCAGATTTGTGACGACAGAAGAGAGACTCAACAGAAATCAAACGCAAAGTCCTTCATATTCAAATCAAATCATCACTGCTTGACTCAAAGGACATGTTGTACTGAAGTAAATTAAAGTGCGGCGGGTGAAGAAAAGTCAATGGCTGCAGTTGAATACGGCATACTGTGAAGTGTGCATGAGTGAAAAAAGTCAAGAACTGATTTGGGTCAAATTTATTTCAAAAATAAAAAAAGCATATTACAATGCAAAAAAGGGTTATACATACATTTAAATTAAATACATTTATTTATTTAAATAATATAAAATCAAAAAGAACAAACAAACAAAAAAGAAGTTTAGGGACTGTTAGAAGCATTTTACTAATATATATTTGTATATATAATATATATTATATATATATATATATATATATAAATATATATCTATTATATATATATATATGAGTATTATTTGTGCTGTACTTTTCTTTCATTATGGCAGATTTTAATTTTAAAGGTTAATTAATTAAATTTTATTTGTTGCTACTTAATTCATGAAATAATTTCAATGGTCCCTAAATAGGCGTATTTTCATGCAAATCATACTCTCAACCGAGAAATTAAGCATATAATCTATATAATATATAAGATATATAGATTTATAGTACTTATATATATTTCATTTTATAATTATGTTATATATTTTATAATCACTTTATTTGTTTGTATTAATTCATTAAAATATTTTATGGTCTAAAAATTGAGCTATTTTTAATGCCAAATACTAAATTATTTTATATCTTGACGTTTTGGGTGAAAAGACCGAAACTTTCTTCCGAGTATTCACTGATACTGTGAAACTAAAAACGTATGGTCCAAGTATTCCAAATAATATGTACAACACTCGCAGTATGGCGAAACACACATTGCAACCGACGTATATATACGTGATATATACTACTATACAGTGGGTATGGAAATTATTCAGACCCCTTTAAATTTTTCACTATTTGTTATATTGTAGCCATTTGCTAAAATCATTAAGTTAATTTTTTTTTCCTCATTAATGTACACACAGCACCCCATCTTGACAGAAAAACACAGAATTTTTGACATTTTTTGCAGATTTATTAAAAAAGGAAAACTGAAATATCACATTGTCCTAAATATTCAGACCCTTTGCTCAGTATTTAGTAAAAGCACCCTTTTGAACTAATACAGCCATGAGTCTTTTTGGGAAAGATCCAACAAGTTTTTCACACTTGGATTTGGGGATTCTCTGCCATTCCTCCTTGCAGATCCTTCCAGTTCTGTTAGGTTGGATGGTAAACGTTGGTGGACCGCCATTTTTAGGTCTCTCCAGAGATGCTCATTTGGGTTAAGTCAGGGCTCTGGCTGGGCCATAAAAGAACAGTCACAGAGTTGTTTTTCCGCACTTTATCCTATCGTTATTTTAGCTCGTGTGCTTTAGGGGTTGTATTGTGTTTGCGAAGGTAAAACCTTCGCCCATATGCGGGTCCTGATCACTCTGGCTAAGATTTCTTCGTCCAGGATATCCCTGTACCTGTGCCGCATTCATACTTTCCCCTCTGATATGCCGGCACGATGGCGCTTCGATTGCAACCAGGTTTCGGCGTCCTGGGGCCCCCTGTCAGCTGATAAAACACCTTTCCTCCCAGCATCGATGCTGCCACCCACCTTGCTTTCACTGTTTGAATGCTGTCTATTGGACTTTTGATTTGATCGCAGTATGCCCCTTGGTTTTTCCCTACCACCACCTATACAGTCCCGGTCGCGGCTCTGGCGTCACAATGACCCTTCATCCGTTAGGGCCCAAAAGGGGTCTATCTTGTCTACATCAACCCAAAGAAGCCTTCAGGTGTTTTTTTAGCAACTCCATGTGGCTTTCATGTGTCTTGCACTGAGGAAAGGCTTCCATCGGGCCACTCTGCCATAAAACCCAGACTGGTGAAGGGCTGCAGTGATGGTTGACTTTCTACAACCTTCTCCCATCTCCCGACTGCATCTCTGGAGCTCAGCTACAGTGATCTTTGGGTTTTTCTTTACCTCTCTCACCAAGGCTCTCTCTCCCCCGATAGCTCAGTTTGGCCGGACGGCCAGCTCTTGGAAGGGTTCTGGTCGTCCCAAATGTCCTCCATTTAGGGTTTATGGAGGCCACTGTGCTCTTAGGAATTTTAAGTGCAGCAGAAATTTTTTTGTAGCCTTGTCCAGATCTGTGCCTTGCCACAATTCTTTTTCTGAGCTCTTCAGGCAGTTCCTTTGAACTCATGATTCTCATTTGCTCTGACATGCCCTGTGAGCTGTAAGGTCTTATATAGACACGTGTGTGGCTTTCCTAATCAAGTCCATCGTATAATTCAAACACACTGGACTCAAATGAAGGTGTAGAACCCTCTCAAGGATGATCAGAAGAAATGGACAGCACCTTCGTTAAATATATGAGTGTCCCAAGCAAAGGGTCTGAATACTTATTACCATGTGATATTTGAGTTTTTCTTTTTTAATAAATCTGCAAAATGTCAACCATTCTGTGTTTTTCTGTCAATATGGGGTGCTGTGTGTACATTAATGAGGAAAAAAAATTAACTTAAATGATTTTAGCAAATGGCTGCAATATAACAAAGAGTGAAAAATTTAAGGGGGTCTGAATACTTTCCGTACCCACTGTATATATATATATCACCTTTCACTATGTTGCATTTAATTTCATCTCCAGATAAACAATAGGGTTTTGCACTTTAATTTAATCCAATTTTGTGTAAAAAAATATAACTTGTGGAAGTTAGATTTAAAGAGTTAAATATGTTTAAAAGGTTAAGTGTACTGCACAGTGGGATACAGTATTCCGTGCCACGTGTGCTGCTACATACTGCACATTATTTCAAATGTAGTCAAATTTACACTCTGCACATATTATACTGCATATTACTTTCTTTGAAAATAGTAGGCAGCATGGCATTGAACCTGAACCTGCTCAATAAGCATCATGTTGTCTGAAGCAGTTCAGCCTCCGCTGCCGCTGTCTCGTGGAGTTCATGCAGAATAGAGCAGCGCTACAGGAATCGATACTGATACAATAGTCTCCCGCACTCACTGTCTAAAAGCAATTGTGTTTTCCTCTTTTTTTCCCTTTTCTCTCTCTCTCTCTTTTTTCCAAGACATGACATTCAGTTGCTCGATCAGCACTAGAGCTCACATACAACAAACACAAGCCAATGAATGTAAGGGACTAGAGCTTGTGCGATGCTCACTGTGTTGTTAAACAAGTCAGAGCATCTGCAGATGTGATTGGTTTAATAAGTGGTGCCTCTCAATGGCACTAAACCTATCTAAGACTGTTTATGTCTCAACTTTAAAGCTGAAGTATGTAATTTTCACATGGTATTGCAATTTTTTAAACACTCCCACATCTGCCATTGGTCAGACTAAGAGATAGTACCGCCCCCAAACTCATGCCATTGGTCAAGTCAGAAGGTGACATATCAGGCCACTCAAAACAAACAGATCAATGTTTTAAAAGCTACTAATGACCGACAGTGGATATGTATATTAATATAATATATATATAATATATATATATATATATATATAAATATAATCAGTGTTGGGGAAAGTTACTTTTTTAAAAGTAATGCATTACAATATTGAGTTGCTTTCTAAAAAAAAAGTAACAAATTGCTTTACTTAGTTACTTTTTGTGGAAAGTAATTTGTTACGTTACTTTTGCGTTACTTTTTAATCTGGACAGGGCTTGCTTGTTTGTTTTTAAAATTAAAAAAGTTCTATTTTTGGCAAATAGGAAAGCATTTTCACACCAAAAGTGAAATTAATAAGTCTCAGGCTGAAGGGAAAGTAAAATTACGTCCTTTCAGTAGAATGCAGAAGAAGACATTTCAACACACTTCAGCAATAAAAAAAGACACACAAATGTTTGTCTAGAGTAGTTTGTGCTTATTAGTACGGTTGAACTGGATCATCGAAGGTCAGAAGCAAAGACATTTGGTTAATAGAATGGGATTAAATACATTAAGGATATTTGTGTTGTTTAACATTTTAATTTTTGCAGGTTTGCGTCATATTCTGAGTTATATTATTTTTATTAATTTTGAGGAATACTTAATCTGTGTTTTTTTTTTGTGAGTGAGATGAATTAATGCATATTAATATTTATTTTAGAACTACTGTAGCATCTTCTGATTTCTCTCAGCATGGGTACAGGAGAGCTGTCAATCAATAAATTTGAAAAAAAGTAACTTGCGTTACTTATTTGAAAAAGTAACTCAGATATTCTCTTGTAAATTAAAAAGTAATGCGTTACTTTACTATTTACTTGAAAAAAGTAATCTGACAAGTAAACTTGCATTACTTGTAATGCGTTACCCCAACACTGTATATATATAACCCCGATTCAGAATGATGTTTTTCTTGAAATACAGTGGGTACGGAAAGTATTCAGAATTCCCCTTAAATGTTTCACTCTTTGTTATTGCAGCCCTTTGCTAAAATCATTTAAGTTAATTTTTTTTTTCCTCATTAATGTACACACAGCACACAATATTGACAGAAAACACAGAATTGTTGGCATTTTTGCAGATTTATTAAAAAGAAAAACTGAAATTATCACATGGTCCTAAGTATTCAGACAATTTGCTGTGACACTCATATATTTAACACAGGTGCTGTCCATTTCTTCTGATCAACCTTGAGATGGTTCTACACCTTCATCTGAGTCCAGCTGTGTTTGATTATACTGATTGACTTGATTAGGAAAACCACACACCTGGCTATGTAAGACCTTACAGCTCACAGTGCATGTCAGAGCAAATGAGAATCGTGAGGTTAAAGGAACTGCCTGAAGAGCTCAGGGACAGAATTGTGGCAAGGCGCAGATCTGGCCAAGGTTACGAAAAAATTTCTGCTGCACTTAAGGTTTTTAAGAGCACAGTGGCCTCCATAATCCTAAATGGAAGACGTTTGGGACGACCAAAACACTTCCTAGAGCTGGCCGTCCGGCCAAAACTGAGCTATCGGGGGAGAAGAGACTTGGTGAGAGAGGTAAAGAAGAACCCAAAGATCTCTGTGGCTGAGCTCCAGAGATGCAGTTGGGAGATGGGAGTAAGTTGTAGAAAGTCAACCATCACTGAAGCCCTTTACCAGTCGGGGCTTTATGGCAGAGTGCCCGACGGAAGCCTCTCCTCAGTGCAAGACACATGAAAGTTTGCTAAAAAACCCCTGAAGGACTCCAAGATGGTGAGAAAAAAAGATTCTCTGGTCTGATGAGAACTTTCTGGCCTTAATTCTAAGCTGTATGTGTGGAAAAAACCAGGCACTGCTCATCACCTGTACAATACAGTCCCAACAGTGAAGCATGGTGGTGGCAGCATCATGCTGTTGGGGTGTTTTTCAGCTGCAGGGACAGGAGGATTGGTTGCAATCGAGGGAAAGATGAATTTGGCCAAGTACAGGGATATCCTGGACGTAAACCTTCTCCAGAGGGCTCAGGACCTCAGACTGGGCCGAAGGTTTAACCTTCCAACAAGACAATGACCCTAAACACACAGCTAAAATAACGAAGGAGTGGTTCACAACAACTCTGTGACTGTTCTTGATTGGCTCACCCAGAGCCCTGACTTAAACCCAATTGAGCATCTGGAGAGACCTAAAAATGGCTGTCCCCCAACGTTTACCATCCAACCTGACAGAACTGAAGAGGATCTGCAAGGAGGAATGGCAGAGTATCCCCAACTCAGGTGTGAGAAACTTGTTGGATCTTTCCCAAAAAGACTCATGGCTGATCAAAAGGGTGCTTCTACTAAATATATGAGTGTCACAGCAAAGGGTCTTTAATACTTAGGACCATGTGATATTTCATGTTTTTCTTTTTTTATAAATCTGCAAAATGTCCACAATTCTGTGTTTTTCTGTCAATATGGTGTGCTGTGTGTACATTAATGAGGAAATTTTTTTTTACTTAAATGATTTTAGCAAATGGCTTCAATATAACAAAGAGTGAAAATTTTAAGGTGGTTTGAATACTTTCCGTACCCACTGTACATCTGAAAAAACACGGTCGTCTTATTTTCAGGGTCTAGACTTTGACATGTCAGTAATACACCCACAAGAATAGGTGGTGCCAAATACGCATAAAATGAGTGTGCCTTGAAATATGTAATGTAATGCGTGTTGTAATGATCGCGAGTAAAAACAAAAGAAAAATAAACCTTACAGCTGCATGAGTTGTGATTGTCACGTTAGCCTGATGGGACCAAACTGTCTTTGTGATTTTAAAACGTAAGACAGTACCCAGATTTGAAGACTACAGTAAGATTTAACTTCTGCTCTTAATAACCTATTGGTGGGCTACAATTTGATGGATAGCCTAAATGTCCTAATTCTGATGGGCTACCTGTTTTTTTTTTTTTAATGGTATATAAAAAAAGTGTATATTTTTTAAATGTGAATGTTGGTACATTTTACCAGTTTTTACCATACTTTCAAAACAAAAATTAAAATGGGAAAAATATGCAATATGAAATAATTGAAGACAAAATGTGTTTTTCTGAGAAAAAACAAGATTTGGTTTTTAAAAAGCCTTTTTCCAAAAGGTACATCTGGAAAAAGGGGGGTCGTCTTATATTCGGGCCAATACGGTATTATGCAAAAGGAGACACCAGCTTGGCGCAGAAAGAATTTCAGAAAGACAAATGGCAAGTGACAGTGAATTAAACATGAACTTTTGAAGTAGAAAAACTGAAATATTATTTTCATGTAAAACATACTCCAATAATCTTTATTTTATTTTTTACAAAAACATAGTGTACATCGCAAAAAAAGGTGTAGAAACAATTTTCACTGAGAAATTGCTTGTAAATTTCACAATTAATTATAAAGAAATGGCAAGTAGCACATTGAAACGTGACATTTTTAAGTAGAAAGACTGAAATTGTATTTTCCTGCAAAACATACTCCGACAATCTTCATTTACAACTTAAAAAGTAAAAAAAATAAGTGTATCTGGTATATTTTTCTTTAAGGTATTTCCTAATCTAGAGACTGAAAATATGCTTTTTGTTAGAACACTTTTTCCCCCCTACAGCCATGCCATCTGCAGTCAGGACTGGAAGAATGATTTAACACAGACTGTGCTCACCTTGCCGGGATAATCACCAAAGTAATCCCTGAATTCTACAAGATACAACAGATTTCCTTATGAAGTTACACCAAGATAAGAGCCCTTTCAGCCTCCATATTCCTAGGCTATAATGACCTTATTAGAAACACAAGCATTACTCACCATACGACACCATCATCATCCCCTCACACACGATCACTGTAAACATTTTTAACCAAATTAGATCGTCATCAGCTCCTAAGCGGAGAACACCACAGAGTACTGCCACAGCACACCATTAAACCCGTCCTCAACTCCTGCAGCACACACACCACACACCACCGCGCCGGGTGGTTAGTATGCATGCGAGGCTCCTCCACGTCCACTAATCCAGCCTCCCTCCTTCCGAGTCAATCTTAATTCCAGACAAACATAACGATTGCACTGATTTGCTCGCCTAACATCATATTGAAATGTAAATTCCCACAGATACGCAATAATTAAAGCACCTTGGTTCAGAGAATCATTTACCTGATCTTGAAAATACAAAGTTTTGATGTACTGCTAAACATACTTACCTTCAAAACTTCCTTTTTGGGAGTATTTAATTTAAAGTGCAATAAACGTCAACATTTTTTTATATAAAAGTCTCTGAGGCTCCCAAGTCTGCATTATATGTTTAAAATACAATAACTGCAATACTGTTGAAATATTAGACAATTTAAAATACCACTGTTTCTATTTTTTGGATTTTGCAATGTAATTTATTTCTGGGGATCAAAGCTGATTTTTTTCTGCAAGCGTAGCCGTCTTCAGTGTCACCATGGGATCTTTCATCCTAAATCAATGCTGATTTGCTGCTCAATGAAAATTTCTGATTATTACAATTTAAATAGAGTTGTGCTTGCTTCGATTTTTGTGGAAACGTAATCTTTGCGAATAGAAATTTCAAAAGAACACTTCATTAATAGAATCTTTTGTACCTATTATAATGCTCTTTACTGTAACTCCTTGCTGAATAAAACTATCAATTTCTTTCAAAAATGAAAATCACACTCCAAATGTCCAAATGTTTTAAAAGTCAATATTATATATTATTATATATATATATATATCCATACATGGGACATGGTTAGTAGGACAAATTAAACTAGGGAGAGTATGAAAAGTGTGTTTTAAGAAAATTCACAAGACCAGAAGTGTCCACATTTGAAACAGCCGTGGCTGACACGTCATATTTAATGAAAAGTTGATAGTCATTTCTTCTTCTAGTTTGTAAAAGCAGACCTCAGCACTGAACGTCTTCTGTTACTTTATAATTACAGCTTCAAAGTGCAGAGAACTTCAGGAATCTTTAGTCCCAAACTTAAAGCAGCGATCTGCCAAATTTCAAAGGTATAATTTAGTTTTTACATAAAACACACTCCAGCGTTCACGGACTAATTTCTCATTTGCACAAACGAAGAGAGAAAAATCAAATGCTCGACTGCCAAAAGCATCTGTGGCTGGATCCCATAATTAATTTGAAAACAGAAACTCTGCTTAATTTTCAGAATCTGCGAATGTATTTTCACATATGTGCAAACTTTTGACACACACACGCAACTTGTGTGAGCGGGTCAAGAGGAGCACAAAGAAATCAAGGAAAGTCAGCGTAAAAGAACGAAAATGTAACAAAAAGAGCGTGAGCAAGAAATGAAGGCAGAGAGGCTCCAATTAAGAATAGCAATTAGCAATTATACACTCATCAATTACAATTATCACAACTGGTGATTATGCAATTAGCAGTGAATCGTCACTTTTAGCCCTGACGGCTGAACATTTAGGATGTGCTACAGAAAGAGTTTGGGGTCATGAGGACAAAGAATGATGAGTCAGATTGAGTGACTTCATTCACAACTACTAGAAAGTTCATCACCACATCCGTGTGAATGCAATGAGTAGTTTTTTAAAAGGAGAGTTCACCTCAAACATACATTTTGACATCATTCACTCAACGTGTGTTTTTAAACCTGTTTCTGTTTATTTATTTATTTTATTTTTTGTTGAAGACAAAAGGTAAAGGGTAAAATGATAAGCTGTCACAAAGGAACCTGCCATTCAACTCTTATTATAGAAATATAGGATATATATTATTTTTTATACACTATTTAATGCTTATGTAATTCCACTAACTCTAATTAAGTACACATTGTTTTGTAAAATGTAAAAAAAAAAAAATATAAATCTATATACTGATTCCCTATAATCTTATATATAGATAATGAACATGTACATGTTACACAACACACCCATCCTGACATTATTAACATAAGCACATTTTATATACATACACAACATATATATTATATAATTATAGATATAGATATATATCTATAGATATATATAAAGAAAATTAATTTTATAATTTAATTCTATACAAACTTTATTTATTAATTCCTAAAATTCTCTAAATTAATAACTGTCTATAAATGTAATGAAAATATAAACGCGACATATTGTAACATGGTAAGAATCAAAATTTATCATCATACATATATAACTTTTATAAAAATATGAGCCTTATATTATATCGAATATTTTATGTAAATTTCTGAAGATACAATTAATAAATTACAGTATATACAAATGTATGATATAAAATTTATAACCTTAATTGATATTTATCCGATCGGGGACACTCCTTTGTATCGTGATTATCCTGGATAGCACAAATTTTTTTTCCGACTCTATTCGCTACTATTATTCTACCAACACCCCCGACACCTCTTGTGATCCAAGATTTTCCCTCTATTGTATTAGTCCTTAGACAATATTCTATAATAATTTGTATGTATTCCATTATACTCTCCTCGTATACACACCTACTGCCTCCAGCCCATCGTTTGTCTTGCCGACCTGCCCCCCGCCTGCCCCCGCCCACGCGACCTCCGCTGTGCTGGAACTGACCGGTCATGTATAAGTACTCCGCCAGCGCAGTCTGCCCTAACCACTACGACCCCGACCACACAAGTTGAATTACCCAGGACGTGCGACTGTCCCTTTTAAACACACCCTCTCCCCCTAGTTTCTCACACCACACACTCACTCTGCCCATCACACACATACCGCCGTGAACCACCTGATCCACGCCGGAGCCGTGGGCAGCTAGGCCACGCCATTTTAATGCTGCGGCGCGCGCCCGCGGACTCAGTTGGGGGTGCTTCTCCTCTTTTGCCTCTTTCTCGCCCAAGGCAACCGGTCAGTTCGTAGGTATTTGACTCTGGTGCGGCGTGTGGCTTAAGAACGGTGCGTCGCACCGTTTGCGGATGGCGACCTTTGGTCTCCTTCCGGCTCTAAAATCATCGGCAGCCTGCTGTCTCTGAAGTGCAAAGATAATGAGCAACTGAAGTCCTGACCACATCAATCCCCACGTCAATTCTGATCAGGCAGCCTGTGTCACACTCGTCACACACACCACACACCACCCGAACTACACTGTCTCTATCTCTCTAAGGTACCGAGGTCCGGCTGACCCGACCCATTACTCCGCCGTGCCTTATCTTCCCGACAAACATGCAAGGGCAGCTCGATAGTTTTAAAAAAAAAATCCACCGTCATAATATTGCTAAAGCCAAACTTTAAAACTTAAATAGAATAACCGGGGATGTAACAATTAAGTCAACATCACACTAAAATCCAAAATCAATGATCATAACTCTTTTGTAATCGTGCAGTGCGGTCCGACCCTGCGCACTGCCATCCTGTCAGGAGTCACCAGTTGCGCCTGGCCTGCGAGCTGCTTCAAATGCGTCGAGTGTAGTCTGGGCGATCGTGGCGCCCGATGTTCGCATGCGTCCTCGCAACGTCTGTCTCCCAGGTCTCGCGCCTATGTCCGCCCCCACGGTCCGGGAGAGCAACACGCTAACAGTGCCGACGTCCCTGAAGCCCACACAGCCTCGGGGGCCAAGACGGGTTCACCTTCGGGCGCTTAAAAGCTTGAGGGTTTGAAATGCTTAAAGTGAAAATATATGACAAATATTGGGAAGACTGTGGGCCCATGCGAAAACAAAATATGTGGCCTGGCTGTGCTTCCAGAAGTGTGATTCAAATCTCCTCATGCCGTGACGAGTAGACCCGCCCCGTAGCGTCCGGTCGGCTGTCGAGTTAGGGCGCAACTCACGGTGAATTTACAACACTAAATATGTTGCGGGCTCTGTTAGTGGGGTGCGAGCTACGCTAGATTAGTCGACGCGCCCCCGCAATAAATAATGGGGACAATAAACAAATTATTAAAACATTATTCAATATTAGAGAATTTAAGACAAATATGGGTAATATAGATAGGGTAAACAAAACGAGTTTGGGAAGAATACAAACACGTAATTGTACATGACAGCGTCTAATTTACAACAGTAATATATGAGTCTATCGATTTTTAATAATTAATTATATACATTACTTGTATAAATAATAATATTTAAAAATACTTAAGATGTTAGTTGTTTCAGCGCACAATGAGACATTTTTATAGTATATGCATGTTGTATGCCGTTTAAAAAATCACCATAATATGACAAAAAATTGCAATATAATTTTTGGCCAAGTTGTGCGCCCGTTAATGATTTAAAATAAAAACAATCAAAATAAAACATTTACTGTTTGACTGTTTATCTGTTTACCGTCAGTGCATGACCATTAACCAACATCAGAGAATATGCAAATGTGTTGTTAAATGTTAACTAAGTACTTCAAGTCAATATTTCACATCTACGTGGTTTCAGCTGACTAAAACGTTTGGGAATCCCTGCTCTACACCACGAGCCAGACCTGAGACGTACAGCAGAAGACGCTTTCTGACAACAAAACGGCTTCAGATACTGATCTCAGCTCAGTCCAAATCCCCACACACGCTCGAGAGAAGACAGTCTGGCAGAGTTTGAGATGATGATCCCAGTTCAGCTCTAAATCCAGACGAGATTCACAGGAAAATACATTAAACCCTGATCAAAGTGGAGGAGACTCAAGACCTCTAACCTCTACAGAGCACCACAGCCGAGAGCTACTGTAACTAACCCACAAGCACAACTGATCGCAAGTCTTTATTTCAAGTCTCTGTACTTTCAGCAGAACCCAGTCTATAGATGGTTGAGGTGTAGCGTGACCTCGGCTGGAGGAAGTCAGAACAAGAACATGCAGCTAGAAGAGAGAGTTTGAGATCACATGCGTAAATCAAGATAAAAAAAAGAATACGAACAGAGACGAATGGAGCGATGGAAAGTATACAGCTAAAGAAATGAACAATGCTTCTGATTAAAACAGTGGGTCTAAAAGTCTGAGAATTGAGAACTAAAAACAACAGAAAAAGTTTTGATTGATAATGCATTCTGGCCAGGGATTAAAAATATTTCAATAAAACTGAAAATGGACAACTTTTGTAGAACATAATAGAAAATAGAAACAAAATTCATAAAAAAAAAAAAAAAAAGGTCTCATAATTCTCATAATTTGCTGATCGGCATCCATGTATGTTTAAAGGTGCATTATGAATCTTTGACCTCTCTGTTGCCATACAATTAAGGCAAAATAAAGCAAGAACACAGTTATGCTTCATGTAATAATTTCCCCCCATCTTTTTGTTAATCTTAATAATGACATATACTTGGCAGCAGCACAATTTGCTCTCATTTTAAAAATAACGGGAAGTGTTCCTTTAAGGTGAGGTTAAATAATGATGGAGCCAGAACTGGAACCAAAATGAAAAAACATTGTTCGTAAACGCTTTTCAGATGAAATCATTTTCTTTGCAACCAACATATACAAAAATATCAATGTATTACAGTACATATTTCACCAGTGGTCGATTTCTTTTAAATATCTCACTCTTAAACATTTTTTTCTGTCTCCTGCAAGAAATTATAAATTGGAGTCACATGGCATTTATAGCTCATGGCTAAATGTTTTCATAACTGTGTGCCCATGAAGCAAACATGGCAGATCCTACTACTATACTTCTAACTGAGAAACTGCAGTTGAGATGAATGGGAATGCTAACAGTTGCTACTCTACAGGCTGTAATGACCAGAAAAATAATTACATTTAAAAGATGCATTTTTTTTTATCAGTTTTAAGACATTAAGAGAAATGTGGCAGCATCAAAGCTGCTGTCAGGAGCGGCTTCAACCTGCCCTTTGAGTGAACCGAGGGCCGGAAAATGACCCTCAGAAACCTCAAGAGTTATCGCAGACGAGACCCAACATACACAGCGAGCTGTATGCAGCGATCTCTCCGTATATCACATTACACCACTCATCCATTATGAGCACTTGGGTGCTAGTCAAGGTGAGGCAGCGCCATGGAGAAAGAAAGAGTCTGGTCCATGATGGATGGATCTGGCCCGCCACGGCTCCTCTCCTCTCCCTCACGGAGCTGGTGACTTTCCAGCCAGGCAATTATCATTGCAGAAGCCGTAATAGCCTAATTAATTACCAGTGTCAACGTTGCCTTTGTTTCACTGTAACAGGACATCACACCAACAGAGCATCCGCTCAAAGCAAAAAACTCTGATGAACGAGAGGCTCACGCAGCACAGATGATGAGAAACACACACACACACACACGGTCAGCACTGAGCTAAAACCAAATCCATCATCAACCTGCCCTTAATCAACACCAACATTTATCGCACAAAACCAACCTAAACACCTTCTGAAGAATCTCTCTGCATTTATTTATTGCCTTTGTTTTGACAACTCGTCATGTCACAGAACCGCACAATCCTGATGCTCAGACGTTGCTCTGGAATCGAGATGCCATTTATATTACAAATAAACTGCTGAATTTGAATTAAATTTGAATTAAGGTAGCAAACAGGATGCAGAACTGCAATTGGAACATAAGAATTAGAATTAAACTGAATTAGATTAATACATGACAGAAGACCGAAAGAACAATAGATATAAGTAGAATGACAACAGACAGACAACAGACAGACGACAGACATACAGAACAGACAGACCGACAGAAGACAGATAGATAATAATAGATAGATAGATAGATAGATAGATAGATAGATAGATAGATAGATGACAGACAGATAGACAGACAGACAGACAGACAGAAAGATAGAAAGACAGACAGACAGATAGATGATAGACAGATAGATAGATGATAGATGGTAGACAGACAGACAGACAGACGATAGAGAGATAGATAGATAGATAGACACAGACAGACAGACAGACAGACAGACAGACAGACAGACAGACAGATAGACAGATAGATAGATAGATAGACAGATAGATTCAGAAGATAAGATAGATAGATAGATAGATAGATAGATAGATAGATAGTTGATAGATAGATAGATAGATAGATAACAGACAGACAGATAGATAGATAGATAGATATACAGACAGACAGAAAGACAGACAGAAAGACACACACACACAGACAGACATATAGATAGATAGATATATAGATAGATATATCGATAGATAGATAGATAGATAGATTAAGATGAAATAGATAGATATAATTACAGACCGACAGACAGACAGACAGACGACAAGATAGATATATGACAGACAGACAGACAGACAGATAGATGATAGATAGATATATAGATAGATAGAGAGAGAGAGAGAGACAGACAGATAGATGATAGATGACAGACAGACAGACAGACAAACAGACAGATAGATAGATAGAATATAGAATAGATAGATCGATAGCTCATATAGATGATAATAGTGACAGACAGACGAACAGACAGACAGATGATATCTAGATCGGATAGATAGATAGATGACAGCCAGCAGACAACAGATATACATAATAGATAGATAGATAATGATGCCAGCATCCCGCCAGCCACCACCAGCATCCAGCCGCCAGCCAGCCAGAACCGACCAGAAGACAGACAGACATACCAGCAGACAGACAGAAAGACAGATAGGGATATATATATAGTAGATAGAATAGATATATGATATATAGAGAGATGACAACAGACAGACAGACAGACAGACAGACAGACGACAGACAGACAGATAGATAGATACTGTAGATAGATAGAGAGAGAGACAGACAGAGAGACAGACCGACAGACAGATAGACAGATAGATGATAGATATAGACAGATAGACAGATAGACAGATAGATAGATATATATACAGTGGGGAAAAAAAGTTTTTAGTCAGCCACCAATTGTGCAAGTTCCCTCCCAATTAAAAAGTGAGAGAGGCCTGTAATTTTCATCTTAGGTATACCTCAACTATGAGAGACAAAATGGAAAAAAAAATCCAGAAAATCACATTATAGGACTTTTAAAGAATTAATTAGTAAATTCCTCTGTAAAATAAGTATTTGGTCCCCTACAAACAAGCAAGATTTCTGGCTCTCACAGACCTGTAACTTTTTCTTTAAGAGGCTCCTCTGTCCTCCCCTCGTTACCTGTATTAATGGCATCTGGTTGAACTCGTTATCAGTATAAAAGCATCTGTCCACAACCTCAAACAGTCACACTCCCAAACTCCACCATGGCCAAGACCAAAGAGCTGTCAAAGGACACCAGAAACAATATTGTAGACCTGCACCAGGCTGGGAATACTGAATCTGCAATAGGTAAGCAGCTTGGTGTGAAATCAACTGTGGGAGCAATTATTAGAAATGGAAGACATACAAGACCACTGATAATCTCCCTCGTTCTGGGGCTCCACGCAAGATCTCACCCGTGGGGTCAAAATGATCACAAGACCTGTGAGCAAAAATCCCAGAACCAATGTGGGGACCTCGTGAATTACCTGCAGAGATCTGGGACCAAAGTAACAAAGGCTACCTCAGTAACACACTGCGCCGCCAGGGACTCAAATACTGCAGTGCCAGATGTGTCCCTCTGCTTAAGCCAGTACATGTCCAGGCTTGTCTGAAGTTTGCTAGAGAGCATTTTGGATGATCCAGAAGAGGATTGGGAGAATGTATTATGGTCAGATGAAACCAAAATAGAACTTTTGGTAAAAACTCAACTTGAGGAGAAAAAATGCTGAGTTGCATCCAAAGAACACAATACCTACTGTGAAGCATGGGGGTGGAAAAATCATGCTTTGGGGCTGTTTTTCTGCAAAGGGACCAGGAAGACTGATCCGTGTAAACCAAAGAATGAATGGGGCCATGTAACATGAGATTTTGAGTGAAAACCTCCTTCCATCAGAAGGGCATTGAAGATGAAACGGGCTGGTCTTTCACATGACAATGCATCCAACCAAGGGCCGGCCGTGAAGGAGAGCAACGCAGGGTGGCTTCGTAAGAAGCATTTCAAGGTCCTGGAGTGGCCTAGTCAGTCTCCAGATCTCAACCCCATAGATAATCTTTGGAGGGAGTTGAAAATCCGGGTTGCCCAGCGACAGCCCCAAAACCTTACTGCTCTAGAGGAGATCTGCATGGAGTAATGGGCCAAAATACCAGCAACAGTGTGTGAAAACCTTGTGAAGACTACAGAAAACGTTTGACCTCTGTCATTGCCAACAAATGGTATATAACAAAGTATTGAGATGAATTTTTGTTATTGACCAAATACTTATTTCCACCATAATTTGCAAATAAATTCTTTAAAAAATCCTACAAATTTGGTTTTCTGGATTTTTTTTTCTCATTTTGTCTCTCCTAGTTGAGGTATACCTATGATGAAAATTACAGGCCTCTCGCATCTTTTTAAGTGGGAGAACTTGCACCATTGGTGGCTGACTAAATACTTTTTTTTCCCACTGTAATGACAGCCAGCCAACAGACAGACAGACATACAGACAGGCAGACAGAACAGACAGACAGACCAGAACAACAGACGACAGATAGATAGATAGATTGATAGATAGATAGATAGATAGATAGATAGATTGATAGATAGCTCGATAGCTAGATAGAGTAGACATACAGACAACAGACAGATAAGAGATAGATAGATAGATAGATAGATAGATAGATAGATAGATAGATAGATAGACAGACAGACAGACAGATAGATAGATAGATAGATAGATAGATGACAGCCAGACAGATAGATAGATAGACAGACAGACAGATAGATAGACAGATAGATAGATAGATAGATAGATAATATAAAGATATAGTAGTAGATAGATCTATGACAGCCAGCCCAGACAGACAGATGACCAAAGAGCGATAGATAGATACAGACAGACGACAGGACGATTAAGATAGATAGATAATATCACAGTCTCCATTTGTCTCTATTCAATCCTCCTGAGATTAGGTCACTAACAAAAAAGCCCACGTTAATAAATAATGAAAATATCATAGTAAATGAAATAAGCAATCATTCAGTACCATGGTATGCACCAAAATACCACGGTATCTCCCTTCACAGTCTAATTGAAAGCTAACACACGTCCTAAAGCGCCCCGTGAAACACCTCAAGAAGGATCTAGTTCTCACAGACCACTGAAGGCGAGCCGAAAGTACTTTATAATAACGTCAAATGTCGCATGCAGCCATCAGAGAGTGAAATATTACGTGTCAGGTCTGTCACATTCCCTCCGTTTTTACATCTGAGCCGAAGCGGCGGTACACAGGCAATCAGACGGCAGAGAGGGAACAGAAATACAGTGTGGCAGCGGCGGGAATTACTGTGTGACTGATGAAGGGCGAACGCTCTGCATCTCAACTTCAGTTAAACGCAACACAAGCGCAATAAAACGGCATCTTTGAGAGGAGCGACTAGAAAGAGTGCGGATGTGTCAGTCTGTTGGAGCGTCTGCGCGGCGGCGGTGGTGGAATCCGCGCGGGGCCCGAGGCAGCGGGGGCTCATTGTGGAGCACACTGACTCTAATAGGAGTCGTCTCCGCCGATGCGAGCAGCTCCTCGGCTCCCACTGCGAGGGGAGTTTTGCATAATTAATGACTGTTGATGTTTCCAGGTAGTCGCCCGGCAAATTCACTTCAGACCGGCTGCCACGATCGTGTCTCCGGCGAGAGCGACACCGGAACAGACAGCTAACATTACCGCCATAAACAAGGCAATTTTGTACAGTGTCTTCCGTCATTATTGTGAAGTGTTCAGGAGCGACAGTTCGAGTCACTTCGGAGATGAGAGCGCGTGAGGAAAAATGATGAAAAAATAACGGCGACGCCGAGTGCTTTTCTGTGTCGGCAAACCTACAGAGGCTTCAGTTCCTTGTTTAGTGAAGCTTCAGTGAACTTGAAGATGTCAGCAGAGAAACGCCGCCGTCTTTTGTGCTGTCACAGGAATACGAGAAGACTCCGAAACAGCAGTGAGAGCTGCAGAGATAGAGTTTTCATAGAAATGTACTTGGGATGAGTAAGACTATATTTTCATAAGTCAGTAGGGTCTGAAAGACTAGTGATTTTTCCCTCAAAAGTTTAGCATCTGTTTAAATCACATGCACAGGCTCTATCATTTCAATATAGCTTAATAAGCATTAAACGTTTACGGAAACCTCAATATCTCATCTCAGGACAGTCGTAGCTCCTTGGAACAAAAACTGATGAAGATTGCTTAGGCTCTGCATTTAGGGTCAACTGGTATTAATTTAACTGTCAGTCCTAAATCTTTTTAGGGAGTACCTAGTTAAGTATAATGTTCAAGCAGAACATTTCAGGCTTCAGACTTACCTAAAAAACAAAAAACATAAAATCAGTGTTAACTGAAATAAAGCATTAAACTTAAACTTGTTTTTATTACAGTTGGTTGCCGGGGCAAAATTTCACATTTTTGTTAGATGTAGTAAAATAATTAAAACTAAACCGATAAAAAAAAAAATTGAAAAAAATAAATAATAAAAATATAATATATATATATATTATATATATTATATATATATATATATTATATGTTAACTGATAACAAAATTTTAAAAACTTTCTATTTTCATTTAATAATTCCACTTGATGTCAATACTAAAACAAATAAATATTACTAAAATAATTTTTTTTTAACTATTAAACGATGAACGGTAAATAAACAAATAAGCCAATGTAAAACTAATATAAAGCTATAAAAACTGATATAAATGTTATGAAATGAAAAAATGAAAACCACTTACATTTATTTATTTCAGTTAGTTGCTATGTATTTCTGTTCGTTTTTGATGTACTAACTAAAACTGAAATTAAAATGAATAAAAATTATTATAAAACACCATGAATACAAATTGCTTAAAAAAAATAACAATTATATATACAAATTCTAATTCAAAGTAATTACTAAAATCTCTAATAGTAATATTAACAATATCAAAATAAGCAGTAAATTTGTCATAAAAGCTGTATGCGACATTAAACATTTAAAACACCCCACCCACCAGGGCCGGGCTTGTTTTTTATAACTTTATACTCTCATTATTAATTTGTAATAACCTTTAAGGCTTTTTGATGTCATACATATTTCACAGAGAGATATCCTTCCTCTTTCACAGCTCTCACGTCGGGCTGTCAAATGACAGATCACCGGCGCGGCGTGAAGGTGTGTCATCACCCGCTATAATTAGCAGTCGTTCAGAACAAAGAGAGGTACTAACCTAGACCTGAGCGTCTGCACGGTCTTTGGTTTGTGTGAAAACATTATATCAGAAATTAGACACGGCACAACTGACGCCGCATGTGTGAATGATGTCTGCTTTTACGGCTGCGAGTGTTTGCAGGTTATTTTAAAAGTCCCGACACGTGAAAAATGGATCATCAGCTGATCCAGCGCGAATCGGCTGGTGATAAGCAGCTAATAATTTCAAGCCACTTAGGCATGTATGAATATGACCTGCGAGGCCTCGTTCCTCCACTCGCGCGGTATAAATCAGCAGCGAGTAGAACGAGACCCAGAGGAGCTACGGTGAGTGCTGATGAGTCCCATAATTCTCCAGGCTGGGACTTCCTCCTCCGTGACCACCTGGACAACGGCCAAACCTCCGCAGAGCGCCGCGTCCCCGTGCCAAACTCTAAGAGCCGGAACGTAAATTCAGTCTGTTTAAATGCCAGTT
Organism: Sinocyclocheilus anophthalmus; assembly: GCA_018155175.1. Classification (NCBI taxonomy): domain Eukaryota; kingdom Metazoa; phylum Chordata; class Actinopteri; order Cypriniformes; family Cyprinidae; genus Sinocyclocheilus; species Sinocyclocheilus anophthalmus. The sequence continues at coordinate 292,502 of JADLZN010001185.1, read as the reverse complement.
TCTTGGCCGGACGCATTCACTGTAATAGTGCTTCCTCTTGGTGACCCAGATGATGCATACAAAAACAGGATTTTAAGTCAACAAGAAATCCAACTGAACCCTATTTACTTGCATAATACACACTCCTGGTCTTATTTTTCCAAGAAAAAAAAACAGTAAAGATGATAAAGTTTCTCTGAAACCACTTTACTTTGTGTCTTGTGTACTTCAACGCTTTCTCTCCAACACTCACATTTCAGGATCCAATCAATTCATGATCTACAAATAAAAATCATTTTACAAACGGGCAGTTTCATGTTCACTTTTAAAGAAAGCCCCAAAGGGAATTGCAAAAATAATGATTGTTTCCAAACACATTTCTATGAAAGGCCCATTTCTGTCACATAAGGAAAAATAAAATTATGCATTGGTAAATCGTAAAAATGTATAATGGCAGCCATAATTATCACCTTTTTTGTCTCATAATGACTTAGTATGTGATAGTTTTGACTTTTTTGTTATCATTTCAACTTAATTTAAGTCATAATTGAGATGACTTGTCATCTGCTTGTCAATTTCAGATTTTCTCATAATTTCAACTTTTTATCATAGTGTGTATGTAATTTTCAATTAGCATGTCATAATTATGACTTGACACAATTAAAAAAATGCATCACTTAATATTTATGTAATTTAATTTTTATCTCATAATTATGATTTAGGCCCAATCCCAATTCTATTTTATACCACTTCATCTACCCCTACCCCTACGACTTCCCCTTCGCTTTGTCCCTTGAAACAGAGTGTCAAGGGTAGGGGTGAAAATATTCCCCTAAAAATTGGGACACCACTACTATACCGTCACACGTCATCATACGTGGTCTAGTTCACATACTGGTGTGTATTAGAGCTTTAATTACCGTTCTAATATTGAATGCCGGCTTACTGACACATCACACACACACACACACCACACAACACACACATATCAGAGATCGGCAGCCACACTCAGGGCAAGATACTTGTTCACGCTGTCCCCACGACTTTTTTTATACAGTTTAATAACTGAATCGCTACATTATTTTTCTAGCCCGAGAGGATAAAATCGCGTTTTTTGAGTAAACCTCCACTCTAAACGAAACGCACAGACCACGATACCGCCGCTTCCATCTCTCTGTCTCCTCTTGCTCTCCAGAATTGGCATATTTGAAGAAAAGGGTGAGCGATTTATAATTATTTGGGGGTACTAGCCTGCCTGAATGTCGATGGGGTTATCGCGCCTGTCAACCTGAAAATGTTGTGGAACTATACGTTGGCAGTCTGTAATGATATGACGTTAGCAAATTTTAGCGATTTTTTGCAAACATTTCTTTAGTAACATGACTGTAAATATGAACTCACGGTTGAATGTAACATAAAACAAATGATTATTTTTTGTTAAAATCTTTATTAATGCCAAAAAAAGCTTACATTTATGTGTCTTTTTGTTAGCCTGGGCAGCCATGTTGCCCCTGAAGCCGATTTACGCTGAGATAATTAATTCCCCTTCGTTTGAACTGTGGTCACGAAAAATCTTTGTTTGAAGGGCTATCTGGCCCTTCCCCCTACCCCTACCCCTCCAACCAAAAGAGAATCGAGACACCCCTACCTCTTCACGTGAACGCGCGAAACGGAGGGGTAAGGGCTAAGGGGTAGAATTGGGATTAGGCCTTAGTATGTCAATTCTGACTTCTTATCTCAAATTTGACATTTTATGTCATAATTTCGACTTTATGACTTAGTATGTCATAATTTTGACCTTTTATCTCATAATTATGACCGTATCTCATAATTCAAATTTTTTATCTCATAAAGTTTTACCAATGCTGTTTTTTATGTGAGGGAATGGTTCCGTACATCCTAATCGTCAGCCTTTGTGTGCAGTTGACCTGTGAACATTATATTACTGAAAATGAATAAATTACATTTAGTAAAGTACGCCTTTGTGTTTAATACCGTAAGCCAGACATTAACCCATTACCTAATGATTTATGGTGAAAAGAGCTGTCAGTCTAGTGGGGGTGGGAATGCCGCTGGGATATCAAATGACAAACAACTCCCATCATGCATCATGCATCAAACTGACAAAATAAAAAATCCTGAAAAAACAGATGAAGAAATCAAACAAATCTACATTACCTGAGGCCACAATCCATGGACTAACACCTGCTGAAATCCACACAGCAACAGTGGTGGTCATGTAGGCATGTATTAATGGGTGTGTCTTCACTATATGCACATAAATACATGTCAATAATTATAATTTTTTAGATATCTGACCATGATGGACAACTAGATTGGCAATAAATAAATAAATGCTTTTTGTTAATTTTACTTGGTTACACTGTATTTTAAGGTGTCCTTGTTGCAGTGAACGCAATTAATTTTTTTTATATTCTAAGACTGAAAATCTGGATCTGGGACAAGAGTAAAACAATAAAATTGATACATAAAACATTTGAAAAGTAGCAAAAATAAGTTGAATTCAGTTCGTTTAAACCAAAATCAACCCCGGGCCATCAACGTGCCTAAAGTTGAAGAAACACCCTGTTATTGTTTGCTGGCATCTGTTATTGTACCAATTGTTATTTTCAAATCTCTCTGCAGTTAAAAGGAAGCAAACACTTGAACGTGACGGTGAAAGTCACAAAGAAGCCGTGCTGCTATTTATATGTCGAACAGATGCAGTTAGCATTTAAATGACACTTCACATTACACACTCCTCATCCCTGATGAAACAAGCCTTAAAAACAATATAAATAGTCTTCTGGGTCACGGATCGTGCGCAGGTAAACTGGATTAACCACGGTAAACATCGTCCTCTGTCCGTTTGATAAACCCTCACGCGTGATGGATATTTGACAGTGTGAATAAAGAGGATAGGAATCTGCATGACTTGAAAAAAGATGCAATTAAATGTATATTAAATCCCTGCAAATCATCTGCTAAATCTTAAAAGACATATTTGAGAGTGATCTAAAGAAAGCGGAGACTAAAGATAGCAGAGGCAGCGGTGCGTGTGAAGAGCGCGTGACTGCCTGTGCATGTTTGAACTGCGGGACCGGAGACACTGAGCAGATTTAGTCGGGGAATAGATGTCTGTCCTTCAGACCACTGGATAAAATTGGTCTCAATATGAAAAGTAATAAAACGGCACTATCGCCAGATCTCTGTGCACCTCCAGTCATTCTTCACATCTCTGCTATATACAAACACATGCGATGGCTCACAATTACAGCAGAGAAGTCGTGTTGGGGCTGCTCTGAAACTCTAGCTAGAAACACTCAATTTCACACAGATAAAATCAATAAGAAACAGCATTTGCAACCCATTTAAATGCATCATTATGTGATGCACTTCTGAGAGAAACAGGATATTCAATCTGAAAAATGGTGGGTGGGACTTGATTTTGTCCATCAGGAATTGATAGGTGATTGAAAGGAAGACGGTTAAAATTAGAGGGATAGCTGCCAAAAACCATGTCTGATCTCGATCATCCTCTCCTAAACCTTCTTTCCCATCTATACTTGACTAGTTTAGTTTAATAATAGTTTAATAAAAATGATTTTTAAAAATATATACATAAATTACACACACACAATATATATAATCTTAATTTCATTATATTATATATTTCAGTATTCTTTCTGATTATAAAATCAATGTCAGTTCACTTGATCTCAATTAAGGTGACTGAACACATTATACTAAATACACACAAACACATATGACAATTAAAAACATTTAACACCAAATTCACTACTGTAATTCAGTAGTCATATCAAAATGTTAATTATTTATAATCTCAATATTTTTCACGGATATATATATATAATTATATACTGTAATGACACAAATCCAGGCATGGAGCATCTCTTCACACTAGCTCCTTTTGCTTGCTACTGGAAAGTTTAAAGGGGTCATATGATGTTGCTAAAAAGAACATTATTTTGTGTATTTGGTGTAATGAAATGTGTTTATGCGGTTTAAGGTTCAAAAAACACATTATTTTCCACATACTGTACATATTGTTTCTCCTCTATGCCCCGCCTTTTGCGAATGCGTCGATTTTTACAAGCTCATCGTTCTGAAAAGCGGGTGTGCTGTGTATGGCCAGCTATCCATGCGTTGTGATTGGCCGAATACCTCAAGCGTGAGACGGAAATGTTATGCCCCTTACCATATTGTGATGCGTTACCATATTGTGATAACCCATTATAAACGAGGCATTTGTTGCATCCAGTGGGGACATAATTACGGATTATAATGACTTATACTGTCTTTTTACGCGTTGCATCTACCTGCCCAAAAAATCATCAGTGGCAATTCTTACTATAAAAACATCGTACCGTCTGTGAGTCATAAGCCGGGCATTGTAGTCTACTCTACCAGGCTCAGGAAATATCCTCCATAAAATGTGCTGCACACATCTGAATATTTGGGTTGAACTGTTCTGGAACAGTGTTGTAAATACAACTTAACCACTGATTTCTAGTCGTGTCTTCTTTTGGAAGGCCAAACAAAGTAGTTTAGCTTTCACAACGAAACAGCGTCACACACCGCGGCCTTGAGTGAGCATAGGCAGGCGGGCTTGAGAACGGCGCGACCGGCGGATTCAACGAAGGAGCGTCCAGCGGGCTTGCGGCAACCACATGTGACGGCACCAGGCTGGACTCCGCTTCGTCCACTGTGAAAGCCGATCCGGCAATCCACAGTGCGAAGTTGATGTATTTCCTCAGCGACCAGCACGGATCAGCTCCAGGCATGACAAAGCGGATATCGTCCTCTTTTGGAAGGCCAAACAAAGTAGTTTCGCTTTCACAACAAAACACACAGCGTCTTCACGACATGGTTTGGCGGCAACAATACTACAGCGAGAATAAAAGTTACGCCTTCTTTCTTTGCGTGAACATTTGGGCAGCGTTATGCAAACCTTCCCACATAGTGAGGTAGATATGTGGGGGCGTGTTAGAACGAGCCGTTTTAGGTAGGCGTGGCTGACTCTGAACTTTTATAAAGAATATCTCTTTGGATTTGAGACTTTAGTCTTTGCAACTTTACAGATCTTCTTTATGCACCAAGAGCTTGTAACACTCCAAAGAGAAAGGAAAAATTGAAATCGCATCATATGACCCCTTTAAACTATGAAAAGCTGAACTACTGCCACTCTACAAATGCATTACTATTAGCTAGATTCTCTCTAACAGCAAACTACTGATCCCAGCTCTGTTTGTTTGATGATAGAAGAAAAATAAATCTCATCAGAGCTGTGAGCTCAGTGCAGGACTAAATGTGATGCTCTGCACTCAAAAGAAATGTAAACCTGTTCTCCGGCTGGTCCTTTCACACCTGTCAGTGGTCAATAGCTACTCTGGGAAAAAAATAAAAAATTAAAAAGAGAGGCCTTGACACTAATCCCCCGAGACCCAATTAAAAGGGTGACAATCACCATCACCACAGGAACCGAGAGGATGAATAGATGCCACTTTAATTGAACTAAACGTTTTCTTCAGAAGAAACCTGAACGAGAGATTATTAACAGGTACACAAATATTTGAGAGCAAACGTGATCAGGAAACGAGCACTCGGTTTCCCTTCCAACCTGATAGAAGGTTAATTGTGAAGATATGGTAAGAATTCAAATTATTCATGTAGCACAAAGATACACGGTAAAGGAAGTTGATTTTGCTATGTGGCTGAATCTCATGAAAAAGTCAGTGGGTCATATCTCTCTTCAAAATCCAAATAAAGAAATAAAAGAAATATATTTTTCCTATATAAGCCGTTTTTCTCTCTCTCTCTCACTTTTTTTTTTTTGCAATGTGACATTATGACAATTATGCACATTTGACCCCTAAATTCTCTTTACTGCAATAAATGCAAAAAACAAATTAATTTGTCATTACTGTAATATAAACATTTATACAATTTTAAGTCAATATCATATAATAAGTATAAGTAAGTGAAGGTAGTATTATAGTAAGATATATTGATTTAAATATTATATATAAAATATATTATAATTCTAATAATATTAATAAAATGTCACTATCTTATATATGTGTGTGTGTGTGTGTGTCTATCTGTCTAGTGGAGATCTATAAATAGATTGATTTTTGATTTTTTTTTTTTTTTTTATATGTATCTTCATCACTCAAAATTTGGAGGAATATTAGAGTAGCTGTAGGTATACCACTGTTCTATAACCAAGAATAACCAAGGCATTTCAACAAAAACCTTTATTTTGTGGAAAACGGAGTGATGAAAATTAGAGAACAGTAACCACTGTAGCAAGAAAGAAGATTGCAACAAAAATTTTGGAGGGTTACAGCTGTCAGAAATAAGTAGGAAGTGTAGAGACCCTTGCTTTGAATGACTTTTCCGATATTTTTCAATCTGGTTTAGATCAGGATTCTCAGCCGGCCATTTCATTATTTCAGTGTTCTTGGCTTCAAGGAACTGTTTTACCCATTTTGCAATGTGACGGGAGCATTGTCTTGCATGAAAATTGCAGGCTGATTGGGAGATGCTTGCAGGGAAGGAACTGCATGTTGCTGAAGGAGGTTCTGATAAACATTTGCATTCACTCTGCCATGTATCTGTATAAGAAGCTCAACTCCTGCTGCAGAAAACATCCCCAAACCATGACACTTCCTCCTCCACCTTTCGCTGACTTCTTTACACACTCAGGCTTCAGTCTTTCCCCAGTTTGACGCTGAACATAATGTTTCCCATCTGACCCAAATTGCTCTTGTCACTAAAGTGAACTTTGGACCAGTTCCCCTCTCTCCACACAACATGCTCCTCAGCAAAGATGAGTCTGATGAGAGGCTTCATCACTGCAGAGTGTGCTTTCAGTCCGACTTCTCTTAAACATGCCGAGACAGACCCGTACTTCAGCTTTAGCGCTGAACTGGCGAGCAATTCCAGCTGCAGTGTTGAACCGATTCCTCATTGAGAGTCTCCGCATTATCCTTTCTTCTCTTGCATTTGTCTTACGTGGACAACCAGCCTTTTTGGGGATCTTGAATTAATTAATGTCATTGTAAAGCTGCAATATTCTAGAAATCACCAATTTGGAATGACCAACTTCTCTTGCAATTGCTGAAAGGGTCATCCCTTTAACCTGGATAACCTCCTGTCGCAGGCTTTCAGTCACCTTAGAGCAGCCTCCCATCTAGCAATCTCAGTGAAAATTGGAGGAGTTTATGAAAAATATATCAAATATAATACTTATATATAATTTGTATATATATATATATGATTCGAATTTAGGAAGCCACAGATTTCTGATCTAAACAGATCAAGGCAGATGTCTTGTTTTATGGAGACACCTGGCTTTTCCTGCAGCAGAAAATAAGACACAATGTATTTTTCGTGTTTCTTCTGCTTGATTTTTCTAAACTCTCTCCTGTTGAGAGCCACACCAGCTTCTCGCACAGCCAAATGTTAATTAGCATTGTGCTTAATCCGATACTGGAGAGCCCCAAACTGTCAGGTCATATTATAAACAATCGGCCTCAGCGTTAGCGCAAATGGCACGTTGTGGCGCTATCTCTCCCCGCAAAACGCTCCCAAGGTACTAATTGGCCTACTTATGCTCTCTCTTTGAATTGCCATTTCTCTCTTAGTTTTGGGTATTAGTCTTGACAACCATCGATCTGTAATGTGCAGCATTCTACTGTATATATTTTCCAAGAAAAATAGCAATGAAGGCAACGAATGAATTAAATCCTCCCGCTCTGACGTAGCGACTGTAACTCTGTAGGCGAGTGGCTTTTGTTTGCGAGCGAATGAAGGATTGCGTGAAACTCCAGAGGAGAATGAAAGTTCAAACACTTTGCCAGCAGCAAAGTAAGTGTAACTTTTCTCCTCTTAAATTATTTAAGATTAGCAACATCATCTTATCAATCTATCGATCTCTCGGCAGAAAGATGAAAATGGAAAAATAATGAGGGAGATGAATGCCACGTAAAGAACATCAATGTGCAAAATTTAATTATCTGCTGCAGTGAAAAAAAAAAAGAAAAAAAAAAAACTGTTGGCTGTTTTCTAAAACAAAAAGAAGCGGTTAATATTTTTTCCTTCTCTGCATATTTTAATTACCAGATCAATCATAACTACGTATGGTGCGCCGCTTGAGAGAGAGAGAGAGGAGAAAATTGCAAGTCTAAATGAAAAACAATAGATTTACTTTAAAGTCGGAGCTCTTTTGAAGTCTAAATTAAAATTTCAGGTACCTTTAGGAGAGGCAGCTTCACAAAGTTATGATATTCAATTAGTGTGTTTAGATTCCACTGAAATTACACTTCAGAGCTCGACACCATGTTCAATGAAAACTCTGGAGATTCCAGACTTCTGTTGCCCTAAACAGACAGTGGGAGTTCAAACCGACGCAGGAGCTTTTGGAAGTCTGGGAGAGAAAAATATTGGATCCTTTAGCCAGATGAAATTCTCTGTGATTCACAAACTATTGTTCAATCAGACTCAATATCTGCTGCTGCCTTCAAGATATTAAGTGCACATGAACACCACAACCGTGCTGCATTTACCAGTGGGAAAGTGTGTCAGTTAAAGATTCATACTTTATTTTATATGCATTTTGTGTCCTGTTGATTAATAGAATAGAGATGCATATGCAATGCAAAATTATGATTTCTGAATTCCTAAGAAAGCTTCCCAGAAGGAAACTGATCTTTCTATATGGATGAATCTCATGGAACCTGTCAAGAACATATTTGGGTCATATATCACCACAAAATCAAAATAAAGAAATAAGAAATTACATTTCTCATAAAGACAACGAAGCCTATTTTTAGGACAATTAAATTATTTTTTTTGCTATGTTATATTATTTCTTAAAATTAACCCCCAAACAAACAAACAAATATAAGTCATTTAATAATAATAATAATAATAATTTCTCATTGCTGTAATGCAAATATTTTAAGTACTTATACATTATGGAAGTCTGTGTTGTACTGCCTTTTTCTGCCCATCTAAATAAACACTTTTTTTTTTTTTATTAAGTTAAACAACTAATATTTACAATTAAATATAAATCAAATAAAGTATAAATCATAAAATAATAATAAAACGAAAAATAAATAAATCAAATGTATTCATTTATGAAAATGCTGAAAATAGAAGAACTATAATTCCTTACTTCACTCTATGTCACGTCTGGTTGGAATTTTGGTCATGTTCTAAATTCAAGTAATTACTTTTATTGTGTAATTCGTCAGTTTTTTTTTTTTTTTTTCGTCACAGTTTTGTTACGTGATCTGTTTCATGCATATTTCTGTCTTCTGGTTCTGGTTCACATTCATGTTTTTTTTTTATCTTGTTTTTTTCCTTGTTTGGTATTTTTTGTTTGTCTTGTATTAATATGTTTTGAATTACGTTATGTTGTTCCACTTTATTTCTTTCTTTCTTCTGCTGAACACTAAAGAAGATATTTTGAAGAATGTGGGTAGCCAAACAGTTGATGGTAGCCATTAACTTTCATAGTATTTTTTTCATACTATGGAAGTCAATGGCTGCCGTCAGCTGTTTAGTTACCAACATTCTTCAAAATACCTTCTTTGGTGCCCAACAGAAGAAAGAAACTCAAACAGTTTGGAACAACTTAAGGGTGAGGAAATGACAAAAAATTTCATTTTGGGGTGAACTATCTCCTTAAATTCATAGGTTGTGTTTATGTTTTTGGATCATTGTTGACTTGTGCCTTCATCCCCGTCTGGTTTAGGCCAGCAACGTTACACTCCGACATTTAAAAGAAACAAAAATTACATGTTTTCATGAGATTCACCCAAATTGATTCCTACAATATCGCTCAAATGGCAATTGCTTTGAAATTGCAATTTCCATATTTTCCCTGGAAGATCTAAACGCAGCATATGCAGATGACATGTAAAAGTACAACAGCCATACATCTTACACACGCGCCGCTGCACTTTCCTACAGATGAATAAGCTCTGCTCTTGGTTTCAAGGCTGATCGAAGATGCCATTTATCTCCACCAGCCACATACAAACAAATGGTCTCTACTATACACAAATCCTCCACTCACATGTTCACTTCACACTTCTGAACGGTCCACGTCACAGTCAGCTGTCGTTGTTTTTTGTGTGTTAGGACGTGTTGTTTGAGAGCATGTAGCTCTAAGCGGCACATTTGGCTTGACTGAGCTGAAGGCGCTCTGCAAACACATGTCACCGCTTTGATTACAAACACTAATGCCGCTATCTGACTCAGCTCCTGCGTTCTGTCGGAGCAGATAGCGCGTTTGCGTCCTCCCCCCGCCTCACGTCTCAGCGGCTCTCGGTTTGTGTGAAAGAGAGCTGATGTTTATTTCTTCTGGCATGTCCTCGGCCGGCGCTCTGCCACCCATTTCACACGTTTTTATTGGCTAATTTGAGTGCGTTCGTGCCAGTGAGCAGTGGCTCACTCCTCGACATCCACGAGCGCGTATCACAGGCCGAGAGAATCTGGCCTCATTTCTACACGTCGTGTGTTTTGCCGCTCATAAACAAACAAAACAGCAAGGCCGGGGATTCTGGGTCATTGTCTACTCTGCCAGCTTTGACCGTTTACATACGGTCACATTTTTATATCTGCTCTCCATATATAGAACATCCTGGTTTTTTTTTTTTTTTTTTTTTTTTTTTTTTTTTTTTTTTTTTTTTTTTTTTTTTTTTTTAATTTTTTGTTTTTTGGAGGAATAAAATGACTCTAAATACAATCAATAGTTTACTTTCTCATCACTGTAATGAATGAATGAATGAATAAATAAACAAACAGCTCAAAGACTGAAGCTATTTTAGTAGGCACCCCACATCAGGTCCGGACATCTGTCATTACTAGGGTTGGGTACCGAACTCGGTACTTTTAAGGGTACCGACCGAATTACCAAATTAGTACTGAGAACTATTCTGGGCGCATACGCTACAGAGAGAGAAAGAGAGACCCTGTGACGTGATGTTCTGAAGTGTGGTTACATTTCTAGGGCCATATGGTTTCTGCGAAAACGCGGACGGGATCGTGGAATCCATTCATAAAAACGTAATTTACTCTATAGCGCAGAATGCCATGGAATTTGGACGAATAAATCAAAAGTAGCCACTGCCACTTAATCGAATCGTGATATGAACTAGTGTCTGTGAATATTAAAATGCAAAAAGACGGTTTAAATATTAATCCTGCATGTTCCGCTTGCCTCTGTATGTATGAATGGCGGAAACGCGGTTTTGTTTACTACACAAATACTGAAGCACGCGTGACGCTCTCTGTGATTTCCGGCCTCTGCGTCTCACTATATGACGGCATGAACACAAAAACTTAATCTCTAGAGCTGCTGTCACTGTGAGAGTCACTTCGCGAGAATTTTACCGTTTCATTTGAGAAAACTAGCATCAACATACTGTATACACACAGAAACTTCATGGCAGCCTGTCAAAATAAAAGTACAGTTTAACATGTAACAGAAATATATTACTCTTTTATTACTTTTGTACAGTATAATGTACATCTTTAAATATTCCATTTTCTATCAGATTTAAATAAAACAATTAAATGATAAAAATAAATATTACAATCAGATTAATCACTTAATTGTAGAAAATAATTATACAATAATTAGCCAATTAAAAAATGTTTTAAAGGAATATTCACACAATTTTTCTTCCATGTAATAATTTCAACAGTAAACCTCAGTTTGTTTGCCAAAAAATAAAAGGGTTACATTTTCATTTGATTTAAAATAAATGTTTAATGCCTTCTTTCGATTTTCAGAAAAATTAAAACATGAATTTCTGGGGGGAAAAAAAGAAAAAACGAAAAAGTTTGTTGGGCCCTATTATTCAAAATTTTGAAATTGAGACTTTTGGACTTATTTTTTCACTGAAATAAATGTTTTTGTAATTACACAGAGAGTAAAGTACCGAAAAAAGGTACCATTGGGTACCGGCACCGAAATTCAGGTACCAATACCGGTACTGTACCGGTTAAAATGTGAACGGTACCCAACTATAGTCATTACCAGCATTACTTTTTCTGGCCAGAATATTCCACTTTCAACATCAGTTACCAACCTGGGTGTTAGAATGGACTCTCATCTGACCTTTGAGGCTCACATCAAACATTTGTGCATGACTTCCTTCTTCCATTTTAGGAATATTGCCAGACTTCGTCCCACGCTCACTCTTGCAGATGCCTTTGTCTCCTCTAGGCGGGACCACTGTAATTCGCTCCTCATCGGGATCCCTGGCAAAAGCCTCCAGAAGCTGCCGTACATTCAGAACAGTGCTGCTCGGATCCTGATGAGGATATGCAAATATGACCATATCACTCCTATTATCAAATCACTCCATTGGTACTCCATTCCTGTCTCTTTCAGGAGGATTGCATATAAGGTCTCCCTCCTTACCCATCAGTGAATCCATGGTGATGCCCCACCCTATCTCAAGGAACTCCTCACCCTACAAACCTCTACTCGTACCCTCCGTTCCCCTTTCCCACCCCCCCCGGGACCAAGCTCTGTACTCTGGGAGATCGGCTTTCTGCTCAGCTGCTCCTAGCTCCACAGACTGTGGATGGCTTTTAAATGCAGCCTCAAAAAATCTTTTAGCAGAGCTTTTGATTGATTTAATAACATTTCTTTGGTCGTTTTTTGATTTTAATTGTGTAGCCCTTGGATTCTGTTTGAATATAAATGCATTATTAATAACATTTATTATTATTATTATTAATAATAATAAATCATGAAAATTCCGCACATTTAACTCCAAATGTTTGGAAAAAAATAATAATAATAATAAAATAAATAATGAAACTGAAATGCAATACTGAATGAATGAATAAACAAAAAGGCAAAATTCTGTATTCGTTAAAAAAGAAAAAAAAAGAAACAGTATGCCAGAGGTAAACAATTCACATGTAGCATGCTATTGTTTTTCACATGACCCTCAAAATGCTTAAAATAACTGCGCATTATACACTGTATAGTGTATATTGCCTGCTACTACAAAATAGCATATGAAACACATGCAACAAACATTTCAAAACTGGTTCGAGCTAGTCTCGATTTTTTCACACACCGATGACATTATGTGCAACTTGAGGCGACTGCCAGTCAAACGCTTGTGCAACCATTCATAACTGAATTGAGAATGTCTTTTTCTACTTCCTTACTTCCTACATTTACATTTGAATGCAATTCTGCATCCTGTTGCTTTGTTCAACTCAATCACTTACATTTCAGGAAGTTAACTGGGAAATTGATTTGAGGCAGCAAACGGATGAAGAGCTATGTTTTAATTCAAATGTGAATGCAAGAAGTACAAGTACTGTAAAATGAACTGAAATTTAAAGAGATTCACATACGGACCGCCTTTTAACTAGACAAATAGATTTTGTCCGATGATATATTGAATGTTGACTTGACCAAACCTGAGTTTCAAGTTTTGAAGGTTTATAGGCCTACAAACACTACAATTATGATAGACAGAACGATGGATGGATGGATGGAAAGAATGATAGAATGATGGATGGATGATTGGATGATGGAAACGATGAAGAATAACTATATATAATATAGGTATATAATATATATACATTATATATTATATATTATAATATGGATGAAATGATATAATGAACAGACAGAATGCAGATGACCAGAACACTGGATGGAAGGACTAGTAGATGGATGAATGGGTGGATGGATGATAAAAGATAAAATAAATGACAGACAGAATGATGGATGGATGACAAACCTTTTGTGGATCACTGCAGTTCAGTAAATTCCTCTTCCTGTCATTTGAATTCAAACTATAATTCAAACTACAACTTCCTGTGTGTTGTGACCAGTTCAGTTCAAATTCACACTCATTCATTGAAAGAGAACCAATTCTTACATTCTGAATTTTGCACAAACCTACTGTCCAGAAATCGAGCACATGAATTTTGATTTTAAATTAATTTTAAAAACAATTTCATGTAAAAAAAAATTGAATCTGGATCACAATGATCAAAAAAGGATGTTACATGAAATCACTTCTGTTGCTTTCATCATGCTAGAAGCAGAAGGTCAAGTCAAGTGCACTGCATTGTGGGATACAGCTGAATACTGCACATTTTGGCAAGCAGTGAGGAACCAAAATAACGTGGGTATTTCCTCCAGGTGTGTGAAATCTAAAGACAAAGAGATGCTGCAGATGCTCTTTAAAGGTGCGTCGTATGCCTGACCCTATTTCTGTGACACCAGAGCGTGTTGTTTTGTGTGTGTGTGTGTGTTGTGTTTGTGTGTGTGTGTGTGTGTGGTGTGTGTGTGTGTGGTGTGTGTGTGTGTGTGTGTGGGGGGTGTGTGTGTGTGGTGTGTGTGTGTGTGTGTGTGTGTGTGTGTGTGTGTGTGTGTGTGACGCTGTGCTGCGTCCGCAACACTCAACATTTGCACCGCGGTGGCATCACCTCGGGCGTAGCTTCTCTTGAGCTCGAGACCTCGTGCTGTCAGGACTGTAAAAATTAAACCCTCCGCTGACGACACCCTGCAAAATGTGCTGAAGCGCATCAATTCCACCTGGCTACAGCGAGAGAGACCTATTTATAAAGCACACACACACACACACATGAACATGAACACACTGTCTGTAGAAACGCCACTCTAAATGACAAATGTTCTGTCCATACACATGCAGACACGGCATTAGTTTTTTTAGCAGCAATAACAACCGCGCTCAGCGCGAGGCCGACGCGTGCTAACAGCTGTATGCTACAAAGGATCTCACAGGAGGAGATCTCCAAATCTAACACACACACACACACACACACACACACACACACACACACGCTTAGAGCCTTACAGGAGTCTGAGCACAGTCGTTCATGCATAGGCTACAGACACACTGAGCCATGGTGATGGTGATGCAGATTCAAGTCGGCCTGCAAAGTGTCCCCATGTCATTCCTGCTCTCTAAACAATACCTCTGTCACTGTGTAAAAAAAAAAGAAAAAAGTAAAAAATATAACAATTAAATAGCAAATATGCATCACTATTTATCTGTGTTATTTTAGTATCTTTGATAATTATTAGTTTTTTTTATAAATTAAAAAAAAAAAAAATTGTTTATTTGCCAAGTGTTTGTGTAATTTATCACTTTTATGATTTGTTTTGTCATATGTCTATTTTCGTTTTTATTCCTTTTTATTTAAGTTTTGGTTATTTTATACAGACAGTTAACTGAAAACAAGATAAATATTGCCTTGGCAACTAGTTAAAAAAGTTTTTTTTTAACCGTTTTAGTTTGAGTTAACTGTATCCTGGCTAGTTAATTATTTAACAAAAGTATATATTTTAGACTATCTATTTATTATATTACAAAAGTCTCTATTGTATATATATATAATATATATATATATATATATATATATATATATATATATATACTGTATATATATATATATACACAGATTGTGACATATATTGTATTGTAAAAATACAGTTTGATCTTTAATTTCACTATTGAGTATTTTGAGAAGCAGAAATAAATGAAACAAAACAAAATAAACTAAAATAAATAAGCGAGCACACTTTTGTTTTTTTGGCACTGATAAGTGGCATCTGTGTTCCTCACTCCTGAAAAGCACCAGCCGCTGCTGTTGTTCATCTGATGTCCTACATTCTCAACTCGCTGCGTGGACATTTTGTCACTAATGCAAAACAGCAAGCAGTTCGATGCATGTTTACTGTGTTTTACTGGCTCTGAAGTCTCCGTGTAGAATTGGTTTGACATGCTTTTGGACAACTTAGGCAGCTTGTAAAACGAGGAACAAATTAGCTTACGCATACAGTTATGCTTTCTGTAAGCTGCATATGCAAAGAGTAAATTAGTTTCTAATGCACTCAGACTCAATATGCAGCTGTTTGCATTTGAAAAAAAAAAAAAGTACCATGAATTTTTTGCATGTGGTAGCATTATAATATTGTGATTCTTTCAAGATAATACATCACAGTTTTCTGTGAAGTACCAAGGTATATTAAAGGAATAGTTCACCCAAAAAATTTGCTGAAGATTGACTCACCCTCAGGCCATCCAAGATGTAGACTGGAGGAAGCGTTATTATGGACAGAGGACTTTTGGCCAGAACCAACAGTTTGAAGTTAAAACATCTTAATGCTGAATTTGTTTCTTACGAACACGGAGCTTTTCACTTCACAAGACATTAACTGATGGACTGGAGTGGTGTGGATCACTTGTGGATTATTGTGATGTTTTTATCAGCTGTTTGGACTCTCATTCTGACGGCACCCATTCACTGCAGAGCATCCATTGCTGAGCAAGTGATGCAATGCTACATTTCTCCAAATCTGATGAAGAAACAAACTCATCCACATCTTTGATGGCCTGAGGGTGAGTAAAAAGTTATGTTCACTATATCAGTACATTGTAAATAGATCATGAAAAACAGTGAATTACCTGAGACCTGGCGACAAAAACACATTCATTTTCATGTTTGACTGAACTATGCCTTTAAAGTGTAATGCAATAAATGCAGTAGATTATGCAGGCTAAAGCTCACACTTCTGTGAACCGCACATGTGAACTCTCTCCCACAAAGGCACAAGAGAGTGTGAGAAAAGAGAGAGAGAGAGACAAAGAGAAAAGCAGCAGAGATCACACCCCGCTAACACGTGCCGGACACAGGTGATAAAGTCAGGGAGGAGAGGAGAGTCCCGCTTTCAGGCCTGCTGCAACCTATTTCTATCAGCTCTGTGGGCTGCGGCCACCGGCGTGACAGGAATGCCTAATGGACGTGCAGCTCGTGAACCTGCTAGTGTGGTTCAGCCTGTGACAGCCGTAGTCATTAGCACATTAGAATGTGTTCTAGGACTAAACAGGGACATTGAGGTAAGGTGAAATTTGTAGAATACAGAACTAATTTTTACATTTTCTGAAGAGAGCGTGAGTGGTGTTTGCCCGTGCAAAACTCGACGCTACGATGCTAGGGTGTTCTTTAATTGCATTGCTAAGGTGTTTTGGGTGGTTTCTAGTCGGGTGACCCATATCAAAAGAGCCCATCCTAAAGTCTCTATGATAGTTGAGTCTCAAGAAAGGACTTGAGGCCTCAATGTAATAAAAACTGCTGATTTGAGGTAACATTTATATACTGTATGTAGTACAAACGGTGCAGGATGAGTTATGGATTTAATACTTGGGCTTATATGGGCAGTCTTGTTATTGTTACTAAATTTCAAAATATTTTTAAATTATTATTTAATTTAAAGCTTCATTTAAAATAAAAATAAATATTAGATGAAACCAGTTTAAGTTGTAACACTAAAAGGACTAAAACTAAAATAAAAAAAAAAATAAAGATAAATAGAAATAGAAAACAAAAAAAATGAAAAAGGTACAACAAATTTACTAAAACTTACATTCAAAATATAAAGCTAATTCCAATTAATAAACACACATATATATTAATATTACACTATTATATTTCCTATTGTTAAATAAAACCATTAAAAATAATTTTCATTATTGAAATTGCAACAAGTTTAATAAAAAATTTTGGCCAAAAAACCAAAAACACGTTTATGTTGAAATACTGAAGAAAAAAATCCAGCTAAATACCACACTATCAACAAAAAAAAAGAGAAAGTACAACAAAATTACTAAAAACTAATACAATTTAAATTTAACCAAATATAAAAATAAATCTAAATTGAAAATAAATGCATAATAAATATTATATCATATATAGATATATAACTACTTATAAGTATAAATTATACTAAAATAACAGTGCATAGGGGTTTGTTCTAATTTAATCAGAAATATAAGCAATAACAGTAATTCTTGCTTTAGCAAACAACGCTAAAAATGACAGGTCTATGGATGGGAACACCATCTGAAAAGTAAAAGAGCATTGTTAACATCAGCATTTGAACTTTGAACGAAGGACTTTCTAAATGTTAGTATGCATCATTTGAAGTGCTGTTTAAGACCTCCTGAATGAGTCTGGGAACTGAATTGCAGTTTAAATCTAACATAGAGAGCTTTTTACGAGATTCCCTAGTTAATATTTGACATATTCATATTAACGAGTCCATCGAATAGCTCAGCAGTAACTGTTTAAACTGTGCCATGGTTTGAAATTAAACCTTGAAAGGCTTTCGCTAACATTTCGATGAGACGCGTGTGTGTGAGTTCACTTAGCAACTCAATAAAATTAAGACAATGCCTGAAGAAACGCACACACACACACCTGAAAATGACGGACTCATTCACCTCACACACACCGAAGCCGTTCCAAAATCTAGCGAGCTCCCCACCTAGACAGCATCATAGAAGCGTTTCAGAACAGAACTTGTAGTTTTAGAACGTGTGTGTGAGACGCGCTCCATCAGCACGCTCACTTTGGCTATGGCAGTGCATTAGGCCCTCATGACAATTAGCCTGGGAAAAGGTTTACGACCGCCAGGCCCACAGGAGCGTACAAATCGGCACAGCCGGAGGCAGCCTCTAGAACAGGAAGGTAATTACAGCTCTTCTCATCATAACGCTGAGAGGAAGCAAGCCACATAACGCACTCTTCTCTTACATACTGCTATAATTAATTATCGTGCCTTTACTTTTTGATTTATTCCACGATTCATAACATATTTATACATTCAAGATGAATGATCATTTCCTTCAGGAATTAATCAAAAACCAGAGGAAGGACCGGCTCTACGTGTTGTCGCTGGATCAAAGAAGAAGCGACTTACCTTGCTGTGGATATTCAGGCCACACCGCAAGGTCAGCCGAGCTTACAGGCCCCAACAAACAACGGACCGAGTATCATGATTTATGATGCTGTATAAATTATAGTTAGTGAGACCGTCTAGGACTAGGATATGTCCTAGTATTTATTTACAAACTGAGATTCAGCATAAAATCAGCATGAAATGACATTAAAAACTTGTAATGTGTCATTTTTTTATGAAAAAGATTTTTAAATGAGAAAAAAAGGAGGGTGGGACTTCATTTCAGTCATTGTGATTTGATTGGGTCGAAAAAATGTGCACAATGATATCATTAATATTTTTCTTAGGTAAAGGCCAGAGCAAGATTCTATTTTATTCTGATTAAAAGACTTTTCATTTTGAAATATTGTGCACTGATGAATTGTTCACAATAAGACCAGGAAGATTATTACAATTATTTAATTTGGTGTGTAAAAGGCTGCATTTATTTAATTAAAAATACAGTAAAATAGTAATATTGTGAAATATTATTGCTATTTAAAACAACTCTTTTCGATTTGAATATATAATAAAATGTCATTTATTTCTGTGATCAAAGTTGTATTTTCAGCATCATTACTTCAGTCTTCAGTTTCACATTCTAATATGCTGATTTGCTGCTCAAGAAGCATTTCTTGTTATCGTCAATGTCAAAAACAGTTGTGCTGCTTCATATTTTTGTGGAAATGCGAATCTTTGATGAATACAAAGTTCAAAAGAACAGCATTTATTTATTACTTGAAAGAGATTTTTTTTGTGTGTAACATCATAAATGCCTTTACACTCACTTTTGATCAATGCATCCTTGCTGAATAAAAGTATTAATTTCTTTAAAAAAAAACTTTGGAACAGTAGTGTATATATCAGTACAATAAACTGCATTCATTTCCATTTCTGAAATGGTTCTATCCGAGCGAAGCACCAGCAATTGAGCACACAACAATTGAACACGCAACATATCTGAATCACATTCTTGTTTCTCTTCCCGAAAACTTCCTGTCGCTCTATGCTACATGCATGTCAAATAAAGAGAGTCAAACACCCAGAAATGCAATAACGTGCACTATATAAGCTATCAAACATGTTCTATCGTGTCCTTTTGCTTTTCTGCACATCACCGAAACAAATGCATCCAGAAGTAAATCCACTTGGAGGAAAGGACCTCGACTGCACTAATGTGAGCACGTGTGCAGAAAACTCATCCACTCCACAGATTAATAATTTAGAGCTGAGTGTCTTAAATGTTCTTCTGAAGCACCCGAGACCCTCCTGCCCCAGAAAACAGGTGTCTGACTGCGAATCCCCACAAGCTGAGCGAGATGAATAGCGGGTCTTGTTTGGGTTGTGTAGTCAGCTGGATTGCGTCTGATAATGGCGGGTGAAGATTTCTGGGCCGCAGGGGTTAATGGCACGAAACAGAACCCAGTTGCTAATTACATGTTCCGAACTATTTATCAGATTCTCCATCTGCACAGCGCCACGACTCTCATTGTGCACGCTAAATTACTCCTCGGATTATCTTTGTAAAGCAAGTTTTCATAATTAGGGCCCTGCGTGGATGTTTTCTCTCTGCGAGCGCCAACCGACACTGAGAGAAAATTAGCTGACTGGTTAATTCAGGCCTGACATCTTAAACCAGCAACTCGAAAGCATCTGCTCCTAGTCAAAACATCCTAAAAGAAAGAGTACCAGATTCCTGCTAAATACCCCAAATAGATCCCTATCATAAGATCACAGATCTAATATGATATTGTAGCAATATTATATTGGACCAAATCAAAAGGGACAGTTTAAGGGTTAGTTTAACCAAAAATGAAAATTGTTAATAAAAAAGCCATAAACTACCATGAAAGTAGTCCATAAGACTCCGTAAGTGATATATAACCTGAATTTTCATTTCTGGATCAAATATTTCTTTAAATGACAGAAGTTTTAAAATCCCCCAAAAATGTTTAACCCTATGAAGCCTACTGAGGCAAATTTCTAAGCGCCTCCTAATCTGACCAATTACACCATTGCTGTCCACAATCTACTACAAGCCTCTTCATTGTGTTCCCTGTTGAGGTTTAGACTTCAAGTTAAAGGTCTTTTGGTATAATTGTAAAAATGTCCTCCTTTAGCTCGTGCTTCACATATCATTTTGCTGTCAGATCTTTACTGATTTTTATAATGTAACCGTAAGAATAATTTTTATATTGTTAGTAATATTTCAAGATGAACACTTACTGGACTGAAGCAGGTTTACTTGATTATCCATCTATAATTTGTCAGAAAAATCATGCAAGTATCAAATATGATCTTCAGGCTTTTGAGGAACTTTTATTTGTTCATCTTTGTATCATCATTGCATTGCATTGCATTATATGTTTTGATCATCAAACTAAGCATTTAAATATCATCTTACTAAGACATATTATTGGGAGATATAGAGGGATGACTGATATTTACAGGTGCATCTCACTCACCTATTAGAAGCCATCCGAGGAAATCAGTTTATCTTACATGTCCAGTAACTTAATAACTCTAATCATTGGGAAAACTCCTGTAGTAAACCTATAACTTCTACTATATTCGCACCACAGACTGAAGTACGCCTCTTACCGTATTAGCGGTTTTTTAACCTTGTTCGCTGATCTTCGATACCATGGAACATTTAACAAAACCCCACCAATTTACTATCTCAACAATTTAGAATATGGTGGCATGCCAATCAGTTAATCAACTCAAAAACACCTGCAAAGGTTTCCTGAGAACTTCAAAATGTTCTCTCAGTTTGGTTCACTAGCCTACACAATCATGGGGAAGACTGCTGAACTGACAGTTGTCCAGAAGACAATCACTGAAACCCTTCACAAGGAGGGTAAGCCACAAACATTCATTGCCAAAGAAGCTGGCTGTTCACAGCGCGCTGTATCACAGATGTTAACAGAAAGTTGAGTGGAAGGAAAAAGTGTGGACGAAAAAGATGCACAACCAACCGAGAGAACCGCAGCCTTATGAGGATTGTCAAACAAAATCGATTCAAGAATTTGAGTGAACTTCACAAGGATTGGACTGAGGCTGGGGTCAAGGCATCACGAGCCACCACACACAGACGTGTCAAGAATTTGGCGACAGTTGTAGTATTCCTCTTTTTAAGCCACTCCTGAACCACAGACAAACGTCAGAGGCGTCTTACCTGGGCTAAATAGAAGAACTGGACTGTTGCCCAGTGGACCAAAATCTTTTCAGATGAGAGCAAGTTTTGTATTTCATTGAAAACCAACGTCACTGCACCCGTTTACGGAGAAAGGGTGGAGAAGATCATAGCCCAAGTTGCTTGAAGTCCAGTGGTAAGTTTCCACAGTCTGTGATGATTTGGGTGCAATGTCATCTGCTGGTGTTGGTCAATTGTGTTTTTTGAAAACCAACGTCACTGCACCCGTTTACCAAGAAATTTTGGAGCACTTCATGCCAGCTTTTTGAAGATGCTGATTTCATTTTCCAGAGGATTTGGCACCTGCCCACACTGCCAAAAAAAACAAAAGCTGGTTCAATGACCATGGTGCTACTGTGCTTGATTGGCCAGCAAACTCACCAGACCTGAAACCCACAGAGAATCTATGGGGTATTGTCAAGAAGAAAATGAGAAAAACCAATGAGGAGACCAAAAAATGCAGATGAGCTGAAGGCCAATGTGAAAGAAACCTGGGCTTCCATACCACCACATCAGTGCCACAAACTGATCACCTCCATACCACACCGAATTGAGGCAGTAATTAAAGCAAAAGGAGCCCCTACCAAGTATTGAGTACATGTACAGTAAATGAACATACTTTCCAGAAGGCCAACAATTCACTAAAATTTTTTTTTTATTGTTCTTATGAAGTATTCTAATTTGTTGAGATAGTGACTTGGTGGGTTTTTATTAAATGTGAGCAAAAATCATCACAATTAAAAAAACTTAAAGACTTAAACTACTTCACAATTGAGGTTGAATTACTGAAATAAATGAACTTTTCCATGACATTCTATTTATCGAGATGCACCTTTATGTAAGTAGTTGTGACTAGGTTATAAGATCCTCATTGAATTGCACTTTTTGGCCATATAAATATCAACATCTGCACCAAATTGCATATTTTGCATAAAACGAGATTTTTCTTCATATTATACTAATGAGCCATATAAAAGCCTGATGTATCAAATATAATACTCAACAAAAAACACATATGCTTTCTTTAAAGCTTCAATATACGGTTCTTTAAAAAAAAAAAAAAAAGTAAATTTTTCATTATTATTCGACTATTATTTCTAATGTCAGGCTTTAAACGGTTAATTTCCCTATGGCATCCTAAAGGTGCCTTATTAGTCCAATCGGCAGTGATTTACTCTTTGTTTGACTATAGGGCCTCTTTTTCATGTGCTTGGCAAAAGTTTGAAACCATTTTCCCTTCTTAAGATGAGTGCTGTGTGGCGTAACACTTCTCAAATGGAGAAAAAGGCTGGAACACCTCTCCGATATCAGGCCCAGCGGTGCGGCCGACTCTATTAAGACACACATGCTGTCGAACGCAAGCCTCCTCGCAGTGAATTTTAATAAAATTACCTTCATTATAAGACACTCTTCATTATAAAACCAAAAAGTGCTGCTGGTCTCCCAGGGCCTTTGGATTAATAAGGACAGCGATGTATTTTAAGCCGTAAACTCGACTTCTTACTGTCCTTAATCTCCTTTCCACTTCACAGGCCAAATTAACACCTCTCCCCGGCTCTGACGGGACCTCATTAGCTCACTTCCACTCCGAAAGAGAAAAGAACAGGAAAGAAGAAGAGAAGACGACGATGAAGAAGGAGGAGGAGGAGGAGGAGGAGGGGAGGAATGCAGACGCAAATGCAACACAGCTCGGGATTAACCACTTTTCACGCGACCAACGGTTCGGGAATCTAGGTCGACGCGCGTTTCTAATCAGCCGCCTGGTTAACGATAATTAGCAGGCGCGGCAGGAGGGGAGGGGAGGGAGGGACGCGCAGAAATGAAACAGAGAAAGAAAAGAGAAACCTGTCATGTCGCAAACACTTCAAAGCAGACGACTTCTCTTTTAAAAGTGGCACAATAAGGGTCCAAGAACCACCGGGGACCTCGAGAAAGCGCGGCGCTGAAGAAGGGAGGAGAACAAGGGCCGAAGAGACCTAAAACACACACACACACACACGCTTCAGAGGGACCCAGAACACGCAAACACACTCCACCTACATAAAGCTGCAAGCTTGCGTAGTTTACTCTCACTGTTAAACTTCTCCAGCAGTAAGTGGTCCCTGTGAAGTTTACCCATCATGCATCTTTCAGTCAGGGCTGCTCTAGATCTACAAATTATAAAATGCATAGGTTCCAGTCGTTCAAAAACCTAGTATTGTAACAATTATGACACCTGTTGTTCACCAGCAACATCACTGCACAGCAGCCAAAAAAAACAGCAACAATTAACCTCCATGTGCAGGACCTCAAATGCCAAAATAAAATAAATAAAATAAAATAAAATAAAAATAAAATAAAATAAATTTTTTTTTAAAGGTTATAAAAATGTGTCTATAACATTTTATGATATATTAAAACATTTAAAAAAAAGCAATACAGGGACTAAGGCACTCATGCTATATTGTGAGTATATTCGTCATCATGTTGTAAAAGTTCCCACACCATATAAAGAATGAATAACTATGACTTTTCCAGTTGTTCATGATCACAGGATATGATTTTTTTTAAAGATTGCATTCATAAAAAGTGCAAAAATTTTTCAAATTTAAGAGCGGTTACAGCTAGAAAAAATTATATAATTTAACACGATGTTTTAAATTAAAAAATAATAATTTATATGAGTTTCAATGAGTTTTCCAGTTGTGATTAAAGTATAAGATTAAAAAAAAATCATTTTGCATAAGTGCATTATGCTTATGAAATATTTTGAAGTAGTGAAAAACAAAAAATAAAATACAATTTAAAAAATAAATAAAAGCTAACTTGTTTTTTACTATAAATTTTATATTAACTTTTTTTGAGATTTTAAAAATTCCTTGATATTTCTAGGATTTCCATTAACCGTGGGAATCCTGATTGTACTAACTAATGCCCTTATGCTATGACTAAATTCACCGTATAGCACAGCAACAAGTCTTATTGCTTAAATCAATGTAAAAGCCTGTTTGCAACTCACTTTACTTTCATAATCAGACACATTTCCAAATAAAAACACGATGTAAAAAAAAAAAGTGAATAAAGGCCAAGACTTTATCCACTGTGAATAGATCATGAAAACATGCATAGCAGGTTTAATGGGACAGACATTTGAAGTTTCCTCTATCGCTCACTTAAGCACTGAGGTTTGTTACCACCACAGCGCACGTTAAGTATGTTCAACAGGACCTCACACTCACAACGAGCTCTACGCTCAGAAAACCTTGATGAAATCCAATCACAAGTGGCCACTGGAGACAGATCTGAGCATGTCAATAACAGACATGAGCGGCGATTTGTCACGACTGACCACTTGGGAAAGGATGATAAAGGGATAGTTCATAATTTTCTCACTCTCAAGTTGTTTCAAGCCTGCATGAGTTTCTTTCTTCTGTTGAGCACAAAAGAAAATATTTTGAAGAATGTGGCTAACCAAAAAGCTTCTGGTCCCCATTGACTTCCATAGTATTTTTTCTCCAAACTATTGAAGTCAATGGCTACCGTTAAGTTTTTGATTACCAACATTCTTCAAAATATCTTCTTTGATGTTCAACAGAAGAAAGAAACTCATACAAGTTTGGAACAACTTGAGGGTGAGTAAATTATGGTTAATTTTTGGGATAACTTTCCCTTTAATATCAGGCCTAAAACACTTTTTCATGAAAATGCCATTGCATTCCCGCACAACAGAACATCATGTGGCCATCTGTGACAGCAGCGAATCCCTCCTGATGAGACAGGAAACCTGCGCAATCATTCAGTATGCCGGAGCTTTCTGGACCACAGACGAGGATTGCAAATATGATTTATGATCTGCTGTTTAATGGCTCGAACACTGGCTTTGAGAGGAGATCAGATGACTTTCTCGACAGGAGCATGTCAGGGTAGGAACAGGGAGTGCACCATTACAACAGCATGACAGAGAGAGTGAGAGAGGCCTCAGTACTCCTGCGTCTGTAATGGAGGAGAGAATGATACTAAGTCTGACGGGAAAATGATACAGTAAATACAGAGAAAGGGTGGTTGGGGGGGGTGGGGGGGGGGGGGGGGGGGGGGGGGGGGCCCACAGAATACGGATGACTGATGATGAGAGAGTTTGATCCCTGGGAAAGGAAAAGCAGCAAACGGGCTCAATACAACATAGAAACAATGACGGAGGCCTAAATGCAACAATGATTTGGATGTATTTCATGTAGTAATATACAAATATCTCCAGCTGAACAGACATGAGAGCAGCACTGTTTTGAGGTGGATTATGAGTTGTCTGCATTAAACGGGGAAGTGCTGACGACCTGAGCTTTGGTGGAAACTTCTTGAGGACGGGCGAAACCCATCCCAACCCCTCCTAACACAGAGAAACAAACATGATGAATCCCACAAAACCTGGTCAGAAAGAAAACATGGTTTTTGGTGATATTGCACCAAAAAAAAAAAGAAGAAAACAGTTTGTATTTAGCTTGAAGAAACTACAGCTATTGTGGGATAGGTAATTAAGACATTTTTTTTTTTTGCATTGTTGTGCATTATTTTCAAATGACAATTTTGGGGGGGAAAAGTTTAATTGGCATAATAATAATAATAATAATAATATGTATAAAAGTTACAATGGCAAAAGATTCTAATCATCATAAAATAGGTTATATTTATTTATGCCAACATTATTTAAATATCATTTTGCTTTGATGGGGTGAAACAATGACCTTTTACTTTTTTTTTTTTTTGGAGTCAAATGCATTCACAGTTAAGAAAAATTGCAATTCCCTATTTCTATTACCCACATTTGGGCATAAGAAAATTCTAAGAAAAACATTTTATGCTGAAAAGATTAATGAAAAATCTCTTAGACATTTAAAATAAAAACAAGTATTACTTGAAAAAAACAACATTAGCTGAAACAAAATACAAAAAACTTAAACTGACTTGGTTTTAAACTAAAAATTTAAACAAAAAAAAAAACTATACCACATTTTTTAAAAACAAATAAGCAAAATGAGAGGAAAAAAAAAACTAAAAAACAAAAAAAAAAAAAAATATATATATATATATGATAAAAATCAACCTAAATATAAAAATAAAATACTAATTAAAAATATAAAAAAAAACATTGGTGTACAGCTTCAGTTGTCTATGGATCAAATCATTTCACCATGACTTGTAAACGTTAAAAAATGTTTAACCTTGAACAATATTCATGTTAACAATGAGACTAGTATGACAGAGACACTCACTGACTTCGTCACTACAAACTTGTATGCAGTATTAAGAGAAAACTCACATTGAATTACATTGGTAACAAATAACCAGAAGTTCATCTACCTAAAACAGTAGTCCTACTACTAAAAGGCATGATAATTCAGCTCAAATAACATTAAACATGTTCTGCTTTTAAACCAGTGTTCCCCCATTGACGTCCATTGTATATGCATTAGTATTGTAAATCAAAATAAAAAAGAAGATTGTCTGTGGTAATCAGTACGTCTCATACAGTATGTTGTTAAAAAATGTTGTAATGAACCGAGAACCTTTGGCTGAAGACAATAACAACTTCTCCATTAACACAAATAACTCATCTGATTCTCCTGTCAATCCATTACTGACACTTTGTTTATTATCAATTACGCTCCAATCTTTAACGATACGGCTAGCATGAGCCCCATTCGCTCCAGACGTTTGCTAATCTTGTAAATTCTGATTGTCACCGATGACATTTGTGTCAAGTGGAGAGCAAACGAGGAGTTCGGCTTCTGAGTCGAGAGGTCTGACGCCGGATCGTGTCGAAGCTTCAAACGCAGCCTCGGAAAAAGGAAGGCCGCTAACGAGGAAAAATGTAAAATGTCAAAGTGCGTATAATGAGAGATGCGTGACAAGCATTCCTCCCGCCGTCACCTTTACCTGAAGAGGAATCAGAGGCACAGCTCCGGATTAGAGTGACGGGAATTTAAACGGAGAGGGACTTGAACTTAAAGACGTTCAGCGGAGGATTTTCCTCCATGGGAACGAGCGGCTCATTTTCTGAGCGGTTTTGCTGAAGGTTCTGGAAGATTAAATGTTGATGTCTGCCTGTTCTGGGCTGGATGTGACAAGTAACGTCAATTAACAGCAGATACTCTGTGTTACACTATTAGTGCTGATACTGGAGGGACGCATGGGTTTGTATGTCTTCAGTGAGATAGGAACACAGAGTGACAGTCTGACAGATACAGAACTATCTGAGCTTTATGAAACTAGAGAAACTAGATACAAGCTTGGGAATATTAGCTAGCAATGGCTCATACTGGAAGAGGAGAAGTTGAGGGGTGGGAACGAAAATGAGAGGGACCAAAAAAGGGAGGGGCAAAGAAGACAGGGGAGGAGACAGAAGTAGAGGAATGTCAAGAGGGGAGGAGCAGAAAGTGGAAGGGGCGGAGACGCAAAGCCCCTTCTGGTAGATGCCGTAGCTATACCGTTTCACGGTATCTGGTTTCCGAAAATATTTATTGTTGGCCTTTCAAAAAATATAAAAAAAAAAAATTTTTAAGGAAAAAAAAAATGTTTACAAGCAAAAGTTTGGGGTTTTTATGTTCCTGAAAGACTTTTATGCTCACCAAGGCTGCATTTATTTGATCAAAAATACAGTAAAATCAGCAATAATGTGAAATGTTATTGCAATTTTAAAAATCTGGTTTCTATTTAAAGATATTGTAAAATGTAATTTATTCCTGTGATGCGCAGCTGAATTTTCAGCATCATTACTCCAGTCTTCAGTGTCACATGATCTTCAGAAATCATTCTAATATGCTGATTTGCTGCTCAAGAAACATTTCTGATTATTATCAATGTTAAAAACAGTTGTGCTGTTTCATATTTTTGTGGAAATCGTGATACATTTTTTTTCTGGACTGCTTAATGAACAGAGAGTTAAAAAGAACAGCATTATTTGAAATGGAAATCTTTTGTAACATTATAAATGTATTTACTGTAATTTTTGAGCAATTTAATGTGTTCTTGCTGAATCCAATTTTAATTTCTTAAAAAAAACTTTCTGACCTTAAACTTTTGAATGGTAGTGTATATCATAAATAATGCTTTATTATATCATAGTAAACATATCTTGAAAGATTGAATGGATTATTTTTGTAAATTATGTTATATAGTAATGAATAAATGCATGTATATGGCAATATGTAAATAATTTAAATATGTAAACAAATGTATTTACACAACATACAAAAGTGTCAAAATCAGCTGATCGGTTTTGTCATGATGTCATTTTCCAGCTGTTCCAGAATAATTAGTCACATGGCATTTACGGATCAGTTGATTGGCTCAAAAAGTTCTGAAATATGAGAAGGGGAGGAAGTTTTCAAGACAAGAGAAGAAAGACAGAAAATGAGTGGAGGAGCAAACAAACAGAAGCTCATATGAGGGTCAAAACCAAAAATTTATGCTAAAGACTTGAACCTTACTCAGGTAAGGTCAAGAAAACCTTAAAAGGGTCTATCAGCATGAAACTGACTAGATGAACATCTCACACACACTAAACTATTTCTTGCTCTCCCACTCACCTCTGGGACATTTTTCTTGAATTCCCGGCTCAGTTCCACCAGGTGCTTATGGGAGTCCTCGCTCTCTTCCTGTCGGCCTGCTAGTTGTGCCGCCACTGAATTTAGCTCCCTCTACAGAGACAAAGAGAACGAGAGAGAGAGACACTTTAGATAGGCCTGCCAACACACATATACACAGCTTAGTACACACATAAATAAATATATGCTGCTGAATATTAACCGTGTGATCCGTCATGATCTGATAGAAGGCGACTGCTTACTGTAAGCTCAGCCCCATTAATAATTAAACCAAAATAAATCCAATGCCTACAGTAGCAGAAGGCCTTTTAGATAATCAGAATCCAAAATAATCAATACCTCTGCAACAGTCATGGGAGAGAGAGAGAGAGAGAGAGAGGGAGGAGAGGCGGGGAGGCGAGAAAATGCACAGACAGAAACTCTAAATATTCACCAAGATCATCTCTTCAGCTGCATTGGTTGAGCAGAAAGACTGAAATTCGGTCCGAGGACGGGGGGGGTAAAACCGTAGAGAGGTCGGTGTAACAAAATCAATTCAGAAAATACTGCTGTGCTTTTTTGTACATGTACAATCACATTAACACAGTTTAACAGACATTGTGGGCATCCTATAATACCATTTTTAAGACTGTTTCTTGGAAAACTATGTACCTGGTTACTAAAACATATTGAAAAAAAAAAAAAAAAAAGATAGATAGATAGATAGATAGATAGATAGATAGATAGATAGATAGATAGATAGAACAATAGGTGATAGCTGAACAGACAGACAGATAGAACGACAAAGAACGATAGATAGACAAGATAGATAGAACGATAGTAAGACAACAGAAAAGATGACAGACGGATAGTAGATAGAGAAGCTAGATAGATAGATAGCTAGATAGATAGATAGAAGGATGATAGACAGACAGATAGATAGATAGATAGATAGATGTTAGACAGACAGACAGACAGACAGACGGTGATAGATAGATAGATAGATAGATAGAATAGATTAGAAGTCGATAGATAGATAGATAGATAGATAGATGAACAACAGGATAGACCGGACAGACAGACAGATTAGAACGAAAGAAACGTAGAAGAATGATAGAAAGAACAACAGAAAGATGGACAGACGGATAGATGATAGATAGATAGATAGATATAGTCAGATAGATAGATAGATAGATAGATAGATAGATAGATAGATAGAACAACAGGTGATAGACGGACAGACAGACAGATAGAACGAAAGAACGACAGAAAGAACGATAGATAGATAGATAGCAGCTTTGATCACAGAAATAAATCCCTTTTTAAAATATACTCACATAGAAAACAGTAATTTTAAGTTGCAATAACATTTTACAATATGACTGTTTTTTATCAAATTATATGTATAGTGAATTTTGGGGGATAGGGTTTGCAGAGCCAGTGGTGGTTTTGTAGGAAAACATCAATGCCTTGAATTTTATGTGAAATTTTATTGAAATTGAATTGGTCCTTACTTGAAATATTAGTACACAAACCCCTACAGAATTAATTCAAACAACACTGATCAAACTTATTCCAATTACAAGTCATATTTTACATATCAACCTACTAATAAAACATCTCTGTCTCACATTCTCTCACCATCAGTTCTTTGTGTTCAAACTAAAAAAAATTAAAGGGAGAGGGCTTTTCTTTTCTTATTACTGTACCAAATTCGTACATGACATCAAATTTAATTTACTATGTTTTAATTAATCTGTACTCTTACTTAAAGCAATTTAGAAAATGATCTAATGGGAGAGGAAGAATTCCTGAGGACAAAAGCTGTAACGCAGCCCCAGATTTACGGCACGGCTTTCCGCACCAATGCTTGGATGCTTTTCAAACTCTTCATTTTCTTCACTGGAGTGTGATTATGAGGATCTGCATGGCCAGTTTGTGTATTTAGGACACTTGTTAATAAAAAAACAACATAATCAAGTAGCTTATTTGACCTCTAGCAGGACATTAGACACCAGTACAGCACAAAAGGATGATTACCTGAGCTTTAAAACCACATTATGGCATCAAGAAAACATCTGTTGCTGTAAGTTCTGCTGACTAGAGACTAAAGTAGAATGATCAACATGAAATTAAAAGACATATTTAAGTTTTTTTTTTAATATATAGAAGTCATTTACAGAGCTGCTAAGCCCTAATTGTTAAGGGACTGGAAGGGTTTGATGGACTGTGATGGTTGGATTTAACCTCTAGTAGCTTGAAGCAGACTACAGGCTGTTAATCTATCTGACTGACGTACGGACGAGAATGTCCACATGCAGCGACACACAAAGAGTTTGTGGTGCTTAACAGATCTGGAAACGCTGATGCTATCAACCCAATAACAAGTCAGCACAGGTTTCCTTCTTTTAGTTGACTTTGTAGTGTGTATAAAAGGCTCATAAATCTACAAATGCAGGTGTGCTAAATGACATGACCTTAATTCTAAATAAATATGTAGGACTGTGTGTTTGGAATTAAACATGCCATCTATTTTTTCCCCCGTTATTGTTCCTCTGTTTCCATTCTTAATGATTTCTTACTTGAATCTTGCCGGATTTTATGTGTAATGTTTGTTCAGTGAGTCTACAAACACTCAACATGAATAAAAACATTTGATTTGTACATTTTATGAAGAATATACACTACCAGTAAAAGTTTGGATTAATAATGTTTAAGAAAGATGTCTTTTTTGCTCATCAAGGATATATTCATTTGATCAAAAATACAGTAAAAAATTTGAAATATTTTTATAATTTAAAATAACAGTTTTCTATTGTAATATATTTTAAAATTAAATGTATTAGTGTGATGCGAAGATGAATTTCCAGCATCATTACTCCAGTCTTCAGTGTCACATGATCCCTCAGAAATCAATTATCATTGGTGCTCAATTATTAATAATGGCTCTAAAAATGCTGAAAAACCGTTTTTGTTGCTTAACATCTTTTGTGGAAACAGCATTTATTTGAAATAGAAATCTCATAATATTATAAGTAATATTAAAAATAAGTAAAAATCTTGTAGTATTATAAATGTCTTTCTGTCACTTTTGATTAATTGAATGTATAATCAAAGTATTAAAAGTATTAATTAAAATAATTAGAATCCAATTTTTTTATATTTTTAGGATAAGATTCTATTTTTCATTTGTTCTTTTGCCTTTCATTCATTTTTTCTTTCACTCTTTCTTTCATTTTATTCTTTCGCTCTTTCATTTTTTAGCTCATTTAATTTCTTTCTTTCTTTCTCTTTCTTTCACTCTTTCTTTCATTCGCTCATCAGTTCTTTCTTTCTTTCTTACACTTCCCTTGCCAGGCAAAAATCATAAGTCAGATCACTTCTGAAAAAATTGGCATGATTTCAGCAACATCTGCAGCACAAACAGTGAAGTTTAATGCTTCTGATTAAGGATTTGAACAAATCTCAAAAGTGTGAAGATACATAAGTCATAAGAAACTCTTAAGTGTGAAGAACAGCAATACTGAAGAAACACGGCTAATTGCCTGAGCACAAACTTCCCCACTAAGAAGCATTTACAGAAACTTGCGCTTAAGTTTTAGTAGCACTAACAGTAGGAGTATATAAAGGAAAAGCTTTTTTTATTAATAGTTTTGACATCTGACACATCACAAACAGCATCTTTGCTCCCTGCATCGTCTACAGAGACGAGACATCAGCAGGAGCTGGAAATAAACCTGCTCGCTCTCACCTTTCAAGAACAAACTGCAGCACGCTTCACTTCTGTTGTTTTTTTAAAAATGTTTGTTCATTTGTGCTCAGACAGCCATCAGACCCACCTGATGCTAACGTGGCGTTTGCCAAAAGCCCTTTTTCTTCCTCATTTCTCTGCTACCCATGATGCACTGAGGCTCTGAGACGCCTGTTAATGCAAGCGTGCTCAGCAGGTGATGATCCACGTTAGTCATTGTCACTCTGAGCAGGAAAATTACAGTACACATAAGACGCATGAACTGCCATCTGACACGAGCGATCTAAATAGCTTTGGGTTACACTCGGAAAACTTTCACAATAAACAACTTAGTCCTTACAGCTTTAAAATCTGCTCCTTTCTCCCCTTATCAATTTATATATATTTTTTATCTGTATTTTCCTCAGTTTTTTACATATTTATCTGTTTTCTTAGAGTTTAAAAATGACAATTTGAGGCAAATTTGATCCAAAGACTATGTGTATACATATAAATATATACGTTTATATGTTTTTATATACAGTGGGGCAAATAAGTATTTTATACACTGCCGATTTTTCAAGTTTTCCCAATTACAAAGAATGGAGAGATCTGTAATATTCATAGTAGGTACACCTCAACTGTGAGAGACAAAATAAAAAAAAAATCCAGAAAATCACATTATGATTTTTAAATAATTTCCATTTTATTGCATGAAATAAGTATTTGATACAATAGAAAAATAGAACTTAATATTTGGTACAGAAACCTTTGTTTACAACTACAGAGGTCAGACGCTTCCTGTAGTTCTTGACCAGGTTTGCACACACTGCAGCAGGGATTTTGGCCCACTCCTCCATACAGGTGTTCTCCAGATCTTTCAGGTTTTGGGGCTGTCGCTGGGCAACATGGAGTTTCAGCTCCCTCCATAGATTTTCTATTGGGTTCAGGTCTGGAGACTGGCTAGGCCACTCCAGGACCTTGAAAAGCTTCTTACGAAGCCACTCCTTCGTTAACTGGGCGGTGTGTTTGGGATCATTGTCAATGCTGAAAGACCCAGCCACGTTTCATCTTCAATGCTCTTACTGAGGGAAGGAGATTGTTGCCCAAAATCTCGCAATACATGGCCCCATCCATCCTCCCCTCAATACGGTGCAGTCGTCCTTTCCCCTTTGCAGAAAAGCACCCCCAAAGCATGTTTCCACCCCCATGCTTCACGGTTGGGATGGTGTTCTTGGGATTATACTCATTCTTCTTCTTCCTCCAAACACGTCGAGTGGAGTTTATACCAAAAACTTCTATTTTGGTCTCCTCTGACCACATGACCTTCTCCCATGCCTCCTCTGGATCATCCAGATGGTCTTTGGCAAACTTCAGAAGGGCCTGGACATGTGCTGGCTTGAGCAGGGGGACCTTGCCCACGCTGCAGGATTTTAATCCATGACGGTGTAGTGTGTTACTAATGGTAACCGTTGAGACTGTGGTCCCAGCTCTCTTCAGGTCATTGACCAGGTCCTCCCGTGTAGTTCTAGGCTGATCCCTCACCTTTCTCAGGATCATTGATACTCCACGAGGCGAGATCTTGCATGGAGCCCCAGTCCGAGGGAGATTGACAGTCATCTTGAATTTCTTCCATTTTCTAATAATTGCGCCAACAATTGTTGCCTTCTCACCAAGCTGTTTGCCTATTTTCCTGTAGCCCATCCCAGCCTTGTGCAGGTCTACAATTTTGTCCCTGGTGTCCTTAGACAGCTCTTTGGTCTTGCCCATAGTGGAGGGGTTGGAGTCTGATTGATTGAGTGTGTGGACCGGTGTCTTTTATACAGGTAACAAGTTCAAACAGGTGCAATTAATACAGGTAATGAGTGGAGGATAGGAGGGCTTCTTAAAGACAAACTAACAGGTCTGTGAGAGCTAGAATTCTTGCTGGTTGGTAGGTGATCAAATACTTATTTCATGCAATAAAATGGAAATTAATTATTTAAAAATCATACAATGTGATTTTCTGGATTTTTTTTTTTTGATTCTGTCTCTCACAGTTGAGGTGTACCTACGATGAAAATTACAGATCTCTCCATTCTTTGTAAGTGGGAAAACTTGAAAAATCAGCAGTGTATCAAATACTTATTTGCCCCACTGTATATATATATAAAATGATATGATTTGTAAAGCTCAAGAGAAGAAAAAATTGACCTTTGGTGTTCCATAAAAGAAAAAGTCATACAGGTTTGTAAGGACCTGAGGCTGAGTAAATGATGACAGAAATTTCATTTTTGGGTGAACTGTCGCTTTAAATCAGTCCCTAGTTCCAGGAAAGCCACAAAGAAATGTCACTATTGAACAGTATTGAAAAAAAGCCACACTTGTGTGTAAAAAGAAGACATCTTCAGTCAAACGTTCGATCTTTTAAGGGTTTGGAAAAAGGCAATCAGACCTGTATTTTCAGGATGTGGTGGGCAGCAGGGTCAATATTGAGCCCCTGTCATTACGCCTGTGCCAGTCAAACATGTAATTGATGAGTTTCCCTCTGGGAAGCTCTGCCAATGTCACAGGGGGCGGGATGAACCACTTGGGGGCGGAGCTAAGCTAAACCAGCCCTGCTGAGGCCAGCATCTGTCAGACAACCCAGTGAGGAAAACTGATTGGCGGAGGCATTTCCGTTCACGTGCAGTCGTCCAGCTCCATAGAGCCGCCCATTTGGATATGCAACGTCGTTAAAGGTTGAACTTGACATTGAATCGAACATGTCTACGAGCGGCCGAGATATATAAAAGCACCAAAAAGACAACAAAAGATAACTAGGGGTTAACTAAATCACATCTGAGAGCTTGTCGTCTGTAATAACCAGACAAGTAATGAAGGGCCATAAATGAAAATGTGTACTGTAAATACACAGACTGTTAGAACACGAAGATATAACCTTCAGATTCACTATAGAGCTCGAAAAAATCTTTACCATCGATTAGCACAGAATCTATGGCACCTCTAGCTGATGACAGCTGGGAAGAGAGAAAGTTGACGTGGGAAAAACAAGAGAGTTCTCAACCATTGAGCCAGAGTGTTTGGACAGCAGAAATGAACTGCAAAAAAGTGGGTGGCTATGGGAAAAAAGGGGGGGGAAATGCAGATGGAGGTATTATTTTTCTTTTTGTATCCCATCTAATTGCAATCATAGGCAGATGTCTGTGAGTGTGACAGCATCAGCAGAATTGCTGCTGAGAGCACAGAATCTTTGTCTAAAAATAATCAGACGTTCTGGGCTCGGCTGTTTGTTATAATGGTAATCGATGCTGCAGGCTTTGAATTCCATCAATTTATAGATCCACTCTGTTCTGCCTGGTGATTGCGCTGCCTCTAAACCCCTGCCGCACACACACACACACACACACACACACACACACGCTCATAAAAAAAACACAAAAGGTTCACGCAGACAGGGACCATTACCTATGCATGTAGATATGCAACCCTGCATGCAAGTTATACAACCAAATTATATCTAAAGAATATTGACACACAGAGAAACACAAATATATACATCAGTGGAGAAAGAGAATAATACAACTATGCATCACACATTCAAAACACGATCACAGAAACACAAAAGATTCAAACAGACAAGGGCCATTACCTATGCATGCAGATATGCAACCTCGCATGCAAATTATACAAAAAAATGACGTTTACAGGATAATTGCATGCAAGGTTGCATATCTGTATACATGAGTTTATACAACAACAAAAAAACATCTACAAGGCCATGCAGATCTATGCATGCAGATACACAACCTTGCATGTGTGTTACACAAAAAATATCAACATGGTCATTACCTAGGCATGCAGATATATAACCCTGCATGCGCATTATACAACAAAATAACATCTACAGGACCATTACCTACGTATGCAGATACACAACCCTGCATGCATGTTATACAATACAATATCTACATGACTATTACCTATGTATGCACATATGCAACCCTGCATGTGCATGTAAATCAATTCTATATGCAGAACTACTATTTGTGCATGCAGATATGTATCCCTGCATGCACTTTATACAAAAAATTACATCTATATGACCATTATCTATGCCTGCAGATATACAACTCCACATGCATGATATACAAAAATGCTATCTATAGCTTTACCTAAGCATGCAGATAAGCAAACATGCATGCATATTATAGAACCAATATAATAACAGTAACCTAGTTGCATGCACATATGCAACCCAGCATGCATGTTATACAAAAATGAAACAATTACCTACTTATGCAGATGTATAAAAAAAAAAAGAAAAAGCATCTACAGGGCCATCACAGATGCATGCAACCCTGCATGGCCATTATACAGGACAAATTATATCTACACAACACAGACATAAAGAGACACACAAATATAAACATCAGTGTAGAAAGAAAAGGTCCAATTATGCACCATGAATTCAACACACACACACACACACACAATGGCTGCAGCGAGGGACAGCAGAAGGGCTAGTCTATGATTTAGATAAGTGCAGTTTCTTTTCATATGTTTTCTTATCTCCTCGGTTTGTGTGTAAGGCAGAAGATTTGTCCTTAGCTGTTTCAGATTAGTGCCGCTTCTCAGACGCCACATTCGAGAGGAGAGATCGATCAATGAATCAAATCAACACAATCGATACGGCCCATCGCTGGAGTCTAGTCTGGCCCCCGCATTAATACTGGCACCAACCCCACCCCCTCAAACCCCCCGACAGGGACAAAAACAACAGCACTTCTCTCTGCTTTTTTTTGTTTGTTTGTTTGGGAGAGATCCAGGATAGGGCCGTTTCTGGCGGGTGTCCATGGCAGAGATGGAAGATGAGCCGTTATCTGCCCTGACTTGGACAGGAAAGAGGAAAGTGGCCCGCTGGCCGTGCTCAGAGCTGCCATGCGCGTCAGCTCCCCTGGTTTCATTTGTTCACCCGTAGGAGAGAAAAATCCCAAATGGGATCTTTTTAATATCTCAACTGTTTCTCCTAGGAAGAATTGAGATAAAGCAGTGAGCAGTAATCTCACACGCGTCTCCTCTAGAGTTTCAGAAAAGATCAATAATGTCTCAAACTGTGCTCAGATTTGACACAACAAAAGTCAGAGATTTCTTAAAGGGATAGTTCACCCAACACTACACCTCCATGCGAACCCCGTTCTGTCATTTTCTCACCTCCGTTACAGCAGAAAGCAAGAGACGCATAGAGCGCCGTGCGCGGTTGCGTCCGCGGGAGGAGCAACAGAAAACCGCACCAGTATTTTAGAAGAACGAATCGGTGAAACAAACAGCTGGCATGGTAGCCATTGACTTCTATAGTATGGAAAGAAATACTATGGAAGTCAATGGCTACCGGCAACTGTTTCATCACCCATATCCTTTAAAAATATCTTCTTCTGTGTTCAACAGAAGAAAGAAACTCATACACCTTGAGGAAGAGTAAATGATGATACAATTTTCATTTTCAGGTCAACTATACCTTAAATATATCCTCAAACATTTCTCATCAAATGATTAGCGCTTCAGTTAGTTGAAACGTAACCAAAACCTGTATTAAGTCTCAAGTTATGAAAAATAAACTACTGTGCAATGAAATTTATTGATCAAGCAGTGCACAAGAGTTGCGCATATTACAAAGTCCAGCAAATCATTTATAATTCATGGTGACATCAAAAGATATATGACAATTAAACTGATTAATCATGCTGTAAAATGTGATATTGGTTGCACAATGCGCAACACACAATTGAGCATCACAGAGTTAAAATATTTTGTTGAGGCGTGTGAATTTAGCGGTCACCGTCTCTGAATATCACATCTTAAACCTGCCAGCAGAGGCTGAGAAATGATTGTGAATAATTAATCCCAAACCATCAGCCGGCTCTCCGCAAACAACACGGCAGCTCTTAAGACAAGCACGAGCGTTACAATGATCAGGGAAGGTGTGACTCACGTCGTCTGGATTTAGTTGTCACGCTGCACTTCATTTAGGAGTTTTAGCACCTAGCATGCCGCAATCTGTCAACACCTTGTCTAAAGCGCACGTACTGTTCGGAACCGCTTCATCTGTCGGGAAAAGCGCAGTTCGGAGATTGTGCTCTGTAAGCAAGGACACGTTTGAAAAGAAGAAGTACAGGCAGTTCTGTCGCTTTGGAATAAAACCCCTCAAGCATCTATCAGAGGGTTTTAAACCAAAGTTGCACCTCAGCAGGGGACTGAAAATATTGACTCGTTATAGAGACACTTTTGAGACTCCTAGTCATTTAAAGGATTGAAAAACGGTCCACCTACTGCTCATAGTAAGAGCTGCATTTGAGCAAATTATTTTTACAGGAGACCAGTAATTTCAGTGCCAGGCAGAAATGCAGAACAGATTGGTTTAACTTGGTCAAATGAATTTTCTGAATACATTTATCTGAACACTCTCAGAAAAAAAGGTACAAAAGCTGTCACTGGAGCGGCGGCACACTTTCAAACGGTAAAGATTTGTAACTTATTTACCACTAAAAGGTGCATTTTAGTACCTTTTAAAAGGTACCACTTTTCGTACCTTTTTTCCAAGAGTGAACTTGCACTAGGTCAAGTAGACAAGTAGAACTCTACATTCATTTTGACAAGATCACATTAATTTAATTTGACTTATTCTGTGGATTTCACCCGGAAATAATGCACTCATGTTGATAGCATGCAAACATACATCTCTATATATGTGTGTGTGTTGTATGTGCGTACATACTATTTATGTACTATTTTTGACTCTATTTCTACTAAATCCCTAGTATTGGTGCATTATGTATTTTATGCTTATTAGAGTAATCGCGCCATTAGTTTAGCACCATGATAACTTCGAAAATACAAAATAACACCTAATAAAACCTTACCGTTTCATGCAAACTAGAAAGCACAGTCCAGTTTTAGTTAATGCAACCAAAAATATTCATGTATTGCACACCAAAAAGACAACAGAGATGTTTTATTTTAATCTAACCCATTTTTTGTCAGTTGAAATGTTTAAATCTAAGCAGAATTTCACGAAGCACTTTTTACTGCCTTCAGCTCCAGCAGTGCCCTGTTACTTACTTACAGTTGTCTCTGCACATTAAGGATGAAGTGTGTAATTTTTCTGGATGTGAAAAATACGGATTATGCTTAACTGCAGAGAAAAGTGTAAGTAATTCCTAGGTTGACTGCACCAAAAAACACTATGACACTTTCAAAACAGACAGGAAAAGTGTCAAAGACACCTGCCTGATAACAATTACTTTTGCAATTTTGTCTGATAATGCTAAAAATGCAGACATTACACACTTAGGAAAATGTATTTTACACAATTTTTTAACAAAAAGGCTGCCATCGACAAATAGACTAGGTTTCGATGCTTAGACTAGGTTTCATGTCTTATACATGCTATGGTTTTTTTCTTCCTAAGTCAGTACTTTAAATCAAACAGGTATTTATCCTTTCTATTTAGCACTTTCTTTGTCCATCTATCACTCAAAGCAGTTCATTCTTCAACATCACGATAAAAAAAATTATAAAAAAAAACACTGGCCTGGATGAACCCGTGCAGATTTCACAGAATAAGTGATGTTTTCTGCTGTGTGTTTATTTATTCTGACATGCCGTGGTTTATTAAGCAAGAGTCAGGAACGCAAGACTGATGAAAAAAACACTGTGTGGCTAAAAAAAAAAAAAGTGGGAAGTGTCTCAGTAAAATGTATTGGCGAGTAAATATAACGGTGTTAAAAAGAGAGATATAAATGGGGGCCAGTGACTTGACAATCCATAACAAACGGCACCAAATCAGTCGGAGCAGGAGTTTACCTCCACAAAGTCTCAACGACACGCACACAAAAAGAGCAACACTGGCCCACTTTCCAGAAGAAATCGACGGAGGTGGGGGTGAAAAATGGCAAGCAGCGGATAACACGGATAAGCTGCCATTGTTTATTCTCTCTTGAGAAATGTCAATCTGTTTGTTTCTCAGGTGTGCTCCTTTTTCCTGTTGTTTGTGCTGTTTCTCTTCATCCCGCCGCTCCCCTGTTGATTGCAAGGGGAGATCAAAGCCGAGCTGCTGGAATAACGTGAATATTTCAGGTGAGCTGAGCGGCTGCGTTTCACACCACCTGTGTGACACCGAACCGAGTCCAACCCCTCGCAATTACCCGATCTCCGGAGGGCCCCTGAGAGCCCGGCGACACCAGCTAGGGCCACCTGTCAGAGCCCAAATCTCTTTTATTCCTACCCAACGCGTGCACATGTGCGACAGAATAAATGTATCTGGAGCGCAGAGATTGGGAATATGGCCCGCGTCAGCGAGGTACGGTTAAAACGAGGATGAAAAGGGAACTTGCGAGGTTGCAGAACTTCGGGAACATCGCAAGAACACGAGAATCTCTTGAGGAACACGTTCAAACTTATTCCACATCAAGAAGTAGTTTAAAAAGGCCACGGCCTCACCAAAAAATCTGAAGTGTTTTTAATATTCTTGTGTATGTATGCAACAAAAGCTCTGTTCCAAAACCTTAGGTGCTGCTTATTTAGATAGTATTTAAATAGGCAGCACCTTAGGTTTTGGAATAAATAAATAAATAAATAATTAAAGGCATTCGGGGATGTGGGATGAGTCGAAAGAAAATATACAACATATATATTAATATTTACTGTATTTTAGTAAATTACATATTTTGTATTCGTGTATTTTGGTTAACTTAATTTTAATATATATACATTCTTCAGTTCATATTTTAAAATATATTTAAGTAGAATAATTTTACATTGGAATAATATTTACAATAGTTACTTTTCAACTAGATCAAATATGTATTTAATACATAATAAAAAATATTAAAGGGGCTTTTACATTGTATATTTTCCAAGTAGATAAAAAAAAAAAATATAGACTCAAAAAAAAGCAGTTATATAAAATGCAAAATAAGATGAGTTTTACAATATGGACATAACGACTAGATATCTAGATAAAACCCGGGTACATATATAACCATGGTACTATATTATATTATATATATATATATATATATATATATATCTCGATATCTTATATATTATATATATATTAGAGATAAATGTCAAAACACAGTATATATTCAAAAAATATTACTTTTTTTTTTTTAAATATTCAAAGTAAATGCAAGCCTTGGTTAAAAATCTTAAAATCTTAATTTTGGAATAATTTTTGGAATTATATAGCACTTACATAATTTCTCAACTCATTCCAAAACATACATAATTATTACTGCATACACAATTTATTACACTTCAACTAAATTACCCAATATGGTTATATTATGTATTTTTAAGCTTATTAGAGTTATCATGCCATAGTGTAGAACTGTGTGTGGCACGTATGAGCGTCTATTGCCAATCAGTCCTATGAGGTTCATTCAGGTAGGATGCTCCCTTAAAAGGCAGCCCCCTATATAGACAGTAGCAGCACACTAGATTTGTACAGAGCCAAAAAGACTGTTCACACAAAAAGCGGCAAATGTCCTAACATTGTATAAGACGCTGCGATAGGCTTGTGTGTGTGTTTTGTGTGTGTGTGGTGTGTGTGTG
Source organism: Sinocyclocheilus anophthalmus (assembly GCA_018155175.1). Classification (NCBI taxonomy): domain Eukaryota; kingdom Metazoa; phylum Chordata; class Actinopteri; order Cypriniformes; family Cyprinidae; genus Sinocyclocheilus; species Sinocyclocheilus anophthalmus. Next base: position 249,618 of record JADLZN010001185.1, on the reverse strand, counting down.
TGGTGTGTGTGTGTGTGTGTGGTGTCGGGTGTGAGAAAGCATTTCAATGCTTGAGCAGTCATCTCTTTTCCCACAGCCAATAAAAACTCCTCCTCAGAGTCCACACCAATCTGAACAGCACTATTCAGCAGCCGCCCTATGGCAGGAGCTCTGGGAGTTTGAAAAGAGAGAGCCTGTGTGTGCAGCTGTATGATGAGCTGAAGGTGTAGGGGAACGACGCAGACCGCTTCCAGCCGCAGCGCTCCGAACGGCAGTAAAGCCCGTGCAGCAAATTCAAGTACATTCATCTGTGTAAGAGCGCCGGCACACAGTAGCCGTTACAGGGAGGAAACACAATCTATTTGAGCTACACTGCCCAATGCTAATAAAGCCTTTTTCTTTCCTTTTTTTTTTCCTTCAAACCGCAGGTTCACACCTTGACTCTCATCTCCTTTCTGAGCAGGTACGACGCGGAAAACACACTCCATATACTCGGAAATACAAACTTTTGAGTCAAGGTGAGAGTAACACACGGTCTACTTAGATTTACTCTGGGGTGTCGATTTTTCTAGGTTCCTGTAATTTACGCATGCAACTAGCATTAAAACAAAAATTAAAAAGATGAACAACAAAAAAATGATAAAAAAATAATATAAATAAAAATAAATATAATGATAAAAATAAAACGATAAACAAACTAGTAAATGGTAAATAAAAAAAATAGTTAGACACATCGTAGGTCCTTAATTTAGTATTACAAATATCAGGCAGATGCAAAAAATGATAAATAATAAAACCATGATTAAAAATAAGACATAAAATAATTTTAATCATACATAATAAATAATGACAAATAAAGATAAAGATTAAAATAAGAAAATGGGGGTTCTGTAATTTTGCAGCAAATTCAAAAAATAATAAAAGGATGAATAATAAAACAATATTAAAAGAAATCATATGATGATAATAAAAAAAACTAACAATAACCAAGGATAAAGATAAGGATATAAATAATTTTTTGGTGGTTTCTAACAAAAAAGTTGGATTTATGCATGCAAATATCAGGCAAAATGAAAAAATAAATGGGAAAAATACAATATGAATTATAAAACAATGATAAAATAATGATCAAATAAATTATTATAATGATAAAATATAAAAAAAAAGTAACCAATGATACAGTAATATTAAAACAATTGAAAACTTACTTGTAATTTACACATACAAATATCAGGCAAATTTAATAATAATAATAAATAAAACAATGATAACTAAAAATAAACAAAATGATTATAATGACACATAATGAAAAACAATAAACAATGGAAAAGATCATTATTAATTATCAATACAGTAAACATTGATAGATAATGATAAATGAAAGAATAAAAAGATTGGTAAAATGATTAATAACGATAAATAAAAATGTAATAAAATGATACACAAAGATAAATAATAAAATGTATACTCTGAAATCACAGTTTGAAGTCAAAGCTGAGAGTAAATATGGCACTTGTTTAGATTTACTCTGGGATGTCTATTTTTGTACATTCCAGTGATTTATGTCAGTATGAAAGTCAAGTATATAGTACATATTAATTAATTAATTTTTTCCTTGAGTAAGATGAGCCATCGACAGAGAAGCGGCGATGAATGTGACAGGCAGCGGATGGTAGGGGCGTCTGGTCAGTGAGCTCTAGGTAAATGTCACTTCACTCATTACCACACAAACACAACACAGCCAACTGCTTCGTGATAGATGAGTGACCTGACATAAGAGAGAAGAGAATCCCTCTCCATCACCACACGCCGTCAATCCAACAAACGCCAACCTATCGAACGGGAATCTCCAGCCCTTTTGATTGGTCAGTTACCGATGAACCACAGCTGACTGCATATGTGAAGAGCCTCATGACTGAATATGATCTAGAGCCTTAAAACAACTGAAAACTGAAGACGACAAAGGCTACCTGTGTTTAAAATGGCATACTACTTCCAGCATTTTAGCAGTAGTCAACCTACTACGTGTGCGGAAAACAATAGGTTGCATAGAATACTGTGTACAATGTATACTATGCAGTATGTAAGTATACTAGTAAGTATACAACATGGCAACAATGTAGCATGCTATATAACAAAAATACAACATAATACATTTCACAAGCATTTTGCTTTCAGTGTTGTCCTACATACTACTTAAAAAAACTGTCCTTACTATATATACTGAATTGTGCAGTATGCACTATGCTAGTATACTAGTAAACGGCAGCCAAAATAATTCAGCTTCCTTCATTCCAAGTTCACTTCTGCAAGACGGCAACAATAGAGTACGCAGTTAAACATCCAACATAGGGGTGTGCGATATATCGTCTGCGATAATATCGTAATTGTTGTTTTAACGATGTGCGATTTAATTGCAAAAACCATTCAAAACAGCCCTACAGAGCGCACGCATACAATACGTGAAGCGCATTTATAATGCGTACTTTCACGGCATGATTCAGTCTATTAAAATGCATTTAGAATGATCACAAATTCAAGACATGATGGTAGAAAATTTATATATTTATACCATTTCATATAGTTAATAATCAATTTCACACAAAGAGTGCCGTTTTTCTCCAAATATTACCATGATTACAAATTTGATATTGATTTTTTCACAACAGTTCAATAAACAAGAATTAAGAGACTTGCATTTTAGACACCATATTGCCTGTTTTTGCTCTATTTCGACAAGAAAAATATTTCCAAATAAAGCCATAACGCTCTTTTGCGTCTCTGAGCATCATGACGGTGTTTCTTTCCTGCATGAATCAACCATTTAAATGATTCGGTTCAATCGCAATGACTCACTTATTAACAGTGACTTGCTGCCACCTACTGGCGGTTTTAATTTCACATTCAAAGTATCTTTTATTAGTTAAATAATTTCAAATATCAGTATTCAACATTTTATGTTTAATATATCAAAACATTATTTATGCATTTGTAAAAATGCGGGTAAATGAGTCAGTCTTGCATTTAAACAGTGTGTAAATACATCTAATGCCATTTCAGATGCAGCTTCTGTGTTGATTAATTTGCTTGGTAACAGCCCAAATGTCTTATTATTCTAATTCACTGATTAAATGTAAGAATTTCATTGAAAAGATAATGTACACTTTTAGAAAAAATGGCTTTATAAAGGTAAAAATGCCCATAAAATGTAAAAATAAGTTTAAACTTATTGGAAAAGATTACTTTCTCTCGGTGTGAACTGACCACACAGAATATGAAGAATATCAAAAACTTTATGAGTCAGCTGTCCACGGCAGTCCTTAAGGTACCAGCACAATAACACACTCAGCAAAATATTGTCTAATTAATTATCATTATCGATAAAATCCCAGAAAATATCGCAATATTATTTTTTGTCAATATCGCACACCCCTAATCCAACACCATGTTGTTATGTGGCATTGATATAGCATATTATATCAGCATACTATATAGCATACTGTTTACTGTTGTCCTACATACAGTATATATGTATATATGTTATATACTGTTGTCATAAATACTATTTAAAAGCTGTTTGTACACAATATATACTGTGCTGTGCAGTATGCAGTATGCTAATATACTAGTAAACAACAGCCAAAATAATTCTGCTCTCTTTGTTCCAAGTACACTTCTGCAAGACGACAACAATGTAGTGTGCTATTAAACACACTCTTGACATTCCAGTCAAGACTTGGGAGAAACTTGTTCATGCCTTTATCACCAGCAGGGTGGACTATTGCAATGGTCCCTATTGAAACCACTTTCGATTGCGCGCTCTCATTTTACTTTCACTTTCACTTTTGAGATTCGCGATCACAAGGACTCTATACTATGGAGCGGCAATACTTACCACACATTTGACAAGATTAGATGTTTGTCATTGCTGCTCAGGATCTGCAAATCATTCGCTATCGTCCTATCAGACATTTCTCCTTACTCTGTGTATGTGGTAAGTGAGCTTTCATGTACTGTAATGCAACAGGCTACCGCTAGCAAACGGCAAACCTTTTAGTGGCTCCCTATAAGGCGTTATTTGTTTCATGCTTCGGGCACACCCCTAACCCCATCCCGCCCCCCGATGTCATGCTTCACTGTAGACATTGTCCGATGCCAATTTGGTAGACATCGCCCAACCATAGTTTCTATATATTTTGCTATACTGGTGTTCTACATGCTATTTAAATGCTGTCCGTAATATATACTGTGCTGTGCAGTATGCAGTATGCTAATATACTAGCAAACAACAGCCAAAATAATTCTGCTCTCTTTGTCCCAAGTACACTTCTGCAAGATGGCAACAATGTCGTGTACTATTAAACATGCAACACCATGTGGCAAAGTATAGCATACTACTTTTCACAAACAATTTGCACACTATTTAAAAAAAACTGCAGACAGTACACAATATAAACTGTTCATTATGCAGTATGCTTGAATACTAGTAAATAACAGCCAAAATATTTATGCTCTCTTTGTTCCAAGTACACTTCTGCAAGATGGCAACAATGTAGTGTGCTTTTAAACATGCAACACCATGTTGTCATGTGGAATTGATATATACTACATCAGCATACTACATAGCATACTAACAAGCATTTTGCATTTACTGTTGTCCTACATACAGTATGTTTGTATATATTTTGTATACTGTTGTTCTACATACTATTTAAAAGCTGTCCATAATATATACTGTGCTGTGCAGTATGCTAATATACTAGCAAACAACAGCCAAAATAATTCTGCTCTCTTTGTCCCAAGTACACTTCTGCAAGATGGCAACAATGTAGTTCTAAACATGATTTAATAGAAAATTAAATGAACATGATATGATTTTTGTCATATGACAAAAATACAACATACTACACTTCACAAGCACTATTTAAAAGCAGCTGGCAGTACACAATATATACTGTACTGTGCAGTACATTTGCATACTAGTAAATAACAGCCAAAATTATTCTGCTCTTTTGTTCCAAGTACACTTATGCAAAAGTTGGCAACAATGTAGCATGCTAATAAATGTGGTGAAAATATAGCGATTTTTACATACTGTTGTCCTACACACTAAAAAAAGCTGGCCGCATACTGCTTAGTATGCAATACACTAGAATACTACAGTAGTAAAAAGACAAAATAATTCAGCTTTTTTTCAATCCAAGTATGCATAGTTCGTAGCATACTACCATTTCAAACACAGTCAAAATAATTCCACTCTTTCTGTACCAAACACACTTCTGCCAGATGAGCGTAAGATGAGCGTAAGGTGTCCACGCTGAACAGCGGTCATGTTATCATCAACGTCCAGCTAATTTAACACAGCATGCGACCTTTACCATGAGACTGATGAATTCTGATAGTCCCTGTCTGCTGGCATTAAACTACAATCATGAACCAATTCCTGTATTTCTTGGTCATTTATACAGTATACTACAGCTAATTGCATTCAGGGTACTAATAATGCTTTCTGTTGATGATAAAAACAAAAGGAGGCTGCGTTCTAGTCATTCTCTCTGTAGAGACTCGGATTTAACCATGTGTTTCACTCATCTGTGAATTCAGAGGTGTATCATGACATGAGCTGCCGCGGTCCAGCAGTTCCCATCTGTACCGGGCCGTCTCAGAGGAGAGCCGACGCACTTTGGGCCGCCAAGCACACGGCACACGTCACGACGGCAGAGGAGCCGCCTACGCTCGGCCCAGCCATGCGTTTCCCTCCTGGGCTTACGGGAATACTGTGGATGGCAAAGCAGAGAGAGGCAGAAAGACGCGGCACACTTCCCTTGTGTTTGGGGTAGGGCGTCGCGCGTTTACCTTCGTGCACAAGAAGCCCGGAGAGGAGATGCGTGAAGTGTGAACGCACCCTCTTGTCGTCAATCCTCCAGATAGCGGAGTCTATCATTAGAGCACTTACACACACATATGGAGGATCAGGGCCAAACGGGAATTGCAGGAAGTCAGGTGCTTGGTGGTTTAATGAATACTCACAATATATTTGCAATGACTTTTCTGCCGATATAAAAAATATTAATTCTTAAATATTGTGAATAAATGTAATATATTATAATTAAATTTCCTAAAAAAGTATTCCAGAAGTTTTCTATAAAAAGTTTTTAAAAGGATAAAGGAGACAAAAAAATAATAGATAACTAAAAATAAGGTAAAATAATGACGAAGAATACGATAATAAATAGATAATTATAAATACTAAAACTATAAAGATGAACATTTTAAAAACATAGCGATAAACGATATTGAAAAAAAGATAAAGACAAATAAAAGGCAAAAGAAAAATAATGGAAACAATGATACAAAATGATAAATATATGATAAAATATAAAAGATAAAATGTGTTAATTGAAAATTAATACCAAAATAATGGTCATTTAATAAAACATAAAAAAAGAAAAGTAAATAATAAAGCTTATCGATCAAATACAATAGGATACGGATTAGACAAAAAAAAAATAAAATGAATAAAAATAATATCTAAAGATAATGCAAATAAACTCATCATAAAAAGATAAATAATAAAATGAAAAAGATAATACATAAAACATTTAAAATAATGATAAAAAATAAGATTATGATAAAGAAAAATCATTATAAAGACAATATTAATAAAAAAAGAATGATAATAAATTAATGATAAAAAAAGGACAGAAACAATTATTTTACAAGGGATAAATAAAAAAACAGTAAAACACAATGAAAAAGATTATGCTAAATTATAATTATAAAAAATTATAATGAATTTATAAAAATATAATCATTGTAAAGATCACTAATTAAATAATTAAAATGATAATGTACATAATAAAAATAATGATACAATAATGATACTTTAAAAAATAAAGATATGTAAATAACAAAAATTTAATAAGGTAAAATCATACGAAATAATAAAATACTGCTAAAGATAATTATAGCCAAGAAAATACAATGATAAATATTTAAAAATGGTAAAAAATGATAAAGATTATGTAAAACACGATAAATTAACATATTTTAAGAATATGATAAATAAAAAAGAAAGACAAGATAAAGATAATATAAATAATAATAATAGAAAAGGATATGCTTGCATTGAAAAATAAGCATAATGACAAACAATAAATAATAATAGATAAAAACATCCTGCCTAGCCCTGTTCTGAACTCATGCAGAACAAAGATCTGGTGTATCATCTTTGTGGGAAGCCAGACTGTCCTGACCTACATGTACTTCAAGACTTCGAACAGTAACACAGTATCTACACCGGAAACTAGCGCCACATCAAAACCAAACCACGACAGCTGACCACTACAATAAGCTTTTTTTAAAAATCCATAAGTATGCACAGTTGTAGCAAAAAACAACAGGATTTTATCTTCAATGTCTTTTGGGATTTTAAGTCAGTTCAACCTGCTGCAACACGACACGTCATCAGCCGCTTATAGTACAGACTCAATGTAAGAGGAACGTTACACAAACACGAGCGAAGTCTCAGTGATCCAGGCCACCCGGATGTACATGAGGGATTTGTCCCTCTTCTAATACATCAGGAGTGACAGCACCACAGCGAGCGATAGCGAGGGGACAGCTGCTAAAAAAAGACCCGAAGTTCAAATCTGGAGGCTTTTAGCTGCGTTATCTGAGCCTTTCCTCAGATACCACAAGCTAATTGATCTGAAACGTCTCGGGAGTCTCAAACGTCTCCTTCGGCCGCGCACTTTTCCCTTCATGCAAATCTATTAAGCCCCTATGTAACCAAAGACGCTTGAGGAACGTTCTTCAAACCGTCATATTCCAGCGACATCAATCGATGCGCTCTTGTTCTCTCGAACTTTCCCAAACGCCGCTTTCACAGCTGAGAGAAACTGCAGCTGGATACTGTAAACAGGCCACAAAGAAATGATGCTTTGCTGCAATCCATTATTCATTTATGATACATTTTTCATTTAGCACTAGAGAGGGGGCTATACGCAGTGATGAATGCATTGCCCAGGATGCAATTTGTATGTAAAATAACAGAAGATTAAAGAATATGTTTTAAGCGTAGATGTAGTTCACTGCCATTTAAAGGAGGGGGGAGAAATAAAAAACCTTCATTGGGATAAAGAGCCTGTGGCGGTGCATTCGAAAAATCACTTAGTGCTACTTGGAGAGACTAAATAATGAAACACAATGAGGAGGCGTCGTTCCAGGACACAGCATCTCTCTGTATCTCCATCATCTGTGAATGAGATGACGTCTGCAACCGAGAGAGCTGATTTTCATTGATATGTCACTTGATGGACATGAGAGTCCATAAACCCAATACTATGGTTTACACACGAGCAGCACGTAAACACACACACACACACACACACACTCATTCACTCACTCAAAACACAAGTTCCTAATAAATAAAAAATAATAAAAATGATCAATACCATAATAACGATAAACAATAATGATAAAGATTATAATAAATAAAAATAATGCTAGCTAAAAAATGTAAACAATAAATAATAAAAATGACAATGATTAATAAAAATTATAAAATAAATAAAAATGTATTTAAAAACACACGTTTTTGTCAAATTAAATACAACTAAAATAAAAAAAAAGAATAATGATAAAAAGAAAAAAAAGATTATAATAATAAAAATAATGATAAAGATGATAAAATCATGATAAAAAATAATGACAAAATAAGGTAGATTAAAATAATAACAATAATTAAAAATAACAACAGGCAATGATCGCTGTCAAAACACAAGTTCCTCGTCAAATATAAAAAATAATGATAAATAAAAAATAATGACAATCAATAATAATGATGATAAAAGAAAAATAATGAGCAAGATGATCATAAATAAAAATAATACTAAAAATAATAAATTGGAGGGGAAAAAATGCTAAATAATAAAATAATGGTAAAAATGATAAGATAAAAAATTACAATGATAAAAAAATAACGATAAACAATAAAATCTCTCAAAAATAAGTTCCTCATCAAATATAAAAAGTAATGAAAAATAAAATAATGATAAATGATGATCAAAGTAATAAATTAAATAATGATAATGATAAAATGATATATTACAATGATGCATTTAAATAATTCAAGCAACGGCCCCTTCATTCAAAGCGCTGTGTTCCGGTGAAGGGATCCGGCGGGAGATTCTCGGTGTATTTGCTGTGTCAGATTCTGACCCATTAGCCCAGTGTCCCTGACGGCAGAGAGCTCCGTGCCCGCGAGGAGGAGGAGCAGGGAACAGGGAGGTGACTAAATCTATTTGGGTCAGCAACATCGATCTCAACTCCTGCTGCTCCAGAGGTCGGGAGTTTCACTGGTGCTTTTTGGCATCTCAGACGGTGAACTCACACACCGCTCACAGACCGCCACATAACATGACACGAGAAATCCAAACAAGCTCTAATCTGATTGGCTGGCTGGGAAACAAACCGGGAAAGTAATCAAAATCATGCACCATGTTACTAAACATGGTCGTACCATAGTACTATTTGTTTATAACTGCAGAGCACTCAGAAAGAGCAAAAAGTACTAAAAGTCCCATGGTGCTACCACGCATTTTTGGATCTACATGAACTTCAGTACCATCTCAAAACACCACAGTACTACAACATGATGCCATCAGAAGAGTGAATGTCACAGAAGAATATGAATAAACGTATGTGTATGGACATATATATATATATTATATATATATATATATAATTTATTTCTCATATATACGGGGATGATATATTTTATATGGCTACAATAAAAAAGGGAGTTGAATAGAATTGACAGCAACGGAATGAACTGCACGCAATTCTAAGAAATTCAAAACAGGTAATGCCTTATGGGAAAGAAGTGTTCTTCACCTGCGACACCAAAAGTTTATCATTCGATTAAATGTTTAATGAAAATATGATAAAGTCATCAAATAAATATTCCTTCAAATTCTAGATTTTTTTTGTCTTTTTTCAAAATGTACAAACAAAGCCTTAGTAACGAATGTATTTTGAATATCGTTCATTTTAATTCTACTTGCATTAAATTGAATTGCAATTCTGCATTCGGTTTACAAACTGTCATTCTATTTTTTAGTATCACTAAATAGTACAATATCAAAAATATAATTATGTATATTTAATAGAAAATTTATAAATAATAAATAATACAGTTATATAATAAGTACTATTATTATTTATAATAATTTTTACTTTTTTCAGTTTACTTTAGTTAAATTTTAGTTATTTTGTTGTGTGTTTTTGTCATCTTTATTAGTTTTTTTTAATGTCTATAGGTTTTATAAATTTTTTATTAAATTTTAGTTTTAGTACATACATTTTTAGTTTTAGTACATACACACTAAATGAAAGTGAGAAATGTTGCCATGGAAACTAGCTGAAATAAAATACGTTTTTTAAATATTTTATTTCAGTTAAAGTTTATTTTAATAACATTTTGCTATGGTTTTAGTTTTGGTTAAATATTACAACCTTGTTATGAATTGATTTATTTGAACTGAACAGACATTCTCAGTTCAGTTCAGACTGGACTGGTGGATGTTTGCGGCTCTCGCTAAGGAAACTTGTTTTTTTAGTGGTGCAGAAGCTGGTGCAAATGCAGGTGTGTGAGCCGTAATGAAGAGTGACTGTTAGACATGCCGAGGGTGAAAAGAAAGCTGTTTGTGCAGGTCAGATGAAAGTGTTGAGGAGGAGAGGCCTCGGTGAAGGGCCTGTCAGAGCCTCTCAGACCGTCCGGCACGGGCAGCAAATGGGCCTGATCCGCACGCATTGTGAGCCAACGCATCGCCTGTCTGCGCCGAGAGGAACGCGAGACAAACTGAGGAGACAGACAGGGAAGGGGAGGGAATTAGATCCATGGTTTGTAGCCTTCATTGCATCTCCGACAGGCATGTTCCGGCTCAGAGGCAATGGCTAATCCTCACCTCATCCGCTCGCTGGAAAACCACGTCTCACTGCAGTTTCAAACACCCCAAACACACGTACACACCCCTCCACGGACCTCCCATGGCTCATTTAACATCAAACTTCCAGCACAACATTCCCGCGAGCCAAAAACACAAAAGCCCTTTTTTGATCAGTTAGGAGTTTTTTTTTTCTTTGTGCCGCAGATCCGTCTGCTATTAACCCTTACCGCTTATAGTGATGGTTTATCTATACAGTATATAACAAAAATAATATTTCACAAAAATATGAACCAGCACATCGTTTTCAACAGTGATAATAATCAGAAATGCTTCTTGAGCAGCAAATCAGCATATTAGAATGATTTCTGAAGAATCATGTGACACTGAAGACTGGAGTAATGATGCTGAAAATACAGCTTTGATCACAGGAATATATTACAGTTTAAAATATATTCAAAATAAAAAACAGTTATTTTAAATTGTAATAATATGTAGCGTCTGGACCAATCAGACACACCATTTTTTAATTTGATTTAACAAATAAATTATTCATTAGATTAACAAATAATCACAGACCCCTCACCTAGGGCTGGACGATATGGCAAAAATTTATATCACAATATATTTCTTCATTTCGGTCGATACGATATAATTCCGATATCGATATGAACACTATTAAAAAAAGCCTCGTAAAAACTGCCAAGAACGCCACAACAGATGTCTGTGCATACAAACTTATGAAAAATGAATTTGCCAAGTCTCTGACACCTCATATAAAACCATATAATATTTTAGAAAAAAAAGAAAAAAAAACCCAGCACAAATAAATTAATGTTCAACTTTTATTTGTATTTAGCCTTCATTCAAACAAGAAATGTGAAATCTTCAAGCCTGCATTTGTTTGATCCTAAATACAGCAAAAACAGTAACATTTTTGAAATATTTTTACTATTTAAAATAACGGTTTTCTATTTGAAAATATTTTAAAATGTAATCCATTCCTGTGACGCACAGCTGAATTTTTAGCATCATTACTCCAGTCACATGATCCTTCAGAAATCATTCTAATATTCTGATTTGCTGCTCAAAATCATTATTATTATGTTGAAAACAGCTGAGTAGAATTTTTTCAGGTTTCTTTGATGAATAGAAAGTTCAGAAGAACAGAATTTATCTGAAATAGAAATCTTTTGTAACATTATAAATGTCTTTACTTCCACTTTTGATCAATTTAAATCATCCTTGCTAAATAAAAGTATTAATTTCTATAATTTCAAACTGACTCCAAGCTTTTGAATGGAATAGTGTATAATGTTACAAAAGGTTTTTCTACTCATCAAAGAATCCTGAAAAAAAAATTCTGTTTTAAATATTGATAATCAGCAAATCGGCATATTAGAATGATTTCTGGATCATGTGACACTGAAGACTGGAGTAATGATGCAGAAAATTCAGCTTTGATCACAGGAATAAATTACACTTTAAAATATATTCAAATAGAAAGCATGTATTTAAAACGTAAACATTTTTTTGGATCAAATAAATGCAGGCTTGTTAAGCAAGAAGAGCGTTCTTAAAAAAAAAAAAACATTAAAAAATTACTGTTCAAACTTTTGAATGTAAGTGTAGGCTGATAGCCAGTATAAAGAGTATGAAAAGTGCAAACTGATTGTCTGCCAGCAGGAGGCGCTTTAAGAGCGGTGGAACTAGCGGTTTCTCTAGTAATGGCCGTAATCAAATCAGCTCCGCTCATGAAAGCTACTTTATCAGATAAAAATGAAAATGCCATCGAAACTTTTCTGAAGACAGTCCTTTCCCTTTAGAGATACATTCATATAAAACACCCGTGCGTTTTGATTTTGAAACGTGCAGTGATCATGTTTATTCAAACGCCACAAATAAATCAATGTATGGGAAAACACTGGTAATTTATATCGAAATATCGGAAATGTGTTTGAAAACCATATCACCGTTATTGAAAAAATATATATCGCGATACATATTGATATTGAATTATTGTCCAGCCCTACCATCACCCAATAAACATGCTGGGTGCCAGAATGTCTGCGAACAGAACGCATTGATTCATGGCAACCAATGCTGATATCAATGGTTTTATTGCCCAAAGGAATGCTGGCAGAGAAACTCACAATTTTCTAATAAGACAGACACATATGCCAAGGAATGGACGGTTCTCTAATAATCATAGGAATACACGCAGACCTTCAGGGCATTGTGTATGTGGTACTGTCCTCGGGCACTATTGTCTTTTATATTGTACTGTTTTTATGCAGGCATTATGATAGAACCACTCGTCATGTATCTTACCTCTATGTAATCTACCATATTATATCTATGAATTCGTCTTCTGAGATCTAAACGAGAGTGTTATTATATGTTGACATAGGCAATTATATTAGTGTTTGAGAATCGTAGTAATTTCGATTCAAGTTCTATATGCAAATTACCATGCTTTCACACAAGGGTCATAAAATCACCAGTATTTCCAAAATCCCGCTTGGGATTTCGGACTTTCTCATTGGATAAGCCCATCTTGAGAGGCGGGGATCTCTCAGACCTTAAAGGCACCACACCATGTGACCCTCCCAGAGTCTGTGGTTCTGTTAGGTTATGAGAAGATGTGAGCTACAACGCCGCTAAGAACCACTAAGTTCGTGTCAGGCTTCGGCCTTGACTTTTCCATTCACCAAGATTCTCTGACTCAAACTGGTTCTTTTTCATCAACCAACTTCAGCAAAGATCAACTTGAGCCTTCAGATTGCATCAGGAATCTCTGTCAGACAGACAAGACGTGCAAGTATCAAACTTAGTCTTATTAATTGATACATGAAGTATCATTTGCACCTTTTTACAAAAGTGTTTTTGAACTAAGAATCTGATGTTTCCTCAAGGCTGTAAATCTGCTGAATTCCAATGGGCCAATGGGCTGTGTGTGGTGGTGTGTGAGTGTGTGTGTGTGTTTGTGTAGTATGTTAGACTAGTTTAAGTGTTTATGTAGTTAATAAAGACTTACTTGTATCACACTTGACGCTGTTCATTGTTTGCTCATAACTGGAGTCCCTAATCATGCAGACATTTGCTACAGGCTCTGTGTAGTATTGTACAGTAATAAAGTTATTTCCCTTAACAGGAAATTAACGTTCTTAGAATTGAAAAGACAGTTGACAGAGAGGTCAGCTAAATATCTACAGCGAATCTAAATATTCATAATTAATTATAACTAGTTATGATTAATTATTAATATTTCCCTTTTGAGCTGAGTCGATAACAAATATTTCACAGTATATTGTTCAGACGACTGTATTCCTGGCATAAGAGACTCTTCAGAAACACTAAATAAATTCAAATTAAACATATTATATATATAGATACATATATCTATATTATATATAATATATATGGACTCCGCCCCTTACCTGGACCCCTCCTTTCCGAACACTGCCTTCCTTCACGATTCCCCAGCACTAAGAGGACACCAGAGCCCACGTTTATTTTGGATGCTCCTTCCCCTTTGGACACTTTATTCCCTATTTTTGGACATTTCGTTTGTTTTCTGTTAAATAAAAGCCTCTCCGAGGCAAACTGTGTCTGTCGTTTGCTCCTCCCGCCACAATATTAATAATAATAACTTGAATAAACAATTTGTCTTCCAAGTACAATTATTATTGTTGTTATTATTAAACAAATAAATAAATAAATATTATCCTCATCATTTGTGCTGTTGTTTACTCTTAAACTGTGGTTAAGTCACTGTAACGCCCCCGTTCAAAACATATTGCTTTAATTGAACCCTTTACCATGCAGGGCAACTTTTTTTAATTTAGATTCTGATAACATAGTAAGATTTGTATAATCTTTAGTTTTCTTATTTAGATATGGGAAGTTACCGACTGTGTGCAGGGAATAAGAGGAAGCCAAGAGTTTGCGATCAAACATACGGTTACTTGACTTCCTCTGACACTGAACGCAGCACAGACATTCAACTCTTAACCCGTTATACGAACGTCTTTACTGTATCCCGCTATAGTGAGAGAAGACGCTGAAGAAGCTGCCAAGGCCAGAGAAGAGCTGCTTTCAGGAGCAGCTGGCAAAGCACAGACACTCACGCAGAAGACCTCCGACTGGCAGCCACTCAACACAACACTTCAGCCTGAGAACGACACACACGCACACACAGGCCCGAGAGTACAATGGCTTTCATCGTCTCAATGAATGAAGCAGCTTGAAACGTTTCAAAGGCAGATGCATTCACCTCCTCACGTTCAAATAGATCAAATGGAAAAACGTGACGACTATAACAGTTTTGACCCGCTACGATAGACAGATCATTTCCAACGATGCGACAACTAACAGGCCGGTAAGTTTTTGCTCCATCACTGGGGACAATAAAATGCTCCTCTAGGTTCTTCGCCGACTACACGCGAACTACAGGTGATAAAAAGCAAAAAGGATTCCAGTAAAAGCGGCAACGCAATGGCGTAAAGCGAGCCCGGAGAGATTTATCCCTTCACGGCCTTTTGACACTAAATTAAACTGTTGAGTCCATTCCCCGTGCCAGCTAGTTATCTTTCTGGGCTAATTTAACACTATAATTTACGTTCCATATAAAATACGTCCCGATATGGCGCTGTCGAGGCAGTACATCATTCTCGCCGAGCGCTCTGGTTTCGGCGAAAAGGACAGAATTAGATCATATTCATGATGCAATTAAACACTTCAGTGGGAATCAATGTAAAACTGATGAGCCCTGAAAACAATGCATATGGCAGGGAACATTAGAACACATTACCTTCCGCTGGAAACCCTCAGCAGATGCAATTTAAACCCCTCCAACACTCGCCTCATAATGCGCAGCCATAATAAATGAATTTTTCACAAAATTATTCAACTACTAAATTGCCCATGGTAACCGAATATCAGATGAAAGTGATGTGAATTATTAAGAAGAGATACTGTTTGTTCTTACCCAGAGTATAATAATGGCACAAATGAGGGGAGAGAAAGAGAGACGGAGGGAAAGAGAGGCAGAGTTGTTGGTAATAAACACCGCCGGTCTTGTCGAGCTCTAAAGGAAGTTGGTCTGTGACTGTGGTCACCTGCTGTGATGATGGCATTGACCATTTCCCAGTGGGCTGAAGTGTAGGATTGTGGGTGGTCTGGTAGAACTAGACAGATTATCAAACGGTTTCAAGCTTCTTTTGTAGGCCCAATGCTAAAACGCACCTGTATTTCTAATGCAAAGTGAACAAAACGTATAGTGGCAACAGTCACGGTATTAGATGGTAATATGTCGATACATACCGTGGTACTGAAAAGCAGATGATCAGTAATACAGATACTAACAAATATCTACGGAGCAGAGCAGAAATATGCATATTTAGTAATCTTATTGTGAACAATTCAACTATGCATGTTTTCTTTTTAATTTTGTTTGATCTCATGATTTTTTTAATCAAAATATCCTAACTCGATCAAAAACGACATACTTTTCTCCAGTGATGTAAACAGAACTCATCCATACATTTAGTCCACTTAAACTCCACCCACGCCACCTCACGTTCATCTGCCTCCAATTTTAAATGCCATGCCCACATCTCAACATCCAATCAACAACTGATGCAAAGAACCTTTGCATTTTTTCCCAATAACCTGTTAAGGCCCATTCACACCAAAAACGATATAATGAGAACTGTACACTCAAATATATTAAGGCCTAAATTTAAGATTTATGTATACAAGGTAGGGCTGTCCAATAAAAAATTAGAATTTCGAATATTTGTCGAATTTAAAATAAAAATCCACATTCGAATGCAAAAACGTTGCATTCGAATTTTCGGTGTGCGTCAGGCAGCCTTTTATCAGTGGCGCACGAAATGCGATGACAATGTAATGTTTTGTGTTAGCCTATCCAGTTGAACCCACTACATGCGGCGCTGCTACGTTGTTCATTCAAAACATTGCAGAAAAAGAGAACAATCAATGCGGGGAAGATGTTGTTTACGACAAAACTGAAACCAAGCCGTTCACATAGAACGCATATTCATCGCATTTCCTAGAGGGACATCTATCAACGCTGCACTCGCACGAGAGAGCAGCATGTTTAGAAAGCTATGTAAAATTAATGTAAGTTCAACTTTAAAAAAAAACATGTCTCGAGACTTTGTGGCATATGGTGACTTTAAGCCATTTTGACAGCCCTAATATGAGGAGCATATTAAATTTCCATTCATTTGGATTACATTTTTAACAAAATAATAAACTTTCATGCATATTTGTCAGTCATAAATAAATGAAAGCGGTAGGATTTCTGCACTCATAAAAAAACATGGCATAGCAACTATTTTATTTTATTTTTTTAAATACATTTTCATAATGCATTCATTCAAATTGCTAAGAATCAGCGTAAATCTGGTCACTGTGAAAATTTAATTCAGTTAAAAAATATGAACACGGTTAAAATATGACTAGCTGTGGAACAAGCAATATTCAATTAGTTAAAATGCATGAGATTGAAACCAATTGGATTTATTGATAAATATATAAGCCTCATTTATTAGTACCGTTACAGAAATCTTACCATGAATGACAAACATGCATCACACTAAGTAAGCCTAAATTGAGTATTATCAGCATCCAGACCAAAGTATGATAGCATTCTGATTATTATAAGTGTGCTCTGCAGTTTTGTCGTCTGCCACTTTAAATGCACAGGCTCTTTAAAGTCAAGTGGATTCTGATTGGCTGTCAGTGTTGTTTTAATTCATCAAATGGAAAAAAAATCATTCTGAAAGTGATGCCGACGACATCGTTCCTGTGTATAGCTAATGTTATAGCTATAGTGTGGACTCCACTATTCTCATAGAATTTGAATTATTTTTAAAGGTTTATAGTTATCTTTATAGTAATCGATCTTAGTGTGAACATGCCTTTACACTTGCATATACATCACAATACAGAAGAACTTATCTCACTGCTTCTGTTTAATCAAGACTTTAAATGCATGACAATGTAGATCAATTGATAAAGTAGATTAAATGAATTTTACTTGCCATTTTAGCCAGGATTAATCAATCTGGCCAAAATATTAGTAGTAAAGATAGACAATGGGTTATATAACTGCATGCCATGGTACTTACAAGGAATGTCACAGTACTAAGATTGGTACATGGCCAAAAATACATGGCAGTGCCTTTGTACAGTTCATTCAATAGGGATAAAAATTTTGACGGGGATTACTTATTTCAATATATTTGTCGCCACACGTTTTGGGGTAATTTAGAGGTTATTTTCAAACCCTAAATTACATTTCTTTCCATCACATATTGAAAACGTAATGTGACCGAATACTGCAAGAAAGTCTTGCCATTCTCGAGAGACACATGTACATAAATGTCTTTGTATGATCCAATCCCAGACTCTACAGCACTAAAGTTAACCAGTGGAAAATGTGTATAAATGCAGACAGAGCGTGCATTTCGGAGCAATTAAGCATAATTTCTGACAATGTGAGTTTCTCCCTCTTGAAATGGTAATTACACTTAATAATGCTTTAATCAGTCTATCACGGACGAGGTGAAAGGGAGGGGGCACGCTAAAGTGCTCCAGGGTCACACGGTGTCAGGACAAAATCTAGAGGTCGCACAACACCACGACAACAGGCCCATCACACACACACACACAGAGACTCTCCCTCTCTGTTCTGTCAGAAGTCTCAAAATTACACTAGAAGAGAAAAGAGTGTAGAGAGAGCGCGAGACTTTAATGTAAACATTTCAGAACAGCATTAAGTTCAATTTAAACTGAAAACAGAACTGTCAACATAAAAAATATACAACTATATACTGACTAAATACTTAAAAAAAAAAATATAAATAAAAAAAAAACCTGACCAAAAATACTGAGTGTCTTCTACATAATTCTAAGTCTCTGGGGAAGTCGTGGCCTAATGTTTAGAGAATCGGACTCGTAACCCAAAGGTTGTGGGTTCGAGTCTCGTACCGGCAGGGATTGTAGGTGGGGGGAGTGAATGTACAGCGCTCTCTTCCACCTTCAATACCACGACTGAGGTGCCTTTAAACAAGGCACCGAACCCCCAAATGCTCCCCGGGTGCCTCAGCAAAAATGGCTGCCCACTGCTCCGTGTGTGTGTGTTCACTACTGTGTGTATGCACTTGGATGGGTTAAATGCAGAGCACAAATCCGATTATGGGTCACCATGCTTGGCCACATGTCACGTCACTTTCACTTTATAACTTTGTCCAATAAATGCTCTCTAGCATAGTAATGCTAGTTCTACAAATGCCAACTGCTTTCGACTAGCAATACCAAGCAGCCATTGCAATTGTTTTGCCAGACTGTGATAAAATAAAGTCTTCTGGCTTTTTTTAAATAAATGGACAAGTCTCTCAATATGTTCCTCACCAATGTCAACACAAAGTGTCAAGTTTTGGCTGGGAGCATGGCACAGTTAGCCCCTGCTGGTAGATGCCGTTACTGCACCAACGACTCAAAAGTATCTTATCTCCATCATGGTCATTCAAAAATTACAGTATATTCTAATAAAATAGAATTTGTGCACAGCATTAACAAAACATAAAACCATGAGCCAGTTATTTTAATTAATCTGTCAAAAAAAATAGATAAATAAAATAAAATAGAGTTGCACACTGGACGTTCATAGAACATGATACATATTCATATTCATTGAAGATAATACATTTTAAAAAATGAACAAATTAACAAAAAAATATTTTAAAAGAAAGTATACAATTTGCAATATGTCTCAATACAAAAAATGGTAGGGCGAATAAATGTAGGTCTTTAGATTTTAATTAATTAAAATGTTTTGAAATGTCATTTAATTATTTAACTTTGTTTGGTATTTTTAGTAATTAATTTTTTAATTAAAATTTTTTACTAAAAAAAACAATTACATAACTAGTTTATTGGAAATACATTTAACTAAATATCAATTTACCATTGTTATATAATATGTATGTAAAATAATTTTTAATACAACAAATTAATAAAAAGTAATTTGTTTTCATTTAAAACATTATACAATTTACAATATTTTCTAAAACAAAAACAGTAAGCCTGAAATACTGAAAAAACTAAATACTGTAGAAACACAGCATTATCATTTCGATACCTTCACTGCACCATGGCAGTACTTTTTTTAAGTCAATTTTTTGAGGGATTACGATATTTTGCCCGCTTAATTCCATAATAACTTCATTTAATCTAATATGAACGTGTGTGACAGAGAGCAAGGTTTCTAAATGACTCCCAGCAGCTCGAGCGAACATGAGAGTAATGCTAACACAAACACAAACACAAACAAATGATACCTTTGTACCCCGTGTCATTTGTACTCTACGCAGGAAGAGCGAGCGAGAGAGAGACACTCTTCCCGGACCATCTCTCTCTCTCTCTCTCTGTGACCACTTCACCAGCAAAATGAAGAGGAAAGACAACAAATCACTCTCAAATCTGCTGCTGTTGTTCCACAGCCTATCAACGCGTCTCTCCCGCCTGGCCACGTCAATACTGAAGAGTGATGGCCGTTTGCTATATGATTGCCTTTTTTATTTTCTCTCCCTCGCTCACCTTTCTCTTCGCCCCTTTCTATTCTTCCTCCTACCGCCCGTTCTGCTTTAATCAGCACGGCGGGCCGAAACAAAAGAGAGATTGTCTCTTTAACTGAGAGCAGCACTGTATCACAGCTTTCTTCCCCATTTCCCCGCTTTATTAGCAGCGCGGCAGACCACTGTTTATACTAGTGGGTATTCCGTGTTTGCTGGAACAATTACAGTATGACAAATGGTCCATCAATGCCATCTATCAGAGGGCGCTTGACAGGAATCCTATACGCAGGGCGGCCATTCGTCCCCTGCTTGCCTTCTCCTGGGCACCATGCTTCAGTATCCATGACAACACGCAAGCCGCTTGCCGTGCACAGTGCTCTGTGATGAGAGATGGCACCCGAGAGCGGCTCTGGAAATTAGCCTTTGACACCCCACCCCCCAAACGCGCTTTCAGAAACATCCCAACCCCCAAGAGCCTGTGTGCGCTCAAAAAATGGTGCCGTGACCCGGATGACTTCGCCCCACCCCCAGCCTGGATAATCACCAGACCCAAACACAAACGCACACACACCTCAAGATCTCGCCGGCGCAGCTTATCTGAGCAACTAGAGCATGCACAAGATGGCTGATCGCCACTCCTGATATCCCATTATCCTCAGCAAATGTAAATACAATCGCCCTCGTCCCGCACCCTGCGAACACCGGATCGCACTTCAGCCCCGGAAAACAAGATTGACATTTCATTGAGCGGCCTTTTGCGCTCTATATTAAACACAGGAAAGTATTTGCTTTGCAGCCAGGTTTGCAGTTGTTCATTATGCCTCACCTTTTGGCTTATTGACAGAGGGAACTCTGGGGTATTGGGAAGGAACTAAATTGCTTGGGACTTTCCTTGGTGAGGAATAGATAATGCGGCTTTAATAAAGCGGTTTTGGACAAAACGGGCGTCAATGCAGATGGATATGGCGTTCGAAGTTTCGCGAACATCATGCCAGACTGTGGGAAACCAAAAATAAAAGAGGGAGACAAAACAGAAGGATCGATATTTGGGAGGCAGACGGCTGGAGCAAACGAAGGGGGTCAGAGTTCGACCTCCTGGGTGACCTTTGCCTGTTCTGAAACAAATACTGTGGGAGACGGCTAAAAAATATAATGTGGGTCACTGACATCTCACTTATTGTCTGTCATGACCAATTGCACGTTGGCTTTTGCACAAGCTGCAGTCCGTGATAAGATAAATAAAGCAAATTCAGGCCAATTTTAGGCTAAGTTTATTTAAAATCGACTAACAGTGTAAATTGTAAATTGTGCAAAAACAGTGAGAAAAGTCAATCTGGTTTTAAATTATAACACAAATGAATTTTTATGATACCTAATATATAATTATTTTATTTATTTTTTTAAGTATTTAAATTTGAGAAATTCTACACTAAATAACAAGAAATAAAATAACAAGAAAGCAATCTGATTCACAAACAAATGACTCTTACGAACCAATTCTTTTAAGTGATTCAAAAACATATGGCACAATCAGTTTGGTCCAATTCACAAACAAATGACTCTTTTAAACCATTCCTTTTAGTGAGTCATAAATCAAAAAAGTCAAAAGACTCATTAGCAGTTAACAAATCAACAAGTTACCATTTCTCACAGTAATGAAAATGTTGAAATTTTTACAGGATGGATGGTAATTTGAATATATTACAGGGTGGACAAATGTGTACACCATCCATCTTATGCATTTAATTATTTCATTACTGCAAGTAATGATAACTTTTTTTAATGCTACATCAGCAGTAATGCTATCTATTTCAAGAACAATGCAAATAAGATTCATACAAGCAACAAAAAAACTATATAAAGATTAATACAAGATTTAAAAAAAAATCTAAAATACATAAATACATCGGTTAAATATTTCTCATAGTAAAAAACATTCTCAATTGACATTAAAAATAAATAAATTTACAGCAATAGCAGAAAGAAATTCATACGTAATCTAAATAGATACTATAACTGAAACATGTCCAAATGAATCAGAAACAAATAAAAAAACATCTGAATTGATTCCAGCCCTATAACTTTCAAAAAGTCTTTTCGAAAGGGAAGAAACACCCATATAGGCATCTCGTCGGCCATGGCAGCATCAACTGCTGAACCATATATACTGCACAGGCCGTGTAATGCTCTATTACTAAAGTTATAAAACAGTATGCTGACCTGCCGTAACTCATAGTAACTCATTTTAGAAGCGTGGCCTGAGCTTGAATGCAAAATGTCAACAGCTATAACCCGCCTGTGCCAGCAGTGCCCACATCGATGTGGCACAGCCTCTTTCTCCCAGTTGGAAAGCCGACAGTTTTGCAGAGACTTGGAGTCCTTAATTATCCCCCGACTTAGTCTAATTCAATCAACACAATTTCAATATGCCGGCAAGCAGGCAAAAACACTCCCGTCCCCTCCAGTAGAGAGTCTGAAATATACATGAAGAGGAAGTCGAGCTGACGGAACAGATGAAAACTAGATGCCACATAATCTTACTGCTTAAATCACGCCTTTATGAGTGATTATGAATGAATAGAAGCCTACGAGTGAGCCGATCACATGCTGCTCTCTCGTATAAAAGCGTTCTAGGGCATTGCCATAAAAATATACCACTGGGAAAACCATGGTAATACTACCGTTTACATATGCAAAGTAAAAAAAGAAAAGTGAATTGAAAGCAGCGCATAGCTTTCTTCAGTGCTCACTGCCTTTTTGCACTTTTTTTAGTATGCAAGTGTAAAAATAAATAAAATGACCTCACTGCTTTGCTTTTTATGTGTGTGTGTGTGTGTGTGCTTATTTATACATAAATTAATAAATATTTATGCAATGTATTTTAGTCACATATTTTTCTCATAATTTTCTTTTAATATATTCTATCAGTTCTTTTATTATAATTTCTATATAGAATAAATATAATATATAAGATATACTAATGTTATAAATAGATCTTTTAATCCTTTAGATATCCATTCAAAACATAGAGAGAGATAATATAACATTAATTTCATATTGTAATAATATGTAATGTAAGATTCACAATTTAATATGCACTTATATATATATATATACATATATAATATAATATATAATCCCCACAAATTTCTATATATTTATTTCATTTTATATATATCTAATATTAATATATATTAATACCCACACACACACACCCACACACACCAACCTGAACTTCATATATATATGAACTATTTATATTAATTCTACTATTATACTACCTTTATAATATTATAGAATTGGTATATCTTGTTCCTACTATATTACACATCATTAGTATTATATACATAATAACATATATATTAACATCATGTTTAGACATCATGTTTTAGAATAAAACTATAAAAATATAGCCCGGAGCAATCTTTAAAATTCAGACTTAACAATTTCTGATCATTGATCAAGATCAATAAAAGAAAAAAGTCATTGATTTGACCCAGCAACCCTGATGAAGGCGATTCTCTGGGGATCCTGATGCATCCCAACCAGGGGTGTGAAGTAACGAATTACAAAATACTAACGTTACAGTAATTAAGCAGTTTTTATCAGTAATTGTACTTTTTAAAGTAGTTTAAAAATTGTGTACTTTTAATTTTACTTGAGTACATTTTAAGTGATATATCGTATTTTACTCCGCTATTTTCCTCCGTTTCTGGTCGTTACATGCTTATTTTAATTTAAATTTTATCCATCAACGTGATTGGATAGAGATAGTAATAGGTCTCGTGACTTACGTCAAATCAAATTGTTCATAGAAAACTTTAACCGCCAACTGTTTATCATGGCTGCTGGAAGCGCATTCTTCAAGCATCAATTCTGTCGCATTTTCCTCTAACTTAATATGTTAAGGTAAATTTCGGATTTCTGCTTACTAAATAATTTGTATATATGCTTGCCTATCTACAAGGCCTGAAATTTAGTGTGAGGTTGTGGGTATTGCATACACTGTTAACTCCCGCAAGTGCCACTTTCTGTAAATTCCCACTCACTTATAAGACGCGCGATCTGCACTGCCTCGTCTCTCTCTCGCGTGCGTTCTGCAGTAGTCACTTGGAAAAGTCGTTGTTGTTTGTTGAACTTGTTGACTTTTGATGACTTTGAGTGCGTGATGCGCGCTGTGAAAAAGTGTTTTGGAAACACAAATTGAGGACCAATCTGCACCTTATTGATGACCCGTGGCGTTAATATACTGCATCTGTGCCAGCGCGTGATGTAATACGTCGCTCGAATAACCGTTGTTTTAACTTTTTTTTTTTAATCCATTTTATACAATCTGCCTTCAGTTAGTAAGTGCACTCGCGCATAAACAATTTTCAGGTTCAACACTTTTCCATTGTTCCATTCAGTTGTGGATGCTGCTGGTTCACCGAGACCGCCGCGGCTCAGCAAAGACATGCGTGTGTGTGTGTGTTTCCTTTGAAAAAGTTTCCCCAGAAATAACTCGCTATTTAATGCATTTTTCCTTACAAATTGTATTACCAGCGTAACAATTCGAGTAAATGTGTAAAAGGTATGGCATGAATTTGCCATCCTTCTAGAACAATGTGCATTTATGTTAAAATTGTAACATAAATTATCAAGTTTAGTTATTTTTATTTCTTTATTGCAAAACGCTAAAACTGGCACTGTTTTGGAGAGAAATGGGCTCTCATTTTAACCCATATCATGGTGTTATGCTGAACTATGTGTTTTTAATGGTGTTTGTATTTGCACTGTTCTAAAAATTCATATTTTATGTGCAACAACAGCATGCTTTCTCAGTGGCCTTACACATGATTTTAAATCTATTTTTTTCAAACTTTATGATTTAAATGGGGATGATTGTACTGAGAATAACTTTCATCTTTTCTTCAACTGAATACTGTTTCCGTGCTGTTTTAATGTATTTTAAAGAGTTGGCAGTCAAAATTAAAACTGCTGGATGATAGATATTCTTCATTCTTTATGACAAACAAGATAATGTGAATTGCAGAATGTACAATGTTTTTAAAATGTATCAAATGCGGTGTACAGCGTTTATTATGAGGGGGTAGAATCCACAGCTCAGTACTCACTACTCAATACTCATGAGTACTTTTAAATAGGCTACTCTTTTACTCTTACTCAAGTAGTTTTTTGGACAAGTACTTTTACTCTACTCACACTACATTTTTTGGAAGGTAATGGTACTTTTACTTTCGAGTATATTTTTTCAGAAATCTTTCCACCACTGATCCCAACATGCGTGCACGCGGACACACGGCCGGTGAGCAGGGCAAGTCTTCATTTAAAGGTCATTAGGTTTTAATTGCATGGCTAATTCCCTGTGAGGAGCGGAAGCGGCGCGTCTGCGAAGGCCGGACAGGGTGGCGGGGGAAGTTAAACCATCGTGAATTGAGCTCTTAAAAACCCAGAAAGCCATCAGAGCAGAGATCCACCCCCATTCAAACAGCATCCCACTCAACGCTCGCACCACGTTATTAGATTTAATAAGCTCAAATAGCAGCCCGGCCCAGTGCGTCATTATACAGCCGTTACGTTCCTGCCGAATGCCAAGACTGTTTTGCACTGTTCAGACTGCCAGAGCCAACAATCACAGATTAGTGAAGCCCTTCTCCCATTTCAACAGAGGTTAATAAAAAGCGACAGGGCTAAGTCTGCTCTGATTAACTATGCTGAGAGATATTAGCGCAGTTTGTTACATCAGATCATTATTGGATTAAACGGCGCGCACGCTCGCACAACAATGAAATTTTCATTTTCCATTTACAAGATGTACACACAAAGCCGGCTCTGGGAGTACACTTGTCAGAACAAAGATGGTATTCTTTTTTTCCCCTCTTTTTCAAACTGATACTACAGACTGACTATCCTTTCTGCGACATTCCTGGTCAAGCACTTACTGTAATTGTTTTCACAAGAACAAAAAGCAAAGATTAGTAAAGCATTTGCACCAATTAGCCTCAGCAAACACCTTTCGATTGCAACTGTGAAAAAAGGGACCTGTAAAGGTTTAGAGCAAACAAAAAAAAAAGGTTTTGATGTGTGTTAGGCACACACACACATTTATCGTTTATTTGAGAAAACTATTACAGTAAGCGCTTGACCCAGGAATGTCGCAGGAAGGATCATCAGACTGTAGTGTCCGTGTGTGTATATATATTATGTATAATATATATAATATTATATAAATATTGAAAATAAATGTGTAATATACGTTTAGTATAATTTTTCCTACCTATCTATAATTTGTATATATAATTAAAGGGTGTGATTGCTACCATTCTTATATAATATATACTCCTTTATTTCCTTATTATCCATATTATTCACAAACACAATTTTATAATTATATATTCATTTATTCTATTTTGATATTCAAAATATTTTTTAAATATGATAATAATTATTTAATAGAAATTATATATATATATAAATATATATATAGATATATTTTTCATTATAACTACTTTTTATATATGCTATAAATTACTAATTATTAAATTATTTTTGTCTCTATATAATCTATACTATAGATTAATTAATTGGGGATATATTAATAATTGTAATCAATCACACACGTTTAATATATACAATACAATTTTATATAATTATGAAATTATAATAAATGTATATATATATACACATTTATTTTCAATATTTATATAATATTATATATATTATACATAATATATATACACACACGGACACTACAGTCTGATGATCCTTCCTGCGACATTCCTGGGTCAAGCGCTTACTGTAATAGTTTTCTCAAAAACAAAAAGCATTTAGTATATATATTAGTATAGCATTAGCACCAATTACCCTCAGAGAACACCTTTCGATTGCAACCGTCAAGGATCTGTAAGGTTTAGAGCAAAAAAAAACACCAGTTTTGATGAGTTTAAGGTGTCTGTTGAGAATTTGGCCTTTTGTTCACAACTTAACCCAGATCATGCACCAACTTAAACCTGACCTAAACCCCGTCCCTAAACCTTCTCTTGACCTTAATCAGCCTACTATCGAAGCTAGTTTCTTTCTACGCAGATTAAAGAGTTGCTTGGGAAAAATCAATGGAGGTCAGTGGAGAAGAGAAGTTATTTCAGCACTGTGTTTATAAGCTTATCATTAGGCCTAATGAGAACAACAACATGAACAGATTAGAAAGTCTATATTTCATAGGAAAGACAATTAAGCTATATCTGAGGACGTCGCCATGAGGGACACGCTTACAAAAGTTGAGCGTTTACTTCAAAATGAAGCGTTTGTGGTACTAAGAGAGCATAAGTGATTGCATCTAAACCAAGCATCACTATTACTCTTATTCTCATTTTAATAAGTGATTAGATCAGCAAGTAACAACCAGCATCCCACACCCTACAGACCAGAATATCACGCAGACTCTTCTGACGTGGACCAGTAAGAAACGAGTGTTGATCTGAAATAAACACAAAATAAAAAAGCTTACATGAAATAAAATAAACGTCAACAGAAATAAACTTCATTTGTTTCAGCTATAAACATATTTTTAAAAATTTAAATGACAAAACCACAACAAAATAAATACAATTTTAATATTTAAATTAAAATTAAAATTAAAAACAGAAACTTCAACTAATTGGGGAAATATCAATACAACTAATACTTTCAAATTATACTTAAAATAGCTAAAAATAGCTAAACTACTAATAAAAATGACAAAACACAACAAAATTAATACACTTAATATTTAAATGGAAATGCATGGAAAAATCTAATTAATTAATATAGACTATCGAATATTCACACAACTGAAGAAAATTTATTTTCAAACATTAAAAATCATAATTGTGTAATAAGACATTTAAAAATATATAATATAATAATAATAATAATAATAAAACTGACAAAAACACACACACACACAAAACTTGAACTAAAATTAAAATGAAAACAGAAAAAATAAAATATTAAAATATATTAATACAATCTAAAATGTAGCTCATTATAATAACAAAAGCTAAATAAAAAATTATTATACAATCTATTATAAATATTTAAAAAACGATCAAACAGCAACGCTACAACTTTATAAATGAAAATGAAAATAGAAAACAGAAAAATGAAAACTAATGAAATATTAATAAAAACTAAAACAGAATCTCAATGATAATATAATAACACTGATTTAAGGAAAGCAAGATAAGTCTGTTTTCCTTGACAGATATTGAATTGGTGTCTCTTTTGAGTCAACGACAGATCAAATTAAGATCAGCACAGATAGGAGTTTGAATAAACTCCTAAACGGAAACCAGTCAAGTCCTTACTTTCTAGTGAGAACAGAAAACAGATGCCATCAACAGCAAGACCACAAAAGCATCATAACACTAGATGTTTAATAGCTTTACGTGAAGAACAGACTGAAATTTAAATCTTTATTTGCTGAAAATCTCCCCGTTTGACTGTAGTTCTGAAATACATTTGCATACATTCAGATCTGATCAGCTTCACTGGTTTTCATGTTTTATTAATGCTGAAGTCTGGTGGCTCAATTTTCCTCTCACAAAGCTATAAATCTTGAACTAACCCTTTAACGTTACCTGGTTACCCTCTTTTTCCTCCACACATTCGTCAATTATCACATGTACCTGTTACGAGCGATCAGCTGTTATTACTCCAGCAATCAGCTGTCCAACTGAGGCAGAAATATTAACTTTTGCTTCAGCTGCCCCACTCTTTTCACCCTCTAAAGAGAGAGGTCTGTCCCTACGAGAGCCAACCCTGCTTCCAACTGCAGAAGAAAGAGTGGGCTTCAATAAGTGTGTCTCTTGGGGTCCCCCCCCCCCGTCCCATTACCCGCCATAAATCCTGATCCTTTACGATTAGGTGCATAAAATGAGTCATCCATCTGGACAGTAAATAAAAGCTTGTCAGTGGCCTGACGCCAAGCCTGAGCACAGCTTCCTGTGAATGTGTGGACAGTCTATGTGTGGACAGTCAGACGTCACACCACTGAAACAAGGCTAAAACGGTCCGCATAAATCAGGCAGTGCAGCCACATGATCACATGCTACATGTTAACAACATATGTGCACTGAAAAATATTTGGTGTAGAAGCAAATTTCATTTAGAAATTGCTGGTAAATTTCACAAACAAAAAACAGCAGAAATGAAGTAGAAAAACTGAAAATAGTATTTTCTTGTAAAAGTAAACACGATATTTTCATTTACCACTTCAAAAATCTACCATTTAGAAATCTTTTAAAGGGGTCATATGATGCGATTTCAAGTTTTCCTTTCTCTTTGGAGTGTTACAAGCAGATAAGATCCCTGAAGTTGCAAAGACTAAAGTCTCAAAACCAAAGAGATATTCTTTATCAAAGTTAAGACTCTGCCACGCCTCCCTAAAACGGCTCGTTCTAACACGCCCCCACATATCTACGTCATTATGTGGAAATATTTGCATAATGTGGGCCAAATGTACACGCAAAGAAAGAAGGTGTGTTTTCAGTAACCGCAGTTAGTGTTGAAGCCGCATGTCAGGGAGACGCTGTGTGTTTCTAGTCTAAAGCAAAAGCACTTTATTTGGCCTTCCGAAAAGTAGATGCTTTAGGAATATTTAAGATTACTTACAATATAACAGCAATGCATTCTGGGCTTCGATCAGCGCCTGTTTTGTTATTATTTTAAGTATTTGCTATTGACTGTTCAAATGCGGAGTTTTGCGCATCGTGTGTGCGTGAGCGAGCAAGAGAGAGAGCGAGAGCGCGAGAGAGAGAGAGAGCGCACATTGGCGCGAGATAGAGAGAGCGCGCGCGAGAGAGAGAGAGAGTGAGCGAGAGAGAGCGAGAGAGAGCGTCACATCAAAGTGGAGTCGGCTGTCTTAACCGTGGCTTTGTTGCAAACACATAGCAGCTTCATCACTTTGTCTGTCACGCGACTCTGTTCCCCTTTCGGGCTTGAACTGATGGTAAAACTAATGACATTATTTACTGTCTTTACATTTATTTTGAAAGATGAAGCTGGCGATTATGGTAAGGGGCGTTACATTTCCGACGAGTGCTTGTGGTGTTCGGCCAATCACAATGCACTGGTTTAGCTGGCCAATCAGAGCAGACTGCTCTTGTCGAAAGGAGGGACTTTGTAGAAAACAAAGCTTTTGAGAGAGGCGGGGCATATAGGACTTACAATAATGTACTGTATTTGAAAAAATAATGTGTTTTTTGAACATTAAGCATGTCAACATATTCTGTTACAAATACACAAAATAATTATCTTTAAAAAAAATCATCATATGACCCCTTTAATCCCACTTCAATTCCAATTTTAAATGGAGGTAACACGGATTAGAATTGCATTTTGGAATAGAATAACAGGAGCAGAATTTAAAACATTTATATAAATCTGACGTAACAAACGTATAGAAATTAAAATTAATTAGAAGTTTCCCCCCCCTTGACAACTACCTGAATTATTTTTTAGAATGACTAAACTAAAATGGCAAACAAACTTAATTTGATAATAATAATATATTATGAAAACCCTTTTAATATTTAAAAATGACAAAAATACAGAACAAAAATTTTAACTAAAATTAAACTGAAATTATTTCATATTATTATTTCGTATTTCAAATATTAATATAAATATATATATATTATCACCATACAGGGTGGACCAAGGGGACGTCATCGAACTTATTATAATGGGTTTATATGAAGATTGTTTCAAGTTTACTTAAATTAGAAGTTATTTTTTAAAGTCTAGTAAATGTTCAAATTGATAGCTCTTAATTGTACTGTAATGTTGAATGGCTACAGTCAATGGTTAAATATTATGGGAAAAAACAATTTCTTAGAGACATCAGTATTATTGGTATCAGTGATACTCGCCTTCAGTCATAAAAAAATGCCATTAATGTTGTTTTCTACAGTATTTGAAGAGTGATGAAAGATTGCAATATAAAAGTATATGTAAACTTTAAGGTTAGGTGGGATTAATCGCACTTAAAAATTGAAAATGGGTGATTCGTTAATAGTATATATATTTGTGTATATATATATATATATATACAGGGGTTGGACAATGAAACTGAAACACTGGCCAATATAGTGTTGGAGGTTTCATGGCTATATTTGTGCAGCCTGGTGGCCAATCTTCACTGATTTCACATTCCACCAGTAAGAGCAGAGTGTGAAGGTTGAATTAGCAGAGCAATAGCACAGTTTTACATAAACTATTGCAATGCACACAACATACTGGGAGACATATCAGAGTTCAAAAGAGGACAAATTGTTGGTGCGCATCTGTGACCAAGACAGCAAGTCTTTGTGGTGTATCGAAAGCCACGGTATCAAGGGTATAGTCAGCATACCACCATGAAGGACGAACCACATCCAACAGGAGTAACTGTCGATGCAAGAGAAAGCTGTCTGAAAGGGATGTCCGGGTGCTAACCTGGATTGTATCCAAAAAACATAAAAACCACAGCTGCCCAACTCACTGCAGAATTAAATGTGCATCTCAACTCTCCTGTTTCCACCAAAGCTGTTCGTTGGGAGCTCCACAGGGTTAATATACATGGTTGGGCTGCTATAGCCAAACCTTTGGTCACTCGTGCCAATGCCAAACGTCGGTTTCAATGGTGCCAGCAGCGGAAATCTTGGGCTGTGGACAATGTGAAACATGTATTGTTCTCTCATCCGGGAGAGTTACGGTGTGGAGAAGTCCCAAAGAAGCTTACCACCAAGACTGTTGAATGCCCAGAGTGAAGCATGGGGTGGATCAGTGATGGTTTGAGCTGCAATATCATGGCATTCCCTAGGCCCAATACTTGTGCTAGATGGGCGCGTCACTGCCAAGGACTACTGAACCATTCTGGAGGATCATCTGCACACATGTGGTTCAAACATTGTACCCTGAAGGTGGTGCCGTGTATCAGAATGATAATGCACCAATACACACAGCAAGACTGGTGACAGAGTGGTTTGATGAACATGAAAGTGAAGTTGAACATCTCCCATGGCCTGCACAGTCACCAGATTTGAATATTATTGAGTGACTTTGGGGTGTTTTGGAGGAGCGAGTCAGGAAACGTTTTCCTCAACCAGCATCACATAGAGACCTGGCCACTGTTCTGCAAAAAGAATGGATCAAAATCCCTCTGGCCACTGTGCAGGACTTGTATCTGTCATTCCCAAGATTAATTGATGCTGTATTGGCCGCAAAAGGAGGCCCTACACCGTACATTTAAATTATTGCGGTCTAAAACTAGGTGTTTCAGTTTCATTGTCCAACCCCTGTATACACACACACATACATGGGTCAAGGACATTAAGATGTCCGCATCAAAAAAAATGTAGAAAAGTGATTTTATGTCCATAGAAAGCACATTAAATGTAAGTAAAGTGTCTACTTTTAAGGTTTCAAATACGTTTTTGGAGAATAAAATGTCAAAATTTGGTTGAAATAATGTTATATTGTCATTCAGTGTAACATGATATTTGTGTAAAAATTCAAACAACATGCTTATTCATTATTGTACATATTAAAATATATAAAAGAATAAAGGAGCATATTAAATTTGGGAGTGGGTTTTTTAAAAAGCAAAATTTTACTGACAAATGGGCAAAACCAAGGATAGTGGTAAAAATTTTAAATTACTCTTTTTTTATTAATCTCTTAATATTTTTAATACCCTTTTTCGTCTTTGGACTTGACCCCACACTACATGTATAACTAAATAAGACTGACTGAAGTATAAGAAATTCATATAACTGCAATAAGTTTTGTCTAGTAAAGGACAGTTTCTTAAAACAAACTTGGAATGATTGCTTAACAAAATTCTTGTCTAAATTTGAAATTTGTGTTGGTGTCATTTCAAACAGATGTATCTGTTTGTCTATAAGGTTCTATTCAAACTTCTAAAAATATTAGACTTGTAAAAAAGAAGTCTAATATTTTTAGAAGTTTGAATAGAACCTTATAGACAAACAGATACATCTGTTTGAAATGACACCAACACAAATTTCAAATTTATTATAAAAAATTCTACTTTGTATTTTAATACATTTAAGGACCAGGATGGAAGAACACTTTATTCCCCAGAATTCCATTACCTTGTTAAATTTCTTCCAATTGCAATCTATTTTCACCTGCAGTTCCGAATCAAATTCCAATTCAACTTCCTGTACATTGTGGCCAATTCAATTCAAATTTGACACAGTGACCTGAAAGGGGAATCTTCAATGCTGAATGTACATCGTCAATGTACAGGTTTTAAATGGAGTGATATGATAGATTTGAAACTACACTGAAAAAATGGTTTTTCGAACTTGTAAAAAACAGATTGTTGGAGTAAGTTTTATGTAAAAGCTTTACATATAAGTAAACACTATTTAATGTTTTATTCAATGTGTTACTTGGCGTTTCTTTGTAATTAATTATTAAATTTAGCCATTACTGAGTAAAAACTGTTTTTTTTATTTCAGTGTAGCTCTGCATGACACGATAATGCGTGATAATGACTTAAAGTTCAGACTGTTTCTTATACATATTACTTTGAATATAGTACAGGCATTTTTATGGTGTTTTTTTGTCACTTCTAGTCCCAATTCACACTTCTTCCAATGATTGGCATTTTGTTTTCAACAAAACAATGGTATGAAGTAACAGAGGACAACCGAAATTTCATTTGGATGAACTATTCCTTCAATGGTGCGATTGCCCAGAGTATGTTAGGTATGAATTCTTCCCGATCTCTTTTAAAAGCATGTGTCACACTCGAAAAGAATTCATGCACATGGACGGGCCGAGTCCTTCAACTGAGATGCGATCATACCCATCAGCCACTGAACAAATGAAGACAAATATTTCAAGAACTTAAGCTGGCTGTTATGACTCAAAAATGTTCTCTGTTGCACGGCAGACTTGTGCATTTAATATGGCTACAAAACAACCCTTTCAACTCTTTGTTTGCTTGCCTTTATCTTTTTAACATGATGCAACATCAAGGAACGAGGAGTCAATCAGGAACCGAGCCGCTTCAGGCCTGCAGTGTGTGACTGCCAGAGGCCAAGGGCCGCAGGAAACCTCACTGCAGGGGCCGCACAGCTCCTGATAGACACTCCCGCGTCTCAACGACATAATAAATGCTGGCGATTCGTTTGCGCTGGACTGGAACGACTCCCTGAAACACTGCAGTGCATATCAAACAGAACCAAACCAAACAGAGCAGTGTTTGAGTGTTTGTGCGGGATACTACAGGACCAAACGCTAGTATCTTGCATCTGGTTCCAATTTATTAAGACAGACAGAGTGGAGACTGAAAATTATTAGGGATTAAAGGGAATTAAAGTCAAACCTGAACTCACAGCATGAACACCACAGTGCAATGTCTCTAGAGCAAGTGCTTTTACTCTTAATACTTTTAATTATGTCTATTATTATAAAAAAAAAATGTACAAGCAAACACCATGATTTAAAGGATTGATGATTTCATCTAAAACAATAAATAAATACATTTTGCCATATTTAGTTTTAGGGCTGCTCGATTATGGCAAAAATCATAATCACAATTATGTTGGCCAATATTGTAATCAAGATTATTTAAAACGATTATGAGGGGGCCATATGACCAAAACTTTATATGAGTGATTTATTTAAAGATAGTGATACATATCAAATATATATTTCCTGTAAATAAGGTTGCTATGACATCTACATTGTAGAGACCAGCGGAATTTCAAATAAACAAAAAGTCCTACAAATTATTGAAAATAATTAAACTGTCAGTAATAAAAAAAAGCAAAGGACAAATACAATAGAATAAAAAGATACAAATGAAATAATCTGTGCTTTAATGTTTTTTTATGCAAGTCTCAAGCAGTTTTACAGCTAATAGAGAACCATGAATAGGGGTGCTCCGATTGATCGACTACCGATCACTATTGGCTGATAATCACGTTGGGATGATTGATCGGCGGTGTCTAAAAGGCCGATCTAAAAAAAACGATATCAAGCTGATGACGCTGCTGTGAGAGGTTTGGCACGACATGCAGCGGCACAGTCTCTGTCCGGCGCGGGTGAAATAATTATAATGCTGAAGGTGAGGTATTCACCAAATGTCTTCAAATCACCACACATCGTGTCTGTCTATAAGCGAGCTGCACGCTGCACAGTTGACACAGGAATTTTCACTTGCACAATCGAGGCAGTGTCACATCGTCACTAAAGTTTATAAAATTGATTTTTTTTTCTTTTTAATTCTTGCCAGTGTTTAACCATTCAGCGCTCGCGCGCTCTCCTGAAGACCGTGCGCTCATGCACACTCGCAGCGCACACACATAATGCCAGGTTCACATTACTCCATTTGCAGTGCATAGGCCTACGTGGTGTGTATTTTTTCCGCGCTCATGTTAACGGATTAAAGCATTCACACTGCACACACGGTTGCGGTCCGGCAGTGCGTTCAGGAGCGGTGCATCTGCAGCAGTGCAGAGATCGTTTCCGCACCGAGTCTATTTTTGCTGTGCTGCAAGCAAACAATTAAAGTAACAGCACATTGTTTGCAGTAAATATGAACATGGATTGACACGAAAATGTAGTAATTACACCATAAATGCATATAATTAAAGTCTACTGTGTTTCACAGTCAACACATATGGCTTTTTGGCTAGGTTTAAAGGGAAAGAGCACTTTTAGATAAACAAGGCAATAATAGATGGGACTCCTGGAGGTAAGAAAACATAGTTCTTTATGAACCGCAGGATTGCTAGTAATAAAGAATTAAATGCAAAAGAAAAAGCAGTAGATCTGACTATTTCTGTCAATGGTAAGTTCGTGATAACGTAAGAAAAGTAGTTTACAATGTTTTGCCACTTGCTTGAAGCAAACTTAATACACAATCTAGAGTAATGCAAAAAGTAAAAAAATCAAAATAATGGATAAATGTTATGTTTGTGGTAATCAGCCACGGATCAGTAGCGGACTCCTGTGTGAAAGCTGCTTCCCCTCTCACAAGAGACACCTAAGAGGGGAATTCCCCACATTTTCAAAAATTAAATTAAGGCCCTGAATAAATGTCTAAAAATCACTATATCACTATAAATAGTTACAAATTATAAAAAAGAAGGCTTTAAAAATATCGGTATCAGTGATCATATCGGCAGATACTGCTTTCTGTGATAGGTGATCGGCCTCAAAAATCCTGATCGGAGCACCCCTAGAAATGAATAATCAAAGGTAAAATAACACAGCCATTAGGGGCTTCACTATAAGAATAAACATTTTTTTTGTTTTTTTTTTTTTTTTTTTTCCTTTATTAAAGCTACAAAAGTCCTTCATTCAAGAGCAGTTACTGTGATTTGATTTGTCTTTCCGTTGTTTGATTAATAATTAAAGGGGTCATTATGTGCGATTTCAATGGATCCTTTCTCTTTGGAGGGTACCAGCTCTTGGTGCATTGAAAAGAAGACTGTTAAAGTTTACAAGACTCAAATCCAAGAGGATATTCTTTATAAGAGTTAAGATCAACCCACGCCTACCTACAAACGGCTCGTTTTCTAACACGCATGTCTAAATCACTATGTGGGAAGACTTGCATAAACGCCGCCCCACAAATTTCCGGAAAGAGAATAAAGAAGGCGTAATTTTTATCTCTCGCAGTAGTTTTGTTGTTCCGCTGCAGCCATGTATGAAGAAGACTGTGGTTTCGGTGTGAAAGCGGAAAAAACTTGTGTGGTCTTACAAAAGAGGACGATATCATTCGTCATCCGGAAGGATGATCCGTGCTGGTCGCTACATCAAATTAGCACTGTCAAGCCAGATAGATTTCACCGTCGTGGATGAAGCGGAGTCCAGCCTGTGGTCGTCACATGTGGTTACCGCAAGCCCGCCACGCCGTTCTTTAGCCCACGTTAAAGAAGTCATTATAATCAGTAGTTATGTCCCCACTGGATGCAACAAAATGCCTTGTTTATAATGGGTTTTAAATGAATGTGTTTGTCTCGTCGCTCCGGCCAGACACGGCATCACAATATGGTAAGGGAAGTAACATTTCCGTCACACGCTTGAGGAATTCAGCCAATCAACGCACTGGATAGCTGGCCAAGCAGAGCACACCTCGCTTTTTCAGAACGATGAGCTTTGTAAAAATCAACGCGTTTCAGAAAGGCAGGGCATAGAGAAGAAACAATAATGTACAGTATGTGGAAAATAATGTGTTTTTAAACCTTAAACCGCAAAAACACATTTTATTTCACCAAATAACACAAAAATAATGTTCCTTTTACAACATATTTATGACCCCTTTAAGCATTACAGGCAGCAGAGAAAACTAGCCCGCTGCACTTTTAAGAGCCACATGGTGGATCAATTACCGTTACACAACGTATTCATTTTCAAATCTTTCTTCAATTTATTACATGACCGATGAAGGTATACATGAATAATCACTAAGTGCCGCATTTTGACACATTTTTTGCGTGTATTTGACCGTTTAAGCGCGCACCTTGAGCTAAAAGATGACTTTACATGTCCGTGTTCTGTTCCATCTCTGAGGGCATATATCTTCCTGAGAAGTAGTGCAAGTTCTCTTTCACGCTTTTAAAAACATGAATACATATTCTTATATAAATCAAGCACGTCCCATTTTGCTAAAGTCACGTTACATGATTTTACTGATTGGGCTTTTATGGAGGAACGAAAGCGCAGCGCTGTAAAGGGGGTGGAATGGGGCGCAATAATTTTTAATAATCATTTTATTATTGTATTTTCATAGTCGTTGGACGCCCAAATTGAAATCTAAATTTTTTTCGATTAATTGCACTGCCCTATTTAGTTTTGTGTGAGAAATGCAGGTTTAACATCGCCAAAACTGATCACAAGACACTCAAGAACTCGCATCTTAATGCACCTCACTGGAATATATGCAAATGAGCTAAGGTGGATGGGAATTTTTCAGTGAATAATGATAAAAATTGTTCTCACACAAAGATATAATAATTACACATAATATTTGTAAAAAAAAAATAAAAATAATAATAAATAAAAAAGCATTTAATGTAAAAAAATGCATCTTTATTACTATTTAATTTAATGCATTTTCATTTTTAGTAATGAAATAATCCCTGGTAGTAATAAGTACTGCATTTAAAATAAACTAATTATTTTATAAAATTTATGTATAAATAAACAATAAAAGGATAATAAAAAAAAACCACAACAACTATTAAATTAAAAAATAAAAATATTTTTTATTTAAATAAACTACATAAACTGGACTAATACAATAAAAATCAATTGTATATATAAATGAATAAACTCATAAAAATTTAAAAACATTTTTATAAATATAAAATCAAATGAATTACTCAAAAAATAACAACAATGTATTAATTTAAATCGCTTTATTAACCTAAATAAAAATATTAAAAACCGTAAGTAATAAAAATAACCACAAAAGTCTGGAATGCATTTATTTTAGGAAAACATTGCTTTATTTATTTACTTTATTTATATAATATTTATTGAGTTAGGTAATTCCATAAATGAATATTTTTTTTAAATAAATACATAAAAGAGATCAACAAGTTTGAGCTAACTATTATATCCATGTTTGTGAAACAGGTGAGGACAGGCGATATTTCCCTCCGCGAGCATCTTGTCTGTCTTCATTCTGATTGGCTATTTAAAGTTACCATCAAACCACGTCAAAACTTTCAAAGAATCAGCCTCAACTCCAACAAACTCCATCGTCGTGTCCCAGCACTGACTCAACACGACTCTTGTTCACACCGCTGTCACGTTACATCACGTCTGTCAATGAGAAAAACTGCACTTCCTATTAGCGGCAAGCATTTCGCAGTTGCTCCCAATTTCAAAACACTGTAAAAATCACAGTCAAGGGGACGTATTTATTATTGCTCTGTGCATGGGGAGGATAGTAGACTGATTTATTGCGCTGCGATGTTAAAAGTAGGACACTTTCACAAGAGGGGGAAGTTCTAAAGAAGAAGTGCGGAGAGCTTATTTGCTATAGGCAAGCAATCAGTGAGGAATTCAAAAGCTAGCCTGGCCTCCAGAGCTCTATAATAAGGGAATGAGATGAGGGTGGGGGGGTTTATTGTGGGGGGGGGGTTACGGCTACACACACAAACACACATTTTCCATGTGGACACCATAAAAGTATCTTGAAGCAAAGACCAGCTATGGTCCTTTTGTTCGACACAAGCTATGAACATGTTTTTATGTGTGGTCCGAAATGCGTGCGAGTGAGAGCGAGCTTTCAGGCGCACCGAGCTGTCTGTGCTGGTTCAGATGAGGCTATTATTAACACAAAGCCAATAAAGAATTGCGTACAAAGAACAAGATGCTTGAAATTTACCCACATCACATTACCCAAATGTAAAACGCAGCTATAGAAGAACATCTTCCTTGCTATTAAAGGGCACAGCATTCATAAACAAATATACTGAGCAGAAACATCATGATTGCACAGAAATCATGCACAATATCTCAAGTCTTCTGAATATGTACAGTAGCTTAGAGTAGGTACAGACTATTCGCTGAAAACCTCTCAAATCTTGTCTGTGGACATGCAAAACATAAACACTCTCGGGTATATGTCAGACGAAAAGACAAAAAAGAGAGAATGGAACAAAACCTGAGTATAATCATTATTAGTACAAAACCCCATTTATATTATTAATTATGACACTGTCACTCATTATGCAATAATTACTATTGCAAGGAATAAATGTGATGTAACATATTTATAGAGTAATAATAATAATCAAAAATATAAATTAACATTATAACATTTAAACAACGGATAAATGATTTACTATTGCAAAGCAAAATAGTTAACGACAATTACTAAGACTAATAATAATTGTAAAAAATATTTATTTTGATTGTAATCATAAAAAATTAAACATCACTATATTACTATTCATTAAAGCATTGTAAAATAAAAAACTGTTTGAAATAATAATTATCATTATTAAGAATAATAATCAAAAATATTATTATTCATTATAAAAATTTTCAAACAATAACATAAAATAGTACTATTGCAAAAATGTACTGTAACATAAAATACAATGTATTACTACTACTAATAATAATTTAAAAAAATATTTATTATGATTTAAATCATAAAAATTCAACTCATCAATAAATTATTATTAATGAATGCATTGTAAAATAAAAAAGGAGTTTCAATAATAACAATAATAATAACAATATTAATAATTTTTACTATGCAGAACAACAGTAGAACTACAATAGTAATATTTATGTCTTAAATCATATAAATATAGAAAATCTAATTCCTGACTCCCGAGTCTAATTCTTAGCGATACAAACATACACATTTAACTCTTATAAGACATATTATCAGTCAAGTCCATTTCTCCATGAATTCATCTGCAGTTACAAACCCAAAACTCCTCGCTCATTATTTCCTACATTACAGTTTCCCTGTAGTGCAATAAAAATGTAATGGCAGTACAGAGATGGATAACAGAGATGGCTTGAACAAAAAAGTTTCAGGAAAACTGTCAGAAGCAGTTGCACGTCTCTGGACTTTCCTGTCATTTCTCCTCACAGCAAACCAAAGCGACGAACAAGTACTGCAGACAAACTCCAACAGTCCTGCTAATTTGTGAGCGCTGCAGTGAAGCCTGGAGATCTGCATACAGTAAAAAGACAAACAGTCCTGTAAATAAAGACGGCTGTCCGGCAACTGTCTTCCCCGCGACGCCATTATTGACCCTAGTCAGATGCTCTGCTGATTAAAAATTGATCCCTTTGGAAAAATCTAATCAACAGAACAGGATTCTTTCATATGAGGAGGGCACAGCTGCTGACACAAGGGTTGCAGACCTGTTATTAACCCCTGATCCGCAACGCAAACACACACACATGCGCGCTCTCCCTCAAGGCCCCGGCCAGACCGCGACCCAGACGTCTTGAATTATTCAGGAGGCTGCGAGGCTCTGCGGCCACCTCACCTCAATTTATGCAGGCCGCTGCTCTCAATGGACCATCCGGGGGCCCCTGAAGAACGGTCAGCGGAGGGATGGGACCGTTTGAGCTGTCAGGGCCGAGCGACCGGTGGGCTGCTGGCGGGGTGTGAGAATGAATTCATCAGCGAGGGTCACCGCGGGTTAATGATGCCACGCGTCTAGACGGCCGCCGCTCTTGGCCTTTGTCCGAGAGCCAGCTGCGGGTGAGACGGGAGGGCTGGGAATAAGAGCGCTTCCCACGCCACACTGACTAGTGCTATTAAGCTTTAACCACTAGACATGAGGCTCCTGTTCATCACATTTCATCTAAACAAACAGCCAAACGTGATGCTAGTGATGCCAGAATATAAACGCTCTACAACAGCAGCACATCGCTCATATTAAGAGTGATAGTGTACAATATTATAATGTCTTAAGGGCAAAAACCAGCATCAAACATGAGTAAATGGCAAAAATTTACATTTCCATTCATGGCGAGTAAGAATACAGATCAGTCTGAATGCTAAACTGTTGTCAATCAAAAAACATTCCCCAGATTCAACTGATC
The DNA here is from genome assembly GCA_018155175.1 of Sinocyclocheilus anophthalmus. Lineage (NCBI taxonomy): Eukaryota > Metazoa > Chordata > Actinopteri > Cypriniformes > Cyprinidae > Sinocyclocheilus > Sinocyclocheilus anophthalmus. The sequence continues at coordinate 207,485 of JADLZN010001185.1, read as the reverse complement.
TCTTTTTTTAGTGCTTCAGAAAAACTTTCAAGTCAAACACATTCACTGTCAAAAGGAACAGCAGAAGGGAAAAATGCATAAAGTTGCATTGAGATTTGAGTTCATTTCGAGAATCGTACTGATTTTCATTGCTTTATTTAGCCATTAGGATCTTATTTGTTCACTACATAAAGTATACAACTACCGTTCAAAAGTTTAGTTGATTTTGTCTCTTTAGAGAATAACAACATCATAAAGAAAGTCTTTAACATTTATTACTCACTTTACTCACGCGGCTATTCATGCTGGGAGCTCATAAACCCTTATGTTATATATAAATGTATGCATATTCAATATAATAATGTGTTTAATGTAAGAAATGTACATTTCTTAGTATTTTTCATAAAAATGAGTTAACTGTCATTTTCCATTATTTTTTATACAATTTAATTTGATTTAATATTTAAAATTTTTACTAAAAAAAATACATTATGTGTGTATTTTTTAATGTGTATTTGTTTATTCATTTATTTATTACAGTTTTTGGCAATTTTTTTTAAGATTTAGCAACATTCAGCTCATGTAAATACTGGTGATGTCATTTGAAATTGTTCATTAATGACTAGTTAAAGACTAGCCCCTCGTAACTCCCATTTTGGAGAAATGTTTTGGTGTTTGTGACCCAGAAACATGCTGCACATATGAACTGCATGTTATTGCATGTTGACTTAAATGTTGTGCCCATCTCAATAACCAGCTCAACTATCCACTGAACAAACAGTATCAAATTCTACAGTGAAACCTGTATCAATCTTTCTCCTGTTGAACCTCGTTCGTCTACCACAACAATTTCTGGGTCTCCACATACTACAGGTTCACGGTATCCTCTCTGAATTCAAAAACCCGCTTCTGATCTTTTAAACCTCCCAAAGAGTGAAAAAGCCTCTCTCACACAACATCCTGTGATTAGAGCCTCGTCGTACGCCACTTAATACTCGACCTGCTATCATCATCACACACACGATTACTGCACCATCAGCACCAGCCCACCCTGTTTAGTAACCATTCTTCCAGGAAAAAGTGTGAGGGAGGGGGTGCTGGCGGTTGGCAACAGTTTTGTCGTCATGAGACCATCTCCTTGGTGATCCCGTTGACCAAACCTCGAGTGTGCAATTGCGGCTAGTAGTAAGATTGTGAAAGCATTGCGTAAGGTTTTCCTATCAGCTCAGCGGTGGGCTTCCAATTAACCGATAATATCACAGAATAACATGTTTCACGATGGATAAAATCAGGTCCCTCCCTACACCGCTGCCCACTGAAATCATTATGAGAGCTAAATGTGTTATGAATAACATTTTCAAAGGCCACACATGATGAAAACGTACTGTATGAAATGTCAATAAACACAGTCATCTGCCATTCATGATCTTTTATAATGCATTGTGTTGCGGTTTAAGTGCTTATGTAGTCAAACATTAGCCTTGAGAATGAACCTCTCAACCCACAGAGGAGTAAACAACCTAAGCATCTATACTAACTAGTTTAATCACCAGACTCAAACTAACTAAAATAAGCACAACTCCATTTATTACACTTCTCAAATTCAGAGCTGACATTTTAAAATGCTAATTTCAACCATGAACTGAACAGTGTTGGTATTCTTAACTAAAACTAAAGCTATTAAAAACATTTTTGTTAATTGAAAAACCTGAAATAAAATGACATTTATACTAATAAATATTAGATGAAAAACCTAAACGATAATAAGAAATGTTGCCTTTAAACAAGGCACATTAGAGTCTTCGTTTATGAGCCATTTCCTTTTTTTTTGAACAGTTTCATCATGCGATTTAATAAAGAATAAGAATAATCATTTAAGCTGTGATTGATGTAGTCAAATGATTTTTTTAAAAACCATAAAATAAAATTATTATCAATCAATTCGCATATAGTCTGTGCAAATAATATTAAAATTAAATGATGATGATGATGATGATAATAAAAGATAGTTTAAAAAAACAATACACAGCCATTAGTATTAGATTATTGTTAGTTCATCATATTTATGATTATATTATGGCGTTGTTTTTTGTTATTTGTCAAATAAAAATAATTTTATAAATTGTAAGTGATAAAATTAAAATAGATTTAAATAAATAAACATACACACACCCCCAAAACAAGTCACTCCTTAGATATTAATGATAAACAACAAACGTTGCATTAATAACGAACTAAAATTTAAAATTGAAGTAATAAAATTACTAGAACTGAAATAAATAATAAATATTGTACAATTACAAAGGAAAATGTATTAAAAAAACTAAAATTAAAATGGAAAATATAAAAATAAAATCTAAATCAAAATATTAACACTACAATCAACGCCAATCAGATTCAGAACACATTTGAGGTTTGATTTGTTATTAGAAATTGATTAGGCCTACATGATTTTGGACCAATAAGAATTCAGTGTGGGCGGAGCTACTCGGCATCAACAGATAAAATGTTTAGCATGATGATTTTGACCACAGTAGCTAGTAAAAACAAAAACATTCATAAACATGGATGTCATGTATTGAGAAGCATCACAGAAACAGGTTTTTGATCAAATATATGAGGAGATTCTCTCGGTTTTAGCATATGCTAAAATGCTTATTGTCTTAGCTCTGTTAACTGTTTCTCTACAATATAGACCAGCAATTATTTAAAAAAATCTCTGAACTGGAAAAATATGCATACTGAACCACTGAATGCTTAATCTTTCAGCTGAATGCCAAAAACAAGCACACACAAACTGAAACCCACAACAGCCGACTCTGTATGTACGCTCAGAGAGACAAAAGGTTTAATGTGCATCTGATGTCTGGTGTCATAACGGCGGAGGTCAACAGTCCCGGCAGTGACTGAGCTAAACTCAAGGGCAGTCGTCCCATCTGGAGGCGCCCTTTACAAACGCTACAATCTCCCTCAATCAAGGTGAGTGTGCACATAACTCAAACAGCAGCGCAGAGGGCAATCCCAGCGGCCATGTAACTACACAGAAAAAAAAAACTCAGAGAGGGGACACACAACATTACATAACATCAGATTTTTTTTGTTAACTTTGATTGCTTTCACCGTGTCCTTCTAGCAGGTGCAGCTGAGCAAGCAAAAGTCTAATTTGAGCTGGTGTCAAATATGAAAGGACCACTGGGGAGGAACCGCTCTCATATTCACACACTCCAGCTGAGAACACACTAATCTCACAACAGCTACAACTACTTATTTTATCCATTAACTCAATTTAAATTCCCCCAATCAGCCCATTCTGCTGTACCTACCTACACATACTAGTGCATAGAACAATGACAAACAATGGAGCTACATAATGTTCAAAGAAACAAGGCACATTATTTATAAGCCTTTTCCTATTTTTTAGAACATATTTGACTCTCTCTATGTAGGAATAAACCAACAATCTATTTCTTGACTTCAAATGGTGCAAAACTCTGCGGCGAAACTTCTGCTGGGTGTACAAAGGTGTGAACATATTACCCCAATTTTGATGTCTCTTCATTGGCTTCCTGTCCACTACAGAACTGATTTTAAGATTCTTTTCATTGTTTTTAAATCTTTACACGGACTGGCACCAACGTATCTGTCAAGTCTGTTGTCTTTACACAACCCATCGAGCTCAGAGTAAAAATGAGAGGGGATCGGGCCTTTTCTGTGATTGCCCCTAAACAGTGGAATAGCCTTCCACTGTGTATCAGAACTGCTAAAGCATTGTCAGACTTCAAGGCTTTGCTTTGTTTTGTTTGAATGTTGTTCTAAGTGTATAAATGTAAAGCACATTAGTCAACTCTAAGTTGTTTTAAACTGCTCTAGAAATAAAATTGACATTGATATTGGCAAGTAAATTTTATTTTTAATAAATAAATAAATAAAACTTATTTAAATGTATTATTATTAAATTTGATGATATAAGCTGGCTTTGATGTAGTAATCAAAATTATTTAAATGTCCAGTTTTTCACATCTCCCTTCATTATCTCTAATGTGGGGGGCGGAGCGGGCCTGCGACAACGCGCTGAGTGCTATTGATATTATAATCATCCACGTGAAGCGTGCGGCGTGTAAACACCCACATCACAGCAAACAAACAAGCGAGACCTCGAGTTTTACTGTTCGCGTCGCGCTGAGAGGAAAAACACAGAATTCACCTCAAGAAGCTTTGGATAACCTCAGGAAAAAAACATGAGTAAGTCTTTTTTATTAACCTACTTGTATTAGTTTTCACATAACTTGTACACATTTTACTAGTTAGACTTTCTCCAAACTATAATTCCTGACTAAATGTATAATCAAGTGAAACATTATGAAGTTTCATTCACAGCATCTAAATGTCACGATGCCAGGATGTTTTTTTATGTCCTATAACAGACAGAAATATGATATAAAAGCAATATGAGCTATAATGTTACTAGCCTAATGTTAGTAAGAATGATTAGTCAAAACTTTACTGTGATAGGATATTCTCTGTTCACGAATATAGCCATACATGTTTATAATGATAGTTTTTGGATTGTATAGGCCTACATGCAAATCATGCTTGTGTTTATGAATGTAACTAAGCTTCTGTTCATGAATATCTGCTCTGGTGTAAATATTTTGAATGTGTTATACCCGTGTCTTATGGAGTAATGACGCTGAAATGTTTGAAACTGTTTTCATTTTCGTTTAGGACTGTGGCTGCATCACCGGCATCTGGCACAAGAAAGGGCACCGCATGTCGTGTTTTTTTTTTTTTTCCAGTATTTGGGTTTGCTGGAAAAACCTTTACTGAGTAAGGGCCACAGTATAGTAAATTGTATTATTCCTAGACTATGTGGATATATTTGTGCGTTGATAGGTTAAATGTAATTGGCATTGTTTTCTCATGATGTATGCATACTATACTAAGGTACTGTGGGGAGTACACCACTCTTGCCTTCACCTGCATCTCTCAAAGGAAGGGGGCACTCGTTCAGTTTTCAACTCCATTCAGAATTTGAGTAAGTGTGCATTCACTATTTTACAGATGTTACTTTCATTTGATTTAGTTACTTCGTGGTAAAATATGTTTGCTATGTGGTAACTGTGCTCTTTGTTTCGATAAATTAGTACTAGTATCAGTGAACATCATAATAATGTTAATAATGTAGTTTGTGTAAACAGCATGCTTGCTTTTTTATTTCAGATGTGAGAATAACAGTGCAAAAGAACCTGTTGCAAAGAGAGCCAAAGCAAAAAACAGCCCACTTGGTCATGGAAACCAGAAACTGACGCTGACATGTTCCACAGGCTCTGAGATTCCCGCCCCGCACAAGAGCCTGGAAACACAAAAAAGCCTTTAAGACCATGTGATGCACACACTCCAAAAATGATGTGATAGTTATATATATTCTTAAATAAACTACAAACAAAAAAATAGATACATTTTCTTTTTCCTCATTATTTCTTGTAGCAACTCCCTCTCAGTCACACACCTGACAGCTCAATATGCAGCTCATTATGCAGGCCTTTGTCTTCTCAGTTGTGAATCACTCATTATACATGACCATTCACGCCCCCTCGCATATTCCTTTTCTAAACAAAAAGTGTCTTAGAAAATTTAAATCAATATATTGTTTTCAGTGAAGGAGTAAGCAGGATGATTTTCACATAATTTTGTAGCAAAAACTCTAGTCTACAACATCCAGTTCTCAAAAGTCTGGTGAACAAATGTTCTGTATGTGTTTTATGGCCTTATTTCAGTGGCTTTAAAATTTTAGTTTTTCACTAAGAACGCATAAACGTTGTTTTCTCAAAAAAACAATCACGTACATGCATGTTGCTCACATATTATTGTAGCCCAGTTAGTGCTGACTACAGTGTAATCAGACTTTAGACATGAATATGTTTTTAAGATACTGAAAAAGCACAAATGTCAGGGCATGTCAAAACTTCTCCAGGGCCCAAAACACCCTCAGACCCCAGAGGGTTAAATAAATAAATCAAAACCAAAAAACTTTTTTTTTTTTTTCAGATGCATGGGGAAAATAAAGAGGCTTGAAAGTGCTTCAGTCTAGACGGACTGTAATGGTACCAGTGTTGTTGGTTTGGAAAATTTTCATGGTGAAGACATTATCCCAGCCAGAGATGTTAGCGGTTCAAGACCAGAAGGTTTAAGAGGCCACTGCAAAGCCAATTTTCCAGCCCAGAATCATGGAAATGTGTGGAATGAGGTCAGATTAAAAAACTATTTTAATCTAAACCCTACGGAGGACGGACATCAGACCATCTAGCAGTTATTGTACACTGGGTTTGTTGAATATAATAATCAACAGACAGCTTGTCAAAGGGATGTGAGCGCTTGTGCTGCTGGTGGTGGAACAGCTGTGAAGCGGCTCCCCAGTAAAGCATTCTGGGATTAATGCACAGGTCAAAAGACTATCTCAACTAAAGATGCTTCATATGGTGCTTTGATCGTTTCCAGCTCAGAGCTGGTGGAAACCATACAGACAGCTCCTGTATTTACAGACTGTGAGCTTTCAGTGCAAGAACTGTGAACGGTTCAACTGAAATGACATTGATTTATAGCACCACATATATAAGCTGCCATCAAACCAAAATAATAGCTTATATTCTATGGAAAATAACCTGTCGATACATAAACAGCGAAACGCCGGAGCCACCAGCACAAAACGTGTTCCCTTTTGAGAGAAAGATCTAGAAAAATTTCAAAACAAACCATTAAAATGTTTGAGCTCCGTGTAAGATGATTGAGTTAGCAGCAGGCTTTAGCTTTGCCAACACATTCATCCAGTCATGCTTTTGGAAGGCAAATTGTATTTTCACCAAATTGATTTTCTCCTCATTGATTTTCTTATTTTACAAAGGCATTTTGTGTGGCACAGTCCTCTGTTTCAGTAACGTCAGTCATCTTGGCGCAATAACCAAACCTGGGCAGGTACCGCACTGAAACCTGGCAGATAATGGTGCACAATTCTGCGATGCACCACTGTGCATCAGCAAAACTACACTTCCATTCTTAAGTCAAGTGCACACTACAAGAATCAAGCTTAGTCTGCGACTAAAAGCCCTGCATCACAGCCAACGAAATCTGGCAAAAGAGCAGCAGCAATGGCAAAGAGTAATAGCTAAAGAAACTGAGAGAGCAAACCATATGCAGTATATACTTGATTTTTATTCATGAAAGATGGGCTGAAAAAAAAATTGTGCAAGTTGTTCATAAAACCATTTTTACAAAAAGTGTTGCATGCAACTGAGTGTGACTAGTGGTCGACCGATATTGTTTTTTTGGCAGCCGATGCTGATGCCGATATCTTGGAAAGCAGGGTGGCCGGTGGCCGATATAAAGCCGATATAATTTTATTTATTTTAATATTTAAGAAATTTGAAATAATTTGAAAATGGATTTAAAAATAAATTTGTAAAATAAACATATTTATTCTTTAGATGACAAAGTATTTTTCACACATAAGTAAATATTTAATAAAAAATATAATTAAAATGGATGTAAACACTGTAACCAACAGGGCACTCCGTAATCTGGGAAGTTTGTGTGCATTGGAATCATATTTTTTCAAATAAAGAGGTAACACTCATTTTACATGCAGCACACAATGAAAATTACATGAATATGACATTGGGCAAATGCATAAAGCGCAGCATAAATTGAACTCACGAGTTTAAAGTTTGTCGATCGCACGTCTCCAGTGAAGCTTGAACTATCCTACTGTCCAACCATTCAATTTGCACGGACTGAAAGTCACGCAGAGAACACGCGATCGTGCAGGTCACATGCACACTTCACAAGAGCTCACAACTGGATCCGACCAAGTTTGCAAGGTTTTTGAAATTAGACGTTTATTAGACATTCAAAGATTTGTTTAAATTATATAAATGTGTATTTGCTGACTGTGCTGACGGCAACCGAACAGTATCGTTGTAACAAAGTTCGTAGTTCGGGAAGGAGGAGGCGGGAACTGGCGAACATTTAAAAAAAACTTTAATAAAATAAACAAACACAAACAAAGTAGAGCAGGCAGCCCCCGTAGCGGACGGACTGCAGCCAAAAAAAAAAATAAAGTCCAGGCTGCGTCCCCTCGCTAGCCAAAAAACCACTGTCGTCACTCCTTTTTTTATCCTTCCGGAGCTCCTCCGTGGGACTCGAGACCGGTGAGTGGTGCAGGTGTCGCGCATTAGCATTTACTCCACCGGCCTCGCTCCGTCCCCACGGCTCTCGGCCCCGCCCCTCTCGTCACAGTATTATAATGTTTGCCTTTCTATTACTAATAATATAAAAGCAATCATTATAATACTTTTTGTATACATTTTAATTCCTTTGTTTAACAGTTCTATCTGATTATTAGACATTTCTGTCCGTATAGACAGAACTGTTAACGGCGACAGCGAACAAGAGGGAGAATGTGAACACTGTGTGCGCAAGTGCTGCCGTTCTCAGCGCCGTCAAAATAAAAGTCCCTCCTCGAACGCATCGGCTAAACAGAAAAACTTATCGGTCGATGCCGATATTTGAAAAATGCCAAATATCGGCCGATATATCGGCCTTGGCGCTATATCTGTCGACCACTAAGTGTGACAATTTAGAAAATGAAAATTGTGCAATTTACTCACTCTCAAGTCAATCTAAAGCTGTAGAACTCGCTTTCTTCTGTGGAAAACAAAAGATATTTTGATCATGTAATAAAAGTTATTGGGGTCCAAAACTACAATTTTACATAACTACGATTTTTGGGTGAACTACCCCTGAAGGGTTGGGGCAAACAATTTACATGGAATTAAACATGGCTTAGTGTTTGATGAATAAGGCCTGGTGTGTGCAAAACAGTAGAAGTGCTAAACACTTCACACAGTAGTATACTACACTGTTGACACGCGGTCTCAGAATGTCACATGATTGATTCAGTGAATGATGTGCAGTTACCTCAGAAATACTTCTGCATTTTTAATCAAATTTTGTGTAAAAATGCCTTAACATTTTTGTCCACGATGTTTTAACATCACAAAACAAAATATTTTTTTCTGGTTCATTCATCACACTGGACCTGAAAGGTCAAGTTGGGTGCATTGCATTGCTGGGATACTGTCTCAAACAATTTTAGTTTTAGATTAAGTTTTAGTAATTTTGTTGTGCGCATTTGTTATTTTTAGTTCTATTTAGCTTTATTTTTATTTTTAGTTTAGTGTCAGTTTGTAGTAATTTTAGTACTTCAACACAAACTAATTTTATTTCAGTTAATTGACTAATTTTCATTTAAGTTTTTCCATCTACCATCTATGTTACATTTTAGATGTCCCTAAGGCAACATTTCTAATTTTTCTACTTGAATTTATTTTTATTTTAGTTTTAGTAATTTTATTACTTCAACTTAAAACGTACTTCAATTAGATACAAAGGCAAACATTATATATTATATAATATTATATATATATATATATTATTAGGATTTATTTATGTATAATTATTATTTTTCAATCAAAAATCATAGTTTCTATATTTCAGATTTACTCAGTACCATTTGTCATGTTTTATTTTGTTGTTGTTTTTCAATTGAGTTTTTTCTATTTTCTAATTTGTATTTCAATCAAAAACTCATTTTCCTTTCAGTTAGCTGCCAAGGCAACCAGGCAAGTTTTTCCATCTAATACCTAAATTTAATTTTATTTCAGATGTATTTAAGTCACCAAAAAAGATTTTAATAGTTTTAGTTAACAATAGCACTGTACAAAACCTGAACTTACAGAAACATGCACAATCCGTATGGGACGCTCACACTGAAAGCGTCAAAGCAACCTGAAGTCATTCATTTTCAATGAGACGCCACTGGCATTGGGATGAAGTTTCATTTGTATGCAAAATGCAATGAGAAAATTTTTTTTTTTTTTTTTTGGGGGGGGCCTGCGACAAAACCAATAGGGAGCGCAACAAAGGGAAGATCATGTGATCAATTACCAAGGTTTGACTTCAAAAGCCACTATAACATCACTTTGTTTGGCTGCTGCAGTCAAGTAGGAATACCTACAGTGCAAGTAGCATGTCCATGTGTTTCAGGATGAGGGGCCGAACAGATTAGAGCTGTGGCTGGAGAGCAAGACCCCATCACGATGACCCTCATCTCACATTTACACCCTGTCGCCGTGGCCCGAGAGAAACGGCCGGCTCGTGCCCTCTCCAGCAAGGCCTGCAGCGGCGTTTAGCAAAACCTGCTGCTCTCGATAGGGGCACGGCGATGGAGATGCAACGGAGAGAGAGGGAGAGGAAGAAGAGAAAGAGAGGGGGTCCCTAGAGAGCTGAACAATCAGACAATTTCAAGATCACGAAGCATTAAACCAATCCCGGCAGGGTACACTAATTAAACAGCCGGGCCCAGCACCGCCAACCAATCCCCACAGAGCAATTAAATCCATCCCCTCTAAAACACTGTGGAACCTGTCTGGGGAAAACCACGGAGAGAAAGCGAGAAGAAAAAACATAAAATTCATCTGGAGAGAGCGAGAGAGGGGGGAATGCAGTAAGCTTCTAACAAGGGGAATTGAACGGGAACGATTCAATTCGACGCTTTGTTCTCCCGTCTTTATTTTTTTTAATTACTACAGTCAAAACGCCCCAAAAACTATTTTCTTGAAGACCCCGAGACCACCAGTGTCATACAAAAAGTATGACCCCGCCGTTAATTCATATAAAAGAGTTCAGGAAGCACTTCCAGACTCTGAAAAAAATGACGAACAACCGCCTGGAGCTCCTTAATAAACCAGCGGAGATGATCACGGTGTCATCGAGCACAATCTATTCACCGGCGCACTGATCAAAATCATCCCAGAATGAAAAACGACTCCATCATCCGTCAAAGAGCTCCTGGGCGACTCCGGATAACTTCCCAAATCCAAATTACATTGGAAAAACGCGCATAATAACATCACTATCATCAAAGATCACATTTGCAATCCATATCAACTTCCTGTTTATTGCAATATGCTTCACGAAACATGCTAGCAATGCTGAAGCTGTGTAGAGCGACACCAAACAATGAAAAAAACCTGCATTTATACATGATTTGAAAGTGGTTTGACTAATTAAATAATTAAAAAGAGATGCGGAAATGAAAGCAAGGATCTCTAGGAGCGTTTCGTCTGCAGTTTGTATGCGTGTGGCCCTGTGTGGCTGCATCTAAACTGCCCTTTGGCGTGTCGAGGCGTCCCACTGGTTCCAGTCAGAACTGATTTTAACTGTTTCTCTCTGAAGCCGTTATGTAAACACTAGAAATGACAATTCAAAAAAGGGGACAGACTACGGATAAACTGCATTTAGATCTGCTTAGCAGGGAAGCACACGCATTACATGCAAATTTAATGCACGCTACATGCCACCACACATACAAGAAACGTGATTTTGTTCATATAATACAAGCCTTACACAAAAACGATGCCACTGTGATTGGATATATACAAAGATACTGAAAATGTACACTACTGTTCAAAAGCTTGGGGTTTGGGATTTTAAAATGTTTATGAAAGAAATCTCTTCTGCATTTATTTGATCAAAAATACCGTAAAATCACCAATATAGTAAAATATTTTTACAATTTAAAATAACTGTTTTTCTATATGAATTTATTTTGAATTGTAATTTATTCCTGTGATCAAAGCTGAATTTTCAGCATCATTACTCCAGCATCAGTGTCACATGGTCTTCAGAAATCATTCTATTATGCTGATTTGCTGCTCAAGAAACATTTCCTATTGGTTTCAATGTTGAAAACAGTCGTGCTGCTTCATATTTTTGAGGATTCTTTATGAATAGAAAGTTCAAAATAAAAGCATTTATTTGATGTTTTTTTCTGCACAATGGTGATGATTTCCTTACCAAATAGTATTCATTTTTAGAGCTGATTGACATTCTGGTGAGCTACATTGTTTTTGCATGATACAGTGATTTTTAGTTCTACTTCACTGGATGGAAAAAAAGAAAAACACATTACACGTGCAGCCACTCACACACAATCATGGGGTCTCCTTTATCCCTGAAGGGCAGAATGGACAATAGAGAGCTGAATTATGGTGACTGAAGAACTGGCTGATATAAAAGAGGCACAGAGAGAGCAGGAGAAGAAGAATGGAGGGGATTCAATAAGGCCTCTGTAAAATGAACAAGAAAGGCCGGTGCTCAATACATCTGCCATCAGACAGTCAAAACAAATAAAGAGGGCTGCCGTACAGGTACACAGCTCAATATGGCCTCACTCGCTGGGCTTCGGCTGCCAACGGGGAGAAGACACAGCTATATACTCCAACAGATTAGCCATTAGCTCTTTCTCTCTCTCTCTCTCTCTCCTCTCTCTCTCTTCCTCACGATCTGGTTTATGGGGCCTCTATCGGGTTTAGGCAGGGAAGTTCGAGAGCCTGGGCCTTTACGCGTCGGTGCGCTGGACTAATGTCTCCCGAAGTTTTGTTAAAACCTAATTCGTTACTGAAGTGTCGAGGACCATCACCCACCCGTCCCCGAGAGTGTGAGCTGCGCGGGGTATTTAATATGAAAATGCAGAGATCATGGCCTGGCGAACTATCAGACTCCAGCACAGATCGATGGGGGAAAAATTGAGGATCTGTGCTTTTGGGACATCGTTAAGGATTTAGAGGAGGAACCGGCTTAAACAGGAAGTGTCTGTCATGGTTTAGCTAGTGTGTGTGTGGTGATTTGTGTGTGTGTGTGGTGTGTGTGTGTGGCACCTCAACCCAGCGGGCAGGGGTCAGCAGTGTGATCTGTCAATGCAAATCTCCTGGGTGGCGCGTATAACTAATTCATGCAGCGTTCCAGTGATACTAGTCAATCCGCAAATGAATATTCTGCTGAAACTGATTCTTTTTTAGGATGCAGTTGAAACCTGATTTGCTTAATATGTTGAAGTATAGGGGGTTTGATTTTTAACAACATTATTTAAGGAATATTAGGAAACAGTTGGGGACATTAAAAACACAAAAATTATGACAAATATAAAGTAAAATAAAACCAAATACCTCAAATAAACAAGAATACTCAGAAATATTACTACAAAATGAAAATTTGTAATTTTACTACAAAAATGTCAAATGTCACGCAGGAATAAGTGATTCTTTTGATTTGAATTCTCAAAAGAATTGGTGAATCAGTTCCAACTGATTATTTTAAACAGGTTCAGCTGATTCATTTGAATGATTTTGTTGAACCAATTTGCAAAAGATGCTGAAGTTTAATATAGGGTTAAAGTTTTGAAAATATTAACAACTACAACATTATTGAGAAATATGATATGGTTAGTAATTGTTGTAATGTTTCAAACAATAAACAACAAAATATATAACCTAAATCACAAAAAAAAATTTGAATCAACAAATAAACAGGAATAATTTGCTATTTTACAACAAAAAATATATATAAAACGTCACGCAGTAATGTGAAAGATTCTTTTCTTCAATTCTCAAAAGAATCAGTGCTTTGATTCTTTGAATAGACTCAACTGAATCTTTTTAATGATTCAGCTGAACAAACGTGCAAAACATGCTGAAGTTTTATCCTTCGGGTTAAAAGTTTAAAAAAATACTGTTAACAGCAACAACACTGGGAACATTATGAACAATATTAGGTTTTTAACCCGGCTGTTTAACCTCAAAAGAATCAGTGAATCATTTTTTGAACATGTTCACTGAAACAAATGAACCAATTTGCTAAAATGAATCAGACTGAATCAAAAGTGAATCAAAACCCACAGCCATGATTTCAGGCTGTTATGGGTCTTTGCCAAGGCATTGCTAATAAGGTACTGTGTGTGGTTGCTAGGTAGTGTCTTACTATTCGAGCAAACAGACCGGCTAATGCTAATAACTTCAGTGTAACACACACAGTGTTAGCGAGTCATTGGCTTTGTGTAGTTAAAGAAATAAGCCACTAATGTAGCAAAACAGTGCACCGTGCTATCAAAGCACATGCACGGAGGGTTAATCCAGGAACAGTGGAGGTGAATGGGGGAAAATAAGTGTGGACAGGTATGAAAATCGAGCCCTAGGAGGGTCACAGCGATTAAGAGGCTGTTTTATGACAGACCGGCTCTCTCACTCGGTGAATAGGCAACCCGGCGCTGAGCAAAAACCGGTTTATCATTCCTCTCCGCGTGCTGAAGTATCCGCTTTGAAGTCTCGAGCGCTAATTCTACAGAGGAAGGTTAAACTGCTTAAATCTTGAGTCAGTTTCACTTCTCCTCTAATGTTGTCGGCTGAGCGGGAGGGGAATGTGACTCTGGGATCCTCACAACTCAATTTGCAGACGCCGTAAAAGCCGTTTCTCAACGCTTTTCTCTCCTCTTTGTTTCCTCCGCCGAAGGTTCACAGAGAGAGATGGAATTTCCATTCTGCCAGCCTCATGGATAAGAGATTGTTCTAGGCAGCAGGGTGAGACATTAGGGTGCACACTTATGGAAATGTTTGTTTCTCAGCACAGACGGAAGCTCTCGTGGTGAATATGAGTTTATAATTGCCTAATTCGACACAGATTATCTTTTCAAAACAATCTAATGATGGTCAGTGCAAACACGCACACATACGAGTCGATTTAATTACTTCCCGATTCACATGCCTAATGGCCTCATACATGCACAAGCACTGCTCCTCATAATTAATATGTGTCGAGATACCAAACGGTGAGCAAAATGTCACAAAAAAGTTTAAACAATTTAAAATGTGTTACAATGATTCTTGCATCGTTATGAAGCTGGTTCTCATCTGAAAAACCAATCAAACACATTGGCATATCAGTAATGAACTTACAATGTATGCAAAAGTCTGCAACTACTAGCAGATATGCTAACAAAAAAGTAACTTCAAAGAATTTCATGCATCTTACTGCGGATTAATATGCATCGATACTCCATACCGTGAGCAAAATATCACAATTTTCTTTTAAACAATTTGAAATCTGCGTTACGTTTCTTGCATCGTTATAAAGCACAAATGAACAGCTTCTCATCTAAAGAACCAAGCAACCATTCACAAATCAGTCCTGAACCTACAATGTATGCAAAAGTCTGTAAACACTAGCAGATCTTCTAACAATGGCGAAGAGTAACTTTAAAGAGTCTGATGCATCTTAAATGTGGATAAATATGCGCTGGGACTCCAAACTGTGGGCAAAATGTCACATTAAGAAAAAAAGGCTAAACAATTACATCATTATGAAGCACAATTGAGCTGGTTCTCAGTTAAAGAATGAATCAAACATTCACAAATCAGACCTGAATGTACAACATACTCAATACTACTTCTGTAAACACTAGCAGATCTTTTTACAATGGCAAACAGTTACTTTAAAGAGTTTGATGCATGGGAATGGGAATAAACAGGCAACCAATTTTATTTTTTAATTCATGTGTATAGTATCTATTAAACCATCATATATGATTGTCATGCATTAGTGCAGCATAAACTGTCTGTAGTTCTGTTGTGCTACCGGTTAGTAAACGTTGCTGAGGTTTCCTCTCGACAACAGCATTTTATCCCTGCAAATCCGAGTGCCTTGCAGAATATCTGTAAACCGTTTCCAGATCCAGCGTATCTGACAGCAACAATAACAGCAATAAACATAGATCCCCCTCCACCGTGAATGAATTCGGAGTTGAAATGAGTCTTTTTCACGGCCAATTGGAGCTGGTTGGGGAAAAGCTCTGAGCAAACTACAGCACAAAGAGGGCACACACACAGAGGAGAGATGGCACTGTTTGACGTTATTACAGTCAGGTTTTGTGGTGTAAAGATGACATGCAAACACCTGAGTCATGCAAAACGTGGTCCCTGAGAAACTGCAAAAACAACCAAAAAAACTGACAGCACACTAAAAACAAAAAACACAACTCCCCCCCCCCTGTAATTTCCGCCTAAGATCAAAAAGTGAAGCAATGTGCTCTTTGGCACCACAATGAACCTTGTTCACATATTCTGGGGTCCGATTACAGCTTGTGGAACTTCTACAGGGTGACTGTTTTCTGTAATTACTGCCAGGTAATATAACCACAGTACTGTTTACATCTAAATGTAATAAAAAAAAAATTAAAAAAACTTAGAAACAAAAAAACTTGCTAGGTTTACACTTTAAACTGCTAAACAGTCATACACAATGCATGGTTTTTGCCCAAACAGTTTGTTCCATCGCACATGTCCATGACATGATCTGTTTTGCATAAACCAACAACGAGATGAGCTCTGCCCTCAAAGCAACCTACAAGTGTCGTATATCCTTAAGCGAATACTCAACCGCATTTATACTAACACATGTGATCACTAAAGCATGACATTCATGCGGTTGTGCATTACGAATTTAGTAGGCAGTGTCCTCAGCAAGAATCTGGCGATCGATACTTATCACGACAGAGGTGGCAAGACGATCTGTAGAGGCAAGACAATAGATTTGATTATTCTCTATTTTAATGACTAAGAGAAATAGGAGTACTAATTTTCAGGAAACCGGCTCCTTTAGAAACACACCACATATGCTAACACTTGCAAAAAAAAATCAATTACACATACTATCTTATAACAGTATTATTCTATATAAAACAAAAATTTACTGTGTGTAACCAAAACACAGTGGATTCTGCAGTGCAATTAATCTGTCCTGGAACATTTAATGCTATTTGAAACCACTTTTTTTGTGCAGTATCGGTAAGCGGGACCAATTAAGTGCAGTGTAAGGAGTTATGGGGGCTAGCTAGTGCAATTAATCGCATGCGATTGTCAAGCGCATCTAGTCAGTAAAGCCGGTTGATTATCCTGTGAGTTGTTAGTAACTCTGCCATGCCCTGCTTTCAGATTGAGCTGGCATTTAATACACTGAGGCCGTAGTTTCACTTGACAAGTCGTAGACCCAATATGCTTCATAATTTAATGCATCATCTGCGTTATGAATTCAATATTGCCAATGTCCAGACCACATGGCTCGTGTATTAAATGCCGCCTCCATCTGAAAGCAGTGTGGCGATTTATACCAGTCACTGGATCGGCTTTTCCTCATCGGATGCCGCATGAACAATCGCATGTCGATTAAGGCACAGCGCTAGCAAATTAGACTTGAATGATCAAGGGTCGAAGGAGAGATGACTGACAAGACCATGTTGGAGTATTTGCTGCTCAATAGATCCTGAGCTCATTGACAAATATCTTATATCGTAAGATGCCAACATAACTCCCTTTCAATCAGTACGTTCGCTAGTGATCGCGAAATCGAAAGTGAAATTGAACAGCGCACTCCCCATTGATAGCGGCTCCCTGATACGCGAAAATTATATGTAATATTAGAATGTTTGCGGGAGCTGCGTAACTGGACCAAACCTTGCAACGGAGCGTAATGCACACTGTTCCACTTTTTAGTTCAGAAGGTAGAAATGCTATCTAGCAGTCGAATAAAACTCAAAACCGAAACAACTGCTGGACGCGTCGTAATCCATTTTTTTTTAATATCGATAATTTTGCCTTTTTTGAACAACATCAATACAGTAATCTTCGCCAAACAAAATATTTTAAACCATGTGTTATATTTATATATAGATAATATATATGGTTACTACATGACAACACTGTACTAACAATTATTTAAAATTAATGAAACCCATATTTCAAAATATTAACAAAAACTACAACAGTAGGCTATATCAATGATACTTAAATAGCGCTGGTTTATAGCTAGCTACCTGAAAAACAATATTTGAAGAAAACTCCATTTCAATCGATGTACGTTAAAAGATGGTTCAGTCAAAAACATTTAAAATCGTAATTTACTCACTCTACTAAACTATCACTTATAAACAGCAGGACTGCACACTTGAAATGCATTAGCCAAGCATTCCGTGAGCATTCGAATAGTTGTGTAGTCTCTGCACCTTAAACTGGGACAGGAAAAAGTTTTTAAACAAACAAATGACTGGAAAGACACGACAGAACACAAATATTCAAAATTTAACAGTCTTAATTGTAATAGTTAGATTTATGTGTCGTAATATAAAAATGAAGTACCAATTGCATATTTGGTATCACCAATGCTCTGCACACTCTGGGACAAAAGAGGACAGTCTGTTTGCACAGGGATCTTGTTAGCCTGCTCCCTATTGGTCAGATCTGTCCTAAAAGAGACTAGCGGGGACCTTTTGGCCTGTCCTTTCTACGAGCGCCCACGGAAATGCCATCTGGCTGGTGTGAATTATTACCACGGCAACGGCCATGTGACCTGAGACCAGTGGAAACCAAGGTCACCAAAACCTGTAGCCCGTCTATTTCTGTGTCATCTCTTTTATGAGGTTAGAAGAACCCGGCGTCCGTTCTTACGAGGACGTGTCCTATCGCTTAGGAGACAGATTAAATGAGAAACATCATTCCAGTGTCGTTCCTCAAAACAAGGTCATTAACATTAATAAAATTAAAAAAGTACTAGCAGCACAAATATTTTCTAAGAAGTTACGGAAACAGGCTTGAACAAAAAAAAATAATTTTTTTTTTTTTTTTAAATATATATATATATTTGTTTGTGTGTGTAAAGTCCTTTATTAAATTTGTTTGTTTGTGTGGCTGTAATATATATATATATATGGATATCTCGTTTTTATTATAGGCACTATGTGTTTTTTTTTTAGATTTACACACTATATAATCCATAGTTATAATAGAGATTATATTATAATTATATATATATATATATACATTATATTCATTTTATACTTGAAGTATTTCCATTATTTACGACTATTTCGTTATTTTTTGATATATAAAAAAAAAAGGAACAATAAAATAATTAATTTGTAAAAAACCCCCTAGTTTGTTCAAAACCATTTTGGTAACACGTCCAATAGGCTTTAACTACATTAATTTAATATAACCTAACACTGAAAATACTTCTAAAAGAATTTTTAGATCTTAGTTTAATGTTGATTTCAACTTTACTAAATACCATATTATAAATCAAACAGTTGTATCTATTAAAGTTATTTCATGGACCTGAGCGAACATGAACTACAATGAGGGTTTATTTTTATTAACTGATGTTTAACAAAGATGAAATAAATACGGTTAACTACTGCTCTTGTTAATGTTATGTAAATCGCATTAAATCTAGTTAACAATTGGGCCCTCTTATTGTAAAGTGTTACCACAATTGCTCATTTTACCACATGCATGATGTTCGTCTCTTCATTTAAACATTTTAGTGAGAGAATATCACCACAAACCACTAAAAAACCCTTATCGCTATGCCTTATATCAAGACAGGAGGATGTCAAATATTCCCTCTTATGAAGAATTCCCAATGAGACCGGAACACAAGGCTCGTTCACGAGGGAATATCACTGAAACACCTCTGAGGATTAATGGCAATACAGGAACTGCTGTATGAAATGATGTAATTTGAGAGCAACCAAAGCGACAGCCATAAGCCACAGACCCCAGCGAAAACATCATCTGACACGGCCAGATGCTCCGCTACAGACCAACACAGACAAAGAGGGTCATAAATCAACTGTCAGTTGCAGATACCCCCCTCTCCTGAACTTATTCGTCCGCTAGTCAATACAAGCAGCCGCGCTCCGTTCAGGGGGGGTCTGGGGTTAGAGGAATAAAAATGATCTTCCGGGAAGAAGCGTTTGAACTCAAAGCTTTAATACACCTGAAGTTTTAGACACATAAATGGTGCTGCAGATGTGCTGAATATTTTCCATTATTTCGCTTTCACCTGTCCCGATATATGGATCCCGCTGGAGTCCAAGTTCAAGAGTGGGTGAGGGGCCCTCGGAGGATGCTGTAGACACCACGTCCCACAGGGGCCACACGGGAGAAAAACAAAGACCATCACAGCATGCAATAAACAGCATCTGACTAGATTCATAAATGAGTTAACAGCGATGTCTCGTGAATATTTAAAAAGTTAACATGTCCCAAATATGCATGCACACCAGATAACAACATACATAACTCTTAACGACTACATACCTGAATTTCATATTTATAGCTTTGTTTCTGTTCATACTTTATTGTAACATGAAGGAAACTAAGTTCCGGGTGGATGTAAACATCTATGCACGTCTATGCACATTTCATGCCTAACTAGTGGTCTTGCAACTGATTCATCAATGCATTTTTAAGAGTTTTAAACACAATCAGTGCAAAATGGATCCATATGGAATGAAGAAATGGCTAATGCACCCATTAAATGACTCATATGAACATAAAATTGAAGTCTCAAATATATCAAAAGTTATCATGTCCCAAATATACATGCACACCCGATAACAGCAAACTTAACAACTCTCAAGACTACAGACTTAATGTAAGCTGACAGTGCTTCCTCTGAATTTCATATTTATAGCTTTTCTTGTTATAGCAGGAGGAAGAATAAACACAAATAACATCTATGTGCATTTTATGACTTGCAACCCATTAATCAATGCATATTTAGTTTTAAAACAATCATTGCAAAATGCAAAAGAACTATATGGAATGGGGGAAACAATTACTAATGCAACTGTTAAATTACACATATTTACAAATAAAACTGAAGTATGCATGCGTACCAGATAGCAACAAACTTAACAACTACTAAGCTAAGAATATTTTATCTGAATTTCATATTTATAGCTTTGCTTCTGTTGTGAAATGAGGCAAAATAACTTACAGGCGGATGTTTTGTGAGCAAAGAGCTTCACCTATGCTCATAATCAATGCATTTTTAAATGTTTTAAACACAATGAATGCAATCTGCAAAATGCATCCATATGGAATGAGCCAAATGACTAATGCAACTGTTATATGGCACATATTTACACATAAAACTGAATAAAATGTGCACTTAAGATTCCGTAGACATTTTTGCTTACCCTCACAAGCATTAGGTATCAATAAATAGCTTCCACAAACTAAAAATCACATACTGGATGTGGAATTGGCCACAAAAGGTTCAATAACACAATATTCTTTAGCTTCCACCCACATGCGAGTCTGTTTTGAGATGAAAGATGCTGTGGAAGCATTCGGCGGCTGCATTCACGTCGCATTAAATATGACTTGAACTGTCACAGGCTGCAGGTGAGCACATCAATAACCTGAACCAGGTGTGACCTAGACTAACTCCAGAAACAAAGAAAAACTCTGATGTGCAAATGTGTGTGATTCATATATCGAGCCCAGCAGATTCATGGGAAATAACACAGCACTGTGTGCTCTCCGCTGGTGCGGATTTTGACTGTTTAACTCAAAGCTGATTAAACAATGCTAATGAAAAGAGCTGTCATTTAACAACTTGCTCAGTATTTAAAACAAAAAGATTAACTAATTCCCAAAACCTCTTTGTCCTCCTGTCCTCTTAAGGCCACTGTAGGCAATGTGAGCGATACCAAACAAACGTTCAATATTCAGATTAGCAATCGATCGATGTGTTTGTCAATGACTAATTCTTACACTTTAACATCCGGTTACTCTTATGATTTATCAGTCTAGCAGAAATATTCAGAGCACAGTCCAGACAATAACCATCTGATATTTGTCCAGATGAGCCCTCCATGAAAACATGTTTGCTCTCCCTGTCCATGAACAGGTTCAGGGTTTGGATAACCTCAGTATGGACGTGTCGTCTGTCTGTATTCAGAATAAACCAAAAACATGAGAGACCCTCCAACAACAGCCTACACAAGCAGCCCTTCTTTGGAAAGGCTTGAATAACAATCGGCCACACACACAAACACACAAACACGCACACAGTCTGATGTTTCCATCTCCGGTTGGCTTGGGCATGCTCTTGTTCATTTCTTATGTTACAGAACATCAATCATAGGGCTGAGCCTGTGCCCTAGCACTGGCCGAGGCTGATTTACAAACATTAGCAGGGAATGCAATTACACAGTCCGAGAAGCGCGAACAGTCAGCGAGCGTTCTGGGTTTGACGCGTCGCAAGCGGTGTGGATGGAGCGTACACACTGCGGTTGGAACGAAACCGGAGTGTGTGTTTAAATACGTCTGATACATAGTAGCTATTGTGTGCAGCAATATTGCACATGGAAATACTAACAATAGCAAGGGGTCAATTATTAAATTTTTCCATGTAAATATTCGCAAATATTTTCTTATTCTATATCAATATTTTAAAAAAACTATATATATATATATACCACACATTATATTATACACATACCACACATATATAGATATATACCATACACATATATATATATAATGTTATATAGATTATATAGATCTATATATATATAACACATCGATACACAATATATAGTGTATAATATATATAAACAGTATAGATAATAGGAATACAGAAACATGTACAAATTAAAAAATTTTACACCCCATGTTTAGAGCTATAAAAAAAATATTTTTCTTTTAACCATCTTGGACATTCACATTTGACATTGAACCGGAGTCAATTTACATGCCAAAGCATTATAATAGCCGCACCAACTTCATAAGCAAGGTTACATTTTGATCTTAAACAGAGTCGATCCTATGTTTACTTCTCAAGTCGATTTCAAGCCATCGTATTTTAAAATAAAACTTAATTTTCTACTCTTAATGAATTACAATATGCACAGCTTACAAAGACTGCATGCAAGGCATTGCGTTAACATATGAACTTATGCATGCATTAACCTGGCATTTTATAACACGAATACTTATTAAGTTAAGCACTATCAAGTTGTCACAATAGATAAAGACGTCAATAATAAATACATCAACTTTCCTAAACAGAAACTCTGAAGATGCGACGTTCATTACGCTCCGCGTCCTAATTACTGAAGCGCACTAATAAAGTCAAAACGCGAGAGATGGATAAACAAAATCAACATTAAAGTTCTAAAACACACGAGCTGTTGATTTGATCAAGTCTGAGGTGAATCACACACCGGCACTTTACAGAACGAGCCGCGCGCGCCTCACCGTTCCGTATTTCTATTAGAATAAAACACATCAGGCTGATAAAAAGTTAAAGTCCACAACTCGGAACGGCATTAAAAGTTTCCGTTTCCAACAAAGCTCGTGAAAGAAGCGTTAACATAGCCTTAAACGTGCTGTTAAAGCGCGGCAGTGCGCGCGAGGCTGCAGCCGCTGCTCTTGCGCGCGCCTGATCAATGATTGAACCGAAACAAAAGGCAGAAGAGGATCAATTACTAATAACTATCAATGCAACACCACCATCCCGACCCTCTAAAGTCCCCAAAAGAGAAAATGCATGAAATGCAAGGTGCATTATCGCGTATAGGGTCGCGTCGTGTAAAAAAGGTGAGAAATAAGACCAACCTGAAGCCGCCGGAGATCAAATTTCTTCCAATATTGAAACATCGATCCCACATCGGCGGCCATCTTGAGCACAATATTCAAGAGCGGCTACAATAAATATATGGGCTGGATTCCCCCCGTTAAACAGCGTTGACGATTACACTCCACATGGAAAAAAAATGTTAGGAAAATAACAGTTGTGGAGAACTAGACGGGACGCGCAGCGCGCCAGAGCCGGTGGATGCGATATGAACAGAATATAGATGCATATAGATGCATTAGTGCTGCTCCAGGGATTGCACTTGATTTTGGGTTTGGTAAAGTTATCAATACTGACGTAACGGGTTGATCAATAACGTCTGGGAAGTGGAAGGAGAACAACGAGCGACCAATGCGCATCGCCAGATGTTTGATGCGTAAAGCGGCGAAATCGTTACATATCATTAATGAGCCCCGCATAATGAGATTCGCAACTTTAGGTCAATAATGCGTAATGCATGCCATAAATGCACTGAAAGAGTCGCGCGAATAGAATAAACACTGAATGGTTGAAAGCTTTTGTGTTTGAAGTGAAAAGAGTGAATTTGGATTTTGATAGTGTCCTTGAGTAATGAAGTGCACGAAGATAAGCGTGATAAAATAATGCTTACGCCTATTAAAACTGTTATTGGGCTTTTTTATAATACTTAGATGTGAACGGTAACATCATAAACAAAACAAAAGTTAAACGTGCTAAATATTAGTGAAGAGATGCACGAAAAGTGCAAGTTTAGTCTATGCGCTTAGTTACGTGAGATAAAGAGATGTGTGGAATTTCAATAAACACCAGGAATATTTCAGTTAACGTTATTTATCTAGAACACTCGAGAGGTTGTTAACGCGAGCCAATGCAAAAGGTGTGTTTTTATATTGCACAAGCTCTTTTGCTCTATGTCTGAAGACGGATGAATAATAAACTCATTGCATTCTAAGAAAAAAAATGCATAAATGTTATAATGGGATTGTGCGATCAATGCATGGTTTGAAATACTGAATGGACAGTTGTGTTCAAACGTTAACACGTGCTCCCTCTTGTGGAACAGGACGTTTCTACTGGACTGAGCTGAGGAGCCTTTACAATGAGGACTGTTCAGAGATGAGTTGCTTTAAATATAGCACATATTGTCCAAATTACATCTTTATCATTATAATAACAACACAAAGATGACCACACAGAGCCGAGATTAGCCTTAAAATAACACATCACACCACACTGTGACCACATTGTGCGTAATGACTAGCTGCAATCCTTTTTAGAAAAGCATAGAAAATTGACATTTTAACAGAGGCAAAACCTATTGGTAAACTTTATTCAAGTAATTACAAAAAGTCTATGGATTTATTTTCATCTTTAGGAAAAGCGGCTCGATTTATGTATCCAAAATGCACCGGATTACAGATATCAGTATAATAATGTCTGGAAATGAAAGCGTTTAGGAGGTTAACTGCTCCGCTGGCTTGTGGACTGCGAGCAATTACTAAGTGAGCACATCTGTCATTCTCCCCTTCGCTATTAAAACCAAACGCAAGGCTAAAAATCCTTCCCTTTCCCCCTTAAAAAAAATTTTTTTAAGTTAGAAAATGTATTTGCACTTGTAAGCACCTACGGGGAATATAAAAGGTGCTTATTAAAAGTTTCTGTTTTATTGCTTTTTATTTATTGCTTCGGGGGGGGGGGGGGGGCGGGGGGGTCTTTTGGTGGGGGGGGACAACAGGCATCGGGCTTATAAGAAAAGAATAATATACCTTGTTTTGATATGGCTCACTGTTAAATTTGACATTTAAATCAGTTCTGATATACAAGCCTGATGCAGCAACACTTATTACTTTTGTTCAAATCTAAATATGTGGATATTTTGAGGGTTCAGAAACCAGTGGGAGATTTTTCGAACCTCTGTGGGCGAACCTCTGAGATTGTTTCTAAGGGTTATGTTAAAAAATTTAAATCATATAATATCTGAGACTTAAAAACAGCAATACTAATCATGTGGAATGAAAACTAAACCCAAAAAGAGATGATGCAGCCATTAGAACTCATCAGATGAGTGCGTTTGTGTGTTTGGATTGACGGCGTGTACACAGTGGCCTAGATACACATGAATGTTTGACTAAACTTGGCAATATCATTCCCGGAATATTGACGAGGGCTGCTGAACTCTGATATATTGATCGACTCCGGAGTGCAAAAGGCCTTGAAACGGAAGCTTGTTGAGACTGCCATCAGGTGGCTGGAAAGGTTTAGCATGAGAGTTTGCATCCCATGACCGAAACAGGTGAGCATTATTGTGCCAAGTACTCTTTCAGAAACCTAGAAAACCTTTACATAAGGGATTCTTCTAGTTTGGCTTCACTAAAGCAATGCTGTTTGAGTTGTAACTGACCACATGATCATCTTTGGAAGGGTAAGCTGTCTTTCCTGATGTCAACTTGGCTTATCTATCATGACAAATTGCCACTAAAGGTGTAGTAATATAACGTCTCAGGTTACTTATGTAACCATGGTTCCCTGAGTAGGGAACAAGACACTGCGTCCTCTAGGGGTCGCTATGGGGAACGCCTCGTCGTGACCCGTGTCTGAAGCATACATTGAAAAAACACCAACTCGTCAGCAGGCAACAGCCATGACGTCACTACCGGTGCGACTATAGTATAAATAGGCTAACCGGGAGCTACACATCATTCACTTCTTCGTCTGAAGCTTGCGTCCGCAGCATGGCAAGAAACCTAGAGGAAGCAGGGTTACATAAGTAACCTGAGACGTTCCCTTTCATGGGAACTTCGAACTGCGTCCTCTAGGGGTCGCTATGGGGAACGGTATACCCACGCCACCATGCTGAGGGGAGTGCAAGCCAGAACCATGGCGAGCACTAAGTACCAACTTTACCATATTGCCATGGGAGTTGCCCCTTTGACGTTAGACGGCTGTCAGTGACATTTTTCCCTACGGCCAAAGGACTAGGCTACATACCCCAAAAAACTTACCTTTTAGGGCCAGACTCCTGGGCCGGGGTAGAGCTCAAGGCATGGAATCAGAAATAGATTCCTTTAAGGGAATACGACCAAGAGCCTAGAATCATACTAGTCTTGGCCTGTCACACAGGGGCTACCACACGTTTCTCTTTGTATGTGCTGAAGGAACGGTCTCAACAGACCCCTAGTAGCAACACCCTGTTAAAGTAGGTATCCAGAGGATACATAGGAGGAGTGGTGCCCAAGGCGGAACCGGGGTTTTAAACCACTCAAAAAGAGCACAAAATCTTTGCGCGTAACTCTTACCATACAGGATTTTAGAAAAAATGGGCAAAGCATAACGTGCACACTTACCACGTATGTGGATTTTAGAAAAGTGGGCAAAGCATAAACGTGCACACACTGGAAGAACGTTTCTAGGGGTTCTCGTGGCAACCTGAAAGAGCAGCCTATAGATAAAAATAGCGTATCCCCAGACGTTATATCTACGGCTATAATGCTGGAGTGGCTAGCAGTAAATCTGTAGCTGAGGGAGAAAACATCCAGCTCTCAATCGAGAGGGAGCTCAACCTACAGCATGTTCCAATGGTGGAACAGCTAGCAATTATTCAGCTGAGGAAGCAACACACCCAGTTCTCAATTCGAGAAGGGGGCTCGACCTGCAGCATGTTCCAAAGCTGGAACAGCTAGCACTAGTTTACTTAGCTGTGGGAGCAACACACCTTGTTCTCAGTTGAGAAGGGGGCTCGACCTACAGCATGTTCCAATGCTGGAACGGCTAGCAGTAGTTTACCTTGGCTGAGGGAGCACAAACCCAGCTCTCAACGAGAGGGGGCTCGACCTGCAGCATGATTGTAAAATCAGAGGGGAAAGCATACTGTAAGCTAGCCAAACACTAGCGCATCAGGGAGGTAGAGGAAAGGCCTAATTCACCTGATGCTGCTGGTTCCAAATGCTCTGGAAAAACAGAGAACTCAACCTTCTCAAGTGAGAGGAGAACTCAGAATTCAGAGGAATAACATTGCTCATTACAGGTAACCCTTTGAAAAAGGGGAGCACTGCTCAATACTACCACTAGGACAGCCCATGGAGCGAGGAATCCAACTCCTCCGAGAGGATTAACACTCGAAAGAAACATCATACTCACAATAACACTCAATGGTGAGGGTTTTTGTTGGGGGTGGAGCTTTCAAGAGGATATCTGGTGATTCGGGGGAAAACCCATTCAGGGCGACCAGATACGGCTTAGACCAGTCAGGGTAGCATGAACAGCGTAAACCCAGCGTTCCCCCCCCGGCCACCCCCCGTCAAGGAAAATCAACCCCCCCACAAAAAAAAAAAAAAAAAAAAAAAAAAAAACATAATCAAAAAAAAATAAAAAAAAAAATAAAAAAAAAAAGGAAAAAAAAAAAAAAATAAAAAAAAAAATACAAAAAAAAAAAAAAAAATAAAAAAAAAAAAAAAAAAAAAAAACAAAAAATAATTTTTGCAAGTGACGGCCGGGGGCATGATAATCACAAAAGATCCCGCAGAAGCCTGGGTTATGGCCGCATGATCCAGGAAGTATGAACCCGAATCCTGGCTTTTCTTACCGTCTGGACATATAGCGACGAGTGAAATAAACACTGCAAGTCGAGCACCCGTTTTCTGAACCCAGCAGAGGGGGTGCCCACCGAGGACCTATCCTAGAAAAGGGACAGAAACACAGGGGTCCGGGAAAAAACACTTGCCCCCCCCCACCCCCCCCCCCCCCCCCCCCCCCCCCCTATCAAAGAAGAAATAGCAGAAGGGTATCCACACAACCACCAGTTCATTAGCAAAATACATATATTTATATATACATATATATTAGACATGGATCGTACTCACACAACATGGTTCCCGCGTCGGAGCTCTGTCAGGAGAAGCCTCTAGACCGGACCATCAGTAAGATGGTCAATATGAAGCCATATAACCAACCAAACCTAATAGATCCAGCATAGGAGACTATAATGCAGGAAAATCTCCCACCTAACCTCGGTCAGGTGGAGAAATGGTGGTTACAGGGAAGGGGAAGATAAGGGCAGATGTAAAAACCCCCGAAGGAAATGAGTAGATACTGAGGTATCACTCAGCACTGAAGCCCTGTCTGGATCACATCCCTTAGGTCTTTTACCTACCTTTCTTTGACCCGCGATTTTTCCTACCCCTACTCGCGGGCGGGGGAGGAGCACGAGTCGTGACACTAGTCTTCTGAGCCAGTCTCTGATCCTCAATCTGAGACGGGCTAGGACCCCTGGGTTTTTTGGGCTCAGACCTGGACTTCTATCCTGGTCCTTCAGCCGGACAGCCTGATATGCTTGGAGCATCACCACCGTGTGCAATGAAGCGACAACCCGACCTGCTGCTGCTGCGTATGCCCTGGCATCCGAGCAAGATGTCAAGGAAGGGAGTCTTAGAGGACGTCTCACACATAGAGAGATAGCTGACCAGCGTCTCTCTTTAGGGGCATCTTCTCAATACCGCTTTTGCGCATCGCATCGATGTTGGCATAACTTGTATGCTGGAATCGATGGATGCGTGAAGAAAAAACGGCCTCTTCCATTCCTTCTCAATCTTTATATGAAAAACAGGAAGAAAGGAAGGCTCACCTGAGCTGGAGGGTTTATGGCCAGAAAAATAACGTTCATCGAGATATTTCTCGACGTCACTTCTTCACCCGCTTCACGGCAAGTAAAGCCTCACCGTGGCGCGACCCATAACTTTCAAAAGCTCATATACGCAGGGCAGGAGGATTGGGAAAGCTCAGCCTCAGCTTATTTGCCCTCCTCAGACATCTCCTGCTCTCCCTGGGCAGAACCCAGCAGAGCACTGGCCACTGGATCAGACAATGTTAATGAAATAACATCATCCTCCAGCGGCGCACTCTCGTCCACAGCCGACATCAGAAAAGGGAAACCCCCCTTCAAACTACATCGAACAGATCCAACTGCGACCCCACGAGCTCAGTCCCGCCGTGCCGCAGCAGCGGCGGCGGTCGCAGTGCACACCGATTGCCCCCTCGGAGACATCGCGTGCGTGCTCTTTGCCCAAACAAAACAACGCATAGATCGTGTGTGTCATCAGATGTTAAACAACGTCAACACGGATGCACACATCCTTAAATGCTTTGCTAGTGCTCGCCATAATGAGATAAATAGAGATCGCTCTTACCACAGAAATGCACGCTTCAAATAAAACAGTCAATGAAGACGAAGAAGAGAATGATGTGTAGCTCCTGGCACCTATTTATACTATAGTCGCACTGGTAGTGATGTCATGGCTGTAGCCGGCCAACGAGTTGGTGTTTTTTCAATGTATGCTTCAGACACGGGTCACGACGAGGCGTTCCCCATACCGACCCTTAGAGGACGCAGTTCGAAGTTCCCATGAAAGGGAACCTAATTTTAGTGCATACTGCAGGGTTTGAGTATGAGAGGTCAAGCAGAGGTCGTCCTGATAACATCGAATGTTAGTTAAAGTGATTCTCTGCACCAGGGTTATTTTAGTTAAAACTAAAACCATAAAATTGTTGTTACTTGAAATGAAGTTACTTGCTAATTGTCAAGGCAACAATTCTCATTTTCATTTATTTTAAATTGATGCACTAAAATATCTAAAACTGAAATAATAAATAATTGAAAAAAAAATATAAGACATAAAAAAAACTGATACATGACAAAAACTCCAGGGTATTTAAATTTTATTAATTAAGCGCATGCATAAAAAATTGTTACTTGAAATAAAATTAATAAAGATACTTGCTAGTTTTCAAGGCAAAAATTCTCATTTTCATTTAGTTTAAATTGCACTAAAATAACTCAAACTGAAATAAAACTAATAGATAACAGTTTTAACAAATAAATACATACATGCATAAATAAATAAACCCAAATAAAAATAATAAAACACCAGGGTTATTGTAGTTAACGAAAACTGAAACCCTAAAAACTTTAAACACAATAAATGTTAACGAAATAAAATAAAATATATTATTTATTTCTCATGGATTCTGTATTATTTTTTTATTAATTATTTTAAACATCATTATTTTCATATTAGTGGAACAATAGACCTAAAAAACTCAAAACTAAACTGAAATTAAACTATATCGACATAAAAAATATATATATATAGAAAAAAGAAAAATATAAAACAAATTGAAAATATAAAAACTGTAATAATATATCAATTATAAAATAACACTGAGGGTTCCTCTGCTAGGATACCTGTGTTTACTCGAGGAGAACCGACAGGGAGAGCAAACATCACATAAAAACATTGAGACTTCAAAAATGATGAATAAAAGTGAAGCTAGTGACACTTACATGTCTAAATATCCAAAAATACTAAATAGTATGAAATTAACCTACAAAGACGTATTAATAGACATAAATGCCACTGTCAATCATACATTCTAAGCTATAGGAAAGTTCTAGCTATATTCCAACAACTGTCATTTGTCCTGAGTTGAAGCCCACTGGCTCCTGTACTAAACCCCTTTAATCAGGATTCTTATAATAACTTATGAAGTCGACAATTGGCTACCTGGTTAAGCGCATGAGGATGTATTTATAGACAGTCAGAGGTGGAGAATGGGGTGATATATATAAAATCAGCATTTCCACACTTGTCTGAAATCACTCGTGCTTTGTCTCCTGAGTTCAAGGGTTACGGTCATGGTGAGTTTGCTTTGATATACATTTATGCATTCATAGAATATCAGCAGACATTTAACTCCGTATTCTCTTGATGCATCCAAACAAAGATCTAGAAAATGAGCTAGCCAGAGTTGATTTCTGTCTGTCTGTGTTTAAAGTCTGATTCATCAGGGCCACTTACATCTGTCTGACTCATCCAGCGCCTCTGATGTTTTAGTTCACTTTCAACAAATAAATACATGAAAAGTCAAATGTTTCTGTTCTCAAAGATAGATACAAACGTTTTCATTACTCAGAAATAGAAAAAGGTGACATGTGACTCATTATAGTTTTAGTAACGTTTCAACTGTTTCTCCTAGATAGTAAAGAGAGCAAATGGAGACTTTTTACTCAAAATGTTTTTATTTTTAAATAAGAAAATGACCCAAGTAACCACAAGTTTCAGAAAAATATATATTTCAGCTGTTATCAGGTTGTGCTTAAAAATAAATGTTATTAGCACAATCTAGTTTCAACTGTTTCACCTAGACAGTATCGAGAGCAAATGGAGACTTTTAACTCAAAATGTGTGTTTTTTTATTGCTCTTGTTGTTTTTTTATAAGAAAAAAGACCCGAGTAACCTACAGTCTCAGAAAAAAAAAATATTTAAACTGTTTCAGGTTGTGCCAAGTTAGATTCTATATATATATATATAAGTATATTATAATATTATGCACATACACACACACACACACACAAACACACACGAATATTTGTCTGTGTGTGGGTGTGTTGTGTGTGTGTGTGTGTTTATGTGGTTTATGAGGAAACAAATTTGTATAATAACATGGGTATAACATAGGTATTACAACGAGAAGGTGATTTATGAGGAAATGTTCAGTGTCCCCGTAATTCAAAAGGATTATAAATAATTCAGAATGAGTTTTTTTTTAAGTCTAAAAGTGCAGAAAGTTTCCTGTGAGGGGTAGGTTTAGGGGTAGGGTTGGTGTAGGGCAATAGATTATACGGTTTGTACAGTAGAAAAACCATTACGCCTATGGAGAGTCCAAGTAAACATTAAAAACAAACTGTGTGTGTGTGTGTTACCTGCTTAACCATATTTTGTGGTCAAATTTGTACCCAAAAGTGAGCTAAAAAGTGAGCTAAAATCTCCAAAATCCTCCCTTCTGGGATGTCCTCATTTGTAAAACTGGTATAAAAATAAAGTAAACAGAGTTTTTTTAAATTGTAAAAATGCAGAAAGTTTTCTGTAAGGGGTAGGTTTAGGGGTAGGGTTGGTGTAGGACGATATAATTATACAGTTTGTACAGTAGAAAAACCATTACGCCTATGGAATGTCCCCATTTAGATAGCTAAACTTCTGACAGAACAGAGAGGGGGAGTCTGTGTGTGTGTGTGTGTGTGAATATTCTCTCTGTGTGTGTGTGTGTGTGTGTGTGTGTGTGGTGTGTGTGTGTGTGTGTGTGTAAAAAAGTTGGCCTAGGAACAATTTTCACTTAGAAATTGCTAATAAGTTTCACAGTTAAAAGATTTTTGATCAAAATCCAATTCAAATGAGCTGAGCTACTATTCACGTTATTAATTTTATAGTTCTATTACTGCACGCCGACCATTTTTTATTTCTCTTCAGGGATTTTTGAGAATAGTTGAAGTTGATTCATAAATAAGAACTCTCTTGAGTTATGAACCTTTGAGCAATAACATTTTCCTCTGGGTTTATTTATGCTGTTTATCAAAAAAAATCCCTTGAAAGTACTCAGCATATTTCGTGCTTCAGCTCTGGTCTCGGCGACAGCACAACTGTCGAGATGTAATCCAGACAGAAGGCCGATGAGCAGCTGTCGGGCTGCGATGTCATCGAGCAGAAACGCATCTCGCAATGTTTTCCAAATTCTGTGGCAGGAATGTAAATAGTAGCGATTAATCCCTGTCTTGGTGGGATTACCTATCAACAGGCTCAGAGACGAGGCTGTCAGCAGCCAGCGCCAGTGTGTAATCCCACATCTGATCCACCGGCTGAGTTCTCGCTCTCCGAGCTAATTATACATCCTGCAGGGCACCAAACATTTCCACTCTCATACACTCATCACGTTACTGCTCATTCATTGCTCGGGAGGAGTTTTAACTCTGATGATTCACCTAAAACTCCTTAAGAGAAATGCAAAGACACAAATGAGACAACCATTGACAGAAAGAGCTCAAATGAACGAGAACAGCAGCTCAGGAAGAATTTGAAGAGAAATATTTGAGTTAGTAGCACACTTTGAGACAATGTTAGGAGGAGACGTGTGAGATTTATGGGGCTTTTTAGCAAGAGACTTCAGTAAAAGTCTCCATTTAAACAGACTGCTGTCTAGGAGAAACAACTGTGATATTAGGTCAAGGTCAAACTTGTGATATTAAAGTCAACTTGAACTGGCATTTGCAACCTAATTTTCTGGCGTAAAAAAGTTTGGAGTCTGTAAAAGCTTTTGAAAGGAGTCTCTTCATGCTCACCAAGGATGCATTTGTTTCATTAAATATACAGCAAAAACAATAATATTGTGACATATTATTTAAATTTAAAATAACTGTTTTCTATATGAATATATTTTAAAATGTAATTTATTTCTGTGATGCGCAGCTGTATTTTCAGCATCATTACTCCAGTCTTACATTGTTCAGAATCCTTCAGAAAATCATCAATATGCTTGAAACATTAGATTATTAGCAATGTTGAAAACAGTTGTGCTGCTAAATTTTTTTTAGGATTCTTTGATGAATAGAAAGTTGAAAAGAACAGCATTTATATGAAATAGCAATCATCTGTAACATTATAAATGTCTTTACTGTCACTTTTGATCAATTTAATGCGTCCTAGCTGAATAAAATATACATTTCTTTAAAAAAAAAACACACTGACCCCAAACGTTTGAACAGCAGTGTATTTTCTAGTACAACAGGTAAAATAAGAGGTAAAATTTATATTGTCAGCCAAAAAGGAAAGACATTCCAGAGGGTTTTTGAAACATGTTATTTCTCTTTTTGAATAAAGATTCCAGAATAAAGTGCACCAATGAAACAGCATACCAAAGTGTATTTCTATTTAGCTATTCTGTGTAACTTGTTTTTGCAGGCACCCAAAAAGGCAAAGAAGCGGGCAGAAGGAGCCAATTCAAATGTCTTCTCCATGTTTGAACAAACTCAGATCCAAGAGTTCAAAGAGGTACAAACCAAGTGCTCGTTTGACTCTAATTGCTCTGACAATTGTCTTTATCGTGACACTTTCACTGTGATATCGAGCATCTACAGCGAGATTCCCGTATGTGACTTCAATATGTCAGTGTTCATCATCGCAAGGGAATCATTCAGAATGTGTCAGTAACGATTAGCACAGTGGAGTGATTTACACCCTGAACACACACTCGCTCACACACACTCCAACTGCTGTCAGGGCCCTGAGATTTGCGTGGAAAATGCAGCAGGACAGACGTTCTCTCTGGTCTCAAAGCGGCTGTGAAAAGATCACGGCAAACAGGATAAGCATGACGCTGATCCGAGATGGCAGTGATGAGAACGTGCAGACAAATGTCTCTCTCTCTTTCAGTCTGTCTCTCTCACACATATCACAAACAAACACAAAGACACTCAGGAAAGCAGAATTACAGGAACTATAAATATACAAATGAGAGAGTTTGGCAAAACAAGATATATTAAAAAAGCAGCACGACAGGGAGGTTCTAATTCACCTAAAAATGAATTTGTGATTATTTTCTCACCCTCATGTCATTACTTATTTTATTTTTTATGTTATTTTTCTGTGGAACACAAATTGTTAAAGGGGTCATATGATGCGATTTCAAGTTTTCCTTTCTCTTTGGAGTGTTACAAGCTGATTGTGAATAGATAAGATCCCTGAAGTTGTAAAGACTAAAGTCTCAAATCCGAAGAGTTATTCTTTATAAAAGTTAAGAGTCAACGACGCCTACTTAAAACGGCTCGTTCTAGCACGCCCCACATATCTACCTCACTATGTGGAATATTTGCATAATGCCGCCCAAATGTTCACGCAAAGAAAGAAGACGTGGTTTCAGTAACCGCAGTTAGTGTTGAAGCAGCATGTCAGGGAGACGCTGTGTGTTTCTAGGCGAAAGCAAAAGCACTTTATTTGGCCTTTCTGAAAGTAGATGCATTTAGGAATATTTTTACTTACAACAGAACAGCAATGCATGTTATGGACGACCGTTTTGTGAACCTAGGAGAGGAGTTAATTCTGACTTTGCTATGACAATCTGTTGCTTCTGAATCAGCTACTGTTTTGTTTTGTTATTAGTTTAAGTATTTGCCATTGACTGTTCAAATGCGGAGTTTTGCGCATCGTGTGTGTGTGTGTGTGTGTGTGCGTGTGAGAGAGAGAGAGAGAGAGACAGGGTCACATCACAGTGGAGTCAGCTGTCTTAACCGTGGCTTGTGTACTGCAAACACATACCAGCTTCATCACTGTGTCTGTCACGAGACTCTGTTCCCCTCTCGGGCTCTGTCTTTACATTTATTTTGAAAGATGAAGCTCGTGATTATGGAAAGGGGCGTTACATTTCCAAAGCGTGCTTGTGGTGTTCGGCCAATCAAAATGCACAGGGTCAGCTGGCCAATCAAAGCAGACTGCACTTGTCGGAAGGAGGAACTTTGTAGAAAACAAAGCATTTGAGAGAGGCGGGGCATAGAGGATTACAATAATGTACAGTATTTGAAAAAATTTGTTTTTTGAACATTAAAGCATGTCAACATATTCTGTTACACCAAATAATGATCTTTAAAAAAGCATCATATGACCCCTTTAAACTTTCACGCTCCAAAAAACATTAATTATCCTTAAAATATCATAACAGTAGACCATATGACTTGAGAATTATATTCCAAGTCTTCTGAAGTCAAACGATAGCTTTGTGTGAGGAACAAACCATTATTTACAGATAATCTGTCCCTGCTACCAAAACTCATTCAGTTTCAAAGATGTCAAAGCAGGGTTATTATTGGTAACTAAAACCGTTAAAAAAATTATTGGTTTAAAATAAAACTTCAATAAAATATTCATATTTATATTTTATTCATTTTTATTTCACATCACAGCACATCAAGTTAAACTAAATGAAAAATGCTTGCAACTAGCTGAAATGAAATAAGTTTAAGATTTTTAAGAATTATTTGATTCAGCTAGTGCTAAATAAACAAGTTCATTAGTTGTAAACTAAATAATGTACTAAAACTAACTAAAAATAAAAAAGGAAGAAACATAAATAAAAACTATATATGGACATAGTAAAAAAATATAAATATATACTTTACTTACAGTAAAAGTAGTAAAAACAAGCTAATTTGAGAGTGCATACTAAAGTGTATACAAAATGGTTTTAATTCTATGCAATACATGATGAACATGATGTTTTCAAACATCCATCAACCACAAAAGTTAAATTATAAGTTGGTCAAAGTGCATATTTCACCTAAAGGCAAATAGATGCAGAAGGCACGCATGCCGCTTTCCAAAAAGATCACTCAAATTATATACATCAACATCATAAAAGGCTATAGCAACACAATATATGTCAACTACTGATTCAACAATGAGCAAGTACGGTGGACTAATTTTTAATAATTTTTTGCAATTCCATTCTGTGCAACTAGAGGTGCTTTATCTTTGACAAACACCGTCAGACTACATTCTGCATCCCTCTCACACACACTCTATATTCTTTCTCTTTCATCTGCCTCAGGCGTTCACAATCATGGACCAGAACAGAGACGGCTTTATCGACAAGAATGACCTGAGGGATACGTTCGCCGCTTTAGGTGGACTGTAATAATCTCTGCTATACGTCACTGTCGTTCTGTATTGGTGGATGAAGCGTCTCTCTGACAGCAGTTTTGACCTCTGCCTCCGCAGGCCGCCTGAACGTCAAACAAGAGGAGCTCGATGAGATGCTAAAGGAGGCTCCAGGACCCATTAACTTCACTGTCTTCCTCACCATGTTTGGGGAGAAGCTTAAAGGTAAATGGTGGGGTGAAGTAGCACTACGAATCCAAAAATCCTGTAAGAACTGAAATGTATCCAGCAGGATTATAAAAGCACGTATCTTAATGTTGCCTTGACAAACCACTAACTTAAGAGCAACATTTCTGATTGTAACTTCCTGAGCATTCAAGCTAAATTCAAAAAAAAGTTTTTTTTTTGTTTTTTTTAACTATTCTAATATTTTTTCAACTATTTCATACACTACCAATTCAAAGTTTTGGTCAGTGAAATGTTTGTTTGAAAAATGAACACTTTTATTCAGCAACGGTGCATTGAATTGCTCAAATGCGAGAGTAAAGACATTTATAATGTTGCAAAACATTTCGATTTCAAATAAATGCTGTTCTTTCGAGCTTTCTATTCATCAAAGGATCCTGAAAAATAAAATGCATCACGGTTTCCACAAAAATATGAAGCAGCACAACTGTTTTCAACGTTGATAATAAACAGAAATGTTTTTTTGAGCAGCAAATCAGCATATTAGAATGATTACTGAAGAATCATGTGACACTGAAAATTCAGCTGTGCATCACGGGAATAAATTACATTTTACAATATATTCACATAGAAAACAGTTATTTAACATTTTAATAATATTTCACAATATTACTGTTTTTTGATCAAATGAATGCAGCCTTGGTGTGCATAAGAGGATTCTTTCAAAAACATAAAAAACTGAATTGTAGTCAATTTAAACAAAACTAGGTGTTTTGGAATATAGTCCTATGAGTGAACAAGAAATCACACAGGGATTTCCTTTCCTTTAGAAGTCCAACAGAAGCAATTTGATCCTATTGGGAATCATAATAGGCCTATAGGGAATTATATGTTCTGGAAGCTCTTGTATGATGATTCCCATAAGATCGGCCCCAAACTGTGACAGAAATTCCACTAGGAATCCTGTACAAAGAATGTCTTATTCCATTCTTGGAGGATTTTAAACACAGTCAGCTCTCTAATCAGTTTTCTATTGTGCTCTTTCAAAAAAAAAAAAAAACAGGGTTGCCGATGCAGAGGAGACCATTCTGATGCTTAAGGTTCGGACCCAGAGGAAAGGGGACCTTGAGGAAGGATTTGGAGTACCATTAAAACAACACAGTCTGCCCTGCTTCTCTGTAAATCGGAAAGCATATGTACACTGTTTGAATCGTTCCCTGTCCCCTATATAGTGCACTACGTGCCATTCACTGTACAGAAAATACTAATTCTGTGCACAAGTGACCGATTTCAGCTACGGCTTCAGCGTCTATTTTATAGTGTAGGGGGCGGGGCTTCGGATTCTAGAGAGCAGTTGATTGGACAGAAAGTTTGATGAGAAGCTGAAGTACGATGTGACGTCGAAAACATCGTTGAGCCGTTTTGGCGGAAGTGACGAACTGCAAGCTTTGAATGCTTATATCTTCTAAATTTGAATTTTGTCACTGTTTTGGAGCACACTGTCTTATAGATAACCTTAAGACTAACATATTGATACTAACGCCCAAAAAACTTTCATTTTGATTTCATGGGGACTTTAAATTCATGCCTAAACATTTTTGAGCGTGTTAATTGTTTGCCAGAAGTAATACGATTATTTCAAAAACTCAAACTGAAGTTTGTCTCTCGTCGCAGTTTGGCACAGATGTTGACAACGCAAGCAGACAGATTTTCTTCAGAAGAGGTTTGACATCTTGAGATTATTTCTTTTATGTCTAATGCTTCAGCTCACTATGCTGTATGTCACAATGACTTTTATATTCTATGCAAATAGAAAAGCGAGAGGTGATGACATTATATTGTGTTTATGAACATGACTAGCGAATGTTATACTGCGTAAACCACACACTATACTATACATACTATAATGCTATTTTTCATCCATCTTTCCTCAGACGGAGCAGATGTTTAGTGCTTTTCCTCCAGACGCTGCAGGTAATGTGGATTATAAGAATCTGGTCTACATCATCACACACGGGGAGGAGAAGGACCAAGAGTGAAATATCTCACATTCAACAACTGTCATTTTAACATCATGACTAGTTCTGCATGTATGGTACAACAAATATTGGCCTGTGCTATATAGTCTTTCATCTCCAGCACTGAACAATTAAACCAAATGAGAATGAAATGCATTTAATATTAGAGATGGTTTTGTGATTTTTAGAGGGTATACTGATAAACAGTGCCTAATAAAACATGTGCAGTAAAATTATTCATAAGACTATACATTTGCATTCATATGAATTTACAGCAGCCACAAACAGTATTTGCACAATTAAGTATGAATGTCATTGTATTAGCTAAAAAAAGATATCAACGCAAGTGTGATTTATTATCAAGAAAAACAATACAAGCACACCTGTAAAACAAAAATATTTCACAAAACTACATGTGTACGATTTGACATTATAAACATAATAATTAGGTCTATCGTGTTGAAGATAAGACAAGATGTATGGTGAGCAAAAACGAAGAAAAGTTAATTCTGATAAAAGTTGCTGCAGATTTTTGAGCAGAATACAAACACTTCATCTAATGAATGACATTCATGCATGTGTAGGAATGATTTAAGTGAATAAAAGTAAAAAAATTTCATGTAAATTCATTATAGTAGAGTAGCAGTTTAGTAGCCTAATAGAGTCTGATGTTGATTCAGTAACCATTTTGAAAGGTCCAGAATTTCTACATTTCTGAAAATGATTCAAACGGGTCACTCGTCTTTTTGAGTCTTTTATTCGGGAAATGGATAACACTGACAGCTCTGTAGGCCTATGGTTTTGGTTCACTAAAAAACAGCTCATAAGAGTCAATTAGTTTTTCAAGTAATTTATTCAAGAATCAAATGACATTTTGTTTTTGATTCACTAAAAAGAACCGATTCATATGAGTCATTTATTCGGGAATCGGATTACACCGGTGGTGCTGTATGTTATAACCGGCTCATACGAGTCATTTATTTGTGAATCAGACTACACTGGTCACATTGCGTGTTGTGATTCCTTTAAACACCGAGAAAATCCAATGAAGGGGATTTTAGTGCCATTTTTATAGTACGCAGTAGGGCTGTGTATCGCCAGCAAAGTCACGATACGGTACGTATCACGATAGAGGCCACGATACGATATGTGACTGAACTAAATTTACATTTAACTCAATTTAAATTTAATCAATTCAATTTAACTTAATTTTATCAATAAAATAGCTTCACTGCTGAAGATCTGAAACGCGTCAAAAACGGAGGTAATTCATACATACACAGTCTCTCTCTCGTAAATGAACACTTGATGAATTACACTTTTCTGAGAATAGAATATCGAAGAGGAGATCACTAAACTGTAAGCTTACCGGTGTTTTCAGAAAGCCAGCGCTTTTATCCACAGCGGAGAGAGAGTGCAATGTCACTTATTTTTGTCAACCTGGCAACCATGGTGCACATATTTAGCAGATCTTTGTGTGAAGCTCTGTGTCGAGGATTACGTCTTTTTATATCAGGCAACCCCGGTTGTTTTCCTCTGCTACCAGATTAAACCTTGTTGGAGCCTATATTTTATACTCTATTCATTATTTTTAAGAAACCTCGCACTTTTCCCACTCCGTTTTAATCACTGTTTTTGTATTCAAATTAACCAGTTTATTCCCAAAATTTTACCAGACATGAAAATATCCAAATGATACGTCATTAGTAACCTTTTGAAATAATCAATAATTTTATTTATTTTTTTTTTTGGATTATATGAATGTTTTGGTTGGGGGGATTGTGTTGTATGGGATAATGTGTATACTGAATTAACATATTTCTGCAGTCTTAGAAATTGTTATATATCTTAGCCCAGCTTTTTTAAACTGTTTGATCACATTCTAGGGTTACCATTATGCATAATAAAAAACCCTACACAACGTTGATAGGAATACTGAGATAAAAGACAAAAAATACAACCATCAACGTATTTCAAAATTGTAACTTTTTTGTAACAAAAGTTCTTGAACAGTAAGATTTTTTATGTTTTTTAAAGAATTCTCTTCTGCACACCAAGCCTGCATTTATTTGATCAAAAAAAAAGGAAAGTAAAAACAGTAATATTGCAAAATAATATTACAATTTAAAATAACAGATTTCTATTTGAATATATAGTAAAATGTAATTTACTCCTGTGATTTAAATGCTGATTTTTCAGTATCATTACTCCAGTTTTCAGTGTCACCTGATCCTTCAGGAAATCATTCTAATTTTCTGATTTGCTGCTCGAGAAACATTTTGATTATTTTAATAATATAAAATAATGTAACAGTTGAGTAAATTTTTTCAGGATTCTTTGATGAATAGAAGATCCAAAGATCAGCATTTATGTGAAATAAAAATCTTTTGTAACATTATAAATGTTACAAAAGATTTCTATTTCAGATCAATACGGTTCTTCGAACCTTTCTATTCATCAAAGAAACCTGAGAAGGGAAAAATTTAATCAGATGTTGTCAAATGATAATAATAAATGTTTTTTTGAGCAGCAAATCAGAATATTTGAATGATTTCTGAAGGATCTTGTGACTGGAGTAATGATGCTAAAAAATCAGCTTTGAAATCAAGGAATAATTAAATTTTAAAATATATTCAAATAAAAAAAAAGTTATTTTAAATTGTAATAATATTTCACAGTATTACTGTTTTTTTTTTTTATCAAATAAATGCAGCCCTGGTTGAGCATAAGAGGCTTCTTTAAAAAACATTTAAACAATCTTAATGTTCAAAAAAATTTTGTTGGTATGTATATCATAAAAATTTTTATATTAGTGCCACCCTTACACATCTATAGTAACTTAGTTGTAAAATTTGACTGTTAAAGGGGTCATATTATGCTTTTTAAAGATCATTATTTTGTGTATTGGTGTAACAGAATATGTTGACATGCTTTAATGTTCAAAAAACACATTATTTCAAATACTGACATTATGTAGGTCCTCTATGCCCCGCCTCTCTCAAAACACGTAGTTTTCAACAAAGCCCCCACTTTTGACAAGCACAGTCTGCTCTGATTTGCCAGCTGACCCAGTGCATTTTGATTGGCCGAACGAACACCACACGCTTCTCTCTCTCTTCTCTCTCTCTCCTCTCTCTCTCCTCTCTCTCTCTCTCTCTCTCTCTGTTTCTCTCTCTCTCTCTCTCTCACGCTCGCTCTCTCTCTTCTCACCTCTCTCCTCTCTCTCTCTCTCTCTCACACACAATCTCTCTCTCTCTCTCTCACGCTCTCTCACGCTCTCGCGCTCTCTCTCTCTTCTCAAAACACACACACACACACAAAAACACGATGCGTAAAAACTGAATTGAACAGTTAATAGCAAATACTTCAACTAATAACAAAACAGTAGCTGATCAGAAGCGCCAGATTGTCATAGCAAAATCAAAATGACTCAAAATCAAAATCTCCTAGGTTCACGAAACGGTCGTCCATAAAATGCATTGCGGTTCTGTTGTAAGTGATCTTAAAGATTCCTAAATGCATCTACTTTCGGAAGGCCAAATAAAGTGCTTTTGCCTTCGTCTAGAAACACACAGCGTCTCCCTGACATGCTGCTTCAACACTAACTGCGGTTACTGAAACCACGCCTTCT
This sequence comes from Sinocyclocheilus anophthalmus, assembly GCA_018155175.1. NCBI lineage: Eukaryota > Metazoa > Chordata > Actinopteri > Cypriniformes > Cyprinidae > Sinocyclocheilus > Sinocyclocheilus anophthalmus. Next base: position 164,846 of record JADLZN010001185.1, on the reverse strand, counting down.
TTCTTTGTGTGAACATTTGGGCGGCATTATGCTAATATTTCCACATAGTGAGGTAGACATGTGGGGGCGTGTTAGAACGAGCCGTTTTAGGGGGGCATGGCAGAGTCTTAACTTTTATAAAGAATATCTCTTTGGATTTGAGACTTTAGTCTTTGCAACTTCAGGGATCTTATCTATGCACAATCAGCTTGTAACACTCCAAAGAGAAAGGAAAACTTGAAATCGCATCATATGACCCCTTTAATTTAGTGCAATATTCACTGTAACTTTGTCATTGCAACATTTTAGTGCAGCCTTCACTAACAACTGCAACTGGATTTATATGTATACCTAAATGCAATGTTATGGTCACTATTGTTGCCATCAACATGTTTACTCATTCTATGACCACACTCAACAAAACTGAATTATTGTGAATTCATATATTAATGCTAGACACCTTAAAAATAACATGTACCAAATATCTTTGTCATATCTTTATGTTAAGATACTTTATAGCCTTTTGTTTTGGAGCTTTGATGCAGCCATCATCATCTCATGGAGCAAACATGAAATAAACTGCCCTGGTCATGTGACAATATGACACTGCACATATTTAATTGAGACCCTTTATTTTTTCCATATTTCCAGGAAATGCACTAAAACACCAGTCAATAACATTTTTAGAGCTTCATCAATGAAAACCTTCTTTACGGCCACTATTGTGACCAGTGGGATTATGGGTAAAGCGCGGGCCACTGCTGCGATATCAATAGAGACACAGCTGTATCGATACCTGTATCGTCAAGAAGTATGTGACAGTATCGATGCTTCGAACACAGCCCTAGTATGCAGTCTTTGTATTGCATCACATTCAGTACAAACTGCAAACTCACATTCAGTGGCACTGAAGCCAAACTCTGCAGAAAACACGAGTAAAAAGACCTCTAGCATTAGTCTTTACTGCCACCTACTGCCTGAGTAATTTACTTGCAAGGCCTCCAATGCTATATTGTTACCCTGTTTTTATACAGTCTATGATTGTTACATGCACAACCCTGAACCTCAAAAGCGGTCAAGGCACATTTTTACACAAACTTCTGCTGAGGTGAGTCATTTTAGTCTAAACAAACACAATTCCTAAAATATAACCCGAATCATCCACTTCATAAGCCACAACCGTTCACGGCCCTTTCATAGGTTTGCAAGGTTATAGGTCAACAAGTTTCTATAAAGCAAGTACGGTGAATGACCTTGACCTCTACAGTGCTTTGACAAGGTGTTTTTCGCTGAATGTATATCAAAACACTGGCATAGAACCAAGCTTGACATTACTGAGTCATACGAAACAATATTAGACTGCTTTCACATTAGGAAGCAACTAAACTTGCATTAGCAGTGAAAATACCAGTGCTTGCAAGTGCAAGATAGTGTGAACGTTTTGGCAAATATATGATATATTCAGTTAGTATACATTTATATTTTTAATTACTATTTTTGGTGAACAGAGTACGGTATTTAACAACTATACAAGACATTTAAGATCAATGCAAAAAAAATAAAAAATCTAAAATACATTCAGGTGATATTTTTTAACTGAACAGTTATAGAAACGTGCTAATGTGCGAGACTTCCAATTCATTAGTCGCTATTAAATAACTAGAAGAATAAAGTGCAATAAACAGTTAAACTATTTGTGCTACAAACAGTTTGTCGTGAATCCTGTTTGTCTAGAATGTACTGCGCAAGAACGACCAGTAGATGACGACAAAGCCTTACATAATTCATAGAGGGTTTCATAACACACCATAACAACATTTGAAATTGGAGTATTATAAACTATACCAGACTAAGAGTTCAGATTTCCTACAACATTTCCAACCGATAACCAAATTATCACTCAGTACAGCTTTAATTCCTTCAAGAATGAAATGCAATAGATAATATTCCAAATCAACACATCAGAGCCAGTACTGATCTAGTTTATGCATCTGAACAGCCAAGGTCAGCTAACACGTGCAGAGAACTTCAAAAGCTGGCCTTCAACCAGAGGTTTGTAAGTCCATGTTCTTGGACTGTGACTGAAACCACAAGCTGTTTCAGAGTAAAGCTCTGGCCACATGCATTATACCTCCAAATTGACTATAACTTGTCAAATGTCCTATCCTGAATCACAAATAAAAATACAATATGATTGTTTATAACCAGAATCTGAATATTTCAAATGGAATTTCTTTGTATTTTATCAAGGAAGGGGCTGCAATATCAAGACAGCACCAAAACAAACAGAAATAGTCTCATTTTATCTGCATCACCACAAAAATACACCCACTTATTAATATTCAAGAGTCAAAATATTTAATATTTGTAAAATGCTTTACCTTTTTGTGTACAATGACGTATACAGGTCCAAGGATAGGTGAGTATTTTTACTTAGTGGTTACATCCTTACATTTCTAGTTAGTAAATCAACATTTTATGCAAAATTGTTCATGTGATTTATTAAAGTGTTACCCGGTTCAATATGTACATCTTATTTTATAAATGAACTTGGCCTGTGTCTGTCAACAGGTCTCTTTCATTGGTCTCCATGAAACTTTTTTTTTTTTATAAATACATATACTCCATTAAAGTTTTTTATTTTATTTTTTATTGAATGTATATAAAGATAAATACACACATTTACAGCTCAAAACCGATTTCAACAATAAGAGATATAATATAAACAATATACAAAGAAACAGGAAAATAACCAAGAACAAAAAAAACATTAAGCCAGGGGTAATATATTATTTAAAATAAATTAAATTCGAGAAGAAAGAGAAAGGGAAAAAAATGTGCTAAATCCCTTCCTCCCTTGTAGTCAATATCACATTATAAAAAAGCATAAATATTATACATCGTGCACAACGTATAGGATTTTAAGGTTTTGACATTGCTGGAAGAAGAGATAGTTTCCAAATAACATTTCAAGTCTTTACAAAAAAAATAATAAATAGAGGTTTAACAGACAAAAATGTGCATTTATGTATAAAAAAAACTTAGCTAGGAAAATAAATAGATTTATTAGAAAATAAGTGTCCTTTAGATTCTTATCAACATGACAAAAACCAAATAAAACAGCAAGAAAAAGTTTGAAGCGCGTACCAAACATGCAAAATGTCTTCCAAAAGGTAGCTGCATGGACACAATGGACAAGATAACATCGAGTGTAGCAACTTAAAAGATATCTCTTTAACCCCTTTTTATTCGTGATTAGATATTTGTTAGGTAAGGACCACACTTTCTTCCAAAAGAATTAGTCCAATAAGATATTACAGAAGAGACAGTAATGATATCTTTCTGAAAGAGTTACCAAATTTTTCCATTATTGAGAGAAGGGACTGGACCAAAACGCAAAAATGCTCCCTAGGGAGGCGTAATCGATCGAAAATATCGATACTAAGGTGTGTTTTTTACCAGCGATATTGTTTAACAAAAAATTTATGCGTACAATATGCATTGAATTGGACGAATAACCTTTGTTAGCGAGTAATTGTTTAGGACATAACTATTTTCCTGCTCATCTAAACACACAAATGTTGCAAGACAGAACCAATAAATCAAAGAGAGTGTTCACTCACTTCTAAAAGTGCATTCAAACACGGATGCGTTTCCCAAAAGTATCATAAGAAAGCATTAAACTTTTGGGAACGGCAGCCCTGAACAAAGCTTATCAGAGGACAGAAGAAAAAAAAACATACATGTTTGAGTTATTTCACAATAAACTAATTGAAATTGTAGCCTACATAGTTTGTGCAATTACAGTTATTTCAATTGAACGTTGAACGATAATATTGATCATGTTCTATTCTGTAATGTTAATAGAATCATACACTGTCAGAACAAAAAGGTTACATTTTATGGATGCAACAGCCTGTCACTAGCAGTCCCTAACGGCAGTACCAAAATATTGCACTAATCAAAAGTTCAAAATGTTACAAATAAGTATTTAGAACATATATGTTGTAATACTGGTAGCACTAATATAAAAATTTGATGATATATGTTACAAAAAAGTAACTATTTTGAAATACGTTGATGGCTGTATTTTTTGTTTGTTTTTTATCTCAGTATTCCTATCAATGTTGTGTAAGGGTTTTTATGCATAATAGTAACCATAGAATGTGATCAAACAGTTTAAAATAACTGGGCTAAGATATATAACAATATTTATGACTGCAGAAATATGTTAATTCAGTATACACAGTATCCCACCCAAAAACGTGTTATTTCAAAGGGTTACTAATGACACACCATTTGGATATTTGCATGTCTGGGAAAAATTGGGGATTAAAATGCTTGTTAAACATAAAGTTAAGTGGTTTTCATTACCCATTTTACTCTTAGTAATTTAATAATTTAAAAGTTTAGTGCATAAGTATCAAATCGGTATAGATATCGACGAAGATACTGTCTTGAAAAATATCGGTATCATATCGAAAACAAAATAAGGGGTATCGCCCATCCCTACAGTGCTCCCTATCACTGTTTCACAGGGTTGTGGCCTACTCCATTAAAGGTGCACGGGTTGCGTAACTGCGTCTGACGTCAAAGCAGTCACAAGACTTCAGTCGCATCGCGGCCTTCGGCAGCAGCTCACGGACAGACACGCAGCGATGGGGCTCAGCGCGAGAAGAAAGAGTTCAGCAAAACCCGCATCGACCTGGATGTTCTGAATCCCATCGGATCGATCGCTATGGAGAGCTGAATGTGACTGATCCTTAACTACAGCGAGGATTTGAAGGTCGGCGCCGGTGTAACGCCGTTGATTGACATTGTGGATGCGGTTGTTGTGACATCTCCAGACTTCATCTCGAGCCGTGGATCTGCAGCTAGTCCTCGAACGAACCCAAACCACCCCTGCAGCGGAGTCCGGGGGTGATGCTGTCCGTTCTCTCGTACGGTAGACTGGTGGCCCGGGCGGTCATCGGCGGACTCTCTCAAACCGACAGCCGCGATTACAGCCTGGTGTCCGCCAGCTTCGGCTTCGGGAAGGATTTTCGGAAGGGGATCTTGAAAAAAGGGATGTGTTATGGAGACGACGCGTGCTTTATAGCCCGACACAGGTCTGCTGATGTGTTAGGTATGTAATGATTAAAACGATTAAAGGCGCTTTGTGTTGCATGCAAAGACATTTTGTTTAGGAGAACTGGTTTGGTCAAGTATCATCGTGGTTGAATCGCTTCTGACGTCACAGCTGTCGCACATCAGGTGCATCAACAAAAGCCTTTATAGCCATCATACTGTACATGTCAGTAATTGGCAAAACCCCGTTGAATCTTACTCGAACGTTCATTTATAATGCATTTAATGTGCATACACGCATTTACATAAAACATATTACACAGTAACAAGCCTTCAGTTTTATAGCGGCTATATATTTATCACATTTATTAATGTTACTATGAATAATGAAGCACATGCATATAAAAATCTGAACGTTCTGTGTGGAATTTTAAATCAGCATTGCGCGCAACAAAGTAACATTTCGCATTGTGACGTCAGTAGCGTTCAGAACGACGCGTTCCATAAACCTACTGAAATTACCCAGTCCTTCATTCCAGAGATCATGTTGTCAATTTATTTTTATTCATTTATTTAGTCATTTAGCAGACGCTTTTATCCAAAGCGACTTACAAATGAGGACAACAGAAGCAATCAATTGTTGTATTAAAACAACTAAAAACAGATCCAAAACTAAAAGCTGAAACTTTATGAATACTACCTATACACATTTGTTAAATAAATAAAAATGACAAATGCATACAACAAAATTTCAAAACTTAACATTTGAATGAAAAACAAAAAATAAAGCTCAAAACAATTCAAAAAATTAAGAACAAAAGGTATGAGTATAATAATGATTCTAACATAACACTAAGCCAAACACCAAAAATAAACAACTACATATGTGTATGTACACAGCACACAAAACAGATCTGATAGTGTCATACACATTTACATTCAATATATATATATATATTTCATCTCCATTTAGTTTGTTGAAGTATTAAAATAACTCAAATGAAATCAAACTAAAATTTAATAAAAGACCTATACAGACATAATAAATTCAGACATAATTTAACTAAAATTAAAATAAATAACTAATACAAATGAAACGACAGTAGTTTATCAGTAATCCTAAAAAATGACACTGCCAAACACACATGCTAAAAAACAACAACTTACTTACACATAGTAAGAAATGGTTATAAAAACTGAAACAGAAGCGAAACAAGTAATAGGAAAGAGGAGAAATAAAAAGCGATTCTTATGCTTTGCCGGTGTCCTGCCCGGTGGAGTCGATGGTCTTTACACTCTTCGGTCTTCACACGAGGAGGCCTTCACGCGTATTTTGTTATTATTTAAGTGTTCCCACTTTTTTAATTGAACACTCACTTCTTCAGTCTCATTATTACGTATTATTACTTTATTACATATGAATTATTACGTTATTATTACTGCTTTCCTCTTTTATGAATGTCTTTATTTTTAATTATGTTTTGTAATATTTGAATATATATTAAACTTGTGTTAATGCTCGTTGTCTTGAAAATGCTTGTACATATAGGCTACTCGTGCAATAAAAATGATTCCAGAATCGCTGCAGCTGTCAACAAACAATAACAGCGTATAAGATGAGTCTGTTTCTAATGTTCAGTACTCCACGTGACTGGAAGGCCTGAACTGTTTTAGTTACGGATTAAAAAGAGCACTACACAGTGCTTTCTGAACTGTAATATAGTGTTATGAGCACAAAGTGAGATGAGATATTAAAAGAAGATCATGTACAAACTAAGTTTGACAGCTCAAAGTGGCTTGTACTTTAAATTCAAATGTAAACATGGATAGTAGTGAAAGTAGTTCATTTGACAATGTACAGTGATACAATTTTGAATACCATTCCATACCTTAGACCTCTTAACATTGTTTGGGACCTGAGAATTTGAACTTTTGGGGTCATCAAGAGTGTACATGAGTTTTTATGTAACACAAAACCCACTATGTAGTTGCAAGGAAGTCCATCTGAAAGTTGTGGGTGCAAAACAAAAGATGTACACTGAAGACCACAGGCCAGGGTTTTGAGTCTTCCTTTGTCTTGAGTAATTAACAATGCAGATCTTCAAAGAAAGCAGATCGTTTAGTTCATGCTTCATTTGGGAATAAAATGGTTAATTATATTTTTTTTAGTAGTCTTCAAAGTTGATTAGTCCTTGTACCTGTTTTGTCTGTCATTTAACCCACTCATAAGAAATACGCCTACAAATTCAAACGGAAACATGTTAGCAGGTCTCTTAACGTCTGCCAAGGCCTACTTGGACAGCCATAAGTCAAAGTCAAATTAACCCGGGATATAAATCCTCTTCTACAGCTCAAAACACGGGCAGGGTTCTGTCATGGCCTCTTGTCTTTAAAATGACAGTAAGAAACAAGAACCGAGGCTTTTGTGAATCTTTAAGCCAGCAAATCTAGCTGTGGAAATCCCAGTGGTGCTTTTAGAGGCGAGATGACGAGAGGATGCAGGTCGATGTGAGGGGACTTGCCTTGTATGGTCACAAACGGTTCCTGCTCATTATCTGTCAGAAGGAAAGCTGGGAGGGCTTTGTAGGGGGAATTCCCTGTCTGGTGGACAGATTTGGATATGCACATGACATCTGTGGGGTGAAGGCCATAAACGTTTGCGTTCTCAGTATCTAGATTGTAGATTTAGTTGATCAAATTATATCACAGTATGAATAATTTTATATTATGGCAACACAATGCGTCTCAACAGTCATTTTCTATTGTAATATAATTTAAAATGTAATATACTTCTGTGATCAAAGCATTCAAAATTTCCAGCATTATTACTCTTTAGTCTTTAGTATAAATCATTCTAATATGCGGATTTGCTGCTCAAGAAACATTTATGATTATGCATGTTGAAAACAGTATGTTTGCAGAATCTGTGAAAGCATTTGTTTTAAATATAAATCTTTTGTAACATTCTTAACGTCTATACTGTCACTTCTGATTACTTTAATGAATCCTTCCTAAATAAAAGTATTAATTTCTCTCTATGAACAGACTTCCAAATCTTAGTGTTGCTTAACTCCTTTATAAAGTGAAGCTTTCTAATGGGTTTGAATTGGTTTCTCATGTTTTTCTGTCACGTATAGGTGTGGCTGATGGAGTAGGTGGCTGGCGTGACTACGGGGTCGATCCCTCGCAGTTTTCTGGGACGCTCATGAGGACGTGTGAGCGGCTAGTCAAAGAAGGGCGCTTTGTGCCGAGCAACCCAGTGGGAATCCTCACCACCAGCTATTATGAGCTACTTCAGAACAAAGTACCACTATTAGGTGAGCACATTCATCTTTAGATTATGGATTATGTAGTGAATTAATTTCAAAGCTAGAAAATGGAAGTCTGCAGTATAGAAGTCTATTTTCAAATTAAATGCAACACAGAAAAAGCATTTGCTTAATTACCTTAAGCTTTATTTGTCAAATGTATTTTCTGTTTTCGAATGAAAACTGTAGCGAGATTCGATGGTAATGTGTTTGAGGCTGTTGGGATTGCAACATTATGCTCTGGCTTCAATTAAGGTGCGGTCGCGCAATTTGGTGTTCCGTTCACTTCCATTCAAATGCTTGCGTAAACAGGAGAGCATGCGTCATGCTTTCGCTACAAAACAAAGTTCAGTTGTGCATCAATACAAGTTAAACCAATTTTGCATGCTTAAAATCCCTCTCTCTTTAATCATTCAATTTGCAACACGTCTAGTCCAAGTATTCACAGACTGATGTAACGTTAGCATCAGACTAACATTCCTGCTTAAGGTGTCCGCGTGCAATCTCTGCACGCACAGACATGTGAGATGCCATAAAACTGAGGAATGGGTGTTATGTTTTGGGACAGTCAAGAGTCAAGTTTTATTTTTCCTGTCTTAGGAGGGAAATGGTTTTAGGGACGGGCCTTGGCTCATTTTTTTCAGGATGAGATCAAAGCTGTAACTAAAATATAATGGACAGAAATGAGTCACTGTACAGCGTGCTGCTCTCAAAAACACGCTGTGGGCTGGATGAGTCACAGACAGAGTGTACTGGGTCACAAGATTGGATTTTGGTAAATCTGCACAGATTCAAAGCTAAACGGCAGTTTTAAAAATTAAGGTTCTTTTTTGCTGTGAAAACCCCTTTTGGAACCTTTATTTTTAAGGGTAAAGTTAGAGCTGAAGTGTAGAATTTGTCTGCGTTTAACCTTCATGTTGTGTTCCAAACATTTAGACCCAGAGAGGATATTCTTTTTCCTGAAAATGTTAGTTAATGTTGTCACACTGAACTATCTCATTATGCAATAGGGCTGCACGATAAATCGAAATGGAATCGAGACCGCGATTCGACAGAAGATGCGATTTGCATGCGTATCTTTCAGTGAAGCACGGTTCTGTGATCAGCAGTAAATATCCATCCAAAGACCAGAGGGCGCTCTCGCACTGAAACGCCAAATACGCCTCGCAGAAGAAACCCAGAACATGCCTATCGCTGCAGCTGAATAAACAGAAGATTCAACTGCTTTCATTGATTCAACGTGACTAATAAAACACACGACTACGACAATATATGGACAATATATCTGAGTTCGTCTTATTATAATTTTAATTATAATAAAGTATATAATAATGCAAAGCCTTTATCACTGCTTAGAATACTATGAAATATGTTGCGTGCCTTATTCTGTGTAAGAAGCCACATCATCTCACAGAAGGATTTATTTCAAACACTCGACTGACGTTATGAAGTGAGTTTGGAGTAAAAATATGTTATTAAATGTGGTATTTTCACGTGCTTTCAGATGGAGCAGCATTTACTTCACAGAGCCGTAGTTCACTGAGAAGCTATGCAAACAGCTGTCGTTATCGCAAACGATTTCTTCTATTTCAGAATTGCGCAATAAAATCATCTGCAATTTTTTTTTTTTTTGCGTAACTTGTCAGTGAACTACGGCTATGTGTAGTAAATTCTGCTCCATCTGAAAGCACGTGATGATGATTTACTGCTGATTACAGAAACGGCTTTTTTAACAAAATGCGCATGACAATCACATTCGATTAATCGTGCAGCCCTATTATGCAATATTATTGTTTTCTTTCAGTTTGCAGTGCACAGATTAGGTATTTCTTTTTGGAACTATTTGGCCATAGTCCTCACTGATCAAAACTTCTGCACCTCAGTTTTTTTTAAGTGAACACTGCCAAAATTATCCACTTAATGCTTTTTTTGCACTTAAACCCCTATTATGTATTTTTGAAAATTACCTTTCATGCAGTAGGTAACACAGCTCTAAGTGAATGAAAACATCTTGCAAAGTTCTAAATCTGAAAGTGCACCATGTATAAAGTTAATGTCTCTCAAAAGAAAAGGTCGACTCTGAATCATTGAAACGAGTCGTTTTTAAAACTAATCCCAAGCCGTTTCATGTAGATGTCAACATGAAATATTAGCATATTGCCCGCCCACTTGTTGGTCTTTTCGCATTGGTCTGAATGAAATTGCAAATTCATTATTTGCCACAAGGTGCTGCTTTCAGAGCGTAAAAATAGAGGTTTCCCCGGTAACGCTGTACACAAAGCAGCACTGCTCACAAACGCTGCTTTATCAGGCATTACAGGCGAGATCCAATCTGACCAATCACCGCAGATTAGCATCACACAAAGGAGGGGTTTGGAAAAATGAATCGCTGAGTGAATCGTTTGGGAGTCGCTGAACAAATAAGGTAAAAATAAATGCATATTATAAGACAATGGAAGTGTTTTTTGACCTTGTGAATATGAACCTTTCATTACCCGTAATAGGGGCACTTTACACATGGAGGTGCATAAGCTCAGATCAGTGAGGCCTACGACCTATAAGTTCCAAAAAGAAATATAAAACCTGAGCTAACTGAAAGTAAACAAGTTGACAAAAACATTTTTTAAATCTTTTAAAAAGAAAAAAATCTTTTTTTTTTTTAAGTACAAAAATCATCAATTTTTTGGGGGGAAGTTGTTATACCCCATATGAGCAAAGTCATGCTAGAAACACCAAATTAGGTAATTGATTTTCAGCACAGCACAATAAAGTACTTGCAGAGACAACAGAATGCAAGCAATTTGTGGATTAATTTCTCTTAAAAGTGAACACTGTGGCTCTATAGGGCATTTTAGAAAGAAATTAACGTTGTATTTTATAGTACCTATGATGTGACTAAGAGTCTTTCTTGTCTTTAGGAAGCAGTACAGCATGTATCGTGGTATTAGACAGGCAGAGTCACCAGCTACACACCGCAAATCTGGGAGACTCTGGCTTTCTGGTGGTTCGAGGTGGAGAGGTGGTCCACAGGTCTGATGAACAGCAGCACTACTTCAACACCCCTTTCCAGCTCTCTATCGCCCCTCCTGAGGCAGAGGGCTCCGTCCTCAGTGACAGGTGAGACCGTTTGCTCTTATGTGACTTTTTTTCCCCTCGCTTTCTGATTATGTAACAGCATCGTGTCCCCAAGCTAAACTCGAGCGAGACGTAATCCGCTGGCTGTCAGTATGAGAGCATGATTAGGTTCTCACTCTGGTTACTAACTCGACTGGATTATCAGTCGATTAGTCACTCGGTGTGTTACGATCAGGATATGTAATGATCTCTTTGCTCTTATTTCAGATCAGAATGGCTTAAACCGTCAGAAGAAAAATTTGATAACTGTGCACTGTTAATCTACCCTAAAAACTGATAGAATTTTAAGCTGCAATTTATTGGCTTAATCATGTTTAGCCAATAACTACTCTACGACCTCAATATTATTTAAAACATTGATTTTCTAGCTTTTTAAGATGTCATGCTAGTGTTCTTTTAATTAATTGATCATTAATAGTATATTCAGGGGTTGAATCATGCTTTTGATTTGATTGCAATGTTGACTGATTGCTGAAACCATAAAAAAAACAAGTGCCACATTTTAGTGCCACACTTTCCATGATTGCAAAGAGTATGTGACTAAATCCAGCCTGTGGTTTTCACTTTAACACATTTTCTGCAACTTAACATTAACTGATCCTATAATTTGTAACTTGTAATCCTGTATCCTTTTAACCTGTAACATGAAATACAAAGATGTGATTTGAATTTGATTTTAAATTCTCTCACATATGTGATTTTGTGATGCAGCTAGGCTGGATCTTCAACGGCATTAAGTACTGCTGGTTTTGTAACAAGTGTATCACATAATTCAATGATAAATTTAAAAGACAATTATAGTCACTCTTCAGATTGCCTAATGTGAAATTTTCCTATTATTATAGATAATCTGACTATGATTTTTGTGCAATTAAATGTTATATTTATTTATCCAATTCGTTTATTGAATATCTGTCTGTAACCTTATTGAAGGGTTGTGCTAGGGCTGCATGATTTGAGGAAAAAAAGACCAAATGTGATTCATTTTTTATTTATTAATCATTAATCATTATTATTTTATTATTCAGTATTTATTCTTATCGATACTAAATAAAAATATAAGCATTTCTAAATAACTAAATGAAAATTGTAATATTTCACTGTAAAATCTAATATTAAAAAAAAATGCATTTTATTGTTTTAAATATTAGATTATTTTACAGTGAACTATTACAATAGTAATTGCTTTTCGTTGCATAAATAGTTGCTTTTAGTGTCTTCATTTTCAAATGTTAAACAATCAAACTTTTATTTCGACTGAAAACCGCAGGGAGTCTTTAAGGATTCTCTTTTGTTTGTAAGCATTTCTATTTACAAGTCTGGAAAGATGGTTATTGCATGTTACAGCAACCCAAACTCAGAGCAGATGCAGAGATGGAGTCTGTGTGGAGCAGCATTTACTGTGAACTGAGCTGCTCTGAGATGCTGAAAAGAACTACGGATAATGAGCTGCTCAGGCATAAATGAACACAATGCCGCGCTTTACTCTGAAACACGCAGTGCATATATTTATTTAAATTGCAACCTTTGTGATTTGATAATCAGATGAAGCTATTCCGGATTTATTTTGAAGAATCCTGCAGCCCTAAGTTGTGCATTCACTAAACATTGCCAAGCAACACGTCTGGTAAACGGAACCCTAAATAAGGAAACTACAGTGACTTTATCACACTTAAGCGGAATTGTTGATCTCTTTCTGCTCTGAGCTACATCCGGTCACTTTTAATCTTGCTAATGGAGACAACCTTAGCATGGCCTCTGTAAATCCTGACTTTAGCTGGTTTCTCTTTGACAGACAGATGAGCTAGTTGGAAGAAGTACTCTGAGGCCAGATATTCTTCAGATTGTGGGTCTAAAACTCAAGCCGTTCCAATTTAGATTATTTTATTTTATCTTAAGTTTTTATTCAAAATAAGTATCAAGTTTAAAACGCGTGACCTGGGACTGGCCGGCCGGTCTGGCACAGACGGAGGGAAAGTCAGCCAGTGTATTCGTAGAGTCAGTGTACATAGCGTCTGCCGCAGACTTCCTGGAACAGGAACATGACACTTCACAGCTGATCTGTATGCTTCCGTGTGCTTTATACTGTAATGAGGATCAAACTATAAGCTTCTTGGACTGAAACTGCTTTTATTGCTCCCAACTTGTGATCCTAAATATGGTCTGCAAACAGTAGTGCTTGATAGCTTTTTAGAGCTCTAAACACATTTCAACTTGAAAATGTGCAGTTATGGAGTCGGTTTTGATGGATCATTCTGTACCTGAGATTGAGAGTCAAATGTTTTGTTTTCACATATGTCCAACATAAAACCGAAATATCACATTACTAAACTTATCGAAAGTTTACTTGAACAACTTTCTGTTCTCTCGTTTCCCACAGCCCTGAGGCTGCCGATAGCTCGTCCTTCGATGTCCAGTTGGGTGACATCATACTCACAGCTACAGATGGTCTCTTTGACAACATGCCAGACTACATGATTTTACAAGAACTCAAAAAGCTCAAGGTACCGGAACATCTACGAGCAAGTCTTCCTTCTGTCCACTTTTCTGTCCTCCAGCAGCACTAATATGAATTGTGTCCTCTGCTTTCAGAATACCAACTATGAAAGCATCCAGCAAACAGCCAAGAGTATTGCAGAACAGGCCCATGTTCTAGCATACGACCCCAATTACATGTCTCCATTTGCACAGTTTGCCTGCGATAATGGCTTGAATGTCAGAGGTGAGATATATATATATATATATATATATATAACCTTTTGAACAAGCATCAACTACGCTTTCCTGATTTACTTTTTCTTTACAGTTTTCTGGGAGATAATGGTCTTGCTGATAGTCATCATTGGCACTAAGAGTGTACGCATTTGCTCTGACAACAGAATGATTACAATTCTTTGCTAAATCATGCAGTGCATTTACATTTACGCATTTGACATGCATTTATATTGCATTGAAAGTATGCAATTTTTTAGATCAATGCACATGGGATTGTAGATGTTGAGTAAATCTGTAGTCTTGACAACATTCCCTCTCTCTTTTTTCTCCCCAAAGGAGGAAAACCAGATGACATCACTGTTCTGCTGTCAATTGTAGCCGAGTACACAGACTAACGCTCGCAAGGGCAGCAAAATGCTTCTCTTGTTGTCTTCCTCTCAGTCATTGGACTGGCGGCTGTTTCCTGCTGGCAGGAGTGAGGGCTGTTTGAGTTTTCTGTTTCTGGCAGGAACTTGGAGCCCACATCTGTTCCTTGGGTTCTTCGACCTTACTAGACCGTACTTCAAATGATGTTGTCTGCAGACTCAAGTCAAAGGCCACCTTGATACGGACTGCTAACGTCGAGTTGTGTTTGACAAGGGCTACAACAGGTGTTGAACACTTCTCCAGTAAGAATCACAAGTGTTTCTGTCGTCCAGACATGAATGAGTAGTTGGTAATGATGTGGTTGTGATGCCAAAAATGGAGAAAGAATGACCGAGAAAGAAATAACAATCTGATTAGGTCCCAAAAGAAAGAACGTCTCCGTATCAAGAAGAACATTAAGATGGAAGTGTCATGCAGTGGGAGTGTTTAACTTTGCAAAAGGCCAATGGGAGATGCCCTCATGTTACATAAGTCTTGAGATGGCACGTTTTGCCTGTTTACTTTCCATTTAAAAAGACACCTGATCTGTATCCTCTGGACAGACATCTGCCGAATGCCAGCTGAGATGTAATGTTATTAGGCACGAGTGACTACAACAAACTCTTCACTAGCTAATGGAGAGTTTGTATTTTGGAAAGTAAGCAGAGGTGTAACTTTACAGTACTAGACTGATTATGAAGCTTAACAACATCGAAATACTGTCAAAGTCAATGATCAACCATAGAAATGCCTTTCCTTTGAGATATTAATTAATGAAGACGCTTTTGCAGAACAAGTTCTCATTATATGAAATAAGAGTCAGATGGGTGTTTTAAGCGATTCAAAGTACAGGACAAATTAGTTTGCATGGGGAGACGGTAACCTTTTCCTTTCATATTTATTAATTTAAATCAGTATTACTCCACCCTTTTGAGTTTTTAACGTAATGACAGCAGTACGACAGACTGCAAGGGATTGTGGGATGTGTTGAGAGGAAAAGCAGTCCCACTTAAACCACTTTTAAGAGGTTCACATGCTTGTGGTGTGCATATGTGTATGTGAGAAAAGAACGTTTACGATATGTAGATATTTGGAAAATTGGCTGTATATTTATCTATGACATGTATGCATTTGCAAAGTGTAGGCTATTACACATCAGATGTATATGAGAGTATATTTGATAATTGTGTGGATTCTGTGTTAAAAGTATTTTTCTTCCTTTTTTTTAATGTAAAACTTAATTTTAAAATATCCCTGGAGGCGTTTACGCACAAAGCTAATGCTAGCATCTGTGAATGCTTTCGGTGGGTATGTCATGGATCACATGATCTAATAAAGTTATATTTTTATAACTTCTGTAGATCACGGTTTTTCTCAGTAAATTAGTGTTTCTCTGTTTTAGAGTAAATATTAAACTGAAGTGTCTAAATTATGCTCTGATAATGTCACAGATGCTGTCAATAGTTGTATTTAATGTGAAATATTAATATTTAATCATCTTAAAAATATTAATTAATAGTTCCTATATATACACATATAATATACATTAAATCTTGTGGTTTCTCTCCAATTTTACAAATAGTTTTGTAATTGTAACAGAGCTGGCTGCTTTTTTTTGTCCTTTAAAAATAGCTTTTGCAGTTTACTTAAAGGCTCTGCTGTGTGACAAATTAATTTTTAAAAGAGCAAATGCTGCATGTAATCTCTCAATATGATTAATAAAAGAGGCATGTATAATAATAATTATACAAGAATAGTCCTAGATGAAGTATAGCATGTCACACTACAGGAGACGAGAGTGATGTCTACCCACACAAACACTTTTGCTGGTTTCAGCTACCTAGCTATTCTAATCACACAGCCCATTTGTATCCTGATTACACCATCGGATGAATCTTCATGGCCACCTGCAGAAACCAGCCGTTGCTTTTCTCTTCATCTAGTTCTATAGTGATTTCTGGCCATCCAAGATGTAGATGAGTTTGGTTTCTTTCAATCAATTTGAGAAATGTAGGCAGTCCATCACTGTGCTCACCAATGATTCTCTGCGTGAAGGGTGCCAGTCAAATGAGCCCAAACCGCTTAAAAAACACACAAATAACCCAGTAAATCCCCACCAACTCCATCCATTATCATACCTTGTACACGAAATGCTGCATGAAATAAAAAAAAAATCCATCATTAATAGGTTTTAACTTCAACTGTCACTGTCCTGCCTAAAATTCATAGTCCCATCCATAATATTGCCTTGTTCCACGAAAAGCCCAATGTCTGATGCAAGAGAGAAAGCTTTAAGAATCAAGCACCTTTTACAAGCAAAATGGTTCCCAACCATTTCTAAGTATTCTGGGATTTTAATTGAGAAGAAAACTGAAATTGACTTCTTTCACTCGAGGAAGCATTATGACTGGCCAAAGTGACAGTTTAAAATTCAAATGCCTTATGATGGATTTGGTTCGTATAACATGCACTATTTGCATCACAAACTTAAAAGGGTCATATGATGCGGGATTTTCAAGTTTTCCTTTCTCTTGGTAGTGTTACAAGCGATTGTGCATAAAAATCCCTGAAGTTGGCAAAGACTAAGTCCTCAATCCAAGAGAATTTTTATAAAAGTTAAGAGTCAGCCACACCTCCTAAAACGCTCGTTCTAACACGCCCCCACAGATCTACATCACTATGTGGAAATATTTGCGTAATGCCGCCAAAATGTTCATGCAAAGAAAGAAGGTGTGGTTTCAGTGACCGCAGTTAGTGTTGAAGCAGCATGACAGGGAGACGCTGTGTTTCTAGGCGAAAAAGCAAAAGCACTTTATTTGGCCTCCGGAAGTAGATGCATTTAGAATCTGTTAAGAGTTAAGTACACAGACAGTCAATGCAATTTTATGGCGTACCGTTTCGTGAACCTGAAGGGAGGTATTCTGACTTTGCATGACAATCTGCGCTTCTGCATCGAGCGACTGCTTATTGTTATTAGTTGTGATTTCTATCGGTGTTCAAATGCGAGTTTGCGCATTCGTTGGTGCGCGCATTGGGTGTGGTGAGAGAGAGAGAGAAGCATGGTCACACACAGTGGAGTCAGCTGTCTTAACCGTGGCTTGTGTACTGCACACATACCAGCTTTATCACTGTGTCTGTCATGTGACTTTGTTCCCCTTTTGGGCTCTGTCTTTAAATTTTTTTTGAAAGATGAAGCTCGCGATTATGTTAAGGGGCGTTACATTTCCGACGAGTGTTTGTGGTGTTCGGCCAATCACAATGCTTTGGTTCAGCTGGCCAATCAGAGCAGACTACGTTTGTCGGAAGGAGGGACTTTGTAGAAAAAATCGGTTTGAGATAGGCGGGGCATAGAGCATAATGTACAGTATTGCAACTAATGGTTTTTTTTGAACTTAAATCTGTCAACATATGCTGTTAGACCATATCCACAACAAATGATCTTTAAACACCACATCTGACCCCTTTACGATGGACTGGAGTGGTGTTGATTATTGTGATGTTTTTATCACTGTTTGGACTCTCATTCTGACGGCACTCATTCACTGCAGAAGATCCATTGGTGTGCATGTGATGTAATGCTAAATTCTCCAAATCTGTTCTGATGAAGAAAAAAACTCATCTACAACGTCTTGGATGTCCTGAGTGAGCACATTTTCAGAGCGAATCTTTCGGATGACCTATCCTTTAAGCAGTTTGTATTTATTAATTCTCTATATATAACCATTGGTGCAATACATGTTGTTCTCCTGAAGAGAAATATTGACAAAATGACACCTTCAGCTTTAAGGCTTCCATTGCTTTGCATTTTTATAGCATCAAGCCTGTAGTACCTTGTTATAGTGTCACTGCGACTTTGTGTTTTTCCTACATTTTATTATGCTCACGGAGTTTAATTGTTTACAAAGGGCATGACAGCCTGAATACAGCGCACATTAACCATCACCGGTAAGTGGCTGAGACTACCTTTGTTTGTCGCATCACAAACCAGCAGTACTTGTTGTGCCCGGCCCGAGATCATACATGAACTTAATACAATAGCAATGGACTGACCATCACCTTAGAAGCTCAATACAAAATATGGCCTCTAAAAGGCGGGACCGTTAAATTATTCTGTTTTGGCAACGGCTGTCCAGCTCAACTCTGAGCACAATCTGTTTGTCCAATCTTCTAGACAGGACGATGCTTGTTTCAATCAACAGTCACGCAAACAACAAGGTCTTTCCTCTGTAAAGAAGTTCGGCAAGGTATGTGTACAATGAAGTAATTGGCGCTTCTTGCATAACGATCGCTATCCGCAGCATTTTAAAGCATGAGTCAAGCTTCCTCGGTGTACACAGGACCACGGGAGTCCTTCGATCCTCAAGGGAATGTTTGTTTTGAATTTTTGATTTTCTTCTCCATGATCGGTGACCGACCTCATCGAACTGTGTGTTAGGTTGACATGCCTCCTATCAACAGAGAGTGATGTTCCCCCCTTCCTATTGCCCTAGATTTTCCTTTCCCTCTCCCAAGAGAAGTTTTACATGTGCATTGAGTATTTAGCAGACTCTTTTATCCAATGAGACATACGGCAGTCAAACCTAACAAAAGGCAAAATTAGATAAAGTCACATGACAATTCTCGGTAGCCTACACTCATTACACGTACCGGTGGTATGTATCTATATATAATAAATATAGTGATATATAGTTTAATACACCCACACACAAAAAAGAAAACAAGTCGACTAAAAAAAAGGCTAGTTGTTGTTTTTTTGTTTTTAAAAAAGAATAAAAAAGATAATATAAGGATAAAGTAAATAAAATAGAATAGAAGTGTTCGAGTTAGTCAAATAAAGTGGGAACTCGATTTTTTGTTGTTCGTTTTGCTTGAGATGGTAGGACCAGCTTCTCGGTTGATTTGGGCAGGTCCGGCCACCAGGAGGAACATTAATTGAAAAAGTCTGGTGAAAGTGATTTGTGCTCTTTGAGATGGCGGTCTTTAACCATTCACTTTTTTTAACATTACAAAGCTTTTTTACAGTAAGTAAAATTACAAGATGTGCACAGGATAACAAGACCTACGATGCCTTGAAGGCAATATTTGAGGAACATGTCAATTAATAGATTTCAACCTTAAAACCCCAATGTTGAGTAAAGTATGAACGTTAACTCGCAGAAAAGCAAACATCTGTAGCCTTAATGCAGTAAAGTCCATACTGTCTTGCAGTGGGTTTTTAACCTGCATCAGGGTAGATTTACTTTTTGCCCGAGTCACTCCTCTTGTGTCAGTGTCACCTCCCAGCTGGACAATCACGTATTTCTTACCATTCCTTCTCCGATCGCTGTATACAGCCCGCAAAGAGCAGTGAGTCGGGATCTGCATGAGACCCTAAATTTGTAAATGCAACCAACCGTGAGGAATTTTGAAACCAAATTTTAGCAATGATTGTATTTTGTTTATACCAAAGGGTAAATAATTGAAGGAATCACTCACGCCCAGAAAAGACTTGGTTTGGACACTTAAATTATTTTGTATACAAAAAACATAAAACTTTTTTTTTTATCAGAATTACTATTTAGCGCCAAAAGACCTACTGTATCATTTTGATTTCTAAGGCTCTAATATCACACTGAGGTTAAGATGTGCAAACATGCTTAAGAATGACTTTAGTACTGTTAACAAGTTTATGAAACCTTCCGGGTATTAAACATTTTAGCTTTACTTGATTACCCTCATTTGTTAACAGGTGAGTTTCACATTGTCACAGCTTTGGAGGAACGTTTATTGTTCACTCCTCATTGTATTCAATATGTGCATTCTATTTTTGAGTGCTTTGATCATCAATCTAAGCATTAAATATCATCTTAAGACCTAAGACATTCTCGGAATAGAAGGGACAACGATCATTTATGATCAATTTAGTAAGGTAGCTGGTTATGCGTTTAGGCAGAGCGCCTTGATTTTTACAAGCTATCATCACTTCATTCTTTTTCTTCCTTGAGTATGCTCCATACTCCTCCTCTATCATAGGATCGAGCCTAAAAGCGTAATTTTTCCATGTGACACCAACAAAACCACATATACAAACTTTTTTTATATCTGTCTAAAGGTTCAATACACGATCAATTTTAAATATATGGACCCTGGACACCAAAACCATCAGAGTGTACATTTTCAAAGTGAGAGTTCAACATCATCTGAAAAATCGAATAAATCAGCCTGTCCTTGATGTATGGTTTGTTAGGATAAGACAGTATTTGGCCGAGATACAACTATTTTAACATCTGTAATCTGAGTGCAAAAAAATCGAAATATTGAGAAAATCATCTTTAAAGTTGTCCAAATTAAGTCTTTAGCAATGCATATTACTAATTAAAAAGTAAGTTTTGATATATTTACGGTAGGAAAAAATATACAAAATATCTTCATGGAACATGTCGTTACGTGATTGTCGCTAATGATTATGGCAACAAGAGCAAATTTATAATTTTGACCCATATAATGTATTTTTGTCTATTGCTACAAATATTCCCCAGCGACTTAAAGGGGTCATATGATGCGATTTGAATTTTTCCTTTTTCTTTGGTTACAAGCTCTTGGTGCATAAAGAAGATCCGTAAAGTTGCAAAGACTAAGTCTCAAATCCAAAGACATATTCTCTATAAAAGTTAAGAGTCAACCACACCAACCAAAAAATGGCTCGTTCTAATACGCCCCAACATATCTATGTCACGATGTGGGAAGATTTTCATAACGCCGCAAAAATTGTGACTCAGAAGAATGCTGTTTCAGACCAGCAGTAAGTGGATTTATGTTCAGCATGTCAGGGAGACGCTGTGTGTTTCAGTGTGAAAGCAAAAGTACATTATTTGGCCTTCCGAAAGTAGATGCAATGAGAGATCATTGGTTACGATTTATTTACAACAACACCAAAGAAACAAACACAACAAACCCAGAGTTCGCTTTGTGACACGCAACCTCATTAAATATGACGACAGTTTTTTTGGAACACCATAACATCCGAACTGCGCTTGTCAAAGGAGGGTGCTTTGTTGAAAACTACGTGTTTGAGAGAGGTGGGGCATAGAGGATCTACAATAATGTACAGTATTTAAAAATAATGTGTTTTTTGAACTTAAACATTTCAGCATAGGCTGTTACACGCAAATACACAACTAATGATCTTTAAATACATCTATACGCCCCTTTAAGACTGTTTGTGGTCCACAAGTCACAGATAATTTTCATACTTATTTATTTGCATGTGTGCAGGGGCTTTTACAGGTTAAAGGTTTGATGATTGGAGTGGCTAATAACGTAGTTTTTTTTTTGGTCACTACTTGCTTTTATACTTTCATTTGTGTAACTTCACAGTTTTTAATATTTTGCTATAATTTTACTTCTGCATTAGAATTTGGGCTATTAACCTGATATGCAGTTTACGGTTTGTCTGATGGAAGACACTAACCTTAAAAGTGGCAGGTGTTACTGGTGTAGTCAAGGCCGATTCAGGTGCCAGACGGGTTCTCTCCAGGTGCGTGAAGCTGAATCATCTTCCTCATATGAAGGGCTGGATTAAAAACCTCACTGCTCTGACTGGAAGCCACCTGTTCCCCATCAGCGACGCACACCTCTGCCTCCATAGGGCCTTCACACGTGGAGATTTCTGCTGTGGAGGTCTTGGGGATGTTGACAGGACAGTCATCCCTAAAAAAACACAGACTGTTAATTGTTGTTGAATCTGATTGAATCATTTAAACATGCCCATTGTTTTGGGTTCTTTTTCATTTTTCTAAACAAACTGCATTAGACTCTCTGCTGCCCCCACCAGCTCTGGAGCATGAGGTTTATTTATTTTTTTATTATGCAAGGACTTTACTGAAATGTAGGATGTTAACAAACATAATTGGCCTGGTATAATATTGAAAATGTCTTAGCCAAACAACAGACAAGCACCAAAAAACAAGACAAAGAAAATAAGGAATAAGAAACAAAAAAAACATTGGTGGGTGGAATAAAAAATGTTTTTTTTGCAAGTTAAGTTAAGGCATTCTTCTTCATTAATTTCAACGATAAGAAATAATGATGTAGTTCCTAGTGATTATGTAGAAATTTGGTAAAGTTTTCAGAGATCTATTCTTATGTAAAAGATGTTTGCCAAGATCATAATTAGTTTATAAATAATCGTCCGATATAAATCGTATTATTTTTTATATCTGTATCTACTTATTTTTCCTAAATTTTTAATTATAGATAAAAAATTATATAATATAAATTACATTGTTAAATTTCGAATATCAGTTAATGCACATCCTCCGAAGCTGAGGTTTTAACTTTTGGGGGGGGAAGGGGGGGGGGGGGGGGGGTTTTTTTTTTTTTTTTAGTAAACTCAACTAAAGTTTGTTCATTTTTATTAACTTAGCTGAACTACAAGACATACCCCTGATGAAAGGGGCGACACTCGTTATGTAGAATAAAAATGATTTGCATACTAAAACACTGAAATGGCTGAAGTCTTCATCTTATGTGAGTGTACATCTAAACATCTAACATGCCTGTTTATATTTTAATTAGCTGTAAAATCCTTTTTCCTGATGTGTGCCTGGTGAGCAAAGAGTTGCACCAAAGCCTGAGGGTGATGTGCGTGCTATGGGTACGAAACGCGGGCAGGCAGTTGAGACAGCAAGGCACAGAAATAGCGACGATCACATGGTGACCGTGGAGGGAACGTTATGCATGCCTCTGATAAGGGATTGCACCCCGGGGCGGGGCTGTCCTATGTGCGGATTTGTCCTTGTACCGACTGCGGCCACGGGACCAATGCGCCTCTGCACGCGCCAGCAAAGAACAAAACCACTGTTTCGACTTGTCTAGGATCTGTTCGTCTACTCCACTATGAGGGAATTTGGGCACTCTTTAGTAAAATTATCTCATTTACTCTTTCTCTTTGCTGTCTGCATCCATTCAAATATGTATGCTGTTTTTGGTTCCTCTTCTTATGTTAATCCATTGTGTGTCTCCTCATTGTCAAGTGTTTCTAAAATTAGATTTCTATATATATCTATTCTTTATATTTATTATATATATCTTAAATTTTTGACATAACATCTGTCTATTTTCATTTTAACAAAAAAAAGAAAAAGAATGTATCGATTTTATATTTTTATATTTACTGGTTATATTACTGTTAATAGTTTTATTATTTAAATATTTTATCAGTTTTTGTTTTTATAATTACATATTAGCAATTGTACTTATGATAATTGATTATAATAATTATAATACATATTTCCCGCAAAACAGTTTATATGGATTTATCATATTTTTAACTAAAAATATAATATTCAAGAGCTTATTATATAAAAATAAAAAATTCTACTAATTACCCATCATTTATCACCTAACAAGAATTCAACATAGGAAACGGCCTTGTTGTTGGATGATAGACTTTGTCTTTACACTAAACTGCTTTGCTGACTTCTATGCAAATAAACCCTTTGCCCTTTTAAAATCAGAGATTAAAAACAAAATCAAGAGTTGTAGAATAACACACAGAAACACTGATACAAGGGCAAACGGCAAGAGGAGGCGGGCCAACTTCAGTGACATCACTGCCTGGACTGGATGAGCTACAGTGAGAATTAGAGACAGGCTAGCATGTCACAGTTCTGTGTTACCCTATATAGGTAAGACATGAAAGACTAGAGCACTAAAGCCGTCACTGAACTCAACACCCTGTTGGTGCTTATGAAAGTGGTTTTATGTCACAGTGGTTTTGCGTTTGCATTGCAGGAGGGAGGGGGAGAACCTATAATCTGACATTATAGAAAAGAGACTATAAAATAAATGTTACAGGACGGAATATTGTATGTATTTGCACAAAATAAAAGGGATTAGCTTCCACTTTTTAAGAATATTTCACCCAAAAAATGGAAATTAACCTCATTAACCTTTCTTTCTTCTGTGGAACACACACTCTAAAAATACTGGGTTAAATACAACCCAGTGCTGGGTAAAATATGGACAAACCCAGCAATTGGGTTGTTTTAACCCAGCGGTTGAGTTACTACCGAGAAGGTTGGGTTAAACATTTAACCCAAACGCTGGCTCAAAACAGCCCAATTGCTGTTTTGTCCCTATTTTATCCAGCACTGGGTTGTATTTAACCCAGCATTTTTTAGAGTGCAGCAGCTATTACACAAAGCTATCATATAGCTTCAGAATATAATACATACATCTTTTTATGGAAAAAAAGCAGCTAGGCTCTTCTTAAAAACAAATTAACATACGGTTTCGGAGATGAAAGGAAGGCATGCAGGTTTATGACAACATGAACATTAGTAAATGATAACAAAATGTTCATTTATGGGTCAACTGTTCCTTTAAGAACGTCTGTCTATCATGAAAATACAAAGTCAATTTTTCACATGCAGTATATTTATGTTAACATGATGGATAAAATGAAATACCCAGTTGCCGGTTGAGATTGGCTCTCCAGGTTCGGATCCGTTAAGGTGGACAACACAACATAGGCCTCCAGCGTCATGTCTTTTACAGTGAAGGATACAGGCCTGAAAGAGATCAGAATCAACTGACATAGTGTGCTAACTGTATGACTTTATGATGAATATATAGTATCGAAAAAAGTAAAGACTTACTGTCCAGCTACACCAAACTGACTAGACACTGGCAGACCATAAGACTCGGCAAAGGACAGCAACCTCTAAAAGCAATTTAACAAACAATAAATAAATAAATGGTTTATTATTAACAATGATTTATTAAAATCAACATTGATTCGAGATTAATCAAGACAAATATGTATATATAATTAATATAAATTCAACATTATATATCGTATATACGTTATAACTATAAGAAATCGTAGTGTGTATATAATATATTATATATATAATATGAATATATATATATATAGATATATATAAATATATAAGCTTTAGTTAGTGTTATATCATAAGTACTGATCAAAGTGGCTGGATTTAAAAGATCATGAAGACAGCCCTGCACAATACTGAAGAATTAAGACCTGTCAAAACAGATGCATACCGTGTTTTATATGCAAGGGACACACTGATCCGTACAGATGTATTTGACCCCGTTTAAGACTGTATGAGGAGAAGGTCAGTTATGTGTGTCCAGACCACAGTGTGCTGTCCCGTGCTGTAACTCATTGTGACAGGCTATCTGGTTCACATCCAAGCATCTGTCCCACTGCATCAATGACTGACACAAACACACTGTGGCCTGCCAAGAAGTTACGCCACTGACACACAACCAAAACCCGTTCGTGAAAAGGGTCGGTACTATCGGGGCGATAATCCAGTGCCACTAGATCTCCCTGGAAATCAGGGTCAAAGGTTGAGCGAGAGGATACAAAATGAGCTTGTGTTTATAGTTTATCTTGGATGCAGTACAGTTTCAAAATCTAAATGTAAATTTTTTTTTTGCATGTTTTGCATAATCCAACTGTTCAACCAATGCCTTTTTTTGAGGAATGCAATATTGCTGATTAATGCAGAATGCAACCAAATAAATAAAATACCACACCTGGGTGTGTGAATTAAAAGAACATTGCAGTCTGTTCAGTTCACATGCATAACACACTTTCTCTGGACTCACTTGGGTGAATATGATAAGCACGACTACTGAACATCCCAAGGCGGAAATAAGTGGCAATAAAAATGAATATGGCAGATCCTCATGCACTTGCCAACACACACATCAAATAAAACATACTTGCATGGGGACACAAACAACTTTCACACCCTCAGTTCTTTGAGGCAGAAGGTCACGGCTGAATCCTCTCCAACCTGAAAACAGTCAAACTCATCTGGGTGCAGCATCAGCTCGGTGTTTATGCCTTTGATGCAGTCTGATAACAAACAAACAAGATATAATTCATTAATGCAGGACCATAATGTTCAGCATCTGAGTATACAGGAGCTCTGATATACAGTAAGTCTAAATACACATAGGTTACATGCAGTCCTGAATATTTTGTCAGTGAATTTCATGCTCAGCTATATATACATATTCACATACTCATTTGACTCGGATTCCATGATCGTCTATGGTGTTTGATGTGTATACTGTATTGTTTACTGTATTTGTCCTGTTTTTGATGTATTTGTTTTTATTGTTGATTGTAAAGCACTTTGAGCTCAGAAAAAGTGCTATAAAAATAAACACATTATTATTACTACTATTTTAAAAATAATAAGTTAAGCAATAGGCATTATTTAATGAGAAATATAATAGTATGCTACTGTACAATGTGGTCACATGACCTCATCATACTGTACATTTATTTTAGTGATTTTAAATTAAGGAAATTTTCCTTTTAATTTGAATTGAATGATTGTTTTAATTCAAATATTTAAAAAAAAACTATAGTTAAATCATTGTAATATTTCAATAATATTCAAATGAGTGAAGAAAGAGTTTTTAAAGAAAGAGATATTAAAAATCACAAAAATTTATCCATGACACTGGAGATGGAAGGTTGCTATTAAAATTATATGTGATGTGCATCAATATTTGATGCATAGAGAAAATGTTCACATACTCATAATATTCATGGTATATACTACAACAATAGTTAGAGTACTACATGCTAGTGAACTATTATAAACACAGCAAAAGCTTCCTTACTGTTCTCTTCCTCACAAAAGGACTTCAAGGTTACTTTAAACGAGGAAATGCAAAGAGTGACCTCTTCTTGTGAAACCGGGAAATGCACCACAATGTCACCTAAAAGTCTGAAACAGAAACAAAAATGTCTGTACATTAGCTTATAAATTGGACTATCCTACTAAAAATGAAATTATTTAAAATTAGTTAATGCATTAACTAACAATGAAAAATAAATATGTTACAGTAATTATTAATCAGTTACCATTAGTTAATAAAAATACAACTGTTCAATGTTAGTTCATGTTATCTCAGGTCCTTTATATAATTAGGGCCCTATGATTTTCGAGATGCAGAAAACACAGACAGAATCGCAGAATGCAGTCATAAAAATGGAATTTACTGTATAACGCGGAATGTCACGGAATTCGAAACATTTTGAATGAATAAATCAAATTAGCGCTGTACCTAATCAAAACGTGATATGGACTAGTGTCTGTGAATATTAAACTGCAGAAATACTATTGAAAAATAAATCCCAAGTTTCTGTGTGATGATGGCAAACAGGAAAAAAAAACGCCGCGGTTTTGTTTACTACACACATACTGAAGCGCGCGAACTTGAGGTGTTTTCAATAATAATAATAATAC
This sequence comes from Sinocyclocheilus anophthalmus, assembly GCA_018155175.1. Taxonomy (NCBI): domain Eukaryota; kingdom Metazoa; phylum Chordata; class Actinopteri; order Cypriniformes; family Cyprinidae; genus Sinocyclocheilus; species Sinocyclocheilus anophthalmus. The sequence goes on along the minus strand of JADLZN010001185.1, from coordinate 136,954 downwards.
AATTATTATTACAACATTATTTTTAAAGAACTGTTTACCAGAAAAATTATTTACCAAATTTATTTAGCAACACACTGTGGTCCGAAATATATATATATATTATGTTTGTAACAATTACTTAGAGATGATCTTTTGATGGTGTACAACGTAACGAAAACCATTACAATGTATTGTGTAAACAATCAAAAACTAAATTTGAGAAAAAATTTAATATTCATCTGGCCTTAACAATTGCTGTTAAATATTGTAAGTTTCATGATTTCAATTAATTAGACATGCTTTTTGATTAATACAATTAAATGTAACCATTAAAACAGTCTAGAAAAATTAAAACGGAAAAAAACAGAAATTGGAAAAAATAACGAATTGAGAAAAAATCAAACGGATTTCATAGGGCCCTATATAATATTAACAGATACATTTGATTTTAATAATGTATTAATAAATGTTGAAATTAACATTTCCTAAGATTAATACATTACAAGTACGTTTTCAACATACCTATGTACTTAACTAACTTTAAATAATGGGACCTTATTGTAAAGTGTTACCAATAAGTTTAGACACTAAAAGATTGTGTCTTAAAACCTAGTGAGCTGCCCACCTATAGACAGCATAAGCATGTGCATCAAAAAGGCTTGGATGCCCAAGACTATGATGCCCAAAAAAGCTGTCTAAGAGGGCAGCTCACTTGGTTTTGAGACACAGCCATTGACGATTTATTATGTAAACATAAATAATCTAAATAAAGAAATAATCCACTAAGAGTTTCAGAAAAACTCATGCTGAATTATATGTGCACTCACTCAGGACATTTGGACAGAGGTGAGCTGGGAACACAGCCTGCAATGCTTCACATTCCTGATACCCCAAATTATAGGTCTTAGTTGTTCCCAATGCATGCAAGTGCCAAAATCTTGATTAGAACAAATGTGGTAAATTGTGATGGATTATGCAATATGGAAATGATTTGTAGCATCTCATCATCACAGAAGAGAGCCCAGTGACGTGTGCTGTCACCCCGTGATTACATCCGCCAACACCAATCTGTTTCTCCCTCTGTCAATGCATTACCAGTTTCAGTATGTTCTTCACATGCAAATGAACTAATCGTGTCTGCAGTGAAACTGAAATATCACCCTGCTGTTTGGGATGTTGATGGATATCTCACATCTGTCCACACTGCGCTCTCTCCACGACGTACAACGAAACAGGGGAAGCTTGCAAAGAAAATTATTAAAAAGCATATGATAATCAGTAAACACTGTACAATGAATGAATAATACTGATGCATACGAGTTAAGGCACTGGGTATTAATATTGCTGGTTCTATAATAATAATTTATATTTTTGATGTTCTTCAGCAGTATTTTTGTCTTGCTTTCCAGTGCAAATGTCTAAACATTCATAAATCAGGATGCATTTACTTAAGTTGCAAAATGACATAACTAAAGATCTCTTTATGAGAAATTGATCAAAATAAAATATAAAACGTTATTTATAGTTATTAATATTACCAAGGACAAATATCTGCTAATGGGCTCAGAAAAACCAACTGCCCCATTAATAGATCTTCATTTCGCATCTCAAGTCAATTTTGATTTAACCCTCTGGTTTTGTTCATTTGGGGGTCACACTTGTTTTGTTCGCGGTCAAAAGTGACCGAAAAACTGAAATGTAACTTTTTTTATTTTCAGTGAAATCAATGTAATATATTTTTGTTCCATAATATTTTTTCTTTTTTATTTTGTATTTTGAGAGAATTTCATTGTACTATTTAATATTTATGCAATAATTATGATACATTTTTTCCCTTTGCAAATAATAACCCCCCCCCCCCCAATATTTTATATTACTTTTCAATTATGGCGATTTCTGTTAAAAAGACAAGCTTTTTAAATCCCATTTTTTAATGCAGATTAGTGCCATCTGGTGGGAGTAAATAAAGAAAAACATCTCAAATGTCATGGTTTAGCCACTAGATTCTAGAGCTCTATGTAAATGGATTATAAATTCTCTAGTTGTTTTTAGACACAAATTCTTATTTATTTTTTTAAGTTGTGGATTTGTAGATATATATTGATATATATATATAAAAGACACTTTTTTTTAAAGTTTAGATTTATTTTGTTTTAAATATTGATTTGACATGGTCAGTTTTTTGCGTTAATTATACCAGACCCGATGATTTTTGGAAATTTCGAAACCTGATTTTTTTCCGGTCTAAAATCACCAAACCACTATTCTATATATATATATATATATATATATTAAATATATATATATATATATATATCTAAATATACAGTGGGTTACGGAAGTATTCAGACCCCCTTAAATTTGTCACTCTTTGTTATAGTGCAGCCATTTGCTAAAATCATTTAAGTGAATTTTTCCTCATTAATGTACACACAACAACCCATATTGACAGAAAAACACAGAATTGTTGGCATTTCTGCAGATTTATTAAAAAAGAAAAACAAAAATATCACATGGTCCTAAGTATTCAGACCCTTGGCGCCTATTTAGTAGGAGCAACCCTTGTTGATCTAATACGCCTGAGTCTTTTTGAAGATGCAACAATTTGTCACGACCTGGAGTTGGGGTATCTCTGTCCATTCCTCCTTGCAGATGCTCTCGATTCTGTCAGTTGGATGGTAAACGTGGTGGAGCACCCATTTTATGTCCCCTCGCCAGAATGCCATTGGGTTTAAGTCAGCTCTGCTGGGCCATTCAAGAACATCCACATAAGTTGTTGTGAAGCCCTCTTCTTTATGTTAGCTGTGTGATTGGCCATTGTCTTTGTGTGGAATGGTAAACCTTCGGCCATCTGAGGTCCTGAGCACATTGGAGAAGTTTTTCGTACAGATATCCCTGTACGTGGGCCGGCATTCATCTTTCCCTGATTGCCCCATTCGTCCTGTCCCTCTGCTGAAAAACACCCCCACAGCATGATCTGCCACCACCATGCTTCACTGTTGGGACTGTATTTGACAGGTGATGAGCAGTGCCTGTTTTCTCCACACATACCGCTTAGAATTAAGGCCAAAACTTTCTATCTTTGTCTCATCAGACCAGATAATCTTATTTCTCACCATCTTGGAGTCCTCAATGCGGGCTTTCATGTGTTTTGCACTGAGGAGAGGCTTCCGTCGGCCACTCTGCCATAAAGCCCCGACTGGTGAAGGGCTGCAGTGATGGTTGACTTTCTCCAACTTTCTCCCATCTCCCGACTGCAACTCTGGAGCTCAGCCACAGTGATCTTTGGTTCTTCTTTACCTCTCTCACCAGGGCTCTTCTCCCCCGATAGCTCAGTTGGCTGGACGGCCAGCTCTAGGAAGGGTTCTGGTCGTCCCAAACTTCTTCCATTTAAGGAATGGAGGCCACTTTGCTCTTGGGAACCTTAAGTGCAGCAGCAATTTTTTTTGTAACCTTGGCCAGATCTGTGCCTTGCCACAATTCTGTCTCTGAGCTCTTCAGCAGTTCCTTTGACCTCATGATTCTCATTTGCTCTGCCATGCACTGTGAGCTGTAAGGTCTTATATAGACAGTTGTGTGGCTTTCCTAATCAAGTCCAATCACTATATCAAACCCAGCTTGACTCAAATGAAGGTGTAGAACCATCTCAAGGATGATCTGAAGAAATGGACAGCACCTGAGTTAATATATGAGTGTCACAGCAAAGGGTCTGAATACTTAGGTCCATGTGATATTTCATTTTTTCTTTTTTATTAAATCTGCAAAAATGTCAAAAATTCTTTGTTTTTCTGTCAATATGGGGTGTTGTTTGTACATTAATGAGGAAAAAAATTAATTTGAATGATTTTAGCAAATGGCTGCAAGATAACAAAGAGTGAAAAATTTAAAGGAGTCTGAATACTTTCTGTACCCACTGTATATAATAGGGCAAGCAGTGTTGCTTGTAATATATTACATTAATGCAGTTACGTAATTAGATTCCGTTTTTAAGTAACTAGTAAAGTAACGCATTACCTTTTTAATTTACAAGAAAATATCTGAGTTACTTTTTCAAAAAACGCAAATTACGTTTTTTTTTCAATGTATTGAACTGACAGCTCTTCTGTCCCCCTGTTGAGAGAAATCAGATGTTACTGTAGTTCAAAAATAAAAATGAATATGCATTAATTCATCTCACTAACAAAAAAAACACAGATTCAGTATTCCTTAAAATTAATAAAAATAATGCAACTCAGAATATTACGCAAACCTGCAATAATTAAATATGCTAAATAATACAAATATCCTTTATCTATTTAATCCCATTCTATTTGCTTCTTGAGCCTTCAGATGATCCATTTCACGTAGCTAATAAGCACAATTCACTCTAGACAAACATCTGTGTTCTTTTTTTTTGCTGAATTGGTTGAAAATGTCTTCTTTGTATGCAGTGTTAAAAGAAAGCCACATGCGAATCAAAGCTCTCACACGTACTTCGCCCAAGCAGAAGTATAAACTAATATATAAAAGGTTCACCGAGTCCATTCCATCAACCCAAAACAACCAGGAGGGTAACACATGATACTTAAATAATGCAATAAGCTTTCATTAAACAACAGAAGATGTAATATAAAGCCCAAATATACATAACTAATAAAAAAACTTTTAAAAATACATGATTATTTAAACAAAATACTTTTAAATGTGGAGTGTCATGCAGGGAATTGAATATCAGTTTACAGTTTTTGACTGAAAATTATACATTGATTTATTATATTTTACTTCTAAAAACTGTACAATTACATGAAATGTCTAGTTAGATATTTTAGAGTTTTTCCCTGTATATAGTACGGGAAATTACTGTTAACCTATTAACAGTTTTTTCCCCGTAGCGTTTTTACAAAATTTTACAATTAAAATTGGTCAGTAAAATTATTTTTTTCTTCTTCTTTGTTTTTTTTAAAGAACTTTTAGCATACCTGTTATTCCGCAAGGATGTGTGAAATGGATAAAAGTGATGTTGTTAAAAAGATTTCCAGTTTTTGAATAAATTCTGTTTCCTTTAACTTTTTATTTTATTTAGGAACACAGGTTCCAAAAAAATATAAGCAGCACAACAGGTTCAAAACACGGATAATACATCAGATACGAATGGTGTATAAGTCAGTGGAACACTGAGCTGGAGTAATAATGCTTAAAAGAAAATACATTGGCTGCGTCTAGAAATAAATTAAATCGTATTATTTTAAAGTATAATAAGATAGGAAACCAATATTAGAAATTGCAATAATATTACAATATTACTACTGTTTTTTTCTTGTATTTTTTGATCAAATAAATACAGCCTTGATGATCATAAGACGCCTTTACATCATATATATATTTGAAAATTCTTGATTTGCGAACAGGTGGCAGTAATCAGGCTCGGGGTGCTAGAGAATTGAACTCAGTGATCACCGACAGTTTTAACAGGGGGGGTAACCACTTCTTCACACAGGCATGTAGTTGTTGGTATGTTGTTTCCCTTAATAATAAAACCTTCTTAAAACGGCATGTTGTGATTTACTTGTGGTAAATCTTGACTACTATTTAAATTTGTTTGATAATCTGAAACATTAAACTGTGACAAACATGCAAAAAAAATAAGAAAACAGAAAGGGGGCCAACACTTTTTCACACAACTGTATATATATATATATAGAATATAGGCCGGTGTGTGTATCCTTATTCTGTCCCTTATTTTTCTATGAAAAACCACAATTGTCCCTTATTTTCCTTTTCTGAAGTTGGCAACCCTATTTGTAAATTTAAACTGATATTTCCTACTGACACACTACAGCGAAAGATAGAAATAACTGACTTAAAACCATTTTTTGTTGTTGTTGTTTGGTGAAAGTACTAATAGCCTAAGACTTTTGCACAGTAGTGTATATATATATATATATATCATCACATACCCCCTTCTCCAGTGGATCCAACCATATTTCATCAGCAATTCTTGATATAGCATGAACCGCTTTTCCAAAGACTAAGAACAGTAAACAGAGACATTTATTAACAACAGAACCCGCTCAGAGAAGATTTATTTAGATAATATATTGATAAAAATGGTCATACCTTTAACGCCATTGCCTTCAATGACGCACTTCATTTGACGCATTGATTAGACGCTAAATTAATACGACCTACAGTACTTTTATGCACAGTTTTCAGATGGCACCAAAAATTCTAAGAGGAAACCTTTGACAAAAGTGAATTTAGAGAATAAAAACGACTTATTATTTTACCTCAGCGCTCGAAGGCGGGAAAGAAGTGCGGGAAAGAAACGCGGGAAAGAAGAGCGGGAAAGAAAGATCAGTTTCGTCTAACTGAAAACGCGCGCGCTCCAGTTCTCACCAGCGTTTGTCAACGTTTATTCAGGTTTTTATTGGGTTTACTAGAATAGAATAGAATAGAATAGAATAGAATAGTAGAATAGAATTGTGCATGGCATAACGTATTCCTGACACCTTTCAACAGGGAATAAATACCAACCTTTCCACAAGTTACAATAAATTATACAAAAAATACTGTATAGGACTGAAATGAGTGAAAGTGTGCATAGATAAATACTCACGATACATACTAACAGTACGCTAAGCACGATTACTAAATTTTTGTATTTTTGTAAAATTTGTAAAAATTTGGTATTTCAGAAGAATATTAACGTAACAATTAGTATATAAACATATACGCACCTCTCGATAAAAAAAAAAATCAATGAATACAAATAAAAAGTTATTTATCAGTCTGTCTTAGTGCGTTAATACGCATAGGAACTGAATATATTTAGAGCAGCGGGCTACCGGAACGATTAAAGCGTAACACAGAAACACTGTGGATGTAAATATGAAAATCCTAAGTGCTAAAAGTGTATCATGGAGACATTTAGACCTATAAACATACAAAAAGTGTATACATGGAAGTTGATCGATCCTCGCTTAGTTCGATAACGCATTTCGAGCTGTCAGACTGCAAACTGTCTTATTGGAAAGAGGTTTTTGCTGTAATGGCTTGTAATGATGACTGGCAGGTAGCAGGGCGCCGAGCGGCTAGAAGAGGAAAACAAGCTTCAACCCCCAAACTAGACTCACACCAGGTGGCTGACTGCAAACCGGACAAGCAGAAGATATTAAACGCCATGTGAGGGTTTATCTGCCACTATCAGTTATTACATGAGTGACACTGTACATCATCATAACGCAATGGTGTTCTTTTAAATAGCCCGGAGTCTTGTGTAAATAGGAAAGTGCATGAATTAGGTTAAGGATTGTGCTGTTCTTGTTGTCTGTGAGCTCTCTGAAATGTTCTTTACCTTCACAGGAATGAACTGAGAGGGGAAAACTTCTGGATGGAGTGGAAAGGTGATGTTGAATTACAGCTGTACTGTCTATAAATGTGAAAATACAATTTGTATCGACCCCATCTCCATCTCCACCTCCAGATCTCCTGTCTGAGCGTCTTCTTTCCAACGCTTCTGGTTCCTCAGAGCAGAATGGAGATGTTTCTCTTCAGCTCTGTTGTGTGTGTTACGGTTTGGGTCACTTTGCTTCTTGTGTATCTGCCCGATACCAGCTTGCAATGTTGTTACTGCTTCTAGAGACACTCCAGGTATATGCGTTTCATTCGTATGATTTCTATGAAAGGATTTGTCAGTTAAACATACAGATGTTCTCTGTTTCCTCAGATTCCAGTGGGCAGTTGTTGTGTGTATGATCCTGTGTTTTCTGCGTCCGAGTGTGACGCCCTCAAGGAGCTGGGCTTCACTGTGTTGTCTGAAAATGAGGTGCAGACATCACACATCTACTGACATGAAAAGACACGTGTTTTGCTGTCAGTTTTCAAGCAGTATGTTCCTAACAGGAGGGCAAACGAGCGGTTTATCAACCCACCCTGTTTTACCTGATGCATTGTGGGAAGGCTCTGTATAACAACCTGCTGTGGAGAAACTGGACGCCTCAGACGTTGCCAAAAATGATTATAATTGGCAACAGTTTTCATGGCATTCAAGAGAGGTGGGTGTCTGGTGTTATACAACACATTATTGATTAAAAAAATAACATTTCAAAACAATTACACTTTTATTGCAGCTGGTTAATGAAAAAATAAAACTGAAATAAATGAATAAAAACTATATAGACATTATTTCAGGTAAAAATGAAAAAGGCAAAATTGTGTAGCAATTGAGTCTTATTCATGATGTCGGTTTAATTGTTTTCCTAGGATGCTTCAGAGAGAGTTTGATAGAGACTACAGCTTCCTTTCAAATGTATCCTTGACTTTTATCTTACATTACACCTTTACAATTCATGCATGTTTATAAAGAATTTCAACATGACAAATGCAGAAAAATACCTGATATGATGTATAAATCCTCAAATTATGCAGTTACATCGGCATGTATGATAAAATTGCATTTATTTTCTTGTTTATTATCTTATTAATGTCACAAAGGTTGACCACATAGGTGTTGCATTGTAAATGCGAGCTTTAGATTCTCACAGGTTTACATTTTTCCTCCATAAGAACTCGCAGGCCTTGACTAAGTGCTGTTTTAGGTGATAAGTGTGTGTGACGAGACGTCTCTGCCCTGCTCACCGCGATTCCTGGATGTGTTCAATGACACCGCGCTCATTCAGTTCCCTCCGGAAAATCTGAACAAACTCCCAGAATGCATGTGGATTGAGCCTTCAGAGCCACTGTACCAACACTGCCAAGATCTGGAGATCATCCAGAGAGAGACAAAGAGCTGAAAAATGTCACTGCTTTAAACATGCAACAACATTTGTTTATTTCCCGTTTCTTGTGTGTATATGTTTTTTTATTATTAGTCTTTTTTTTTAAATAAGAGTCTTGTTTTCTTGGGACTTAAAGGTTGTGGTTTGTTTTTTTTGTACAATTGGAAAGTATGAAGCCCATTTCTGCAACAGGATTTAAAAAAAAAAAAAGGTAACTAAGATTTAAAGGGATAGTTCACCCAAAAATGAAAATGTGATGTTTATCTGCTTACCCCCAGGGCATCCAAGATGTTGGTGACTTTGTTTCTTCAGTAGAACACAAATTATGATTTTTAACTCCAACCGTTGCAGTCTGTCAGTCGTATAATGCATGGCAATGGTAACAAAATCTATGAGAGTAAAAAAAACTTGCACAGACAAATCCAAATTAAACCCTGCGGCTCGTGACGACACATTGATGTCCTAAGACACGAAACGATCGGTTTGTGCGAGAAACCGAACAGTATTTATATAATTTTTACCTCTAATACACCACTACGTATGTCCAACTGTCTTTGGGCGCGTGCACGGCAATTTTGCCCGTTCTCACTTGATCCCTGGTTAGTGATGTGTAAACGGGGGGGGGGGGGGTTGCTCTGGCGTAGTTTACGCAAGCGCCGGAAGTGATCTCTTGTGCGTATACGTCACTCATTGTTTACACAGTGCACAGTCATTGCGGAAGTGTTCCCTGCCACTGTGAAGATCTAAAGATATTTAGACGTACAGGTCATCACAATGAAAGACGATTTTGATATATCAACAGACCACGTGGATTTTTTTGCCCAACCGTATTTATTTGAACCAGAATACTCAGATCAAGAACTCAGAGAGATGGAGGAAGTGTCTTCAAGCCTCAGAGAGACAGAGATCTCATCAAAAGTGGTGGTGTTCTTGTAGTAAGTGTTGTGAGATGCCAACAGAAGTGGAGAGCATCTGTTGTCACGAATGGAACATAGCAATGCCACAACTACAATACGCCGACGAGGACATTGCCAAGGGTGTCCCATCACACACCTGCCTGACTGAAGATCCAGACTTTTCTCCGCTGTTGAGCTGCAGTGTTTTGCGCGTTGTGTTAGCTTGCCACGTATAAACTGGAGGCGACATCTAAGGCCAGAGAGACCCAATGGCACGCTGTCAATAGAGTGAGTAATGTGTTGTATTTGTAATGTTATTGCAACGATTACAGGGGTGCATATGAACAAATTAGTTGGATTGAACAATCCGGATAAGCGCAAGTAAGTACCATTTTGATTAGCCGTCGTACCTACAATGTCTGTGCACTGTGTAAACAATGAGTGACATGTACGTGCGAGAGATCACTTCTGGCGCTTGCTACGCCAGAGCGCGTACACACCTCACGTACCGCATGCCATGCGCACGCTCAAGGCAGTTGGACATAGTGGTGTATTAGAGGTAAAAAATGATATAAATACTGTTCGGTTTCTCGCACAAACCAATAGTTTCGTGTCTTAGGACATCAATGTGTCGTCACGAGCCACAGGGTTTAATTTGGATTTGTCTGTGCATGCTTTTTTATTACTCTCATAGATTTTGTTACCATTGCCATGCATTATACGACTGACAGACTGCAACGGCTGGACTTAAAAATCATAATTTGTGTTCTACTGAAGAAACAAAGTCACCAACATCTTGGATGCCCTGGGGGTAAGCAGATAAACATCAAATTTTCATTTTTGGGTGAACTATCCCTTTAAACGCAGAATTATGAGATGTTAATTCAAAATTTTGAGTTATAAACTTTCAATTGCAAGAAAAAAAGCCAGAATTGTGAGATTAAAAAGTCGCAATTACCATTTTTATTTTTAATTCTGTGGAGGAAAGCAAAAAAAAAAAAAAGAGAAAAAAAAAGTGTGAGGGGGGGGGGGACGTAAACTCAGAATTAGGAGGAAAAAGTCAGTTCATATCACAATTTTATATATTTTTTTAATGGAATTCTGCCAAAAAAATAAACTACAAAATTATGACAGTTGCATAACCAATGTTCACTCACAGAAATGAGTTTATTTAGTCAAACATTTTAATGACTTCAAAACTTTGTCTTCAAGAGATTGTCATTTGGCTTCATCTTCTCTCTCGTGCTATTAGTGAAGGCACTGATTTGATATGGTTGTACAGTCATGTGTCAAACACTGGATCTATCTCCTCATATCTCACTCGGTCTCGACCTGTTTCTCAGAATCATCCTTCACAACACACTCTTTCCCGTTCACCACTGCTGATTCTGACTGTGCTTCATTTACTGACATCAAAACATTACTTGATTTTGATTGGCTCTCAGTGGAGACACCGTTAGTGGTGTTTGATTGTTGTTCCTCCTCCTCACTTTCGTTTTTTGTGGCACAATTGCCGTTATGCAGATGGGACTCGATCTGGCCATTCATGTTTGAGTGGTCTGATTTCTCACAAGCATTGGTTTCCGCTGACGGACTTTCTGCATTTGCGTCTGTGGCCTCTTGCGTCTGTTCCCCATTCGCTGTGGCCTCCTCAGTAACCTCTCCATTACTGCTTTGCAGCTCTGAAGCTTCATTCTTATTGGTGGATTCAGAGTTCTCCAGTTTAGCCTTTTCAGCCTCTTCTGCTGCTTTCATCTCTTTCAGCTTCTCTTTGAACTCCATCATTCTTGTGCTTAAGCAGAAACAACAGTGATTTATTCAGCTGTTTCCATAAACTACAAATGCACCATATACAGAATCAGAAGCTAGAATTCTGCAGAAACGGAATGCAAATCATTCACAAAATTGACGCCTCCCCAGAAGTTTTTTTGTTGTTATTTATTTTTTGTTTTGCCTTATGAACTCTTTCAAAATGTAATTATAGTAAGTAATAATAGTAGTAACACCCGCTAACAAGCAACAATTTTAGTTGATATAAACATTTTTTTTTGAAATATTCCATTCCAAATTATGAGTACGATAATGCAGAAATAATTAATTTATGCTTATTTAAATAAAAACACTGCATTTATGAGAATCTAATAAAAAATACAAAAATAATGAAAGTAATGAGAACCACAAAAAATGTGTGTGTGTATATATATATACACACATATATATATATATATTATATATATATATTATATATATATATATATATAATTAGCATTTATATTGCATGGTGCCATTTTCAAACATTTAAATACTTTATAAATACTGGTTATGTATAAATAAATAGATAAAAAAACAGACAATAAATGTATATGAAAGTTGTGTTAATATATAATATAGGTAAATACTTTTTATATAGGGAATTTTTGTTTAATTAGTATTATTTATTTGTTGTAATTTAAGTGATGTTTCTCTATTTGTTGATTTTTGTAAGGTAACCTGTTTCTGAATTTCAAAAAAGTAAAATCCTGAAAGTCTCTTACCTGTATGAAGTCTTCAGTATGCCATTGACCAGAGCGAGCTGCTCCAGCGTGGTGTCCTGAGAGGGAACCAAACCCTGAAACACAGCTCATGTTTAACAAAAACCTGCAAGTCTTCGCATGTGGGCTCTATTAGACAACGGTTTCAAGCTGTGCTTACCTCAGGCGGAGTATCGCAAAGCTCCGTGCCTCCCTGACGAATTGACCGTTCTACACGCACAGCCTGCTGGGTAATGTTCCTCAGGAAATCGGAGCTGCATTTGGTTTGAGGATGATCTTCTCCGTACTGTTGCACCACATAAACATGCTCAGAACATTATCATTTATTCAAGGCAAAAATTCAACCCACGAATACGAAATCTGACCTTGCTCTGGAAGATGCTGTGAGCTTCCTTTTCATGATGCATGCCTCCTCTGTAGTCTCCAGCCACACACAGTCTCTGCGCCAGCAGATGGTGCCTGCCAAACAATCAAAAACCACCTCTAGCAAGGTTAACAGACAGGTAACATAATTATACGTTTAAATGAGTTTGATTACTTTGGCTCTGATCCAAACCCTAATGAGCTGCCTCAGTGTCAAATTACCCAGCCACCTTTAAAGTAACCAAAATTTAAAACTTATAAGTGACTAAACTAATACGCTCTTCATGAGCGGCAACTTTAATTTTTAATTAAAAAAAAAATTATTTTTAAATGATGTATTTGTGTTTTTTTTAGATATTTTTCAGTTCTTATTTTATTTGATTAAAGTGTGTTTTATTTTTTACTTTATTTGTATCTTTTTATTAATTTTCTATTGTTAGTAGTAGTATTTTTGAGTATTTTATTTTATGGTTTTACTGTGTGTAATTGGTTGGGGCAATAATATTATGTCATGAAAAAAAAAAGACCACACAGTGCACGAATATCGCATTTAAAAAGGCCATTTCTAAATAGATAGCACAACATTTTTTTTCAGTAATTTTACAATTCCTTAAACTTATTCACCATTTTGGATGTGTGTTTTTTTTTTGCAGTGCATTATGGAATTGTCTTATGCGTGAAGGATATATGCGATCCTGCATTTTATTTTGACCAAAATATGCTATCTTAGAACGTTGTATCATTTTGGAAGGGGATGTTGAGTGTGCTTCTATGATGATTAGAAGTCGTCTATATAGGCAGCTTACTAGTGTTTTGCAACAGAGCCTTAGTGCTTGTGGCATCCGAGCAGGTTATTGTATGATTACTATACAGCTCCCTCTATTTTCTTTTTATGATTATAGCATCTTGGCTTACATCAGAGCTGTCGTCAGGTCTGCGTCTCCCCTGAAGGAGCTGATGAGTTTCAGTGCACTCTGTAGATACTGTAATGCCTGCTCTCCCTGAAGAACCAATCCCAGAGAAGCCTGAGGGAGAAAAAGAGAAAAACATTATCATTCAAACCAGTATTTCTATTTGGGATCAGTGATAACTTGATAATGTTTGATGATGTTTACATCAATGACTGCAGTGTAAGGATGATCTGCTCCGTGAACCGCCAGCAGAAGAACTTTGGCACGATACAGGCAGCGTTGCGCCAGAGCGGTTTCGCCTCCAGCTAACAGATACACTGCCAAAGACACCTGGAACAAAAGAAGTAATTGCATCAGATAATGATGATCTCTGTGCATTTTAAAAAAGTAGGTCTGTTTGGTTTAGTGAGAGCGTGACTCACGTATTGCTGAATGGTGTTGGGATGATCGAAACCCAGAACCCTTTCGCTGATGACCACGACCCTCAGCTGCACGCTACGAGCCTACAGGAGACGAGAGAGACATTGAGCGGATAACAAACTAACATTCTGGAATGTTGAACAAATGTTCTTCCAGTAACGGTAACAGAACATTTGTTCAAAGTCATTTTGATCTTTAATGACATTAAAAATGTTGAAAAAGCCACCGGGCATCAGGACACACCCTAGACAGCACACACAAACACACCTCAGCAGGATGGCCCTGTACATAGGCCACTTTGGCCAGCAGACTGAGACAATGGCAGGCTTCAGGGTGAAGGTCATCACACACACGACCGAAGAGGTATGTCGCTTCTTTCAGCTGCTCGTACGCCTGCTCCAGTAACCCTACGGTGAAAACATGGTCAGGCGAGGCTGTTCACACATGACTCATTTACTGCACACTGGGTCATGAATACCTTTCTGAAGACTGTTCTGAGCCGCCGTGAACATCCGTGTGGCGTCGGTGGTTGTCATGGTTATGTGCTTGACGACGGGCAGGATGTTGAGCACGTCGTCAGGAGAGATGGGTGCTTTGTTACGGGTGTCAAGAATGTATTCTCTGAGACGGAGCTGTGGGACATTCACAGACACGCTGATGAGAATGCTTTCTCTATGACTATGACAAAAAAAAGTCACAGCACAAACCCCCGACAAGATATCAACAAAGATCCTCACAAATGCTATCAAGGGAAGTCTGACCTCACCAAAGCTGCATTTATTTGATCAAAAATACAGTAAATATTGCAAAATATTTTTCTATTTAAACAACTCCTTTTTCCATCTATATATATATTTTAAAATGTAATTTACTTCTGTGATCAAAGCTGAATTTTCAGCATCATTACTCCAGTCTTCAGTGTCGCATGATCCTTCAGAAATCATTCTAAGATGCTGATTTGCTGCTCGAGAAACATTTCTGATTATTATCCATGTTGAAAACAGTTGTGCTTTTTTTGTGGAAACCGTGATACATTAAATCTTTCAGGATTCTTTGATGAACAGAAAATTGAAAAATATTTATTTGAAACAGAAATAATTATAAATGTCTTAACTGTCACTTTTGATCAATTTAATGAATCTTGAATGAAAAAAGTATTAATTTCTTTAAAAATAAATCTTACTGACTCCTGATCAAACAAGCTTTTTCAATGTATTTTGTGATGCAATATATTTAGCTGAGATGTATTATTACTTATTTCATCGTTTTTTTTTTATTTTTTAGAATTGTTGCTTTTCATTCCTAGTTATATATACTAAAATAAGTCTGTACATTTGTTCTTTGTTGATAAATAGTTTTTTTTCATGACACCTTGGCAATAAAAAATTAATAAAATAAAAAATGAAAATACCAAAACTATTACCGAAACTAGTTTCAGTCAATTTGAAATAGTCATTAGTTAAAAGCTACAAATTGCATACGTCTTGCTCTGTTTCTCTAATTATTTTACCGTTAAATTAACCTGCTGGCCGAGCATACCCTATGCAAAGTTACTGCATGCCATCAAGACAAACCAGATTGCAGAAATGGTAATATTCTAGAATGTTTTTTAAAGTTTAGCCATTGTTTAATTCAACGCAATACCTGAATGCCAGTCTTCAAGCACATCTCTCTCAACAAGGATATCTTCTGGAGTCCGTACTGCTCTACTAGATGATCCACATTTGACCTGTAAAAAATATTACTTTATGAAGCCGCAGGGTGTACTGGACACACATGAGGGTTACAGTATTTGAAATGGATGATCTTGGCTCACCCTAGTCCTTCTTTAAGTCTGTATGTTTCTTGAGCATCCTGACAGATCAGACTCCACAGTTCATTCCCGCTGAGTGCGGTCCATGCCGTGCTGTCGGCAGCCCCGCCCCCTCCACGGCCACGCCTCCTGGAGCGCTTCTTAGACTCCTCCCCATTTGACGCGGAACTGAAGTGGGGAACCAATAAGCAGCAGAGGAAATGACTCGCTGCTGCTGACAGGTTAGATGTTTCCACTCCCTGAACGACACGAGACACAATTAAATTTTTTTGAAAGAACAATCCCTTTAAAATATAATATCTTTACAGATTAACTACGTGAAAAGAAATACCTGAACGTAGCCACTGAAGAAGCGTTGTGCACAGCGCACTACAATCTCTGCAAACGCCAACCTCTGAGACAGTGAGATATGATTAGAATGCTTCTTAAACTTAAAATCTCCCCCAATATAATGGATTTTAAAATCATGTTCTCACCGTGATGTGTCTCAGTTGATGTTTGCGATCTGATTGGCTGATGGACAAGATCAGGTGACCAAGATACCGCAGGTTTATGCCTTTCTGATGGAGGGCTTGTCGTAAAGAAGCACCATCCAGGCTTGTCGTAGAGGCACCTATCCATTGTATGTTCCGCCGATGAATTGCAGGTCGTTGCTAAACTGAAGTACACATTTGTTTGATCAAAATTGCTGCTCAAGAGACATTTCTGATTTTTATCAATGTTGAAAACAGTTGTTGCTGCTTCATATTTTTATGGAAACCGTGATACATTTTTTAGGATTGTTTGATGAATAGATGTTTCAAAAGAACGGTATTAATTTGAAATAGTAATCTTTTGTAAGAGTATAAATGTCATAACTTTACAACGTCCTTTTGTCATTTATGCATCCTTCCAAGTTTATAAAAAAATCGTACTGAGCCCAAACGTTTGACCAGTAGTGGATAAAAACACAAAATACACTCACAAATTCCGGTATCCGGTCGTTTATGATAAAAGCTGCTGCTTCCTTCAATAATCTCTTCTGCAGCTCCACGGCGTCACTGTCTGAGCTGGGAAACTCCACACCTACCCAAAGAGACAGAAAACAATATTTAAGGTCTCGAACAAAATCTCTAATTATGGAAATTCTCAAGTTTGGCTGTAAAGAAGCTAAACGTAATGATTTCTGTTGAAGATGGATGTGATGATATCAGTTCTGCTCCAAAATCTAGCGATGGCTTGTGATGTCAAGGCTGTTTCAAAAGGTACACTCTTAAAAAGTGCTTCAAAAGGTTCTTCAAGTGATACCATAGAAGAACCATTTTTGTTCCCCAAAGAACGGAAAAAAGAAAAAACATTCAGTCCAAGGTTCTTTGAAAAGAACATCTCTTTGCTTGCTGTTTTTGTAATCTTAAGAACCTTCTTTCGCCACAAATAACTTTTTTTTTTAAACAGAAAGGTTCTTCAGATGTTAAAGGTTCTTTATGGAACTATTTAGACAAAAAGGTTCTTCTATGGCATCGTGAAGCACCTTTATTTTTAAGAGTGTAGGCAGGAATATTACGTTGGCTTTTTAGCCTAATGGCTAAGGCAACATCTTAAATCAATATATTCTACATAGAAAAGTCAATCCCAGTATGCATTATGACAGATAGGTATAAAAAATAGTCAAATCCCATTTAACTCAGTATTATATGTGTTCGAGTCATTAGCATAGAAACATTTCAAGTCTCCCATGTGCTTCAAAATGAGTCACTTACTAGGTTCAGTTTCACTAAATATTGCCTCACTCGGGAAACTTACTAGGGTTTGGAACGGACCTTATATGTAGTTTGCTTTAATGGATCTTGAAGTGCTTTGGGTTTTTTTGTTTTGTGAGAATGAGCTTTTCCTGACCTGGGGAGTAGACATTAGGGTTGAAACGCATCTCAAAGATTATGCCACTGACGGATCCGACATCTTTGCAAGCTTTTCTGACTGCGTCTATGTTCGGAGAATCAGCTGACAACACACAAATAAACACATAGGATTATTCCTGTTAAACAAATTCATCTCAGACACACAGTCCAGCATCCCACGACAGAAAATGAACACTTCTCACCAGATTTCATACACTCTTCCACCCCTCCGTTCTCCTCCATGTGAGCCTTCACTCGCTGTGAGAACTCAGCATGTCTGAAACATCAAGACATAAGCAAACATAAAATCTCTGGTTTGTAGATTTAAAATTAAAGTGTCTAAGTAAATGAAATACTTTCTTGTATCCCAGTTTAATATGCAAAATTTTACATATACATAATGAGATTGTGTGGGGGGAAAAAATGGCTTTCTGTGTGTTTGATTCATGCATTAATAATTGTTGCTTGCTCATGACACGATGCATTATGCACTGCTGCAATTTACTTACAAATAATTTTTTTTGTAATAATATTTTGTTTGAACACCTCCACAAAGCAACAATGACTCAACCAATGGTGTGAATTTGGGGCGGGGCTATCAGTTTAATCGACCAATGGAAAGACTTGGGATACCTGTCAAAACTGACCTGTGCTGAATGTGTATGCTGCAGCTAATATACAAATAATTTTCCTAAATATTGACTTTGAGCAACATGAAAACTGATTCATTTGTCGAAAGTATGTAAAACAGTGTTATTTTAATATCATTTATATACAAAATAGTTTATATTTATAGCTTTTATTTTTATACTTTGTTTTAAATTTTAATTTGACTAAATTAATTAGTAATTTGGTTATTTTTATTAGTTTTTGTCTATTTTGAATATTTTTATTTCAGTTTTATTTTTATTTCAGTTTTAGTCACTTTAGCACTTCAAATTATTTCCAGTAGTAATTTGTGCTTCAAAAATAGTTATTCAGTTTTATTTCATGAACACAACAAAAATGTTTTTAGGGGTTGAACATAATAACACTGTCTAGAAAGACATCTAATATTTTGTTGTAGCATTCCTGACCAAACGAACTCACTAATTGACCTATCGGTAAGCCCCTCCCCTCGAAGGCAGATGAGCCAATGGCAGTCGAGTATTAGTTGCACGGGGAGCGGAACTCGGACATCTTAAGGTTTCAGCGTCATAGAGAATCATTGGAAGATCCGAAGCTTGCATCGTTTTTATTGGGTTTATGCTTCAAAAATGGAAAAACAATGTGCCTGGGTTACTTGCAACACTGATTCCAGGTATCCTGAGAGGATATGCAATTGGAATTTATTTTATTCTATTTCCTAAACCCAAACAAAACGGAGCAAAATGCCCCTAAGCATTCAACCTCTTCCAACCCACTGAGACAAAAACATTCATTTTCTGCTCAAACAGAACGTTAATGTCATCTTGTGCTTCAGCAAGGTATCTCTGGCTAAAACTAGCTAAAGTTAACGTTAAAGTTAGTGAGTCCATGCTAGTGTACAATCCTAAATAGCGGACTGTTCTCACGTCTTGTACAGTGTAGGGCAAAAACACATATCGAACATTTCACTGTCTCTTCATATTAAACTGGTTAAATGTAAATTAATTTAATCGTATCCTGCGATACATGAACAGTGTTGATCCGGGATGTTGTCATCCACGATCGTGACGAACGTAACATGAGACTTCTCCCGCTTGCATTGTGATCCGTAAACCCTCGCTTCGAGTTACCCACAATAGTTATTTTAAAATCTTTTATATATCTCTCCATGGCATATTTAAGTCCCACTTGAATGGTGGTCCTTCTGTGTCCAAAATGTATCAAAAAGATACAGGGACAAGGTTTTCACACTGACAGCTGTCATTGTAAGACAGTTAGCAACTCTGTTTATTTGTCCGAGTTCGCAACAGTAACTAGAATTTGGGGGCGGGGCTATCTGTTTGATCAACCAATGTAAGCACTTGGGGAAACCTGTCAATACTCACTTGTGTTGAATGAACGCCTTCACTAGCTCCGGCCGTAATCGACACAAAACGTGAGGGTACCGTCGGGGAAAACTCCCTTCCGTTTCTGCTCCTTCTTCTCCATCTTCTACCAGGAAGTTGGCATCAGCAGGCATAGTACGATACACATCCAGCAGGTAATACCGACCATCGGCCCCCAGAATCCCCTGGGCATCTACAGAGGTGAAGAGGGGCAGCTGATGCCCGGTCGGCCCCAGAACCGCATGTCTTTGCAGAGAAAGAGCCTTTGCGGACTGAGCCAGCAGCTCTAGGAGTTTCCGTCTCTATGGATTTTCCCAGGCGGCCCTGCCTGTAGCCGTATAAAAGTGCGCACTGGGAACCTCAGTCCTGCTCGGCCAATACCCGGGCTCTAGTTGGCGCCTGCGCTGGGGGGGTGGGGGGGGGGGGGGGACGTACAGTCCGAAACGCCGCGGTATTCAGCTCGCGCAGTGGGGATGGTGTGCATGTTTTGGAGGTCTCCGTCCAGGTCGCTGTAAGCGAAACACTATCGCAGCTCAGACGTTTAGCACTCTGTGACTCCGTTCTCCTCCCAGTCATTTTGTCTCACTTTTGGCCGTCATACTCATAGAACACGCCGCCGCACAGAACGCCGTGGGGGGGGGTGTGGGAGGGGGGGGGGGGGTGGGGGGGTGTTGGGGGGGGGGGGGGTGGGGGGGTGGTCCCTCTTAGTAACCTGCTGGATGTTTGAGTCGACAACGCCATCGATCACCTTCTCTGCTGCCTGAGCAACAGCCCACACAAAAGCACTGTTCACCTGCGGAAGGGTAAGAGTTCAGTTTAGTCTGTAGTAGTAATAATAAACTTTATATGGAAACAGCAGAAGTCTGTGGATCTCTAGGCAAATGTGTGCTCAGCCTCAGACCTGCGTACGCTCGGATCCGCTCTGATTCTCTCCTCCCGACGGCCCTCTGAGGAAGATCTCTGGCTGTTTGAAGTTCCTTGTTCCAGTCAGGTAGCCTAAAAACACAAACAGAACATGGTGAATGACACACACACAGTCAGTGTGACAAAAGCGCATGCATGCAGAGAGAACAGACCGGTCGCATAGACATAATCTTTGAGAAACATCTCCTTCACTTTGACAAATACCAAGACAAAAGAGACATTTTTTTTTGGAAAACCCTTTTACCCTTATCAAATGCTTCTCTATCCAAAATAGAACAATTAGAAATTGTTGCATTTCATATTATGTGATTATAAGCATATCAAATATCTTGCTGATGTTAATATAACTTACTTGCTTATTTTATTTTTGTAAATATTAAAATTAAAATATTGAATATTGTAATAGTAGCTTTTTTTTTATATATTTTTTAATATTTTATTTATTTCATTTTATATTATATCTTTATCATATTACTGATTGAATCTCTGAAACACCAATACTAGCTTCCTCCTCTGAATACGTCTTAGGATTTTTTTTCTTGCTGTGTGACATATGCACATTTTCCGCCAAATAATTCCATAGTACAGTAATGCATTCATAGGTTTTTACTTTTAAGTTTTTTTTCTTAATATTGATTTCATAACTGTAATAAGTAACATTGTCGATGTTAATATACATTTACTTAATTATTTCTTATTTATTATTTCTTTAAATAGTAACCTTGATATTGATAATAATATATAGTATGATATATATATCTTAAGATTGATTGCTTTTTAATTAATATTACATAAATTAATATTACATAATATTATTTTAGTTTATTTTCATTACTACAGTTTTTTTTTTTAAAACATGGCTGATATTGATGCATTTATCACGCTTCATTGCAATTATATATTCACATGTCTTTCACTTAAAGATTCATTGTTTTGAGCAGCTGAAACAGGTGTAGTGCGGACATTTCAGGTGTGTACCTGGCGCATTGAGGTGTGCCTGGTCCGAGACCCAGCCGGAACCCACCTCTGAATCCTGGGTTTGTGCGAGTGAGTGAGGAGAGTGCTCCAGCCATTCTGACTGGCGTTACGGAGTGGAGCAGACGTCTCTCAGTACCTGCAGAGACGGCTCTAATGGACAGAGACTTCTCAATGACTATACTGAGAGAGATAGAGTGGGTGTGTGTGTGTGTGTGAGAGGGTCACCTGTGCCGCAGTGTGCTCAGGTTGTGCTTGAACTGTGGGCTGATGTGGGACAGCAGGTCGGTCAGACAGTGGGCCAGGGACTTGAAGAAGTCGAGAAACACTGATGCCGGGAAGACGAGGGTCAAACACTTCGAGGTTGACTGAACACAAAAATACATGCTTGGTTGTTGGGGGGGGGGGGGAAAAAAAAAAAAATCTGCTTTCATTCTGTGAATCTAATATGCTATCAAATCAGTCTGTTATACTCCAAAATTACATGATTGGGGGAATCTCAAGGGGGGGCACGACACCTGCCACAAAGTAAGTAAGTGCAAGTACAAATCGCGAATGCACAAGAGGCAAAAACAATCGAAAGAATATGGTAACGAGAGAGTATCTTATTTGTACCACACATACACTAATAAACTGGTCAAAACAAACAATCCCTCTGTGCTGACGATGACGCGGGTGGTGTCAAGTATATAGCCCAGATGTTTTCGCTTTTTTGTATTTCCTTTTTTCATTCTCTTAACTGCAATACAGTATCATTCAAAATTGAAATGCAACAAAGTAAAAAAACATACTGCAATCCAATTGTATTTGAAATATATTTAAATACATTTTTAAATGAATCACCACAAACGAAGTACATCATTTAGATCTATATATGTAAAAATACTGTATATGTGAGTGTGTGTGTGTGTGTGTGTTTAAATTAGACTTAATTTTCTTTATGCAAAATCTAGTATATATTGTGTAGATGCTACTATATTAAAGAAATAGTATATGAAACTGTATGCAAAACGCAATGATCAACATTTTAGACAGTAGTAAGCTACATTTTCTTGAAAATTAATGGTTAATAAATTAATTAAGCTTTTTTTATTCCAGTTTTGTGTACGTTGTAAGTTTTGATTAAGTTTTGTGCATTTTAAATAGTGAGACTGTCACACTGGAAAAGGCAGAAATAGCAATAGTATGGGAGTGAGTTGTTCTGAATTTGGCAATACAGAGAGTCTTACCTGTTCACGTAAAATCCACGTGGGCAGGAAGTGATGTCACAATGCTTGCCCTCCAGAGTGTGGACACTGATGTACATGAAGTCACCTTGCAGCTTCCGGAAACCAGGGGGAGGGTTCCAACAGCTGAGTGACAGGTCCAGCAGGAAACTGGGAGCCTATAAGAGAAGCCGTTTGAGAGTGCAAATGCCTGAAAGTTTATTTGTGTGTGTTTGACATACTTCACTGTGTGTGTTGGTGGGCAGCAGGGTCGTCAAAGGAGGAATTTCAGAAGCTCCAGGCAGAATGCAGACAGGAGGGGGCGGGGCTTCACCAGACTGCTCTGTCTTACTATTGGCTCGTTTGTTTTTTGATGAGTGCAGAGTGGGAGGGGCTTCTAGTACACACATAAAACACACAATCAGAGTCTCATTGCCATGGGCTTAAAAAATAATTATTGCTTTTTAAATTTTTTAGAGGCAATACTGCATAAAATCACTTTTATGTATTTTATGATAACATTTGTGCACAAAGACAGAAAGTTATCAAGATACTGGAACAGTGATGTTACTGTTAACTAAAACTATGAAAATTATTTGTCAGTAATTTAAATAAAGCTGAAATAAAAAAAAATATATAATATAGTGAAATACTTAAGAAACCGGCAACAATGAAGCATTTGAAATTGCCTTGCACAACAAAGCTAAGTGCACTCTTCACTTAAGTACTGCAAACCACACGTCTTACATTAAAGGCGTAAATAAAAGATGTCAGATGAGCTGTGTAGCACAGAATTTTTGCTGAAACTGAAAGAAAAAAGTAAAGTTTTCAAGATACTGGATCAGTGTGTGATTACTGTATGTCAGCAGAGGTTAAACTACTCAGTTTTTTTGTCATGAGTGATAGATAATAAATATGTGCAATCAATAAAGCATATGTACGACGAAAAACTAAAGATTTAAGAAAACCTTAATAGAATATTGGCATGGACTACGAAACTTAATAGTTAGTACGCTAGGGAGGATAGGGAGCGCGACCGTGGATTCAAAGTTAAAGTTAAAGTAGACCTACATGGACAAAACGCAGGTCACAAAAGGATTATTCAAGGAGGAGGGGGTGGGGGCGGGAGAAGAGGATGTGTTAGATGCTCATAAACGGGGAGAGAATGCAGTCGCCCAAAAAAGGGGGGGGGGAGGAAAGAGCTGGGGGGAGGGGGCGGGGAGAGATAAGGGAGGATAGGGTGAAGGAGGGAAGGAGAAACAGGAGGGGGGAAGAGGCGGAGGAGGAAAAGAAAGCAGGGGGGTTAGGAGAACGGAAACAATAATAAGAAAGTGAACGGCTGACAGGCCGCACTGGTAACAAATTGAAGAAGAGGTAATTGGACATAAATGAGCACTCCAAACGATATACTGTTAGATTCCGGGGAGTGCAACTTGCAGATTGGACACGCGGGGACCTCCAGCAAATGGGGCAATTGTCCAGGTGTCAGGTGAAGGTCCGATCAATAAGCAAATGAAAGATAGATAATCATATTCGAAAGGGGAGGGACCACATATGAAGTTGATATAATTATGATCACATCCCCCCCTCCCCTCTTTTGCCGCCCGGGAGCCGCACGCACAGACGGAACTCTGACCCTCTGACGACTCTCCCACTCCCCCCGCACCAAATACACACACACACAACTGTCACTGTTAAAGCAGTCTGAATACAGCTCTTTTGGCACTACAAGCTTTTTTTTTTGCACTCCAATCATTAGAGCATGCACTGTTGTTTACTTTTACTGGTTTGCACTCTATCTGTCATATGCCTTGTGCTTTATATATATAGATAGATTTTTACATTTTACCTTATTTGTATAGTTGTTTTTTGTATTTTGTATTTAATCTGTATTTGTTATTTGTATGCACCAAGGGTCTGAGAGTAACTCAATTTCAATTCTCTGTGTGTATGTGCTGTACATGTGGAAGAATTGACAATAAAGCATACTTGACTTGACTTGACGTATATTATATCAATCAGACTCAAGCATTATGGTAAATGTATGCATAGAGTTATTTCTTAGCCTGATCGTTTTTTGGGTGAGTGTGTTCAATACGCGGGAGTATCGGCCCTACCATCAGGGTCGTCTTGGGGGCCTGACAGCTTTCAGGCATGGTCTCGCACCCGTGCCAGATGAGCCTGGTGGGCCGATCGAGGCGATACTGCTCTATAAAAACACACACAAGATCACTTCATCATACCAAAAAATCAGCGCCTCTTCCCCAAGCTCCACTGCTCTGCTGAATTTTAAGGCGTCTCATCTTGTAAAACTATGATTTATCCAGTGAGCAATAACATCTTCTATTCTATCATTTATTTTCCCACACTGCTCATAATGAGTGCCATGTGACTCACTTGGCAGAGAGAAAAGATTCATTAGTTTTTTTTACCATCAAACGGTTTTGGCTGAAATCAAGAAGTTGGCAAGGACCAGTAGAGCAACCCCCCCCCCCCCCCCCCCCCACACTTACCTTTTTTTCCGCTGGTGGAAATTATCACTAATGTTGCTCTAGGCTCTTTTGGAACATACGGGGTTGGTTTCTAGCTGTACCAATTGAATTCAATGCTATACCAAGTTCAACCCTTAACTACGTACAACCTGGGGCTAGTTTGGTAGACTCAGCCTTGGCCTCATCAAGCAAACGCAGTTATCCAGCTGGTTCCATTCTCGGCTTAAAGGAGTAGTTCACTTCCAGAACAAAATGTACGGAGATAATGTACTCATGCCCCCCGCTTGTCATCCAAGATGTTCATGTCTTTCTTTCTTCAGTCGTAAAGAAATTGTTTTTTTGAGGAAAACATTTCAGGATTTCTCTCCATATAACGGACTTCTATGGTGCCCCCGAGTTTGAACTCCAAAATGCAGTTTAAATGTAGCTTCAAAAGGCTCTAAACGATCCCAGCCAAGGAAGAAGTGTCTTATCTAGCGAACAAAAAAAAAGATGGGCATTTTCATAAAAGAATTTACAATTTATCTGACTTTTTAGACCTCAAACGCTCTGTTTTTTGTTTTTGGTGACCAAAAAGTTCATGACGGCGTTATGGGTAGGTCTTAACAAGCTCCCATACTTGCATTTTCCCTCCATCTCAACTTCAAGATCGTCCGCTCGCATCGCTTGCTGCAGTAAGTACGGCGATCGCCCCGTGACCAGTGTTTACAGAAGTGCATGCAAAGAAGATCAAATGCTCTTTACAAAAAAACGGTAAAACAGTGATGTAGGGCGATTTTGAAGTTGGAGGAGAAAATGAGATGGAAGTTTTTCGAGGGGGGGGCATACCTAACTGTCATGACTGAGGGGTGGAGGAGAAAAAAGGAGGGAGAAAAAAAGGGGGGGGGGGGGGGGAAAAAAAAAAAAAAAAAAAAAAGGAAGGGAAGGGAAAAAAGGGGGAAGGAAAGGGGGGGAAGGGGGGAAGGGTGGGAGGGGAAGAAAGGGGGGGGAAAAATGTGGGGGTCCGGAAACAACAGAGTTCAACTGATTCAAACTCAAATAGATTCACACACAAATCAGACATTTTATAGTATATATGACTTGTGAACAAGCTGCACTGTACATCTGAGCAATATCTAGCCAATAAATTGTTTTAGATAATTATAACAATATATATTCACTATAACATTTTATGATTCATCAAAGTTTCTATGCATTTCAATGACTTCTTCAGACAGAGAAAAAAAATAAAAATAAAAATAATAATAATAATAATGCCTGCCTAGTTTTTTTTTTTTTTTTTCTTCGAATGTTTTGTTCTCGCTAGGTTTTACTGTGCTGTCCAAACCCTGAAACTTGCTGTTCTTACCAGCTCAAATTGGTCAAGCTGGTTTCTGGAACATGGTAGACGGTCCATAATAGTTTTCCAGCTCAGCCAGCTACAAACCAACAGCCAAGTTCCAAACACATATAGTTTTATCTGGATTTCCCACCAAACATATCCATGTTGAATATAATATGGTCTTTTAGAAATGCACAAATGGAAGGTCTTGCAGTTTACCTTCCACTAGACGGAGAGCGACTCCAGCTTTGAAGCCCTTGACGTCCTGGAGCTCCATCATGGGGTCGAGGGTCACACCTGAAAGGGCCAGAGCGATAGACATGCGCGGTGCCACCTCCTCTCTGCCCAGAACGGTCATGATGGCATCCTGGACCAGCCAGAATCCATGAACCTGCAGAGAAAACATTATCAGCGAAGACGACCCAATCTTAACATTAAAGGATGACATGTGCTTTGCATCTTTTGATGTTCTGTTGACAGATATATTTGAAAACATTTGCATTGCTGATCAGCACAAACCGGACTAGTAAATGTGAGGTTACACCACGCCAAGACTAGCGCTCTTATGATGGAAGCTCACCTGCAGCTCAAAGGGTTCGACACCTGCACCCTGAATCTTCACTGGAAGTGATCCATCATCATCTTTTTTGCTTCCAGTCGTTTTTTTTCCATTCGCTGCACATGAGACATCTGCAGAATGAAGGGGAGTAAAATATGAGTGGATTCTTCACTTTGAGCTCAAACATGCGCTTCAAGCCAAACCAGGAGTTACATAAGAGAACTGAGAAATCTGTCTAAATGTCACGAAAGCAACTGACGAAAGAGGGTTTTCCATCCAAGATCCACTACACAATAGTACCATGGTATTGCTATATTTTTTTAGGCATGCTACCATAGCATTACAATGTACCTTTAAAGTACCATGATTACGGTGATCATGTACTACCATTGTAATCAGTGTCAGTCAATTCTAGATATAAATACTCATTTTTAAAAGTTATTATTTGTATAAAATAAAATAAAAAAAACTTTGGTCACAGTGGGAAAGAAAAACACGTTTTGAAGAATTTGTTTTATCTTCCTGTATAAATATCTTAACATCCTTAAAACAAGACACAATTGCTTGGGAAACAAAATTGTTTATTAAAACTAAATAAAATAAAATAAATGATTATATACAAAAGAGCGCAGAGATCTTGTTTGTTTGTTTATCTTCTTGTGTTTTTACCTTTTCTTGTGATTTAAGTATTGTAACAATTTTGGGGAGGGGGGGGGGGTTGAAAATGAAAATGAAAAATGAATAAAATAAAATAAATACATAAATAAATAAATAAAATAAAATAAAAAAAAAAAAAAAATTTTTTTTTAAATAAATAAAATAAAATATAAAATAAAATAAAATAAAAATGTTCAAAAGGTTTAGTAAAGATATTCATACAGAATCACAATTTATATTACTCTACAAAATTCATTTTAAGCATTTATGGCTTTAGACTTTATAGGATCATGAGAAACAAATACATTCACATGTCCAAAACGTTTGACTGGTATAGGGTACATCAAAGTACCATAGTATTACCATCTTATATGGTACCACCAACGTTTTGTAAGGGTCAGATGAATGTGAGTGAAATCATATAAAATTTCACACACATTTTCATCCAAAATCCATTAGAGCCAAAGCTTTGAGTCTCTCTTGTTGGATTTGTAGGCAAGTCTTAGATCTCTAATAACAGCAAGACTCGGCTTGATACGGCATGAGCTTGTCCAGACATCTTCCAAACTTCCCCCTGGCTAATGAGAGCGGATAACGGATGCTGGATGAGTGGCTACTAGTACTAATACACCACACTCCCTCACTCAGAGCAGATCCTTTCTCTACTGTTTCTTTCAGAGACCTGAATGGACTTTAGGAGGAAAAGCTCAAGATTTCAAACAAAGTCAAACAGCTCTTGATTATGACACAGCGGCTTTCAGGATGAGATGCATCATCGTTCTTCAGACTATTGTTCTAGTTATGAGTCATAGGTCAGGTCAAATATAAAGCTTAACCTTTTGTAAACCAACATTTCATCTGTGGTCATTAAGGAATGCATTTAATCATGGTAAAATGTGTTAAACGGACCTGGGTATGCATTTATCCAAAAAACATAGTATTGTTGGGGCATGTGCAGAATTTTATGAATGTCAGGCATTTCGATTCTGTGAAAATCTGATCTTTCTGTGAACACAAAGTCTGTGTGGACCTGTCGCTCGATTTCAAGATATCTAGCTTCTAGTAACTAGTCAGATGGTTAGACAATTCTCATGGAACAACCCGAGGTGGAGCATCTTGATCGAGCTTATGAAAGATCTGCAGATTTCCAGGGAACTGGAACGGTTGTTGTAAATAAAGCTTGATTTAAAAAAATCTGACGGTCCTAAAAAAAATAGGCTTCATTTTCTTGAAGAAAATTAAAAATAAAGAAGTTAATTAAAATGTGTAGCACTCTTCAGCTGTGCTAACCGTTTCATTGTTTAAACTAAAAATAAATATAGACAATGTGAATCCAATCTACTCTCAGATCAACCCATGCAGGATTCAAACCTACAGCCTTTCAGTCTCCACCAAGGGATGATTTGAAAAGTTTAGGGGTTACATTAGGTCACAAGTGATGATTAACCCCAGAAAAGTGGGTAAAGGTGCATAAAAATTACGATGAACACCACATCACCCCTCAACAGCAAGCGCCTCCAGGTTGCATTAAAGGGATAGTTCACCCAAAAATGAAAATGTGATGTTCATCTGCTTACCCCCAGGGCACCACAAGATGTAGGTGACTTTTGGCGCTTTTCCAGTGCGTGGTAGATCCACTGCGTGGTACGGCACGGCTCGGCTCGCGTTTCCACTGCAGTTTAGTACCGCTTTAGAGTGGGCGGGTCGTTATAGTTGCACCGCCTCTACTGCCGTGACTCCTGAAAAAACTTTTTAAATTCTGCGTCGCCCCATCAAGCTCTCGCTGGATCCGCTCCTCTGCTATCAACGAGAGGAACATCTGTACTTCCTCAACAGACAACAAAACAGCCTTTTTTTTTGTTGTTAAAAAAGGTGCACTCGTTCAAAACAGTTGCGTTCGATCCTTCGCTGGCTGTGCTGATTTAAATCCAGCGGTTCTTTTGTGTTTGTGTCGCGAGTTCAGTGACGCAGTTAGTGACTATTCTCTCCGGCCAATCCATGATCAGCAGAGTTTACACGTCACGTTTGGGTAACGGTACGGTTCACTTGGAACCCAAACCGAAGTGGTACTAAAAAAAGTACCAAGTACCAGGTACTGTACACAGTGGAAAACCCCCAAAAAGTGAACCATACCATGCAGTGGAAAAGCGCCATTTGTTTCTTCAGTAGAACACAAACGAAGATTTTTAACTCAAACCGTTACAGTCTGTCAGTGATATAATGACAGTCAATAGGCTCCCACGGCTTTGAAAGTAAAAAAAAACATACACAAACAAAACCAAATTAAACCCTACGGCTCGTGACGACACACTGATGTCCCAACACACAAAACGATCGGTTTGTGCCAGAAACCAAACAGTATTTATATAATTTTTTACCTCTGATCAACCGCAATGTCCAACTGTCCTGAGCGCATTCTCACAATCCGGTGCGTCAACATATCTGGAGCAGTCGAATAGGGCATCTATACAGATCTATGATAGTAGACATGTGCGAAAGCGAACTGTCGCGCGTATACGTCACTCATTATTTAAACAGTGCTGAGAGACTGCGGACGTGTTCACTGGCACTGCGAAGATCTAAAGATATTTAGAAGTACAGGTCATCACAATGGAAGACGATTTTGATATATCATCAGACAACGTGGAATTTTTTGCCCGACCGTATTTATTTGACGTCAAGCGCCGGGTGTTGTGAACGCGCTCAGGACAGTTGGACATTGCGGTGAATCAGAGGTAAAAAACGATATGAATACTGTTCAGTTTCTTGCACAGACCGATCGTTTCGTGTCTTAACACATCAATGTATCGTCACGAGCCGCAGGGTTTAATTTGGTTTTGTCAGTGTATGTTTTTTTTTTTACTCTCAAAGCCGTGGAGCCCATTGACTGCCATTATATGACTGACAGACTGCAACGGTTTGAGTTAAAAATCTTTGTTTGTGTTCTACTGAAGAAACAAAGTCACCTACATCTTGGATGCCCTGGGGGTAAGCAGATAAACATCACATTTTCATTTTTGGGTGAACTATCCCTTTAAGAGTGATGCGATCATGTCAAGTACGAATGATGATAACATGCATTTGCCCCGAGAGTAACACACTCCTAATGAAAGACAGGAATGTGTCCGAGTCTGGCGCTGGCCTGATGCCATGAGGAATCTCACAGAGGAGTGTGTTTGTAAGTGCCTGAAAGAACACAGAAGTGAATCAGTAGACAGCCAGGAGTGGGAGGACGACTATATCAGGAGGTAAAAGGTGAAGTTTGGTATTTGTTTTGCAGAGAGAGAGTGAAAGCACCATAAAATGAATCATCTTCACAAGCTGAGCGTGTTTTAATGCACATAATGCGTGCATGAGTTCAGCTTCTCCCTGTAGGCATGAAACTTTTCACACAAGCACCAAAAGAGAGCTTGATCCAAAGCAATGAGAAAGCATTAGGAAGAAGCTGAGAGAGAGAGGGAGGAGACTGGAATGAATCAGAGCAGCTCAACTCTTACCCATAGTTCTCTTCTCTCCGTTTCCTTTCTTCGCTGTGTCCTTCATTTCTCCTCTGGTTTTCTCTCTCTGTAGCTGCTGGTTTTCTTTGATTCGGAACACTCTGCTTGTTTAGTGCAATGTGTTTGGAGAGCTGTCAGTTGTGACTGACCCAACACGCCTTTTTAGTTTGTCATTCCCTCGGCCGGCCACTCCCTCCAGTGCTGGCAGGACTTCCTCTCCTCCCTCCCACTTGCTCTCTCTCTCTCTCTCGCTCAGCCCACTGCAGGCATGTTTGTCTAGGCGTGACATTTCACTCCATTTTGTGAGAGATCAATGAGCGTTACCCTCCCCCTCTGACTTCCTTCAGGGCAGGGAGGATCATGCACACACACACACACACACACACACACACACACACACACACACACACACACATTAGTGAATCTCACCAAGTACATCAAACGCAAGCAACACAAAATGACAGTCATTAATTTCATGCATTTGGCAGGTGCTTTTATCCAAAGCGACTTACATATGAGGGCAATAAAAGCAGTCAAAACTAACAAAAAGAGCAACAATATATAAGTGCAAATGACAAGTCTCGGTTAGCATAACGCAGTACACGTAGCAAGTTTTTATCTATATATATAGATATACTATATTATATAGATATATCTATATTATACCACACACACACAAAGAAAAAAACAAGTCGATAGAATAGAAAAAATAGAAAGCTAGTGGTTGTTTGTTTGTTTTTTTAAATAAAAAAAGAAGATAAATATAAAGTACAATTAAAATAGAATAGAAAGTGCTAGAGTTAGAGGGTCAATAAGTATTAAATAAAGGATACATAATATATGTATTATATACAAAATACAAAGAAAAAATTAAGACAGTATGAGATTTTGTGCTGTAAAGTTATTTTCATTGCAATTACGTGCATTTATCTCCAAATTCTCATTCAATGGATATACATCAGGGTTATTATCATTAACTAAAACTAAAACATTTTTGATAATTGAAATAAAGCTGAAATAAAATAAAATATAATATTACAGGAAAAGAAATAAATAAAACAATGGAAATTTTGGCACGCAATAGATGAATCGTTTAGGTTAAAGGACCCCCTGAAAATTATTAATTGGAAATAAATGCAAACGAAAGGGACCTAAAATAAACCAAAATGTAAAAACAATTAAATTAAAATTAATAAATATTTAAATTGAAACAGTCTAGCAACTGATGAAAGAAGTTTAGTTTGTAAAGCACTAAATGCTTACTGGACAGAAATTAAAACTAAAGGACCTAGAATAAGACATAAAAAGTAACTACAAAAAAAGAAAGAAAACATGTTAAAAATAAAATTAAAATAGAATTAAAAGTTCGAAACGTTGCTTGTAAAGCTAAAAATTTAACTTGTGTGACTTGAAGCACTAAAAAAATTAGGGAATAAAAAAAACCAAAATGGACCCAAAAAGAAACCTAATACACACACACACACACAAATATATATCTATATAAACTTATAAATGAAAATAAAATATTAGTATTAAAACATTGCCTTTGAACTAACTGAAAGTATTTAAGTCAAGCATTCAGTCATTAATGGAAATAAACAAAAAACAAATGGACTAAATAAGCATATAAAAAAATAAACGCTAATTTCAGATCTTAATCAGAACTATAAAAAGTATATAAATAATACTAAAATAAAACTAATATTAGGACATATAACAATATAAACAATCTGAAAAAAACCAAAAACAAATAAACAAAAAAACAATTTGAGTAGTAATTATAACATTTGAGAATTTCTGCCTAGTAATTAACATGTCAATGCAAATACTTCTTAATGGTCCTAAATTGAGCTCCATAAATTTTTTTTATGTAAAAACATAATAAATTTGGAGGGGTTTTTGGAATAAAACCAGGACATTTGATTCTCTTAGATGACTCAAAATTCTCTTAAAAGAAATTAACTACTTAGAGAGAAATGTACTTGTGTGTGTGTGTGTGTGTGTGTGTGAGAGAGAGTAACTGATGTACTGATTTCTCAATCCTTTACACACCTATCCAAGCTCTTTTACTTGATTTCAAGGTCTTTTTGTATTCAGTCCTCATTGCTGGACTTTTCTGTGCTGAAATGTGACAGAATCAGAATAAGCCCAGCAGTGGTTCAGAGCTGGCCGGTTTGAGCTGGAACCCTCAGGCCGTTCATGCACACCTCAGTTATATAACACATCCCAGCAGCTGCTGCCACTTCACTGATTTTTTTGCATCCTCCAGCAGCTTGAACAGTGTGAAAGAAGTCACCGCTGGCCAGATCAAAGCAGCACTTGAGTGGACAGTCTCACTGGCCTCACGTAACAGCTCTTCAAAGTGACTCCGAAACAATCCTCACTTTCTGTGGAAATCACCAGCGTTTGTGGGAGGGGCCCATGTTACAAACTCACTTGACAAGTCGAGAAATATTCAAGATCTCATCTTACTCCCTAAATGACCTCTTAAGAACACATAATCACATTTAAACCAGAAATGCAGACAAAGTACGTATGTTTCCTGAAGATGTGTGAAAATGGCTGCAGATAGTGAGACTAAATGAAGGTTTGATGACCATCATAATTGTTTTAATGGCAGAAAAGCCTTGATTACCAATGTCATAAATTACATTTACATTCACGCATTTGACAGATGCTTTTATCAAACATAGAAATAATTTTCTTCTGCCATTTTGGTGATGAAGATTTTTTCCCTTATATAAAGGAAAAAAAATTAAAAATAAAGCCTATTTTTAAGAGAATTAGTTTTTTTTTTTTTCAATATTTTCATGACAATTATGTGTAATTTGTCATTATTTGTCATTTTAAACGAATCCTCATCACCAAAATGACAGAAAAAAATGTAAATATTTAAATGATCAGTCCTGATGACCTTGATTAGTTTTTTAAAGGCCAATTAGCCATATGTTTGCCAATATTATTTCATTTACCTTTACATTTATTAATTTGACATGCAATAAAGAAATATTATCCTACTCCATGAGCTAGAAGAACGCATTCTTCAAATATATTAATAACACTCTTTTTTGTATAGTAATAAAAAAAGAATATTGCAGTCACAAAAATCATTTTGTTGAAGTGAAATCAGCTACAGAAATGTAAAGTACAGAAGATAAAGTAATCCATGTTTAGTACTTCTGAAACTAAACCAAAAAAATAATAAAAATGTTAGTGTGTTGCCAAGCAGTTTCTAGGGTCAAAAGAGTCCCGTCAAGTATCTACGGCTCGGGTCCCTCCTTTAAAAGGATAGTTTACCCAGAAATAAATATTCCGTCGTCATTTTCCCCGCCAAAACCGTAATCTGAACACAAAAGAGATATTTTGAAGAATGTTGGTAACCACGCCGTTTTGGTTCCCATTGACTTCCATATATTTTTTGTTTGTACATCCGCAGTCAACTATAACATTTATTTATCAATTTATTATTCTATTAATTTTTTTTCATCTGTTTTATGTCCGCACGAGGTAAAATGGTACATCTGATCACTTAGTAAAGTACCAGCACACCTCGACAAGACAAAGAATCATTCATATCTGGAGCAAAATCGGTGCAGTGACGCTCAAGCCTTAATAAACTGGTTTGATTACATCACTACACTATTAACAATAGCAAAGTGACGCTCACGTGTCCTAGCAAACATCTCTGGAGTGTGCTAAAGGACACAGGAATCAACAGTTGTAACACAAGCTGTTTCAAGACATGAGGAATTTAGTTTGTTTTGTGTTTCCGATCTGAAGATTTTTAACAAAAGAAGTCGCTTGAGTTCTTGACATCATTTATACAAGCTTAATTCTTCCTCGTAGTCCACATGCTTTCAGTATAGACCATCCGTTTGATTCAGAGAATGAGGCACAGCAGGAAGATCTGTTCATTAAAAATGTCTTACGGTGTCCTGCTGCGGTTTTGCTTAAAAGCCGTGCAGGTCGGCATGGTAGTCCGAGACAGGTCAGAGGTTCACCTGAGTCAGTTGGTTGGCCACTTTTAACTGACCTCTGCATGAAGCTAGCTTGACAGTGATCCACCTGACAAAACTGTGCGTTTGAAACAAGGCCAGAAAAGAATCTATGTGGGAAATACGTAATTTTGTCTCTTTCCACACTTTATACTTATGTTATATTTATATTTACATTACATTCGATATATACACTAGCTACTGCCGATAAAAAAGTTTTAAGGGGTCAGGTTTAGGATTTTTTTGTGTTTTTGAACAGAAGCCTCACAAAGTCTGCATTTATTATGCTTGTTGACATACGCAAAACACAACTAATATTGTGAAATATTATTACAATTTAAAAAAAGGTAATTGCGACATTTTATAATTTTTTCTTGCAATCTGGTTTTGTGTCGCACAATTCAGAAGACTTTGTTTCTCCAGATTTCTGTACTTTTCCAGAATTGCATAGAAACAAAGTCTGATATAGATTCAAATGACCTTTCTGATTTTTTTTATTCCGTGGTGTGAACAAAAATAACAGAATGCTGTGAAGTCAGAGAAAAAAAACTCCAAATGCTGAGAAAAAAGTCATTTTATCCTGGACGTTTTGTGAGCTTCACATTTTCGCAATTCTTGTTTTCTAATCTTGCAATTCTGAAAAAGGCACAATGCCAACTATGAACCTTACAAATTAGGCTGTGACGATATTGAAGACAAAATCTGATATCTTGTTAAAAAAATGCATATTCGATACTCCGATCAAAACGATATTGCTTAATTATGTTTAAAATCAATTAAATGATGTTAAAATATTATTAAAATTATATGACTAATTTGTTTCACATTTTTTCTTGGAAAAGAAAGCATCACTACAGCTTTTGAAAGTGACCAGCAGTGTTTTAGCAGTATATAAAAAGTAAATGTCACAAATCAGAAAATGTAATTTAAACATCAGTGTGAACATACAAACAAAAAAAATTAATGACACAAAAAAAAAACAATATTTTTACGAGCCTAGATAAAATAACCGTAGTATTCAGGTGCAGAAATGTAATAATTAAGTGTAAAATAGCACTGCATTGTTTACTGTATGAATTAAATTTTAGATTAATTTTTGTTATAGCTGTTTTGTTGTTTGATTAACATTAGTGACATATGCAGCAGCAGGTATTTATAGACTGTATAGACTGCACGGATCCAGTATAATGATACACGTCCGATTTTTTTCTCAGCGGTTTACATTCATTTAAAACATAACTGACTGCGTTTACGAGAATGATCGTCGAGACGGGTACTATTGACATAATTCTGTGTACGTGTCTGTTCAAACATAAGGAGGAGGAGATGCAAAAGCCGAATCAACTCGTCGTCTGAACCGCGTCTCTCTGGTGTGCGCTAAGCCGCTTTGCATGTGTTGCGGCAGACTGAAGAGACTCGCGTGAGATTCGGTTGTGACATGTGCCGCCAGTAGGCTATCGGTGTGAGTCAGACAGCAAGACGAGACGCCAAAGAGTTGTTTTTGGCAACTTACTGCACTTAACTCTTTTTAACGTCAAGCAATTCTACGCTATATGCGTCGAACTAAAACTTTGACTTATTTACTTGACTTGTTTTGATTTAAGTAGCCTATTATTAAAAAGATTCAGATATCGCACGCCCTTACGATCATGCCATATCAGCGATATTCGATAAATTTCGATATATCGTGCAGCCCTACTTACAATTACCTTTTTTTATTACTTTTTTTTTTTAAACAGGAAACAGAAATCTTGTGTAATATTATAAATGTCCATTTTTGGTCAGTTAATTGTGATACTGATTCTAAACTTTTGAACGGTAGTTTATCATGATAGGTTTGCACTGCATGGTCTGTAATCCAGTAAAATCAATTTCCACTAAATGACCACAAGAAAGCAAGACATTTTCATATGCATAGCAACCTACATCTTTCATCTTTCTTCCACGCAGCTTCTAAAGAGGTTCTGTTGTTGACTTTCTCTGACACCAGCGTCGTCAGAAGAGTTTCAGTCCGCGGCTGCAGCCTGAGATCAACAGCGTGAGATTATACAACAACAACTCTATTTACACTCCATACAAACGTTTAAGTGTGCATTAGATCTTACTTGGCCCAGGTCTTCAACATGGTGGAGGGTGACGACAGTAAACATCTGCTGAACTGCTGAATCTTGGGAGAAACCTGCAGAAATTCAGCCAGGAGTAAGTTCACACATCACTTTCTACAGCAACACCGTGGTTTATGAATATGCTATCATGAATCACGAATACGGTATATTTCAATTGATGTATTTACACTGCTGTTTAAAGTTTTGGGTTTGTAAGATATTTTTTTTTGACTGATATCAGCATATTAGAATGATTTCTGAAGATCATGTGACACTGAAGACTGGAGTAATGATGCTGAAAATTCAGCTTTGATCACAGAAATAAATTACATCTTAAAACATATTACAACAGAAAACATTTATTTTAAATTGTAAAAATATTTCCCAATATTATGTTTTTTTCTTCCTTGCATTTAATCAAATAACTTCAGCCTTGGTGAATCAGAAGAGACTGATTAAACAGTAACTGTATTTTAAAACCTATATATATATATAGTTTTGTTTTTATTTTTCATAATTAACCAACTTTCGCCCATGTTTTTTAAACTGGTTTACCATTCACCAGTATTTTATTATAGAGTGATTAACTGTCAATTCCATGTTATTTTGTTTGACACCCACATTTACAAACACACACACTCATAAATGTCACCTGGCCCTCCAGGAAAAACTTTGCAAACAGTTTGACATGCCTCAGTGCGCCCTCTGTAATCCATCTCATGGCGGAAGACTTCCAATGACTCTTCTGTGGAGAGGAGACACTCTCCCAAGTTGCTACTAACCCGCCACATATGTGACTTTTATCGTCACAGCAACACACACACACAGTGGCACTAAAAACAAGAGTTGGCTTTGAACCCTGGCTGAGAACAGGAGGACAGCAGGTCTTACAGAAGGTGCTCTGCTGGTGACACTTCACTCGGTCGCTCAGTGGGCAGAACCAGGGGGCGGGGCTTTCCTCTGGAGCGCTGAAGTGACAGTATTGTGGGAGGAGCTTCGGAATCCATTCGGCCTGAACGGCACAAACACCTGCAAGAAACAAAACGGAGAAACATTTTCATAGCACCTTTGAAATATAACTGATGTATTATGTACATAGAGCTGTCACAACTCTGAAAGTTTATTTATTTATTAAACCTATTTATTTATAGGCTGTACTTCCTTCGCAGCTGAGGAAATTCAACCTGCCTCAGGAGCTGCTGAAACAGTTCTACTCGGCCGTTATTGAGTTTGTTCTGTGCACTTCAATAACTGTCTTGTTTGGTTCAGCTACAAAATCAGACATTAAGAGACTACAATGGACATTCAGGACTGCTGAGAGGATTATTGGTGTACCTCTGCCCAGCCTCCAAGATCTTTACACCTCCAGAGTGAGGAAAAGGGCTAAAAAAATCACCTTGGACCCCTCACACCCAGCCCACTCTCTCTTCGAACTGTTGCCTTCTGGTCGGCGCTACAAAGCACTGACCACCAGAACAGCCAGGCACAAGAACAGTTTTTTTTTCCACACAGACTAATGCACCTGAACAATTATCTTTCATCATATAACTCACCCTCACAACAACTCGTTTTCTGACATATTTATATTAAACTGCACACTTTGTAAATAACATATTTGCACACTAATACACATATCTGTACATTTATCTAAACAATTCAATTTTTCCTATACTTCTATTCTGTATATAGTACATTACTAATTTTTTAAATTTATTCTATTCCATCCCTACTGTGTTATTCCTTTGTATGTCTGCACTGTTTTGCATTTTCTTCTGCACTGGAAGCTCCTGTCAAATTACTTGTGTGTGTGTGTGT
Source organism: Sinocyclocheilus anophthalmus (assembly GCA_018155175.1). Lineage (NCBI taxonomy): Eukaryota > Metazoa > Chordata > Actinopteri > Cypriniformes > Cyprinidae > Sinocyclocheilus > Sinocyclocheilus anophthalmus. Next base: position 97,851 of record JADLZN010001185.1, on the reverse strand, counting down.
AAACATACTTGCCAATAAAGCTCTTTCTGACTTCGGATTATTTTGACGGATTTATTTTGTAATTAACTTAAAATATTATTAATAAAAATACTTGTTAATTTGAGCTAATATTACGTAAAATAATCTAAAATATATAAAAATTATATTGAAAATATATGTCAAACTATTAAAACATTCATTTTTTGGGTCCACTAGGCCGCCATGTCCATTCTGACTGAAACCCTGGTATTATAATAATAAAAAAAATATTATATTATTCACTCACTACGTATAATTCATATTGTTATTAGAATAAATATAAAAGTGCAAAAGTCATGCCAACCATTTTCCACAATTTTTATCTGTTATTGAGACACAAAACCTTATTTATAAAAATGATAAAAAAGTGCATTTAAAGGGCAATGTATAGAAATGCCCTCATTTCATATATAAACACACACACACCTCTCATGTACATCTTGGTGGTCTCCATGATTTCCTGATAAACCACAAACTCTGGAAGCGTCTTATGAAGGGCAGATGATGGGTGAATGAACACTGGATCATCCAGCAGAGGAGTCTGAAACACACACATACGCATATACACTTCTACATAACTCCCGTGAAATTCAAAAGCAGAATCAGAAGCAAACTTCCAGGCACCTTGTAGCCGTTCCTCCATTTGGGGTCGAGCAGCTCCTCGGCCTGCACTCGTCTGGCGATGTGATCTCCTAAACCTGCCAGTACGATCTGCCGTAAACACAGCACCTGAGACGCTGTCGGAGGAGCCATCTTATTATCCACATATACGCCAGCGTCAGAGCACACGGCATTCACTGAGACAGAGTGACAGACAAGAGACGGTTCAAGGCACAGACACAAATAATAAATCACGCATGTGTATGTTTGTGTATGTGTACCAGCATTGGTCAGCTGTCCTCGTAGTCTTCGGATTTCCAGCATCGCTTTGTACCGACGACCGGGGCAGTTGTGTATCGCGGGGGGTCACAGACTGAATGATTGAAGCAGCCCCCGCCAAATACCAGCCCCACCGCCCCTAAACAACCATCAACATCACACCCTTTAGAATAATTAATGACAGACCAGAAGAAGCCACGCAAAGAGTATTATATATAATATTACTCAGTTTTTTTTCTATTTACTGGTGCCGAGAACAGTCAGAAGCAGGACTTTTATTTTGCCTTCGTCCCATTCTTCATCTTCATTAGTTTACGGTCTTTGTTCAAAATTCAGTCTAATAATAGAAATACAAATGCTATAATACTTTTGTTATAATGTTTTATTTATAACACGTCATATTCACTAGGTACTGAATGTAAACTTAATGGTACCTGGCATAAATTTGAAAAACTATAATACGCAGTATGCACAGATTTACCAGATTACACTGTTAGTGTTTATGTCTTTTTTATTAATGTTTTCAACAATGTCTTCATGTGAAAAATACTATAATAGGATTTACAGAACTACGAAGATGCTATCTATCTAAAGTATAAATATGATTATTGTTACTCACATTTGCAACATGAACGAGAGCCAACACGGACGGGCAAGTAGTGAAAGAAATCATTTCTTCAACAAACTATCATAATTAACAAAGGTATTCAAATGATCAGTAGACAGAATTAATGGAAGTCAGTCGTGAAAGTGTGCTTGACAGTGGACTCACTGTAAGCTCAAGGTCTGAAATGGATGCGAACAAATAAACATTACAGACGAAAAACTATAAAATAGTTTAGGCAAGTGCAGTCACATCGTAGCCAGCCCTCATCAGCGCTGCAGCACTCACTGGGACGTAACAATTATTTTTATATTTATGTAAAATAAATACGCATTTAATTGCAGTAATTGCTATGCATGTGTTAGTTACTATCTTTCAATTAAATAGCAAAATCTCAATATATATATGTGTGTGTGTGTGTGTGTGTATATAAAATTCTGTCAGTTGACCACTATAGGACAGTGTTGTTACTTTTCACTAAAACTATTAAAAATAATTTTCATTAAATTAAATAAAATTATTAGATGAAAAAAATAAATAAACAGAACCACGGTTATTATTTTAACTAACATTAAAATCATTTAAAAAAAAGTGTTGTTACTTGAATTAAAATAAACACGCAGAAATAACAAAAAAAGTATTAAAATTACTAAAACTATAACTGTTGCTGAATTAAAAATTAAAGATATATGTATAAAAATATATAGTAGTAAAACGACAACAGCACCTAAATATCCTTAAACTAATTAAAATGACAAAAGCACATAACAAAAGCTAATTCAAAGTATTATTAAATACTATAATAGTATATAAATAACACTGGTGCAGGAAATGTTTCTGACAAAATAAATCTTAAGGAGTTTTCACATTAGACTTGAATGTCTGAACATTTGACAACAACCTTCAAAATGGAAATCAAACTCATACCCAGCAGAACCATCAGATCTCCCAGCTGAACTGACTGTCCTTGACCGGCCCATAACCTCCTCATCTGAACACATCTGGCTTTCTTCCCTGCCATCTTAGTGCTCTCCTCCTCGCTGGCCGCAGGCCTGAGAAACCCAGAGAGAGACAGGGTGTGAGCTAATGTTGCTTTTGAACTATATCAACAGAAGTAAATGAAATGTGTATGTGTAATGTGAATGACCTGTCATAATCCTCAAAGTGAGGTCTCTCTGCTGGAGCGGGTCCTGGGCAGCCAGGCTAGGTGGTCATGATAGTGTAACGTCATAAGACACCCGGCGTGACGGCCGCCCGCCGCAGCTTAGCGGATCCGGGTTCTACGTGAAAGGCGCCATGGTGCGTGCCCCAGAGGGTTATGGACACGGACAGTGCGTCCACCGCATTCCAGTCCTCACTCCAAACTAGCAACGTGAGAGAATTTATCTGAACGGCTAGTAGTGTCACAGTCTTGGGGTTATGAAGTTAAAAACAGTTTGAACAACATTACAATAATACAGTATGTAAATATTGTTTTTATTATACAATTTTAGTTAAATTATCCTGCAAGTAATAATTATGTACGCTTAGTTGCATCTTTCATGGAATATTACATATACAAGTTTTACAGTCATGCCTGGTTAGGTAAGCTACCTAAGTGTGCAACAAAGTTTAAATTTGCAGACTTTACTGGGCGAAATCAGGGTTATTATCGGACCTAAAACTACAAACTAAACGAAAACTAAAAAAAACATTTTAGATACATTAAAAATAAGATATTAACAGGAAATAAAAAATAAAACGTTAAAACAAAAACAATTAAACTTATTTTTCAAACTAGTTGCCAAAGCAACACTTTATCACTTTTTTTCATTTCGTTTAATTAAATAACCTAGAAACCAAAACTGACTAAATAAAATTTATTATCTAAAAAGAACTAGGATGCACCGATAAGGGTGGATTTTTGGGGTCGATTACCGCGATTTTAACAACACTTGTTCCGTACCGCTATATTGTTACTCTTCCTCCTTATTTGAAATGTTGGCATCCAAATTAGTATAGTATTTTGCGAATCGCGTGTTTTAAATCAGCAAAGTCTCACAACAAACACTGCTTTAAATTATACGTAGCGTTTTATTGCAGCCGCCCATCAAATAATTTCTATGAACAACGGGATGGACCCTTTTTAACATTCAGCAGGCTTACATAAATACAACAGAACAAAGATATATATTAAATAAACTGTGCTTTTTAGGTAGGTTTAACAGTTTTCAGGTATGGAAATAAAGTAAACAAATGTAAAATAACTTCACTGTATAAATTTAATACATATTAATCCTTCTTTATTGTAAAAGACTTTATTATGATTAATCTTCTAACTTGTTTTTGTATACATTCTAATATATATATTTTTAAGTTTAAATATGTATGAGATCTTCTTTACTAAGGCGGTACTCTTATTTTGATGGGTTTTCTAGTCTACGGAGCAGCTAAAGTTATATGTGTAATGAAAGCATGCAGTTCTTTGGATTTAAAGTTTGTCAATGTTGATTCTAAGCAACGCCAGCGCCCCCAGACCACATGAGAGCTGATAGCATTTTGTTTACTGTAGTTGTAGTATTTTTTGTGTATTCCGTGTATATGTTTGATGATAATGCAACTGAGAGAGAGTTTAATGTGCACTTCTCGTGCTGTTTTTTGTTTAGCTCTTATGGTGATTTTTTTTTTGGAGTGAAAAAGGACGCATTAAACTTAATAAAACATCAGTAAAGTTTTAGTCATCATTCAGATGAGGTCCGCTACACTTATGAAAGTTACAAAACTAATTTAGTCAAGAATATTGTGCGATCTTTTGTCTTTTGTTACTTGATTAGCATTAAAGTGCAGACAGCAGCGCTAGGATTATGCAACAGAAATTATACCGCTCAGTGCCTTCACGTAGTTAATTAATAAACCATCGGTTTGTTATATCGGCCTTTTTCCTATTAGGCTATAGCCGATATGCCGATGGTTGTAAAATTAGGAAAAATCGGCCGATAAATATCGGCAGCCGATACATCGGTGCATCCCTACAAATAAAACTAATCAATTGCAAAAACACACAACTAAATTACACAATTCAAGCTAATACCTAATACTAAATAAAATGAAACTCGAAATGCTAAAAATATCAAATGATTCCAAGTATTAAAAAAACTATAAAACAGTATACTCAAATTCTAAAATAACACTGGTCTAAATAACTACAAAATTGGGTTGGTCCGTAGCTCATATTCATGGGTGGTTTATTACCATTGTTTACTTCCATGAACACATTACAATCAATAATAACTATTTTATACGTAAGAAATTATACCTGACAGTAATAGTTTATATCACGTATTTTGTAATAATTTACAAATATGTGCATATTTAATAAGAGAAGGCATAATGTAAATATTTTACATTGCATACTGGTACACAGAAAGGCTGTCACATTTCTGTGAGTTTATCCCACAGATGCAAATGTGTGCATATTTAAAACTATAAAATTTGATGAAATTTTAATTGAGTATTTTTCATACACCAGTGTATATCTTTAATAAAAGCAAACATGTCAGTCTAATTGCTTGTTGAAATTTCCTTTCACTTCACTTTCAGCACATAAAATGGATCAGTTAGAGGAACTAATGAAGGATGAATAAAAGAGAGGAGAAAAGGGCCGTACCGTCCTCGTCGAGGCGGTTCCAAGTTCGCAGCGCACCCAGAGAGATCAAGCTGTCTCAGAGTGATCACACCTCGATGAGGGAAGAGTTTTATTAGACGGGGAAATCATTCACAACCTAAACACAGGTTCAAATATATAGGAAATAAAAAAAAAAAAACCACCAACCATACCCTTGTCATATAAGAACTGTCCATGTTTCTTTTTAAAATTTCCCTGAAGAAAGGAACCTTTTTCATGATGAGGTCTTCTTTCAAAATTTTGAAAGAACAGGTCTCGTGTCGCAGTACTCCCGGTGTGATTCAGCCTCTGAACACAAACTACAAGTCTATCTCCAACACAGCGACCATGAGATCCGACACAGGATACGGACACTACACAAATATTAAGAGTCACTGGTAAACAATCACAACACGCTTCCAGTCATCTCTTCCTCTCTCGTCAGATTCTCCTAATACACCACTGGTCAAATTCGACCTATAGCAGTGGCCCTGGCTCTGTCTGCCCCCTTCCTGCCCTCTGAGTTGGCTGAACCTGTGACAGATCAGGTGACCTTAAAGGAGGATAAACCCCCCCCTATTTTTTGGGGGGGTTTCACTCTGTCATAAAACCTCTTTCTCACAATCGACCGCCGTCCCCACATACTGATAGCCGGGGATTGTCAGGGTACGTCTCGGCCACGTTTGGTCGCCAACGACGCACGAAACTGCGCCACCAGCAGGAGGAGGACGAAAACCTGAACACAAACAACACAACTAATGTACGACAAGAATGTAACAAATGTATTTCAGTTTTTTACCACGTCTGAGGGTTGAGGTCCTATAATCGCTAGTAACATTTGACAGCATTCTTACCATTTTCAGCAAATGGGCATTTACAGTGAAAAAGGGACTGTGCCTGTGGTCCAGTATCGTGTGACCCATACTTTTGTGGAATTAGTGCTCTGCATTTATCCCTTCCAAAGTGCACACACACACAGCAGTGCACAACACACACACACCGTTAACACGCACCCGGAGCAGTGGGCAGCATTTATGCTGCGGCGCCCGGGGAGCAAAGTTGGGGGTTCGGTGCCTTGCTCAAAGGCACCTCAATCGGTGGTATTGAGAGTGGATTCACTCCCCCCACCGACAATTCCTTCCGGACCTGAGACTCGAACCCGCAACATTTGGGTTACAAGTCAGACTCTCAAGCCACTCTCTAACCAATTTTTTAAAGGTCCCGACTTCCCCCAAACCATTTGCTGGAGCGGTGGGATATATATTTATACATCATCATCTATACTGATTATCTTTTATTAATCTTTATAAATGTTGAACTTGGTTCTGTACAGCATTCAACCACTGTTGGTTATTTGTGCTTTATAAAGAAATGAATTCTTTCATTCATTTCAGAGCTTAATAATCAAAAATATTTACAAAAATGAGTACACGTTCAGAATTTGTAATTTTGCAAAATGTCAGAGGATGGTTCCACGGAAAAATAGAATAGGTCCAAGGAATATCCCTAAGTAATAGAAGGTTTTAAAGTATGTATTCGCTTATATATATAGCCCGCTTTTCTGGACATGTATGGCCTGAAATAAAATCCACAAGAATGCTTAAATCATCATTTACTCCAGAATGGCTTCCAACAATTATTTATAATTGCTAGGCTTAATGTTCAAGAAATCAATATATATATATTATAATAAATATATATTAATAATATATTTAATTGTCAACTATAAGACTCCCAAATGTGGCTTTGCAGACAATCCATTTTCCTCAAATTTGATTGCACATGACATTAAAGCATTAAAATATAAACAATTATGTTTTACTATTCCAAAAATTATATTCACAAGATTTAAATACTATAAGCAATATTAAATCGTTTCTATTGTACTATTGAATTGTCTTAAAAGTAAATCAATATATTTTTTTAATTTTTCTTTTCATTAGTGAAATGTGGAAAACACTAGTTATTGGACAATAATGTCGCTCCAGTGTTATTCCAAGAGCACTTGAGTAGGCCATACCTTTGCCCTCTGCTCGGACGAGCAGTACAACGAGGCGTATAGAGGAAGCACATTACTGCGGGATGGCCGGATCGGCCTTCCTCGCTCTGACCACAGCAGAACCACACACAAAACATTAACACACATCCAGTAAAGCACAGATGAAACACACCTGCATATGTAAGAGTCTCTCACCGTGATCGCTGTCTGGATGATCTCCCAGCTCCAGGTCTGAACCCTCATCATCATTGTCATCAATGCCTGCCTGACGATCCTCATCGCCCTCGTCCACAGGCAGAGCCGAGTAACTGTTCAGATTGATCCTCGGGAGGGACTGAGACAGAGATTGTGACTGTGTTGAGAATACAGCACACTTCCTGCACAAAATATCCTGGATACTGCATACTGTTTTAATAAATAGTATGCAAGCACAAATGTTTCAACTAGTAGTATGCTATATTGTAGACTACATTTCAGTTCAGTTATGACTTCAAAATAAAAATGAGCTCAATATTTTTACAGCATTTATTAATCTTTTTTAATGTCAGATAATATAAATGCCATTGTTAACGGTTCATGTTAGTTCACAGTGCATTATCTAATATTAACAGATATTTTAGAGATACCAGAATTTTCAAAAACGAATTAGTACATTTTAAAATCAGCATTAAAGCTGCAGTCCATAATATTTGCCTGTTTGTAACCTGCAATTTCCTCATCTCTTACCGGTGGTTGTGCCTTGGCAGAACGGCTCCCTCGTAACTGATGACGATCCGTCAATGTTTTGAGGAGTATGTGTGGCTGTCAGTCAACGAGCCATGTGATATTTCACCTGTACTTCAGATTCAGTACTACGTCTTGGAAGTATGTCCACAATAAGACGTTTGAACCACCCGAAATTCATCTAAACAAAGAACCTGTCTGCCATTTTTGTTCTGACCACTGAAAAAACAAATGGTGATTAAATCGTTGCAAAATTAGCTTAAATCATGTCAGACCGTGGCAAATTAAATGCAATTACTGTTATACTTTGTTTTCAAATTGTTAATGTTAATAACATAAACATTGCGTTGACCTAGCAATACATGGATTTAGTGTGTATTTAGCATGTATGCTCATTTCTTCCATGACAGGATAACAAGAATCAGACAATCCCATATATGAGGGAATGTTCTCAGAAAACGTTCTCTCAAGTTATGATCAAACTTTATTTAAAGTTAGGTGTATATTATATTAACTAATAAAAAAGGATTATTTTAATTTGTTCTGAAATGTTTAGTTGGATATTCCTCTAACGTTTTTCAAGGTGTACTACTACACTTGCCCGGCGTTTCAGACGTTCAAAAGAACATCAAAACAACATTACCACAATGTTTGCAAATGGTAAAATGGCATGGTTGCACCTGTGTCTTGATTTAAAGTGCCCATATTATGCCATTTTTAAGGTTCATAATATTGTTTTGGGAGGCTCCTGAAACAGGTTTACATGCACGCAAGATCAAAAAACACTTCCGTTTTCTTATAATATACATTTAATATCGCCTCAGTTCTCAATGATTCGTAAACGATTCGTTCGAAGCAGTTCGAAGATACAGTCTCTCTAAACCCCTCCTTTCCGAGAGCTTACTCTGCTCTGATTGGTCAGATGGCCCGGTCCTTTGTGATTGGTCTACTGCGTCCAGCGCATGCTATAGTGTTTGAGAGCGAGTCAAGTTGTTCGCAGGCGGACAATGTAGAACACAGGCGGGAATTATGCAATTGTGTTACTGTGTTACAGTGAGACTGGAATTCCTGACGGACTCGTGTAGCCGGTCAGAATCTTTTTTTTTTAGATACAATAACTTTACTTACCGTGCACTTTCGGCTTTGCAACTTTGCAGATCGTTTACATTCACAGACAGCTACATTACACACTGCATGAAAGGTAATATTGGAAAATGCATAATAGGGGCACTTAAAAAAATGGGATGTTTTGAACATTCAGTGAGCACTCAGAAATAAGGTTTTCATAACCTAATGGAAATGTTAGCAAAACCTTCTTAGAATACATGTCATCATACCATATTCTTCTTTTTCTTTGCTCTTTTTGACTTCTTCAGATCTTCTTCTGTTTCCATCGAATCTGAAAGAACTTTCAGTTTGTATTGTTGGGAAGGCTGCTTAACTATTTAAGGTATTTCAATTAAACATTTAAATACAAAAAAAGACAATGTAAAGTGTATTCAGCTCCTTCTGGTTAGCGAGTTCCCAGTACAGTTAAGCATAATGGGTGCTTAGTGAGTGCGAGATGTGTCTGTGTACCTGTGTGCTCTCGGTGGGGTCTGTAAGGGAAAGCCTTCCTCAGTCTGCGACACACAGAATGAACCTCCGCTTGACCCGTCAGAAACACCAGAATCCCACCTACATCAACACACACGTGTTCAGATCCCTGCATTCATGATGCAGCGCTGCATGTGCATGTATCTGTGCATATCATTCATCTTCATGAGTTTTCCATCTATGCGTGTTTAACTGACCTGGCGGCAGCATACGGTGAATCTTGCAGATCTTACGGAAAGCTTCTCCAGTGTAGTTGTCCATTGGCGTGCGTTTATTAAAATGAACCGTGACCGCAAACTGACGGGCCTCCACCTATATACAGCGTTAAAACCGTCATATATTGAAACAAGAAGGTATCTTTTTTCTTGTATCATAATCGCAAAGGTCCATTTGCATATTGAAGTGTCTTAAACACAGAACGTTCCCATATTTGGTTCCTGAAAGTGTTTGGTTATTTGTTGGGAATCCAATAACATTTAAGGAATGTTTTTTAAAGTGCTTCTTTACAACAATTAAATAACATTCCCAGACGATTTCATAGAGGTTTTTTTGAGACAACCTAAAAATACCTTATACAGAATGTTTCCTAACGGTTATTTTTATAACCAAAAACTAACCTTCCTAGAAGAATGGTTGGGAGACGGAAGAGTTTGTGGTTGTAAGCAAAGCACTAATACCTTAACATATAAAGATGAACCTTCTTCTATTGGTTATTTTTAGGTGGGCAGTTGTTTAGGGTTAATTTTTATATTTAAAATAATACTTCTTAGGTTAAATAGGGGGGTGGGGGGGGTTATTTTTATTAAATAAGTGTAAAAATAATGTTTTATCTTTGGTGTGTCACCGGTACAGAAAGAATTTTCTAACTTGTGCTTAGAAGGTGAGTATACTTCAGAGGCTCAAAAGTGTAAATGTGATTCGTTTCATTCTTCAACCACAAAATTAACTCCTTAACATTGCGTAATTCTGTCTATGCAAGGGAGAAGGGTCAGAAAGCTTCATTGGATTCATGCAAAAAATGTGATCTACTACAATATTTGTCCCTGCTTGAAAGATTGATGAAAGGTGTCTTAACGGTATTGGAACGACATGAGTGTGGAGTAATTAATGATTAAAACCAAAGAACAATTTAAAATTGTTATGAGGTGAACTAAATCCTTTAAAATGTTTCAATACAAAATTTATCATAATCAGTCTGGCTTGGCACAGAATACAGTGGCCTGCAGCCTTAATCATTTTTGATGTTTCTCAAAACCCAGTTTTTATTTATAAATTCAGATTAAACCATAATACCGAAAAATTAAAAACTGAATTTCTGGAAAAAATCCAAACGAGGCATTTCATAGTGCTCTATTTTTGTTAAAAAAAAATCTATAACTTACTGTAATTTATGAATTTAATTGATAGATACATGCTTAATGATTAAATTCACTTCAATTAAACATAAAATGGCATACCCAAAACAAAACTTAAATGGACAACACTACATGTTAAGAAAAAACAACAAAACGAATAAACAGACTTTTCATACGATTTCACACATTTAACATTTTTGTATAAACGTTTTTAATAAATGTGGATAAACTGTTGGATACTTTGAAAAAAAAATTTTGTGATTACACTGAACAATTTAACACTTAACCATTAAGAAATGTAATCCAGGAAACCCTTAACTAAAACAAAATAAACAAGAGAGAATACAGAATCATTTAAAAACGTGGAATTTGGGAAAAAAATAAAACTGATTTCATAGGACCTAAAACTGTAATTTTTTTGTTACAATTTTAATAAATTGTTGACTGTGTAAGTTCCATGATTTCAATTAATTAGACATGTTTTTGATTGCTAACAGCTAATTTAACCATTAAAACAGAATTTCAGAAACATTAAAATGGAAAAAAAAAAAATTGGGGGAAAAAAACAAAACAGATTTCAGAGTCTCCTACATCATGTCAATGTGACGTGTGATAATAACACATGTTATAGAGGAGAAATAAGAGTCATATATATATGAATGGGACACCTTGATGACCGGTGGAGGAGTTCGGAAGAGTCTCTTGTTCTCGGTGAAGTCCTCCACGCGAAGCGTCGCCGACATGATGATCAGCTTCATGGGTAAGCCTTTCTGTGAACCACAGATCGCATTATAGACATGCCAACCACACAGATTTAACCTCTCCATCACGCATGTTCACGCGTGTTACCTTGTTGCGGAGTGGGACGATGCGTGACAGGAGGCCGATGAGGATATCGGTGTAGACGCTGCGCTCATGAGCTTCATCTATGATGACCACACTGTATTTCTGCAGCAGGAAATCCTGCAAAAACATGCATCATGACATGGATGTTAAGAGAAAGAAGATGCATTATATAATGTAATATGTGGTGCATGTGCATTACCTTCTGAATTTCTTTCAGCAGGACACCGTCTGTCATAAACTTGATCTTTGTGTTTTCTGTCACATTCCCCTCGTACCTGATCTGATAAGACACCACCCTGAACACACACACACACTTATTTCAGTTTACTTCAGTTTGGCATTAAAGCTGCACAGACTTCATGCAGGATGTTTGTAAAAGCTCTAAAATAACTGCTGTCATGCACACAAACACATCAGGACAGTAGAATTAACAGAGCATGTTAAAGTCAACATGAAATTAATTTTAAGCCTAAAAATGCTTGCATAGCTATTTGGATGAATCAAAGAATCCACCCAAAAATTATAACACCGTTTCCAGAAAAAAAAATATGAAGCAATGCAACTGTGTTCAGCATTGATAATAATCAGAAACTTTTATTCAGCATCAAATCAGCATATTAGAATGATTTCTGAAGATCATGTGACACTGAAGACTGGAGTAATGATGCTGAAAATACAGCTTTGATCACAGGAATAAATTACATTTTACAATGTATTCAGATAGAAAACAGTTCTTTTAAATTGTAATAACATTTCACAATATTACTGTTTTAACTGTATTTTTGATCTAATAAATATAGCCTTGGGAGCAGAAGAGACTGCTTTCAAAAACAGAAAAAATTTACTGACACCAAACTTCTGAATGGCAGTGCATTTTTTTATTTTTTTTTTAGTTACGACTGAAATCGTGTCTCATGTGGCAGACAGGTTTGCCTCAACTATGCTCATAATATAAAATGCATAAATACACCTGATGAATTGCACATAATAAGAGCAAAAAATATGCATTTAAAAATACTTATGTAAAAAAGTAAAAAGGGTGCATTTTGATTTCATGTAGAATATTCTAAAATGCATTTGATTGGATAAGCTTATGCATAAACATGCACTTGCAAACATGTGTTGAATTATATAAGTGCCAAATCTGAATATTTGAAACGTAACTTTAGGTTAATGAAGAATTGCAATAATGATGATGATGATGATTATTATTATTAATAGCAATAATAACAATAATCTGTTTATATTTAGTCTGATAATATATTTAATACTATAATCTGTTGTTAGAGCTACTCAAGGCTGTTCGGCACAGTAGTTTTAATATGGTTAATATGGTCATGTCGTGCCTAACAACACTTCTGAACCGTGCTAACATCACTGTATTTCTTCACTGCAGAGATGTCATACCCGCTGGGTAAATTCATCTCTGTGGCAACACGGTGAGACATGCTGATCGCCGCCACTCTCCTGGGCTCCGTCACACCAATAATACCACCAGAGCTGCGAAACAGAGAAGCAAACAATGAGAGACAGACAGCACAGATCACATACAGGCAACGGCTCACCGGCTATGACGTTACCTGGCGTATCCCGCCTCATACAGGAACTGAGGCACCTGTGTGGTTTTCCCGCTGCCCGTCTCTCCAGACAACACCACACACTCTTTTTCCCTCACCGCCTCCATGATCACCTGCTCCTCTGCCAGGATCGGCAACCTCAGACGAGCCTCCTGCAATTCACATGAAGAATTACACCCGGAATCCAAAACCAAGAGCCAAATGCAAGTAAAAACTGCAAAGTCAATTGATAACTTTATTAGGACCAGCAAGATAGATCGAGTGAACCAGGCTTCAGGACTGAATCAGATCAAAATGAATCAACCTAAAACGATTCAAATCCAAGCAAGAACTTTTATGCAAAACCTTTATGCATAATAGGTATTCATAATGCATGTGTGCATTATATCTTTTCATAAACAATTGTAAACTAAATTGCATTATAATACTTGTAGATTCCATTAATCATCACAATGTGTTCTAATACATGATATGTTGTCAAAATAAATTATTATAATGCATTCAAACTGTAGTTACAATTGAAGAATTCATTTGCAAAAACCGCTAACTCCATTTTTTTTTTATTGCGCATTCCAAGTAATATCAATCAAACTGCAGTCGGGTTGTTTTGATTTAGTAATAATAACTTAAACAAATACAGGTATTTACAAAATTAAAGTTCATTGAAAGTATGTTTTTTTACATATTAAAAATGTGTGTTATAGCAAAAGCAGATAACTCCAACAGTCGTTTTTTGGCAAAAGCAGATCCAACTCCATATTTCATGTTTTAGAGTTTAAAAACCACTGGTTTAATCTTTGTAATCTCCTCAGATGACAATGTAGATGCCTGACAAACGTTGTTGTTGTTGTGATCATAAACTGTACGGATGTGATGACACGCAATACAATGGTGAGGGAAAAGCTCAGTGTAACGCGCTGCTTTTGCAAGCTTCCGTGAAAATGTTTCAGCTTTTATTTTCCTTTTTCGCCCTGAAGAAGATATCACAGCTTCATCAAGTTCGTCAAAATGATCCATCCTCGATCACTTTTAGTCAGCTTTGAGGAAACTCCTCTCAGCTAGCACTTTTCAAAGTGAAAGTAGCCTTGTCACCTGACCTGAATACAGCGCGCTGATTCGCTAAAATGGATTTATCGGCTTCTGTTCAAAAACAACAAGGGCGCTTGTCGGCTTCTGCAGTAAAACGTGAACTCGTGATGCCTTGAAAGTGGACAAAACCGGCTTTTCTGACAAAACGTGTTTAGGGTTCAGATTGCGCTATGTGTTGAGATTAATGCACGGCAATCAGCTCTTTTTTTTTTAAGTGGCGTTTATCGGTTTTTGCAATGACTCTCAATATTTCATGAGAACAGGTAATGCATAAAAAGTCCTAATTAATGCATTAAATACTTTTTCATCATGCCTTTATACATGCTCAAGTAAATGATCATATTTGTTCTTTCATCTATTTATCAGTTAATAAATCCACCATCATCATTTAAGTGGGCAGCTTTTGGTCACTGCAACGTGGATCAGAATTGAATTGAATTAAACTGAATTGAATAATGTATTAATTGTGTTTGAAGAACACTAAAATTTTGCAGTCACTTAAAGTGGGCAGTTTTTCATCAGAATAAGCTGCAATGTGGACCAGACTTTATGCTGATTTAATAGGTATTAATTGCATTTGAAACACTTCTCATACTCACACACTTTAAAACAATCTGTTTCCTGTACCTGAATCTCCGGCAGCCGATCCACAGGAATAAACACGGCAGGTTTACAGTCTTCCTTCTTATGCATTTCCTCTTTCACGTCTTTATTGTTCTTCTCTTCCTTAACGTCAGTCTCTTTCTGTTTCGCCTCCTCTCTCAGCAGCTGCGGCTCTTCTGTGGGGTTTTCCTCCTCTTCCTCAGATGAGTCTGACCCCTCATCATCATCCTCCTCTGATGTCTCGGACTTCTCAGATCGCTCTTCATCCTTATCATCATCATCCACCTGTCTTCTTCTCTTTCTGTTTGCTCTGCTCACACTGCTGATCCTGACAGTAGTTGAATCAGCATTCTGATCTTCATTCACAGATCTGCAAGCACACACAGTGACGTATTTTCATATATTTTCAACATAAGCTGGTCAGAGTCCTGTACGGTTTGATCTCTTACTCTTTGGTCTGGTAGAGTTTGTCTCCAGTGCCGAGTTTAGATGTCGTGTAAAGTAGTTTGAGCTCTGAATCGGGCAGCTGAACCTCAGCTAGTTTAGATAATATATCTGCTCTCTGCGGAGAAAGAGAAACATGCAAATTACTTCTATATAACAAACAGCATCAACTAAACCCTGCAGACACATCAGTCTCACAAACTCTCTCTCTCCTTACATGGGCTTTTTTCTCTTTCAGCTCCAGAACTTTCTCCAGGTTCTTCTTCTGCTTCTTTGTCAGGGCTTTTTTCTTGGCTACAGGATGCTCTACTTTTTGTTTCTTGGTTTTGGTGGCGGGCAGAACAAGAGCGTTGCAGTCGTCTACTCCTTTAAGCATGGCTCCATCTGCACACAATCGCATCACACAAAGCACACACATTTGAATTGCACACGTGTGAAAGAGTGCAGACATACTTAATATCTTGAAAATGACACAAAACAAGCTCTACAGCTGTCATGTGATACTTCTACAGTATCGTACCATCATAAAAACCTTCATCTAGATGATTCAGTGGACATTATAATAATTAGTGATGCATCTAAAAATTAGCTGAATTCAACTGAAATTAGCCTTTGTTTAGAATAACTAAACAAATTACACTCCTGGGCAAAAAAAAAAGAAAAACGAGCCAAGCCTAAAATGCCTAAACTTTAAGCTTTTAATGATCTAAACCACAAGTTATTAGTAAGGAAATTAGCAAGAATTTAGCAAATGCACTCCTGTCTCAGATAATGACACTATTAAAAGCGAAATATTTAGCCATTTTTGGCTTGGCCCTTTTTTCGCCCAGAAGTGTATATATTAATATTATAGTATTATTTAGATCATAATCATCTATCACACCGTCTGCATTTATGTGCGGTTTTCTGCTTCCCTGTGGTCAAAACTGAACTTTCACTGAGAGAAACTTTTCAAAAGCTTTACTATAATATAATATAATATTTGTCTAAACACTAAAACATTTACTTAATAATAAAAATAGTAATAATAGAATTAGTGATAATAATAATAATGGAATTTAGCTTTGCTTTGTGGCCATTTTAAATTATTTTTAACAATTATTTTTAATAAGAAATATAAGAAACTGATATATAAATGAATAAGAAAAACAACTTCATTGTTTAAGTCAGTGGATTAACAGTTTACAAAAGAGTGTAATTTTACAGAGATAAGTATAGAAGAATTTTTATTGTCCTCAATTAGGGTAATTTACAGTAAATACTACATTTGCTTTAATAAACTGTGTTGCATTTAAATCATTTCACATGCACATTGCTTTTACCCCATATGTTCCATGCTTGTTATCGGATGTTAAAGGTGGGGTAAGTGATTTCTGGTAGCCAATGTTGACATTTGAAATCAACAAACCAAACACGCCCCTACCCCAAAAGTGTCTCGCCCCTATTTTGATAGCTCCGCCCCAAACATACGTACGCAACCCAGGCAACGATTAGTTCTGTGAAACAAAGCAAAACTGCTGCTGCGTTCCATTCATGACGTATTGACACAAATTTCAAATGATTTTCAACGGTGGCTTTGTCGCGTCCAGTGTACTAGACAGACTTTAGCCATTGCGGCACAGACACGGTGTTACTCACATATCGAGAAGAAACAAAGCAACCTCGGCGTCCGATCGCAGGCCTTCGGCTCCTTGAGTTCTCTCCAGCCGGCTTTGGGAAAAAAAAAAAAAAAAAAAGTGGGGCTGATTTGATATTTACAACGGGTCCTTATTGCCTTACGCCTTCTTTTGTTCCGCAGATGTTTTCCTCTTTGGTTTTTTAGCCGCCATCTCTATCTTCCTGTCGCTCGGCTCGCTAATGTCCGTCCCGTGCACTGAAAGCTCTCTCCTCCACATCCTGAGAAGTTACGCCCCTTACTGCTGATTGGCTACAAGTTTGTTTTGCTATTCGGCCCGAATTGGTTTTCTAAAGTGTTTTTGAAAAATCGCTTACCCCACCTTTAAATGAATGGTTTCTGCTTCTTATTGCGTCCCTAATGACAACGACTTATATTGTAGAGGTAATGATCGCGCATGCATCTTACCTTGTATCTCCACCTGCACATCTGTCTGTCTGTCTGCAGCAGCTGTCTGCGCAGATGTGCTCTGCTGTCTGCCTTTCCAGTTGTGTTTCTTTCTTAATCTGCCCATGGCTGAACTTTACAGATCCAAACACAAACCCTCAGAGACGTGAAGCTCAGCAGAGAATGTGATGAGAATCTGTCAAGAACACGACAAGAAACTTGAAATGAAAATAAAATCACAATGCAAAAATATTTTGTCATTGTCGTTTTATTCAAGCAAATATTTGATGCATGTTTTCATTTTGGGTTGAAATGTGACATCGATATCCTCCTGGGACTCATAGAGGACATTATATTTGAGTGAATTTCTCTGAGACCCTACATGCCACAGTTTAAAGTCTAGATGCCCTGTACAGAGCACATTCAGGGCCTTTTAGAGATATCAAATGTTTGGAGGTTTGATCATAAACACTCCCTCTCCTTGGTCTTTAAATATGACTGACATTGATAGAATTATCAAATTTAGCATTCTTAGGGAAATATGATCATGTTTTTTAAAAATGATCATTTAAATATGGCTAATAAACATGTTATGGGGTTTCAAATGGGAATATGACTTTTTGTTATGAAACAAGGCATAATTTGCATCCATGTCTTCTGTAGAGGACACCAGGACAAACATCATGTTAATCTGGTAAATCAATAGGGAAAGAAATTATAGCTCAATATTCCTATGAAATATGAGATATTCGTATGAAAGTTATTACTCCCATTATTACACTTCTTTTTTCAACATGCTGTCCCAACAGCAACACATTAATATGCAAATTAGATACAATGTATAGATATTGTATAGAATGGGAATACCAGTGTATGGACAATTACCGCCATAGTGCAATTAAAAGTGGTATATCAAATCCTTCTGTTAAATCTTTCATAACATAGTTGAGAATCATCTTTGTGCAAAGTTTGGCTAAAAATAGCCAGAAACCTAAAAACGGATTGGTGAATGAATAAAAACCCCATTGTTTTGACCTATACATGCCTGTCATGGTCGATTTTTTATTTATTTATTTTTTTTAATCACTTCTATTGGCGTCCTCTATAATGGACACGATCGAAATATGAATAAAGTATATATTTTTTTATGTTCTTCCAAAAATGAATACATCATAAAATAAATTTGAAAAATTCTGGTTCTCAGGAGGATATATGGCTGGACATGTTTTCGTGATTTTCTCTCCAGCTACTGCTGACCAACACATCTTTTACCACTCATTGTGGCTCATTCGAGTATGTTCTGTTATAATGTGAGATATCGAGATCATCTTATATCTGCTCACATGTGCTGATGTGATGTGTTTACGCTGCTCGAGATCAGCTAACAGATTCACTAAACACCACTAAATCACTGACGCTGGAAAGCTTCTACGTTATCAAACATTGACTACATTAATAGGATCGCTACGTCCTTTATCCGCATAAAAAATCATTGTAACCAATTCATCTAAATGTCTCGATATTCGAAAAGACTCACGTGTTGATCCTGTGGTGATGTTATGCAACCTTTAAATGAGACCTAATTTAATTTAAAATTACAAAACGTCGCTTCAGCAGCGATAAAGGTCCGGGATCGATGAATCCGCCACTATGCGCCGGAAGTGCTGCTGCTTGTTGCCATGGGGGGGGGTGGGGGGGGGGGGGGGGTGGGGGGGGGGGGGGGGGGGGGGGGGGGGGCTTGTGCCAACTCAGGCCAAAACAATATCTTGGCTATCTATAATATTTTTTAGTTTTGAGGTAATTAATGTACTATTTTTAATTTGGGAATCAGGATCAAAGGAGCTGGATGATAGCTTAAAACTGTTAACTCTTTGTGGCCTATTTCATCTTCACAAATGTAAAGTTACTGATCATATGCCCAATTTTAGGACTTTTTGTATTGATTTGAAATTATTTTATGAATCTCTCTGCTCTTCACTTAACAAGAAAGCTGTTAAAACTACTGTATTGATGGAAACAAATATTGACTTTAATGTAAGGGTTACCTCCTTTGTATTCTTTGAAGTTGACATTTTATATATAATTTTCCATTTACGTTATTTTTTTATTTAATTAATTTAATTAATTTATAAAAGCAAAGAAAATATTTTTTTATTTTTGTTTTTGTTCTTTATATTTCATTTTTATTATTCTTTATATTTATTGTTTTTTATTCTGGTTGTGTATGTAATTTATTTCTATGACTGTATCCCCTGTGAATGTTATATATTCAATAAAAAAAAGAAAAGAAAACAAAAAACCCCCCTCAGGCCAAAGCAATGCAAAGTATATACTTACTGCAATTAAAATATCAAATACCATTAATATTTAATGTTTGGATAATAATGTTTTAAATGAGTATGGCTTGTTTTGGTTTATGGAGAGCTTGTCTTTTTTAAATGTCTAAAAATTGATAAAACTGATCCGAGATCAGGTAAAAACCACAGACACTTATCGCGAATTATAACTTTCAATAAGAAACCAATTTCACATGTATTGATGAGTATACGAATAAATGCCTTATTACATTATATCCTGCTATTGTTTTTTTATATTATTTTAAACTTATATAATTATATTTTATTCATAAAGTATATCAATAACAACAACAATAATCATACTAATAATAATGATGATGATGATGATGATGAAATATGTGCTTTGTTTTTGCAACCTTAAAAAAACTTTAAAAAAATAATTTTATTGAAGCTATATAAAAAAGAATAGTGAATAACAAACGTTCACTAAGAGAAACATTTCAAATGCATTATTATTAATATTAATATATGCCTTTTATATTATGCTATATTTTGTGTTTTATATTATTTGAAACAAACATTATAATTTGTAAAGTATAGCAACAACAACAATAATATTGCGCTTTGTTTTTGCAACCTTAAAATATTTCATTGAAGCTATAAAAAAGGATGTAATCGAACACAGCACACATGCACCTGTAAATAGGCACCGAAATTGTTTAATTCATTGTGACCAATGGATCAAGTTTACAAGAGTGTAATTTTTACAAAGAAAGTACAAAAGAAATGTCAATTGTATTTATATAGCACTATTAAAACAACACACGTTGACTAATGCGCTTTACATCATCTCTGTATAAAAACAGAATAAGAAATAATTAAAAACATCACCTATGATAGTAATAATAACAATACAAAACAACAACAACAATAATAATTATTGTTTATTATTATTATTCTACAAAAAGAATACGCCATGACAAACAAGTGTGTCTTAATCTGTATTTTTAAAACATGTAGGTATAGAGTCAGCGTCATGTGAGGGTAAGCTATTCCAAAGTCTTGGCGCAACTAATCGTACGAAAAGTACATTTTGAGTTGTTAGAAGAAGTGGGCTCAATTTTGCACATTTTACAAATGACTTATATGTAAATCTCTTAGAAGAAACAAAAAACAAAAAAGCATTGAAAACATGTAATGCTCTGAAAGCATTGAACTTGATGTCATTTTCTTTCTTTTTTTTTTCTCTGGCAGCTAATAATGTTAATTTGATAATGTGAATATGTAACACCTCATGTTCTTGTGGCATTGAATTAATAAAGCAAATGAGTTGTTGAACTCAGTGTTCTTCCAGTCTGCTTCTTAATTTAGCAGATCTGATAAATAAGCCGGTGCAAGGCCATGCAAAGATTTATACACTATAAAAGAAGCTTAAAATCAATCATATAGGCTAGGCTACTGTACAGGAAGCCAGTGTAGGAGACCGAGGATGGAGTGATGTGTTCACGTTTTTTAAAATTCATAAAAAAAGGGATTTATTCTTTATTTTTACAGTAAATATTTGGTTGTCTAAACTAAAGTAAGCAGTTTTTTTGCTTGACTGTATGCACACAAAAAAAGCCATTAAAACGGAGATAAATATAAAAGGGACATTTTATATGAGAAATAAAAATGAACTGTGCAAAATTATTACAATGAAATGAACACAGTTCCTTTTGGTCTGGTTTGAGGCCGTCTCGTCCTACAAGCTCCTGTCTTTTAACATGGCGTATTCATCCTCCGCCGTGAAGCTCTCAGCGGCCGTGCACCTCGCCTCCCGGGTGAGCAGCTCAAACCGCCGGAGGAAGAGGATGACAGAGGCCAGCAGGAGCACCTGCACGGTGATGAAGATGAAGAGGCTGATCTGAGAGGCCAGAGCCAGATTACACAGCCAATAACGACAGGACTCCAGCAGCTCCTGCTCGGACAGATACGCGAGCAGGCGCCCCCTCAGGTGAGCAGGAGAACTGCAGCTGACGTTCCTGGGAAAAAAAACACAAAATTTCAAGTATCAACTTCGTTTCGGATGTTTCTAAAGCTCCTTGCGTAAATGAAACAAGCTTTTCAGGTGTTTTCTCAGGATGAACGTCTGAGAAGCAGGAGACTTTAATTGTATTGCTGTCTAACAAGTGAGATATTAAAGGGGTGGTTGATTGCGATTTTACTTTTTTAACGTTAGTTAGTGTGTAATGTTGCTGTTTGAGCATAAACAATATCTGCAAAGTTACTAAGCTGAAAGTTCAATGCAAACGGAGATATCGTCTTTTAAAATTCTGGCAGTTTAATGCCTACAAAAACGGCTGGTAGGGACTACAACGAGTTACTTCCCGGGTTTGTGACATCACAAACCCACATAAACCCCGCCCTCGGAAAAAAGGCAGCAAAGGGGGCGAGGCCATGCTGCGCTGCTTTAGAGAAGAGGAAGAGAAGACTAGGGGTGCACGTAAAAATCTATTTATATATGAATCTCGATTCTGTCTTCTAACGATTCTAATGGATTCACAAGTTTCAAAATCAGTGTTCTAAAGCAGCGGTTCTTAATAACGTTCCTCGCGTCCCCCTGCTCTGCATCTCTCCCCAAAAGATGGCAGATCTCTCATTCAGATCATCAGCTCAGTTCTGTTCCATTTATACACTTATTTTCACATAGCTATGAGAAGCGTTAAACATGGAAGTATGTGCAGTTTCCGTACTGTATTAAAGCTTTAATCAGGATAAAACCGTATATTAAAAGCTAACAGCATATCTAAAAGTATGAGACAACAAACAAACATACCATTAAGAGCTGTGTTTGCACAGGTTCTGTGTGATCCTCTTCACTAATATCCTCTGTCTCAATCGGGCTCAAACTGATAAGCAATATTAACGACGCCGCTGTTTACAATTACGAACCTGAAAAATGAAATCACATGCCGCTGAGGTGAAGGGCGGGACGTTTAGACGCGCACTAGAGGTGGTTTAGCCAATCACAACACACTGGGCTAGCTAACCAATCAGAGCCCATCGCCCATTTCCGAGGGCGGGGCTTCATAAAAGCAGGAAAAGATCAGCGCGTTTCTCAGAGAAGGGACAGAGAGGTGTGGAATAAAGGTCAATTATGTGAAAAAAGAATGTGTTTTTTTTAAACTAAGCATTAACACATTGCTTGACTGCACCTCATAAACACAATCAAGCCTAGAAAAAAATCTCTCAGTTACTTACATAGAAGTAGCAAGTAGCACACTGAACTAAACAATCATACTAAAAATTTGTAA
Organism: Sinocyclocheilus anophthalmus; assembly: GCA_018155175.1. Lineage (NCBI taxonomy): Eukaryota > Metazoa > Chordata > Actinopteri > Cypriniformes > Cyprinidae > Sinocyclocheilus > Sinocyclocheilus anophthalmus. Next base: position 74,823 of record JADLZN010001185.1, on the reverse strand, counting down.
GAAACAACAAATACGATGCAGGGCTATGGTATATTTAAAATACCTCATAAAATATATAGGCCTACCTTCTGGCATCATGACTGAACAGATGCTGATCAATTATATGGATATGGAACTATATTGTGAAATTTTAAAGACTGAAATTGTATTTTCTTCTTGTCGAACATACTCCAATAATCTTTATTTACAACTGTGAAAAATCATTAATAACTTACAGATATCACCATGCTTCCCCAGTTAAGTAGTCACAGTACATGAAGACATTCAGTTTTGTACAATTTTTCTGAAATGTTATGTTTGAATATGCAAATGATATCTTATCTACTTTAAAAATGCACTCATTTGCATACATTTCCATAACAGAAATCTGAACATTGAATGCAGGGTCACAATTTTTTTCTTCCGTCATCTTAGTATCATTGAGATATTATTATAGTTTTTATTTTTTATATTTTCAGTTTTCAATTTATTTTTAGTAATTTTTTGTGTTTTTGTCATTTTTATAAGTTTTTAAAATAGGTCTACTGTAATAGTTTTATTTTTTATTTTTTATTTTATTTTCAGTTTCTTTTTATTTCAAGTAACATTTTTTAATGGTTTAAATTTTAGTTTTAGTCAACTATAATAGCCCAGGCTGACATATTAGAGTTAAATGTTTTTGCCGATGGGATTTTGTACATCTATTTTTATCAGTCCATAAGTCAGAAATATATTTTATTTTATTTTCAATAAAAGGCATTTTTATATTCTTTAACATTTGACAACTGGTAGAAAACAGCATATGAACTTTGTCTTATTTTCTTTTAACCAAAATAAATATATTATATTATGAAAATAAAATAACTGAGAATATAGATGGGAATAAAGCTGGAAAATTGAAGATGAAGAGTTGATTTCTGGGTCATGCAGGAGAAAAACTAATTTTGAGAAACGGCCCTTAAAAAATAGGCATTTAGTGTATTTAAAGGCACAATATGTGAGATTTTTTTATTAAAATATTAAAAAACCACTAGAACAGTGTTATATTTTGCTGACTTGTGTACTTACATTATCCCAAATGCTTCGAAGAATGTTTAAATCCAGAGAAATAAGCAATTTTAACTAGTGACACGGACCGTGTCTATAGTGTCGTTGTGTCGCCTGCTAATGACGTCATAACCCCTCGATTTCCGGTTTTTTGTAGAAAACATGGAAACGCCAAAGACTCTTTAATATGTTGTGTGTTTTATTAGACCGATGAAGACCGCACAGAGTAGCATTATAACAGAACGTTCAAATGTATCTAGTATGATAAAACAGCGCTGATTTACCCCACATATGCACGACCGGAAGTAGCGGAAGCGCTCGACCGTGGCATAATAAAAGCCCCGCTGCTTTCGAGCCGTGTGTCACGCTCGTTCAGCGCCTCGTTTCGCTTCGACGGCTTTCAGCCTCGCCCTGCTTCATTCTACTACGTTAAAGGGGTCATATGATGCGATTTCAAGTTTCCTTTCTCTTTGGAGTTGTTACAAGCTCTTGGTGCATAAAGAAGATCTGTAAGTTGCAAAGACTAAAGTCTCAAATCCAAAGAGATATTCTTTTATAAAAGTTTAAGAGTCAGCCACGCCTACCTAAAACGGCTCGTTCTAACACGCTCCCACATATCTACGTCACCATGTGGGAATTTTTGCATAACGCCGCCCAAATGTTCACGCAAAGAACAGGCGTAACTTTCATTCTCGCTGTAGTATTGTTGTTGCTGCCGCCGCCATGTTGTGAAGGCGCTTGTGTGTTCGTTGTGAAAGGAAACTACTTTGTTTGGTCTTCCAAAAGAGGACGATATCGCTTCGTCATCCCTGGAGCTCTACGTGCTGGCCGCTGAGGAAATACTACAACTTTGCGATCACCGGATCGGCTTTCACCGTGGATGAAGTCCAGCCCGGGGTCGTCACATGTGGTTGCAGCAGGCATCACAATATCGTAAGGGACGTAGCATTTCCGTCACACGCTTGAGGAATTCGGTCAATCACAACGCACTGGATAGCTGGCCAATCAGAGCACACCTCGCTTTTTCAGACCGATGAGCTTTGTAAAAATCGACGCGTTTCAGAAAGGCGGGGCATGGAGGAGAAACAATAATGTACATTGTGGAAAATTTGTTTTTTTTTAACCTTAAACCGCATAACCCATTTCATTACACCAAATACACAAAATAATGTTCTTTTTAGCAGCATCATATGACCCCTTTAATAAATCATTAGCTCATCCATGAACATGATTTCTGCCCGAGTCCCGTCGGATTGCTTCGGCTGTGGGGATGAAGACCACAACTCCCATGATTCCATACTCAGTCACAGCGTCATCAAACTACGCCTTTGTTTATTTGTTTATTTTGAATACGCGCCCTCCAGCGGCGAAAATTACATATTGTGCCTTTAAAATCTAAAGATGCAAATAGATCAGGTAATAATAAAATTTTTAAATGTTTTTTTTCCCACTAATCTGCAAGAAGACCTGATATGGAAGCAAAATAACCCAAAATCTCAAAACTGCCTGGTGCATAAATGAATAATAAAAAAAAACAATCTTTAATATTTAATCTAGACACTCACCGTATGGAAGTGTTGTTTCTCTGTTTGAGCAGCCAGCCTCTCAGATAAAGGATGCCGCAGTCACATGACCACGGGTTGCCGTGGAGAGTGGCCAGGCGCAGGGCGGGCAGTGAGTCCAGCAGGTCATTGGGCAGAGCCGTCAGGTGGTTGTCGTTCAGGTGGAGTTCGGTGGTGTGTGGAGGGAAGGAGGAGGGCAGGCTGGCTGTGGTGAGGCCGCGTTTACTGCAGTCCACCACACCGGCCACGCAGGAACACACCTCAGGACACGAGAGCTGAGCCACGGTCATCTCACTGCCCAGCAATGACAGCACGACCTTCAACACGAGCGTCAAACACCACATGCCAGCACACACACACACACACTGCAGAGAGACACGAAATCACCGTCAAAATCCTGACATATGTTCCTGCTCTTACTGTGATCGATTCATCAGTGCACCACGTGTGCAATAAATGGGATTTTGTTCTAATGCAGTGGCATCCAGATATTTTTAGTGTTCAAATATCTGTTGGTTCCATGTATGGAGTGCTAAACTGAATAGACAGCGATGTTTAGGCTTATCTGGAATTTCAGGAGGAAGCAAAGGAAGCAGAGAAGACAAAGATAAAGTACCAGGATGATACAAACATTTCATGGTCTCAATGTAGAGGAAAAAACACTTACAAATCTAATGCACATTTTTAGGTTGAAATTGAATTGCAAAATGACAAAAACATTTCATTCAATGAAACTATTAATTTATAATTAAATACAATTAATTAATGCTGACAAACAAGTACTAAAATGTTATTGGATCATGTTTTTGGTATGCACAATGGTAAGGTTTTTTTTATTTTTATAAATGCAATGGTACATGAAAATACAATGGTATATATAGTGTCAGAGTATTCCATTTATTTGATATTATTTTGCTTTATTTTATTAGGTTTTTGCAATAAAGCTTTTTTTATTTTATATAGCTATATGTAATTTTTTTATACTTTATTTTTTTATGAACATAAAGTTATATTCCTCAACATTTGACACTTAGAAAATAGCTTATGTTCTTATTTTATTTAAATATCTCATTTTAACCAACAACACGTAGTATTCATTAAATAGAAGCGTGTGTTTACCAGCCCTTTAGCTCACTGATGTTCCCAATGGGTGATGAGCAGAAACAGATTAACAATTTTGGATGAATAATATTTAATTACCATCTAAATAAATCAAGAATAAGTCATATTTAAGTTACAGAACTAATGCATATATTGTGTAAATTGTTTAAATGTTGAGATGAATTTAAAAGTGAAGTTCTTACCAGTGTGTCTGTGTGTCAGTATCAGTCTGAAGGAGCGTTAAGACTGCACCGTCAAACCCAGCTGGGTTACACTGATAAAACTACCTTAACGCCGCCCCCTCAGAGGAATATGTGACAGGAAGTGGGCCGCACTTTCACTCTCTGATACTGGGACATCATTACCGCTTTTCCTTTGAGCTCCCAGTATTAGCCAGTGAATGAAGAGCACAGGAATCATCCAGTATCTGAAACAGACAGGACAACTACACCACAGTTCACATTCAATAAAAGGAAAAAAATATATAAAAAAAAATTCAGCTGATTTCCAAAAAAAAAAAAAAGCCTTAATATTACCTAATTTAATCAAAATTACAAAAGGAGTCAAATGTGAAAAAAAAGGATATTCAAAATGCATCATTTAATTTACAATCAGCAAAGGAGTGGGGGGAAAATGGCAATCAGGATTAGACATAAAATAATGTCTTCAGAATCATTCATACATGTGAAAATCAGCTGAGAATTGCACAAACACTTGCACCCGTATGGAAATGTAACATATTGACATACATTGCCCAGTATCAAGAGTGATTTTGCGTTAAATATATGTTATATATCTATAAGGTGATATATAATTTTCACAAAAGTACATTCTCTGGGTAGATGAAGATATAAGTTCATAACATAAATAAAATCCCCACAGTAAAACTTGTGCATGTACATAAAATATCTATATGATAAAAATTGTATATGCTATTATATGTAGCAACCATGTGTGTCAACAATATATATTTTATATATGCAAGTTTGTGTTTTCTAGTTGCTGTTGTTGTTTTTTTAAATATGTGTCTATCTTTTATATTTTCTTAATATCAACATGTATTGACGGGTTTCAGGATGACATATATTTCCAAAAATGTATTACACATACATAAACATACATATTTAGGTAGATACGTGTAAATATATGAAATTGATTTCTAATGGGTTTCATGTATGTTTTTACTTTATATGACAATATTTCGTATATGGATATTTAATATATGTATATACATTACATTTGCATATGGGTAATCAGAAGAAGACGTGAATCATGTCTTTGTGGCAGGATACTACAAAACTTCGTCATAATATATGAGAAATGTCATATTTCATGAGAAAGTGTGACGTACTAGAGCAAAACTTCCATTATTTTTGGAATAAGCACCTGTGTGAATTTCCTTCAGCAAATATGATGCATTGCAAGGTGGTGTTACATTCAAAATATCTTATAAATTATATATCTTCTGACATAACAGATACTGATCAGTCACATGGATATGAAAATATAGTAAACACACAACGACAACTGTTAAATTATTCACATTTATTAGCAAGCTATACTTCAAGATGTACATAAACAATTGACATAATATAAATTATTAAATTATTAAAGGCCATTAACACTCATAATAACAATAGATTTTATTCTGATTATTATTGTTATAAAACAAGCAAAAACCAGCCATCTGAACTGAGGATGTTTATTGGTAACAGTTATTGGAGCCGTACTGTATGTTCACATTCACTATAAAAATCAAAACCGCCATTAAACCCAACAAATTCATCACGAAAGGATGTCAAGGTCTCTCCAAACACACACACACACACACACACACACATCCATGAACCCCTGCACTGTTTCAGAAAACAACTCGACACAAAGTCACATAAAGAGATACCTTCAGAAGTTAACTTAAAGGGTTAGTTCACCCAAAAATGAAAATGGTCATCATTTACTCACCCTCATGTCATCCTGGTGTATATGACTTTCTTCTTTCAGACGAATCCGGAGTTATATAAAAAATTGTCTTTGATCTTTCAAGCGGTTTCATGGCACTCAGCGGGTGTTGCATGCATCAGTCACAAGAAGTTAATAAAAGAGCTGCCATCCATAAAACAAAGTGTCTCACACGGCTCCGGGGGGTGAACAAAGGCCTTCTGTAGCGAATCGATGTGTGTTTTGTAAGAAAAAATATCCATTTCAAAACGTCAGAATCACTTTAATCTAGCTTGACGCCACAGTGACACAGAAGCAGCTCCAGGAGCAGACGTATGGGTAAGTGCTTGCGCATGCGACGATGAGTCTCGTGAAAACAAACGTGGTTAAAGGAGCAAAGGAAGCAAAATGTTTTCTTACTTTAGCAAAGGAAAACCAGTATCCTCTTGGCTTATATCAAAATCCTCAGACATTCTTCTTTACAAATCCTCGTTTTGTACTTCTAGATTTCCATACAGTTATTAGGACGCTAGTATTATTTTACTGTCATTGAGATACTATTATTGCTTTTATTCATATTTTGAATTAGTTTTATTTTTATATTTTCTGTTTTCATTTAATTTTAGTTCATTTTAGTAATTTCAGTAAATGCTGTAAATGCTAGTTAAAATCAGTGCAAAGTGACCATCCAACGTCATACTCATGGAAATGCTTGTTACAACAGTGAGCGCAACTACATAACTGATTATTACGGGTTTTGAATATGGATATGTTCTTACAAAAAAGCATCGATTCGCTACAGAAGGCCTTTGTTCACCCCGGAGCCGTGTGAGACACTTTTTTTTAGGGATGGGCACTTTTTATTTCACTTCTTTTGGAATATGGATGCAACACCCGCTGAGTGGCATTAAACAACTTGAAAGATCAAAGAACATTTTTAATATAACTCCGACTGGATTCATCTGAAAGAAGAAAGTCATATACACCTAGGATGACTAGAGGGAGAGTAATTTATGAGCTAATTTTCATTTTTGGGTGAACTAACCCTTTAAGTTAGACTGGTTATGTAGTGTTCATGATGAATCACATGACAGCGGCACTGTATTTGATGCAGGCAGACAGAAGCACCGAGCAGATGAACAGAGCGGATCTGAGGGTCAGACCTGTAGATATGAGATTTGTAAAGTATCATTCTAATAAATTTCACTCTGGGGCTACTGTAGGGCTGTAGGTGGTGTGTGTGTGTGTGTGTGTCGCATCACTGGTCTTTCTCATGCATCTGTTGTTGCATCTTTTCCAGCATCTCCTGCATTCTCTTCAGCTGCACATACAAAACAACGCACAGTCAGGAAAACGTCATTGTAACTTTCTTGTAGTTTACACTGGTGAAAAAGCTGAAATGCACAATAACAATATCAGCATGCCTTTTTATTATCCCCATATCAAAATTTTCTCTTGCCAGAAAAACAATTTTCTACTGTACATTATAATGTTTTAAAGCTTGATTTCACATAAATTATTCTACTTTTCAAAAGTTTGGGGTCCAAAAGAATTTTTTTTTTTTCTGTTTGAAAGAAATTAATAGTTTTAATCAGCAAGATTCATTCAATTTGTCAAATGTGACAGTAAAGAATGTTACAAAAGATTTCTATTAAAAAAGCTGTTATTTTAATGTTTCTATTCATCAAAGAATCCTGAAAAATAAAATGTATCATGGTTCCCTCAAAAAAAATGTATGAAGCAGCCCAACTGTTTTCAACATTGATAATAATCAGAAATGTTTCTTGAGCAGCAAATCAGCTTATTAGAATGATTTCTGAAGGATCGTGTGACACTGAAGACTGGAGTAATGAAAATTCAGCTGTCGTCACAGGAATAAATTACATTTTAACATTGACAGGAAAACATCATTTTAAATTGTAAAATATTTCACCCAATTTTACTGTTTTAAAGTTTTTTTTTTTTTTTTTTTTTACAGTTTTTGTCTTTTTCTAACCACACATTTTTGAACCATTTAGTAATTTAGTTTTTTTTTTACCTAAATTTGACATAGCAGCATGGCTACTTTACAATAAATTGCTTGTGTATTTCCTTATTTGAAGAATATGAAGCAAAAATGAAGAAATAAATATACATAGATAAAAAAATATATAGATACAATAAAAAATGACAAGAACGAACAACAAAATTACTAAAAGTTTAACTAAAATTAAAATGAAAACAGAAAATATAAAAATAAATACTAATTCAAAATATGAATAAAAGCAGTAATAGTATCTCAATGACAGTAAAATAACACTAGTGTCCTAACTGTATGGAAATCTACAGCACACTTCTCAGTGCTGGTTTAATATCAGTGATGATTGTTTTGTACCTCTTCATCCTTCATCTTGATGAGTTTCTCTGTCTCCACGTCTGGTGTGGGCAGAGGCAGGATGGGTAGTGGACTGTCCGTACGGTTATCCTGCGCAAGTTTACTGAAACACACAAACACAAACGTGCATTATATGAACCACATCTATGCTGGAAAGTTCAATAAACAAACGTTAATCACTCTGTGAATGTCACACACCTGCTCATCTCCTGGATGCAGTGGGCTCGGTAGTTTTCGTAGTGCACGTCGCACGTCACGTCTTTCAGGTCGTGCATGTGAGAGCGAATCAGCATGTTCCTCAGTTTCACAAAGTCACAGTGAGACTGATTCTCCACTGAACAACACACACATAGAAATGCCATAGAGTTCACTGTCATGAACACACATACCTTTACATACCTCTACATTTACACAGTGGTGGACGAAGTACACAAATCAAGTACTTGAGTAAAAGTACAGATACCCTAATAAAATATTACTCCAGTAAAAGTACAAAAGTACTTAATGTACTTAAGTATTAAAAGTAAAAATATAATGATCGTTAAACCATGTTAATTATTTATTCTAGCCAGCACTCGTCAGACTAGTCACAGTCAGCACTAGTATGAAAGATTAGTGCACACATTTAATATGCATTGATTTTCTACCAAAACGTATTATATGCTATCAAAATTTGAAGTTTATACCAACACTAATATATCAGTTTAAGTTACTGATTATTCAAGTGTGCAAACAATGGATAATAATAATATACTATATAGTATTTAATATGTTGATAACAAATTGTATAAAAATAAAATGTACAGATGTCACATGGGGCAAAAATGTGTTAACATTTTAATAAGAATGCTATGCAAATATACTAGTTTTCATATTACAACTCGCAGATTCAGTTGACAAATTCCTGACAGTCATGGCTTAAATGTGATTTTCATTTACAATAATCAATATTCAAATTTGGCCTTAGTAACTCACTTTTTGCGTAATCAGTCCCGCTCGCATTCAATGAGCCGGTTCAATCAGTGAGTTGTTGACGTGCTAGCATTATGCTGTTCTGTTTATAGTAGCTGCACTACTATATACTACATATGAACAAGTATGTACTGTGCTAATGATGATAAAGTGCATGCTTCTAAGTGTGTAGTGTTGTTTTGGCTAATAATGTCCAGTATGCTAGTATAGCGACAAACTACATCATAAAACTGAAATAGTGAACCAGTGAAAAGCTTGTGAAATGAACTATCAGAGTAAAAATGTCCATGTATGATATTGTTTATCGCCCAGCCGTATCATCACGGCACTTTTGACATTCTGTAGTAATTTCAACATACTACAAGTATGCACAATCCATTTTCCAAGCGTTAATGTCTGTTTTGGTGTACTTGTGTAGAGCGTTTCTGGCTTAAGGATACTGACCTTCCACGATGCCCCAGGGGTAAAGACGACCTCTGACTCTCTGACCTCTGGCCTCCACCACTGTATTACTGCCGATGACAGCGAACGGAGTGCACTCCTACAGTACACACACACACATAAGACACATAAGAGGAGACAAGCTTCACTCCTCCAGCTGTTGGCAGCTGTAAAAAGTCCATCATGTGAGTAAAATCAACCCAAACGGAGTGAAATTCATTCAAATTCATTCGGATATTTAGAAGTGTGTTTGGAGATTTTGTGAAAATGGCTTATGAAATGTGTTTGGCGGACCTTCAGCTCTTTGTCCATCTGTTTGAACTCCTCCTCTTCATCAGAGTCACACTCAGGAAACTGATACACTTTAATCCCGAAGTGCTCGATCTCGTCTCGCACCTGCAGGAAAACAGACCCACACTATGAACATGACAATCATGCTGCACAACCTGCAAATGTGCAGTAAACAACCAGCTTGAATCGGATGCATTTGGCCTAGTATAAAATAATAATTCCAGCAGGAGCACCACTTTTCAAAAATAATCTGATTTACGGTTGACATGCGATCGGATAGTGTCCACTCACCCGGTCCTTGAGCTTTTTAACTTCACTAGGAGTGAGACAGTCCGCTTTCGAGATCAGAGGAATGATGTTCACTTTCTCATGCAGAGCCTTCATGAACTCCACGTCCACCGGCCGCAAACTGCACAGCAGAAATAACAGAGTCTGAACATCTGATGCTTATGATATTCATATGGAGATCAAGAACATTTCACCACCACCCATCTCTACATTCCATTCTATTCACTTCTATTACGTATTTAAAAACTGTATCATTTTTTTATTAAGAAGACAGGGTATTTTTCACAAGTTGAGACTACCAGCATGGACAGAAAGTCTAATATGTTTACTTTTAACACATTCATACTCAAGAATGATATGAAGTCATGAATTCACATCTGATAGTCAGTGTCAGGTTTGTTAAAGGTACAGTTTACCCAAAAATTAAAATTAGCTGAAAATGTCCTCACCCTCAGGTCATCCAAAATATAGATGAGTTTGTTTCTTCATCAGATTTGGAGAAATGTAGCATTACATCATGTGTTCACCAGTGGATGCTCTGCAGTGAATGGGTGCCGTCAGAATGAGAGTCCAAAAAGCTGATAAAAACATCACAATAATCCACACCACTCCTGACCATCAGTTAATGTCTGGAGAAATTAAATTCTGCATGTTTGTAAGAAACAAATCCATCATTAAGACTTTTTTAACTTCAAACTATTGCAAAATATGAGTCCATAATCCATAATAACGCTTCCTCCAGTGAAAAAGTCAATCCTCTGCTGTTCTCTCACATCAAAATCTACACACATATTTGTTTAAAACTATTTGGGACTGTTTTGGCTTGTAAACGGTGCTTGTGCAGATTTCTCTCCTGATTCAAACATGACAAACTTTTCACTGGAGAAACCAATATTATGGATTATGGATTCGGAAACAACTGGGAGCAACAGTTTGAAGTTAAAAACATGGATTTGTTTCTTACAAACACGCAGCTTTTGGCTTCACAAGATGTTAACTGATGGACTGGATTTCTTGTGGATTATTGTGATGTTTATCAGCTGTTTGGACTCTCATTTGATGGCACCCATTCACGCAGAGGATCCATTGGTGAGTAAGTGATGCAATGCTACATTTCTCCAAATCTGACGCAGAAACAAAAAACTCATCTAAATTTTGGATGGCCTGAGGACGATTATGCAAATATGAAGATGATGCATATGAACCTGACCCATGCAAGACAGACCCGTTAAACCCGCTCGTACCCGTGTCCAAACGGCGGAATGAAGTACAGACAGCAGTGCACTCTGTTGTCTAATATGTTCTTTCTGTTCAGTCCACTCTCGTCTCTGAAGTACTGTTCAAACTGCTGGTCAGTGTAGTCTGTGATGGGCCCCCAACTGCAAACACACACACAAACACACACACAACTTCAGAGTGACAGAATTGTACACAATAACACACAAAGACTTTTTTGTCAGCTGATCTAAAATAATTACTTATAGTCACCCTGAGAAGTTAATATTTTAATAATTAACACATTTGCATGTGCACAACTGTCTAATATCAGTTAATAATGGTCACATGACATGCAGGCAAAACATTTTTTAAATCTTTTTTAGTAAGTATTTTATTTTGATTGTTTTTCTTTTAAAGTTGTGCATTTATTTTAACATTTGTTATCTTTTATTTTAGTTTCTTTTTTATTATTTACTTTATTTATTTAATTTTAATGATTTATTGAATTATTAGATTTTCATCAACTCATGAATCCCCAACCACTCAGGCTCTCAAGGCTAATGTATTATGAATACAGACATGACTAAAGCGCTTTCTGCTTTCATAAAATGCTGTACCGAGCAATCAGCATCTACGACCGTAACTATCCGTTTCGTAACTGTGCTCATGGGATGCTGAGAGCAGCTCAATTCTCACCATTCATTGTTATTGACCGCGTCTCCAAACCCCGGCGTGTCCACAATGGTGAGTTTGAGTTTGACTCCTTTCTCCTCGATGTCAACCGTGTGTTTGGTGATCTCAACCGTCTGATTAATACGCTCTGTTACAGGAAACGCACAATATAGCATTCAAACTAACAAACCTGTTGAAGAGATGTAAACTTGTGTATATGCTACACTACTGTTAAAAAGCTTTGGGTAACATTATAAATGTCTTTACTATCACTTTTGATCAATTTAATGAATTCTTGATGAATAAAAGTATTAATTTCTTTTAAAAAACAAACAAAAAACAAAACAAGTAGCAGTGTATATTGTATTCTTATATAACAATAACAGAATTGTTATTTTGGGGTGTACTGTTCCTTTAAGACAATTCTTACCTTCAGCATTTAGCAATTTTCTGTCTTTATAGAGATCTGTGAGGAAGAGGCTGTTAACTAGAGTAGACTTTCCCAATCCAGATTCACCTAAAACACATACAGTGAAATTGTTATTGACAAAGATGAGCATGAAGTCAGTGTCACATGTTATTGTGAGGATCTCAGCCGTACCTGCCACCATCAGAGTGAAGTCAAAGCCCTTCTTCACCGACTTCCTGTGGACTTGATTAGGAAGCGTAGCAAAGCCAACATACTGTTTGTCCTGAAAGACACAAGTCAAAACATGAACATTCTGTATAATTTATTCTTTTGCATTTTATGGAAGAAAGTAAGTTATATAGGTTTTGAAGGATTATTGGGTGAACCGTCCCTTTAAGACCGAACTTCTGTGAATCGTCAGACTGGCACAAAAATAGCACAGAATAAAAAGCCCAGTAGTGTTGAGTCTCCTGCAGATCTACCAACTGTGCCGGAAACCGCTCAGCAGTCATAACCACTCAAACTGACACGGAGAACACAGACATTACTGACGGGAAGCAAAATCTCTATTAAACCTGACAGCAGAACCAGCTCAGTGTGCAGGCCAGAGTGACCACATACACACAGACAGAAGCCATATTTACATACACTGAAAAGGCCTTTTTAACACACTCAAACTTGGGCCAAACTCAACTCATCTGACTGCCAGAGCATCTCACAACCCGTCATGTGTGTTTCCGCTGTCCATCATCCTAGAAAAGAGAAACCCTGCCTTATCTCACCCCACAAGTACAGTGTGTGAGAATAAAGATACATGTGTGCTCAACTAGATTTTTACATTTTATGAAGAAAAAGTGGTAACACTTGTAGCCTTTATGTACAATGCATTATAAAGGTATTCACAGTATAATGCACATTGTAATGCATTATATGTTTTCATGAATAAAATCAAAAAATATTATAATGCATTTGAGTTTTTTCAGATTCCTTGTTGCATCTAAAAATTGGTTTATCATGCAGAAAAAAAAGGTAATTGCGACTTTTTATCTCACAATTTGGACTTTTGTCCCGCAATTCTGAGGTTATACTTTGTTTCTTGCAGCTCTAAGAAAAAAAAAATTCAGAATTCTGCTTTTTTCTTGCAATTGCAAGCGTATATATCACAATTCTGACTTCCTTGCGTTCCTGAGTTTGTATCTTGCAATTTTGAGTTTATATCTCGCAATTTTAAAATAAGTCCAAATAGTGAGATAAAAAAGTTGCAAACAGGCTTCTATTCATCATGCATAATATTTCTAAAGGTGTAACAATGTATACATAAGTATTATAATGCATTATAACCATGGTTACCATTATTCATGAGATCATGCAATGCATTAAATGGTGCACTGCAAGGCAAAATTAATGCATTACAAATACTTTTATAATGCATTATATTTCAAGGCTACTAGTGTTACTGAAAGTATACTGAATTATTTAAGCACGTTGCTATGAGGCTGCTCGGGTGTTGCTAAGCAGTTGCTATAGTATTCTGAGTGGTTGTTTACTACTTTAAATCTCTAACTACGTATGAGCAAACACCACTAACACAAACAAAATTTACACAATATCATGCTTGTGACTACATACTATTTACAATAACACTAATAAACAAAACTGAAGCATATATCTAATATATATATATATATAAACAGCGAACCTTCTGTCGGGTGGTTCTGGTTCGGGGACACAGAAGTTTCTCCACCAGTTTCTCCTGCAGCATCATGGTGTCCATCCTGAACCAGACGTCTCAGAAATGTGTGCCGTCCCTCTTTATACCTGCGTGACCCTCAGTTTATCACTCTCTGCCTCTATAAACCCTCTCTGGTTTCCTTTTCCCTGTTTTCTGTTTGTCTCTGGCCCACGGCACGTCCCAGCGTGCCGTGTTCAGACAGGCAGGCAGAGGAATCTCCACATGACTGAATGAAAGACTGACAAAAGAAGGTACTGACTGAGAGGGAGAGAGTGAGAAAAACGAAAAGACGTAAAGGAAAAAAAAGCATGGAAGCAATTTTAGACAGGAAGGGGGGGGGGGCAACTGAAAACGGGAATAAAAACCCTCAGGAATAAAAACACTCATTTATTCCTCCCCCACTTTTTTTTCCACAGATGGCTCTGAGGTGCAGGGATTTCTGTGTGTGTGTGTATTTTTTAGGGAGCAAGACACATTTAGTAAGACGGCAGCCACACCCTTCCCAACAGACCTTGCCAGACCGGCACAGCTTTTCTACAGACTACAGCACAGCAGCCTGAACTTTACTATAGCATTATTTTCAAATGCTATGATGATGCATGGGGTCAGTAAGATTTTTTTTAATAAAATGAATAATTTTATTTAGCAGGATGGAATAAATTGATCAAAAGCGACAGTAAAACATTTATAATGTTACAGAGATTTCTATTTCAAATATTTTTTGTTGTTTTGAACTTTCTATTCATCAAAAAACCCTCAAAAATGTATCATGGTTTCAACAAAAATATGAAGCAGCACAACTGTTTTCAACATTGATAATAATCAGAAATGTTTCTTAAGCAGCAAATCAGCATATTAGAATGATTTCTGAAGGATCATGAGCCTTGATGAGCAAAACAGACTGCTTTAAAAAATATATATATATTTTAGACTCTGAACACAGTGTCTCTCTATCTATAAATATATATAATTCCACCAGGGGGCACTAGTATAATGAAACTCAAGGATTTTCTCTCCATGCACAAGAGAAGTAAAATCATGCACATATACACACAAATTCATAATGTAATTGTTTCATCCTGACACCTGATATCACAACTAATGACACAATTCAGTGACTCTCTTATATAACATGAAAATAGAATCAATTGACATTATATTTAGATAATCGGAATGCAATGAACCACAAAAGTTAATGAATGTAAGCTTAAATGCATTAAAACTGAATGTGTCACAAAATTCCCGCCTAATGTGTAATATTGCATGCATGTGCTCGTAGTGATGACACTCAAAGCCTGTCGGACCAGATTCTGTGAATATGTGTGTGACTGAACATCTTCAAACTAGATTTTTCACATTTTCTGAATGAAATGCTGGCCTATGCAATTCTGTTAGGGTTAGAGTTAAAGGTTCGGGGTTCAATCAGCTCACTAACCCTAATATGAGAAATAGTAATAGTGATGTCTGAGCAAACAGCACTAATAAAAATCTTCATATGAAGCATGATTCACCTCATTATGGGGGTCTGGTCATGCATATAGATGATGAATGTGCTGGTGGGGGGTGGGGGGGTCCAGAGGGGGTCTGTTGAATAGAGCAGAACAGATGTCCTTCAGTGATACAATAGTCCTGATCCCCCTCCTAACAGAGAACAACACCCTCTCACTGTCCAGCTGCCCTCCATGAGTGCCACCTGGAACAACCCTCACCAGACACAGACCAATATCTGTATTGTTGTTAATCAGTGCTGTTTGAGGAACTCCAATACGATCAGTGTATTAAAGAAACACGTCTTCAAACGTGTCAAAAAAATGGAGGAAACAGCTTTTATTTAACACCTTTTGATCACAAACTCAAAACACTTTTGCAACTGCATAACAACACCCTGGAAACCACTGAGAACACCGTAGTAACCCCACAGCAATGCACACAAAGCCATTTATATCATCTTAGCAACGGCATGGCAACACCCGGGAAACCAACTAGAACACCCAACACAACATAGCAACACAGAGACAGGCATTCAGAATACTTTAGGAATAGCATAGCAACGCCTTGTAAACCACCCACACCAATAACCACAGTGGCTCACAGAAAGGCATTCAAAATACTTTATCAACTGCATAGCAACACCATGACAACCACTCAGAACATCCTAGAAACCCCATATCAACAATGCAAAGAAAGTCATTCAGAATCTCTTAGAAACTGCATAGCAACACTCTGGCAACCACCCAGAACACCCTAGCAACTGCATAACAATGCCCTGGCAACCACCCAGAACACCCTAGCAATAACATAGCAACAGATTAAGAAGGACGGCTACTGCAGGGATAGCAATTCACTGGGATTCACTGCAACTGCATAGCAATGCACATTGAGAATACATTAGCCACTGCATAGCAACAGCCTGGCAACCACCCAGAACACCCTAGCAATAACATAGCAACAGAATAAGAAGAACTGCTACTGCAGGTTCAGTCAAATTCACTCCAACTGCAAAGCAATGTGCACAAAGTCATTGAGAATACATTAGCCACTACATAGCAACACCCTGGCAACCACCCAGAACACCCTAGCAATAACATAGCAACAGATTAAGAAGAACTGCTACCGCAGGGATAGCAATTCACTGGGATTCACTGCAACTGCATAGCAATGCACATAAAGTCATTGAGAATACATTAGCCACTACTAATGTATTCAACACCCTGGCAAGCACCCAGAACACCCTAGCAACCATATAGCAAAGCAAAGAAAGAGATTCAGAATATCTTAGCAACTGCATAGCAACACCCTTGTTGTGTACATGAACATTTCTCATTGTATTTTCACAAATGTATTTATACATTATTTAACCAGAAAGGTATATAAAAATAATACAATCTCTCCGTCCAGCAAGTCTTGGTCAGAAAATCTCAGACAGTGATTTCCTGCCTGCTGTTCAGTGAGGTGGGACCAATGATGTCATCCATTAATGCCACATGTGCGTCTCATGTTACACTGAGTGAGTGACTGATGATGTCATGATGATGGGACGGGTGGAGAGACGTCTGAGGATGAGGAAGAGCAGTGAATGAATGTGCTTACTAAACATCCTCAGGCCAAACAGACCTGATAGCGCAGATGGATAGAACGGTGTTTCCAAAGGGCGACTGCTTTCCTCTCACTTACAGACCATGTCAGCTTTACAGGTTCAGCGGTTTATTAGTAACACTGCAGGCATGAGATTGAATGGTTCACTGCACCTGTACTGCGGCTTGCATCCAGAGTAACTTGCAATACACTTATTACAGGGACAGTTTCTCTGGAGTAACATGAGGTTAAGTGCTCAGGAGCACAATGGTGATGGACCGTCCCTTGTGGGGTTTAAACCGACAACCTTTCACAGCACTTCACAATTCAGGGATAATACTTAAGGAACACTGTATTGCACATATGCTACTAGTCTCTTATGCTCATCGAGGCTGTGATTATTTGAGCAAAAATACAGTAAAAACAGTACAATTGTGAAATATTGTTACAATTTAAAATCGCTGTTTTCTATGTATTTTAAGACGTAATTTATTCCTGTGATGCTAAGCCGAATGTTCAGCATCATTACGCCAGTCTTCAGTGTCACATGATCCTTCAGAAATCATTCTAATTTGAATCATTTTTATATTGAAAACCGTTGTGCTGCTTCATATTTTTGTGGAAAGCGTGATGCATGAAGATTAGGAAGTTCAACAGAACAGCATTTATTTGAAATAGAAATCTTTTGTAATATAAATGTTTTACTGACACTTTTGATCAATTTTATGCGTGCTTGCTGAATAAAAGTATTAATTTCTTTCAAAAAGAAAAAAATCGTACTGACCCAAACTTTTGAACAGTGGAGTATATGAGCTACACAGGCTCACATTTACAGCAAAAGTTCGACCAAATATAACATCTCTGTCTGGAGCACTTACAGAACACTCTGTCCTCTCTCATACTAGATACTGAGATGGATGTTTCTTGCTGTGGCATTTGAGCAACTGCACAGGCCATTTGACTTCATGATCAAAAGAAACTTCAATTCTGCCATCTGTCACGCTGCATGCAGCGGCACACTAAGCTGACAGCACACTGCAGACAGGTCATTCTATAGAGAAACACACACACACACTTACACACAGTCTTATTTCAACGCAGTGACCTTTTCAGAGATAAATAAGACGTGTCTGAAATGGCAGCCAACCTTCCACACCATTAAGTTATTAAGTCTCAATGCAGAGAGAGAGAGAGAAAGAGACCAGAAAATGACACGGGGAGAAGGAAGGAACAGGAGAATGAGTGTGAGAGAGAGATCTTGTAACATTGACAGTGTGTGTGTGTGTGTGTGAACTGTTGCATTTCTGCTTTTGCGTAGGATGATGAGCTTTCTAGTAACTACATGTGTGTGTGTGTGTGTGTATAGGTTAAGTGCTGGAAGCTGCGTGAAATTACTAACCTTCTGAACAGCTTCAGTGAAACAGAATGTTTCCAGCATTAAAGCTTTGCTGTATCATTTAGCAGATGCTTTTATACTGCAAAAATAGTTTTTTGGAAAGTTGTAAATAAAACAAAGATTATTGGAGTATGTTTTACAAGAAAATACAATTTCACTTTCTACTAAAATTTCGTGTTTAATTCAATGTGTTACTTGCCATTTCTTTGTGATTGTTTGTAAAGTTAAAAAGCAATTTATATTTACATACTTGCATTATATCTACATGCTAATACTTCTGAATGATGAAAAACTTTTAGCAGATATACATTGTTGTTCAAAAGTTTGAGGTCTGTAAGTTTTCACGTTTTTGGAAGAAGGCTCTTCTGCTCACCAAGGCTGCATTTATTTGATCAAAAATACAGTAAAAACTGCAATATTGTGAAATATTATTACAATTTAAAAGAACTGTTTTCTATTTTAATATAATGTAAAATGTAATATATTTCTGTGATGCGCAGCTGTATTTTCAGCATCATTACTCCAGTCTTCAGTGTCACATGATCTTCAGAAGTCATTCTAAGATATCTAATTTGCTGCTCAAGAAACATTTCTTATTATCAATGTTAAAAGCAGTTGTGCTGCCGAATATTTTTGTGGAAACAGATTCTTTGAACAGCATTTATTTGAAATAAATGATTTAACCGTCACTTTTTGATGAATTTAATGCATTCTTGCATAATAATAATAATAATAAATTTTAAAAAGTAATCTTACTGACCCCAAACTTTTACATTTTTAAAATATACAATGATTCAAAAATATTGATGTCCAATGTGTCCAATAACACCACATATACTGGATTGTAACATGAACTAAAGTCTATTAGCTAGAAAAATACATCAACACATTAATAAAAATGATCGCCAAACCATTTAATGAGTGATACAACATTTATGTGCAAACCACCAACAGATCTGATTGCTTGAGGACTTAACACACTATTTCTTTTCAGCAAATATTCTCCAAATACTATAAACATGTATTTGCACACACAGAGCTCAGGGTTCACACTTCAGGCATCTGCTCACTCGCCCCCCTCTCACACACTCCGGCTCCTGTAACCATGACAACACCTCCAGAGAGAAACAGCACTATCATCCTCTATCAGAGCTCAAAACAGCTCAAGGCTAGAATGTATGACAGCGCAGATGATGAGCAATAAAGTGCGTCAGTCGAGGGCGCAATCAGCAGAGATGATTTTAACCCTCGTAAACACGAGCACGAACACACACAAATGATTTGCATTCACAAAATGCATAAAACACCCTGTCAAGACATAGAACTGAGGGTCGTGAGATTTCACGTCGCGCGGTTTATCTGTGTGGAAACGATGGTGGTTTGTAAACCGAATTCGTGGGAACTCTACAACTGAACTGAAATTGCGAAATGTGGTAAAGGTTCTCGTTTCTCACCTCACTGTCCTCTGAGTGCGACCATCAGCATCAGCAGCAGCAGCATCAAGTCGGATGAGGGAAGCAGGTGCGGGATGCGGGAGGGATGAAGACGCACAGGCAGGAAGAGAGAAATCATCAGCATCTCATCCAGTCAAACAGAGTAAAACAGTGCCAGCGTTTGTGTCATTACCAGATTTCACCATTCTGCTCTTATATCGGATGTTGGTGGTCATGTTTCAGGCCGTCTCGCTCTCTGCGGCTCTGCTCTGCTCGGGTTCCGTCTGTCTCACGTTCAGCCCCGCTGGGGACCCCAGGCGTAGAGGGGCGGGGCCACCACAGACGAAACCACGCCCATCAATACCTCATTCATTGACACAGCTTACAGAACTCTACAACAATGCTGCTTAATGTTACTTTGGTAAAAAAAACGCATTATTGTGTGAAAAGATAAAAATCAGCTTGGCTAAAATAATCATTAAAAACAAATATAGATAAGGGTAAATATAAAAAACCCTTTTCATTATATTAAATTACATTAAATCTACAGTTTTGTTTTTTTTTTACAGTGGGTGTAGAAAAGAATCACCTCCCTTTTAAATAATCACATTTTGTTGCTTTGCAGCCTGAAATGGATACGGACACAGTTTTTGATTGAAAATTATATAAAAATGAAATGATTACATTTAGTAAAAAAATTTAAAGGGGTCATATGATGCTTTTTTTAAAGATCATTCCTTTTGTTGTATTTAGACTTTCCCCCCCCCCCCCCCCTGTAACCGGAATATGTTGACATGCTTTAATGTTGAAAAAACACATTATTTTCAAATACTGTACATTATTGTAGGTCATCTATGACCAGCCACTATCTCAAACACTGCGTTTTCTACAAAGTCCCTCCTTCCGACAAGCGGAGTCTGCTCTAATTGGCCAGCTGACCCAGTGCATTGCAATTGGCCGAACACCACAAGCACGCATCGGAAATGTAACGCCTCTTACCATAATCACGAGCTTCATCTTTCAAACTAAATGTAAAGACAGAGCCCGAAAGGACAGACACATTGATGAAGCTGGTATGTGTTTGCAGTAAACAAGCCACGGTTAAGACAGCTGACTCACTGTGATGTGATGTTCGCTCCTCTCTCTCTAACACACACACACACACACAAACACACACACACAAACACACACACACGATGCACAAAACTCAATCAATCAGTCAATAGCAAAAACTTAAACTAATAACAAAACAGTAGCTGATCAGAAGCGCCAGATTGTCATAGCAAAGTTAGAATTACCTCCTCTCCTAGGTTCACGAAACGGTCTTTCATAAAATGCATTGCTGTTCTGTTGTGCATCTACTAATGCAATCTAATGCATCTACTTTCGGAAGGCCAAATAAAGTGCTTTTGCTTTCGCTTAGAAACACACAGCGTCCCCCTGACATGCTGCTTCAACACTAACACGGTTACTGAAACCACGCCGCCTTTCTTTGTGTGAACATTTGGGCGCATTATGCTAATATTTCCACATAGTGAGGTAGATATGTGGGGGCGTGTTAGAACGAGGCGTTTTAGGTAGGCGTGGCAGAGTCTTAAATTTTATAAAGAATACCTCTTTGGATTAGAGACTTTAGTCTTTGCAACTTCACAGATTTTATTTATGCACCAACAGCTTGTAACACTCCAAAGAGAAAGGAAAACTTGAAATCGCATCATATGACCCCTTTAAAAATAACTATATTTAGTGTCAATTATTACAGTCTTTAATGAAAAAAACACATTTTAAATGCACCTAATTTTAAAATGTTCTAAAAATGCAGCCGTGTTTACAAAAGTTTACATTAAGTAAAGAAAATGGGGAAAAAAGCTATCTTTAGTGTCAATCAATTTTACAGTCTTTAATTGAAAAATGCATATAATTTGCAGGGTCAATTAAATTAGTCAAAAATGATGAAGCAAAAAAGCATAATAAAATTTCACTGTTGAGCAAAATATTATTTACAGTGTACAAACAGAAATGGATGATATTTACACAAATCCACAAACCATTTCTGAGACTTTATGCTTGCAGGAAACTAAAGCGTTCAAAACAAATGACTCATTAAGTTATTTATTTCTCAACATGAGCAAATACAAAAAGGACCATGTAAAACAGGGAAGTAAGTATTACTGTACCGCACAACGACAACTGTGTTAATCCTTTAAAATAGGCCTAAACAGGAGATAACCGAGTCAAAATAACTGGGCTGAACCACAAATACAGCAAATCAGAATCAGTGTGTTTACAGCAGACATGAATAATTAGCAAATAACTCACTACAATGCTGTAAAATGACTCGGACATCGATGTGCAGGCAGTGATGGTGTGTTTCAGTCCGTTTCTTAGACCTTGTACCGTTTTGATGAACTTTTAAAACATACAGCTATAAAGGCTCCAACTGCTAACCAAGAAATATAAAGATCAATGCAGTAGATGTTAATGTTTAAGTAGTAAATAAAGTGAAGATCAAGCAATAAAAATGATAGATAAACCCCCAAACCATAAGAATAAGTATAAAAGAAGAGAAATGTGTGCACCATGTCTCTAAATGGAGTTTTAAGGCATTTCTGTGAATCAAAATACAAACTGGCAGCTGAACCAGTGCGTCCACATTAAACGTAACTTTACTAGATTCACACTCTCTAAGAAAGGTGAACACATATACATTTGCTGAGCCGCTCTATTAATGGATTTCTCTTTCAAAAAGATGATCAGATATTGTATTATTGACAAAATGCAAACATGATGTCAAGAGATTGTCCAATTGTAGTCTTAGTTTTTCCATGATGCAGGCAAAGTGTCATGTTTATGTGCCTTCTATAGTACTTCAGGTTGTTTTTCTGTAGTCCACTAGAGGGAAGCGCTGCCCAATGCAGCTCAAATCAACACTATGCCTATGATGAGAGCATCTGTTTCTTTGTTAGTGATACTTTTTGTGATGTGCTAAACACGACCGCTTTTTCATAAACCAGTCCAGCAAACTCTGATATTAACTCATGTCTGTGAATGCATGACGATTATGAACCCGTGCATCTGATAAAACTGTAAACTTGACCAGGTTCATTTACTAGTGCATCGTCCTCTTATTTTAACCCATGTATCCGCAGTCAAAGTAATATATATATATATATATATCTAGCATTATAAAGTATTGACAAGGAGATCTGGTAAACATATGCCAGCCTGATGCATGACTGGTTCAAAACAAGCAGCTTAAAAAGAGTGTTTGGCACAGAAAAACATCTAGTCTCCAGCGGACCACAAACCCTGATCAATCTGCAGATGAACATATGCTGAACATTGTCAATGAAACCATAAATTATTAACAGTGTCTAAGCCGATAGATTAAATGACATGATAATGGACTGTTGGGACATATGGGTGGAGCTGTGATCGTGAGTAATTGGTTACATCAATAGACGACATAAGGTCCTTTCCCTTATTAATCTGATAAACATGAGGGATTGGACAAGCAAATAGTGTTTAGAAATGGGCAGGATAATGTAACCTCCAGTCAGATGGCACTTCCGGTTCCCACAACACACAGATAGACACATAAACACAAACACACACTTAGTCGTCTCCTGGTTTCATCTTCATCTTAGCTTGCATCTGAGCGATCATCTGCTGCATGCGTCTCAGCTGCAAGAGAGGAAAAACAGATAGACTGTTTCTCTATCTTCCACTAGATAGATATATATATTATATATATATATATATGTAAATGCTTGGAATAATTATGATTTTGCAAATGTTTTTTGAGTGGCTGCTGCCCACCAAGGCTGCATTTATTTCATAACAAATACAGTAAAATCAGTAATATTATGAAATATCATTACAATTTAAAACAACTATTTTCTATTTTAATATATTTAAAAATTTAATTTATTCCTGTGATGCAAAACATAATTTTCTGCATCATTACTCCAGTCTTCAGTGTCACATGATCTTCAGAAATAATTCTAATACGCTGATTTGCTGATCTCCAAAGAAACATTTCTGATTATCAGATTATCAATGTCGAAAACAGTTGTTTGGCTTCATATTTTTGTGGAAACCGTGATATACTACCATTCAAAAGTTTGGAGTAAGATTTTAAAAAATAATTAATACTTTTATTCAACAAGGTTGCATTAAATTGATCAAAGGTGACAGAAAAGACATTTATAATGTCAATAATATGAATTTCAATTTCAAATAAATTCTGTTCTTTTGAACTTTCTATTCATCAAAGAATCCTAAAAAAGTAACATGGTTTCCACAAAAATATTAAACAGCAACATTGAGAATCATTATTAATAACTGAGCACCATTAATAATTGATAATAACTTCGCAGCAACAGCAGTAGAATGATTTGAAGGATCATGTGACACTGAAGACTGGAGTAATGATGCTGACAAATTCAGGTTTGCATCACCGGAATAAATAATTTTATAATATTTCACCATAGAAAAAACAGTTTTTTTAAATTGCAATAATATTTCACAATATCACTGTTCTTATTGTATTTTATTTCTATATCACTGTAATATAACATTTCACCTGGTGCATATTTTGCACGCTGTATATTTTCACACTTTACCGCACAAACTCTAAAATTGTGACTTTGAAACACCTCATGATGAAAGACACGTACACATAAACACAGTGAAACAAACACAATTACCCAGCAGCCTCTAATTAAAGGGATAGTTCACCCAAAAATGAAAATGTGATGTTTATTGGCTTACCCCCGGCATCCAAGATGTAGGTGACTTTGTTTCTTCAGTAGAACACAAACGAAGAAAAACGATTGGTCTGTGCAAGAAACTGAACAGTATTTATATAATTTTTTCACCTCTGATTTACTGTCCTGTCCTGAGTGCGTCCTCAACAGTCGGAGCGTGGCGCGTTTTCTTCTTCTTGCTTTACGGTGGATCGCAGACTTATAGTGCATTACCGCCACATATCTCTCAAATGGACCATTGACACTCTATCTACAATCTCAATTAGGAGTGTCAATGGTCCACTTGAGAGATAGGTGGCAGTAATGCACTTATAAGTCTGCGATCCGCGTAAAGCAAGAAGAAGAGACACGTTCAAGCACCGCTGTTGAGAACGCGATCGGGAACAGTTCGGACATTGCAGTAAATCAGAGGTGAAAAACAATATAAATACTGTTCAGTTACTTGCACAGACCAATCGTTTTGTGTCTTAAGACCTCAATATATCGCCATGAGCCGCAGGGTTCAATTTGGTTTTGTCTGTATATGTTTTTTTAACTCTCAAAGCCGTGATTCTCATCCACTTACATTATATGACTGACAGACTGCAACGGTTTGAGTTAAAAATCTGTTTGTGTTCTACTGAAGAAACAGTCACCTACACCTACAACATTTTCATTTTTGGGTGAACTAACACCTTTTAGGTCTAATGACAACAATTCATGATAATTAGAGAAAATACTGGATACAACTGATCTCTAAAGACATCACTGATGATGATGCTGATGACAATAATGTTGCTGTAAAACTCATAAGTTGTTTTTGTATATGTGGTCTTTCTTTGACTTCTATATTTAAAAAAAAAATATTATATCTAGAGAGAGCTAATGATATTGTCTATCCTCTAAACATACCCTTAAACCTAAACCTTTTGCACTTTTAAATATTAAGACATTGTTTAGTATGTTTATTATTCTGTTTCCCTCTTGCTCCCCATAATGTAGCTGAATTCAGGTTTTACTATCTTTGTAGGGACATTTGGTAGGTTAAACCTGTAAAAACAGGCACACTCTTTACATTGCAAGTGTTTCTGTATGTTCTGTGCTGCAGGAAGCAGATGTCATTTCCTGTGCAGACATGGATGTTTACAAACTGCTCTGATTGCATCCACACCCGACTGCGATATACGTTCCCATAGGCCAGAATAACGCACACTAATTAAACACAACATATTCATAAAGATAGGTAGTAGGAAACTTCTAGTCAACTGTCAAAATCCCAAATTCAAATGCATATATGTATGTGACCAACCTCAGCTTCCTTCTCCATGAGGATCTGGTCTTTGTCCATCACATCTTCATCAGCCGCCCTGCGGGAACGCAGAGGTTCAGCACAGATATACATCAAACATTCCCTCACAGATCAGTTCATGTACAGGCTGATGATCAGCGACTGTGCTTGTTGATTTGTCGTACCTGCCAGCTCGCTTTAGTCTCTCTGAACGGAAGTTCTCATAATGGAGATCTTGAGTGACTTCCTGCAGGTCCTGCATGTGAGTTCTACACACACACACACACACACACACAGACAGAGAAACACACACGTAATGTCAGCACAGGGCACTAAAAAACAAACAAACAAACAAACAAACACACACAGAAAAACTACCTTAAGATAGTTAGATATATAGTTAGATATGTGACCCTGAACCACAAAACCAGTCAAAAGGGTACATTTTTTAAAATTGATAAACACATTATCTGAAAGCTGAATAAATAAACTTTCCATTGATGTATTGTTTGTTCGGATAGGACAATATTTGGCCGAGATACACTATTTGAAAATCTGAAATCTGAAATCTGAATAAAAATCTAAATATTGAGAAAATCATATTTAAAGTTGTCCAAATTAAGGTCTTAGCAATGCATATCACTAATAAAAAATTAAGTTTTGATATATTTACAGTAGGGAATTTACAAAATATCTTCATGGAACATGATCTTTACTTAATATCCTAATGATTTTCGGCATAAAAGCAGTTGGACATAGTGGTGTATTAGAGGTAAAAAATGATATAAATACTGTCGGTTTCTCGCACAAACCGATCGTTTCGAGTCTTAGGACACAATGTGTCGTCACGAGCCGCAGGGTTTAATTTGGATTTGTCTGTGCATGTTTTTTTTACTCTCATAAACTTTGTTACCATTGCCATCCATTATATGACTGATAGACTGCAACGATTGGAGTTAAAAATCATCATTGTGTTCTACTGAAGAAACAAAGTCACCTACCTCTCGATTGCGCAGGGGATAAGCAGATAAACATCAAATTTAAATTTTTAGGTGAACTATCCCTTAAAATTGTCTTAAAGTAGTGCCAAAAATCCCAACACTAATCAGATTATTTCAAAATATACAATATTTTAATTTATATAAAATAAATTATATTTTTAATAAAAAAATTAAAGCCATTACCACCAATAATTTTTTTTATTGAAACATTATAGTCATAAAAGAAGTACATTTCGTTGCACTAGATCATTAAGTAGCACAAAACCCTACAGAATTTGCATGTTGTTTAAATTATAGATATTATAAATAAGAAATTAGAGTTTGATAAAGAATGAAAGCCTATTTTACCACCAAGAGTTTTTTTCCTTAAGACATTATTCATGATAAATCAAGCACATTTTATCAATTTTCTTACTGTATCGTGCAAAAAAAGCGTCACTAATTCATTTATTTAAATGTTAATATTATATATTTAAAATGTAAACTAATATAAACGTATAGAAAATAAATAATTATATTTGTGGAACTAAAAAAATTAAGCATAGTTTACCACCAATAGAGTTTTTTTTATTGAGACAGCACATTCATGATAATTAAGCCCATTTCCCTAGACATTTAACCCCTAAACTAATTCATATGATTTAAAATAAACATTATATTATTTCAAACATTACTATTAAAGTATTTACACACCATGGTGGTTTCTTGTAAAACATTTTTAATTTTTATGCTGATTTAATTAGACTTTTCGGTGAAATACAGTACTGAGAAACACTATTGAGAATAAATAAATCATACATTTTCATTAAATTAATGAGAATTTGGGGTGAAAATGTGCATTAAAAAAAATGCACAAATGTTCATATTTTTATTTTTGTACAATTTACCAAACTACTAGTTTGTTATCTCATTTTAAAGTGTTTTTGCAAACCCACAATTGTTAAGTAAGCCTTGTTACTGGTTTCGCATGTCAGGTTATTTATATCTAGAAGTCTTGAAGGTACAGCAGCAAAAACACTGTGTTGAACTCTAAGGGTCAGAGGGTGGAAAAGGTCATTTAAACAGTTTGACTTTTTCTGCCTATGCTCTCACATTTCTCATATTCAGGAGGTTAAGACACCTCAACATGTGTGTGTGTGTGTGTGTGAATAACCACTGCAAGTGCGCAGTTTGAGGAAGTCGTTGTGCTCAGGGTTTTCCACCTCCACCACCCCCCACGGGTACAGGCGTCCGCGGATCTTCTTCCCCTTCACCTCTATCAGCTGGTTGGAGCCGATCACGGCGAACGGGATGCTGGCCTGCACACAAACACACTCCTTCAACTTCAGTCAAAGCCTTCAGGAGGTCAGGCAGTGCTACAGGACCGATTATGAACTGAAACACTTTGACCTCTGACCTTTAGGACACGTGTCTGTTCCTTGAATTATTAGCGCACTACATAAAGTCAGACCCTCTTAATCACGCGTCAGACCGGAGCTGGTCGCTCCTGATCCCGCCTGTGTCACTGATTCTATATACAAACATGACGAAAAAAAAAAAAAAGTTTTTAAAACCCATAAACCTTAACGTTCAGAATTGTGTGGTCCCAGTGTGTTTGAATCAGTAGAATTATGAACGCCAAAAATATGAATTATACTAAAATTTGAATTCTATAAAATTTTAATTAACATAATATTAACATTATATAATGTCTATTAAATTCATTAAAAGATTGTTTCAAATAAGTTTTGGAGAAAAATGTCAAAATGTGGTGAAATTAATGTACATTGTCATTCAGCGTACACAATAATTTATTTAAAATTCCAAACACATGCTTAATTTCTGACGTGTACGTATTAAATATATAAAATAATAGGGAGCATATTAAATTTGATTGTGTGTAAAAGAGCAAAAAATTCTTACTGACAAATGGGCAAAAACCTAGGATAGTGGCAAATTTTAAAAATGTTAAATTACAACTAATTAGTATTTGGGGTGAAAGTAAATAGTCTTAAATTGATTTTTGTTGTAAATATGCATGACAAGATTGTTACACTGAATGACATTTTAGTGAGTCTCTTCTGTAAATCAGAGGAAAATGTATCATATTTATTTTTTGCTCAGAAAAACAAAAAACAAAAATACAATTACATTAAACAGAATTTTTTTGTTTACATTTTTGGAGGGAAAACCAACAACAATTTAAAGCAAACAGTTTACACTTATGGTTTATTCTAAAAACCTTTTTGTCTGACCCGGATAATAGATATATATTATAAATATATATATATATATATATATATAATATATATAAAAATGTAATTTCATTCAATCATCATTTAAATACATAAATATATGGCTTGGCTTAAAGGTTACAATCAATTATTCAATTATATGTGTGTGTGTGTGTGTCTATTAATTAAAAAATAAGTATGTAATAGGTTAATTAAGTTAATTATACAACACAAAATTCGAATAATCTTGAAAGAAAAAATATTAAAACTTTAAATTATCATTAATTAATTAATAACAAATATTCTAATAATATACCTGTGCGTGTTGCGTTTATACTATAGGTTTATATACACACACACACACACATTTTAGTCTGTAGTAACTTATGAAATTGCTCTAATTTTTAAAAACAAGGTAATTCTACATGACTTATGATGCCTGTACCATTCCACTTGAGTTTTGAAATTGCACTGAATGTTCTTCCAAAACATTAGAAACTAGTCCTAGTTTACGTTTTGAACTTCCCAAGCTCTCTCAGCACGCTGTCATTTGGAACGTTCTCAGAGAGCTCGGAGGAAACTCTTTGATGCTAAAAACAGGAATCGTATGAATCACGCCATGTAAACCAACTACTGGATCCACACTTAGCGAGTTTGGTGCCAGTCAGCGGCAGATAACGGATACGATCAGGCCTTAAACAGAGCTTGGGCAGAGAGCTGAAAACCTCACCCAACTTACCCCGTGACCTGAACACATCCTTCATGACTTCCACCAAACTCAACCTGTGCAGACCATGATGCAAAGCGGTGTGGGAGATATTTCCAGTTCAGTGTGTCAGAACAAACTGATAAAGTGAATATGAGGTTGAAAAGTAGCCTTGCTTATGCCAAAACTACATAAAAAATGCCGCATTTCCAAAGCACCTGTGGCGGATCAGATATTAGGATTTATTTTTCTAACTTCAAAGCTGTTTTTCTAAGAAGCACATTCACAATGCCATTACATAGTGACGCCCAGAATGCCACCAGCAACCTCTTCCTGTCATTCTCAGCGCTTTCATGTAATCTCAGTGGGGAAGCATTTCAATGGGAGAGGAGCTCCTGCTCCGCTGCGCTGTACAGAAACCCCCTCCTGTTATGACTAGTCCTGTTTTCATAGTGAGACCGGGCCGCACCGTGTGTGTTATTGTTTGTGTGGGTGTCACTGTTGCGTGTTCTGAGACCAAATAAACACGTGCAGTGATCTTGGCATGATCGTAAACGTGCTTCATCTGATCAAACTAAACTGAATAAATGAAGAAGGGAATAAGTGTGCAAGATTTATAAGGGTCCATCTTTCCCATGTGGACAGATGCAGATACTGCTGAAATTTTGTATGACTTGACCTCCAAATGGGAAAACAAACACATTGCTTCACAATGAACAAAGAAAAATGGCAATTCTTTTATGCACAGGAATGGGAAAGGGAGTTAAGATATGACTGCACATAAAAATTGAAAAAAGAAAAGCAGATTAGGAATGTGCAATATGTCAGTGGATTCGCAACAGTCGCAACACAACAGCCGAATTGCATGCGAACATCAGCGTAGTTAACGTTAACTAAAACTATTTAAAAAACACTTCTGTGAACGTAAAAAAAGCTGCAATACAATTTAAATATAAATATTAACTGAAAAACCTAAACTAAATAAAAATGCCTTGGCAGCAAACTGAAATATGTTTAAGTTGTAGTTTATAGTATTTTAAGTACTAAAATGACTAACTAAAATAACACAAAAAATTCTATAAACACATCAAATTAGGGATTAGAATGAAAAATATAAAAGTAAAGCTAACTCCAAAGAAAAAAAAAAAAAAAATCTAGGCCAACGAAAATATAATAGTATTTAAATGATAGTAAAATAACACTGGTTGAACACTGACCATCATCATAATACAAAACGCAATAGTCAGTAGATTGTTGCAACATAGCATTCAAAATTGTTGTTAATGGTAACTAAAACTATCTTTGTTTAGTTTACTGAAATAAAGCTGCAATACAATTTTAATATAAATATTACATATCTTGTCGTGGCAATGAAATGAAATAAGTTTTAAAGTATTTCGTATTAAGCATCAAGTTGTATTAGAATTTTTAGTACTGAAAAAAAACAACTATTAAAATAAATTAATAAATAAATAATAATGATGAAAAAGACACATAAAATTACTAAATATGAAACTAAAATTACAGAAGAAAGATAATTCATTATATATATATATATATATAATGACCAACATCAAAATGCAAAAAGCAATACTGTTCTTGAAAAAAGGGATGAATTTATAGATACAACCTCTTTTTTTACCGTTAATATTAGCATGCAAAAGCATCAAGAACCTTTCACACAGTAGCACGCTGATAATAGTTATTTCACAGTGTACGGAAACAAGGATTTTCCACGGTTTATTGCCAGCACTGAGAATCTTGATGTGACTTATCGCTTCAGGCCTCAACACAGTCATTAGCTCTGCCTGTCTTTCTCTGAGGCTGAATGTGTTTGGATTGGCATCGTGTTCACGTGGTTGGCAGAGGCACCTGGAGTCGGGAACAATGGCACAGGAGTTTCTCCATGGCTCCGAACTGAAAAGGGAAGTGGGTTTCACCTAGTATGCTTGTAGTTTGTTTGTCATAGGATGCATTATGAGTCGTGACCATGTGTTTGCAGAGCAAGATTATTTGCGGGGACGAGTAGGCGAAGCTCGTGTGGGCTGGACGTTGGAGTCTTTTCAGCCAAGTCCTCAATCAAGCTGCATTTATACTGTCAACCAAAACTGGTTGCATGCATGGAAAAAGAAAGATTTATTTTCTAAATTTATTTTGGAAAAATAAATACTTTTATTTAGCAGGGATGCATTAAACTGATCAAAAGTGAGAGTAAAGACATTTATAATGTTACAAAAGGTTTCGATTTCAAATAAATGCTGTTCTTTTGAACTCTCTATTCATCAAATAATTGTAAAAATTGTAAAACGTATCACCATTTCCACAAAAATATGAAGCAGCACAAACATTGATAATAATAATATATGTTTCTTGAGCAGCAAATCAGCATATTAGAATGATTTCTGAAGGATCATGTGACACTGAAGACTGCAGTAATGATGCTGAAAATTCAGCTTTGATCACAGGAATAAATCGCATTTTATAGAATTTTTTAAATTATTATTTTTAATTGTAATAATATTTCACAATATTACGGTTTTACTGCATCTCTAATTAAATGAATGCAGCCTTGGTGAGCACAAGAGACGTATTTCAAAAACATTTTAAAAAATCTTTACGACCCCAGATTTTTAATTATCAAATTTTTACACATCCAATTCGGGCCACTTTTAAATGTGACTCTAAATCCAACAGCGCTGTATTGCCACAACATCAATTTGTAGGCCAATCCAGAAAACTAATCTGCCATGGTTCCCTTTCAAATAGGTTTCCAAATAGAAATATCAAATAGGTTTTAGGATAGTGCTGTTGATTAATAAGGACTAAACCAGTTAGTCAAGCATAAACTCACATCTTTATGGTAATTTTAGTCTTTATGCAACAGTCTGTAAGCAAGTTTTTAAAGCACAAAATAGTTCAAATTTTCCATTTGACAGACAAAAAACACAGCATGGATCCATAAACGCACAACTCGCTTGATAGTACTAAGTGACGCAGAGCAAAACTGAAATGTAAATGCAAACAGGCGGGACAAAAAATGTGAATGTGTTAAAATACTGAATCTGTAAATACCAGCACCTAAACACAGTTCCTAAACACTCTGAGAACCCTTTGGAGAGCCAGACAATGCTTTAAATATAAAGGAAAATAGTGCACTAGGTCAGAAACAAAATGAACCTGATTACGGTTTTTAAGTAAAAATTCTAAATGGCTAAATTACAGCCTGTGCTTCAGTTGCATACTGTAACATCTGCACGACTAAAGAGGCTTGTAAAAATTTGGTCACTTGCACAAAAATAGGAGCCACAAACAGGACAGGCATTATATTAAGTACATAACACATCAAAATAAGTTAAATATAGTTTTCCTGTCTATAGACCAATTATTATGAGCTTATACTTCAGGGAGCAAAACAGTAGTTTCACAATGTCAAGTTTCAGCATGAATAAGCACCTTTAACCCAACCACTCCCTACAGACTTTACACGGTTTAAACCCATCACTGAGTATTTCAACACAATAACACTTAGTTTTTAGGGGAGATGTTGTTTGAGGCTCATGGAACCAACAAAATTACAGCGCAGTATGAACAATTATTAAATACTGTAAAAGTCACTATTCAGCAGTAAAGTGTGTCGAAGCGAAAAGCTGTGAAGATCTTAACTATGATCCCTCGTCTCTGGATAAAACCGCTGGCTACCTGCGGCTCATGAAGCCCTTTCATTCGCACAAAAACACACAGGGGTGTTATAGAATTCTGAAAGAAACTCAACAGGACTGACCAATTACTCGGACCTGTGTGTGTGTGTGTGTGTGTGTCAGTACCAGGGCTAATGTTAATCCGGCGTCTCTGAAACAGCGGGACGCGAGGAGACGCTCTCTCCAGCAAATTCCTGTCAGGGATGAGTGTGTGTGTGTGTGTGTGTGTGTGTGTGTGGAGGCCTTCAGCAATGCTACAATTAAAGTATGAACAATTCGATAAGAACAGGCAGAATTAAATTGTAGCTGAGATTCTGGCTGGAAACATCCAGGAAAACATCACAGTATTTCATTATCATCATCACAGTTCATTTTGTATCCCAAAGAAAAGAGATGTTCTTTAAAGAGACAGTTCACCCAAAATGAAAATTCTTTCATCATTTATTTAATTCGACTCGTTTCAGAAAGGCGGGGCATAGAGGAGCAACAATTATGTACGGTATGTGGAAAAGAATGTGTTTTTTTAACCTTAAACCGCGTAAACACATTGCATTACACCAAATACACAAAAAAGTTCTTTTTTATGACCCCTTTAAGACATTTTGAGACATTTTAAGAGCAAGTACAGGGAATTTACAGACCGAAAGTGAATTGAACTGTTCTGTAAATGTAAATGTCTAAAGAACAGAAAATTAGTTGTAGAAGCGACAGTTTGAAAATACAACTTCCAAAAAATTAAAGGATTAGTTCACTTAATTCTTTAAAAATGTCCAAATGGCTTAACTAAAATATGTAATATTTTTTACTGTACATTCTGATCACACTCAGAAGGCTCAAAAAAGGCAAAAAAAATCTACTTAATTTAAAGATTTACAACAAGATACATTTCCATTTACATAAAGATTCACATTTGAACCTAATTTTGTTAAATCTCTCAGAAAACAGGACTTCAACTATGTTCATTTTGCATTTCAATTAAATGTAGCTTGATTTAAAGGGGTCATATGATGCTATTTCAATTTTTCCTTTCTCTTTGGAGTGTTACAAGCTCTTGGTGCATAAAGAAGATCTGTAAAGTTGCAAACACTAAAGTCTCAAATCCAAAGAGATATTCTTTATAAAAGTTAAGAGTCAACCACGCCTACCTAAAACGGCTCGTTCTAACACGCCCCCACATATCTACGTCACTATCTGGGAAGTTTTGCATAACGCCGCCCAAATGTTCACGCAAAGAAAGAAGGATTAACTTTTATTCTCGCTGTAGTATTGTTGCCGTCGCCGCCATGTCGTGAAGATGCTGTGTTTCGTTGTGAAAATGAAACTACTTTGTTTGGTCTTCCAAAAGAGGACATGACTAGAAACAGGGTTAAGTGGTAGTACCACACCTGTACAGAACCAGTTCAACCCAAATATTATTTGTGTGCACCCATTTTAGGTGGACTGTTTCCTGATCTGGGAGAGTTAGACTACCCCTGCCGGCCGTTTGACTCACGCCGTATATCTAGTCAAGTCGAGTCACTTTTATTTATATAGCGCTTTAAACAATACCGATTCTGACAAAGCAACTGAACAGCATTAATTAGGAAATAGTGTCAATAATGCAAAATGACAAAACTAAACACTCAATTTTCAGTTAAAGGCAATTCATCATTGAATTCAGTGATGTCAACATCCAGCTCAGCTCAGTTTAAATAGTATCTGTGCGATCAAGTCGACGATATCGCTGGATATTAATTGTCCCCAACTAAGCAAGCCAGATGCGACAGCGGCAAGGAACCAAAACTCAATCGGTGACAGAATGGAGAAAAAAACAAGGAGAAACCAGGCTCAGTCGGAGGGCCAGCTCTCCTCTGACCAGACGAAACCAGCCGTACGGAAAAATAAATATAAGACGTTAATAAAACAGACGAGAATATCTTAACAGCAATTATTTATGAGCAATAACAATTCTAGCAACAATGTGGTTAGGTCTGTATGTTGTTCAGCGTTTGGCATCATCTGAGGTCCTCTGAGGAGTTGCATCATCTCTTCTCAGGTGTAAGTACGTTTTTTTATATTTAAAGGATTTGCACTGACGATTCAAACGCGAGTTTTGAGCAGTGTAGAGTAGCGCTTGTTGTTTGTCATTTCTCCGATCACAAATGCAGACAGGGTTTTATGGTTTACGCGGCGCGATGCAACGCGTAAAAAGATAGTACAAGTCATTATAATCCGTAATTATGTCCCCACTGGATGCAACAAATGCCTCGTTTAGAATGGGTTTTAATGTTTTTGTGTCGTCGCTCCGGCCGGGACAGGGCATCACAGTATGGTAAGGGGCAAAATAATGTTCTTCATATGACCCCTTTAAGGTTGTTTAAGAAATCGTGTAATGGTAAACAAGGCAAAATTACTGTGGGAGATATTCATTTTTTGCAGTGCATGCAACATTTAATGCCATGACTTTGTGAATTTAAAACTTTTTGTTCCGATTTAAGGCCTTAATTTGTGGAAGACCCAAAGAAACCCTGAAGATTTATACTGGTCATTGAGGCTTTCGAGATTTAGGAGGACACAAAAGCACCATAAAAGTATTTCAAATGATTTGTGCACTATATTTAAGAGGTTTTTGAAGTCGTATGATAGCTTTGTGCGAGGAACAGATGGATCTTTACAATGTTATTCATGGTTTAAATAATTCATTATTCAATTATTCATTGTTTAATCATTATTCAAATCTAGACTTCTTTCACGGTGCTTTTTTGTCCTTTTTGAAGCTTGAAAGACTTGCATTGAAAATTGAGACCAGTGCAACATTCATTGTGTATCCTACAAAAGAAATTAACTTAGAAAAAGATTAGGAACAACATGAGGGTGAGTAAAATATTTTTGTGTGAATTTTTTATTTACATTAAAAACCTTAAAGTATTAAACACTTCTATGAGAGCAACAGGAACTGGATTTGATTGTGCCATTCTAAGTGAAGGGTGTACAAGAAGCTTGTCCCTGTCTTATGGCCACTCTATTCTTAAAAAAAACATACCAACTGGAGTGTTAAACAAAGGTCAAGCCATGGTCACTGAAAGCGTATGTGACCGGTACTGGATATTTATTGTTTTATATGGACTGTGTGAGCTGCAATTCCAGGATGCAATCATTCTGCCTGAGAACACAACTAAATAACCACACCCTTAAGGGAGAAATGTGGAAATAGTCATACCCAAACCATGAGATATTCACCGTTTTAAATTCTGCAGTTGAGGGTGACATGATAACAATATCAGATGAATGTCAAATGAAGAGCTGGCCTTCACTGTCAAACTGGACAAACATTGTCAGCTGGTCTGTCAAACCACGAATAAGAGTTTCATACACTGTACAGTAAACAACACGTTTAACACCAAAGCCCTGTGTTTAGCCAATGACTGTACAACCACAAAATCATAAACCGTGACCGTGAGGTCAGAACGTTTGAGACCGCATATATATATAGATACATATTTATCATATAGCACACACACACATACAACAGTATATATATAATATATGATATATCTATACGATATATAGATATAGTTTATATTTTAAAGCAGAAAATAAAATAAAGTATATATTTAAAGGTGACATCTCATGAAAATCTGACTTTTCCAGGTTTTTAGTGCTATAATCAGGTCTCCGGTGCATATACCAACCAAGGAAACATGAAAAAGATAAACCCAGTAACTTTGTTTTGTTAAGCATTTTTCTGCAAGCATCTGCAAAATGAGCGCGTCTGATTTCGCTCCCTTGGGGATGTGACGGTGGTGCACGGGATCTATTATAAGTATACCACCACACTTTTAATCTGTAAGTTCACCACGGCGCAGTCATTTTTGATTTTGAAGGACAAGGTAAGTGATACAAACTCTAATGACATGGCAAATATAGTTTGAGAATCTAACAAATCATGGCTCAAACGTTCTGTCTTTGGCTGCACACGATCGAGCAACAGAACACCTGCCATTAGAGGTCCCTAGCCATCAACGAAGGAGACAACAGAGATGATTTATTGATTGCGATTACTGTATATTGCTGCTGCCACACAAATCAAAATAAGGCATGCGTTTAGTCCCGCAGTATACCTTCACAGACATAAACAAAACACCGACTGCTTTGATCACTATGTGTGATGTGTTTAAAGTAACTTGATGTCGTGAGTATGAAAGAGAACTAGTTTAGTAACTCACATGCGGGACAGCAGCTTTGCGTGTAACGTGGGTAAGTGCTTCGGATGTGTTGCGCTACAGAAAACGCACCATAATCAGAGAATTTTTAAAACTCATATGGTTTAAAAGGCCATGATTCAGCGCGATAAACATCTTAATCAGAACACGCAAAACAGATGTTATTTAGCAGGTATGAGCTAATGTGCAGCTCTCTCGGGACAAAGGGAGAGGCAGGGAGCAGTAGCTCATTGCATTTAGAAGCGACAGGCCCAAAAAATGACGGGTTTTATGCTTCTACTCAAAACTAGGCAGATCTTTCAAAATGTTCTATAAGGATTTGTGAGATTTTGAGCACATTCTTGGGGCCACCAGGAGCCTAAGAGGATCTCTCTAAAATGTAAAAAGGGGCCTAATATGTTCCTTTCCAAAAAATGTAAAGCAGCGTTTAAATATAATTATTTACGTAGACACTCATTTAATATTTAACAAGACAAAAATTCATGCATACATCATTATTGTTAGTAAGTTACATAATAAATGATATTATTACGTGTCCTTTGTATCGTATATATATCTATATATATCATGTATATACGGTGAAATTAACACCGGCCAACCCGCCAAATGTGGGTAAAAATCAGTTGTGGCGGGTAACGCTGTCAAATCACTTACTTTTCGTAAATTATGTTCACTCAATTTCTTGGGTAAGTTCATATAAGCCACATCTGCGCAGATTTAGCGCAAATACTGAACTCGTTAGACATCATGACATTATCGAGTATATAGCAAAAGCTAAACAAAACACATCTACAGAGGCACGCATACGCGACGAGATGAAGTATGTGGTTAGCACACAACCACAGATTAGTGCCGGCCTTGCGCTTTTATAGTGCGTCTTTCACTGATGATTCGTCTATCTAATATACATTAACAATGTCACATTACTTTCAGATAAGGAGGCAGAAGGAAAATGATTTTTATGATAAAACCGGTTCATATAGTCTATCAATATCACAGGAAGAGTGCCATTTTTTCTTTAAAAATCAGCTTGGTTACAAATGTGATATTTATTTTATTCAACAGTTCAATAAACAATAAGTTAAAATCAAGAGACTTACGTTTTAGACACCAAATTGCCTGTTTTTGCACTATTTCGACAACAAAAATAATTCCAAAACACAGCCACAGCACAGTTTTGCGTCTCTGAGCAACAAGCTAGGGAGACGATGTACAAATGAGAGAGTTGGTTCTGAATGAATCAAACCGTTAATGATTCGGCTCAATTTCGCAATGGACTCACTTTAAACAGTGACTTGCTGCCACCTACTGGCGTTTTAAATTTCACATTTAAAGTATCTATTCATTTTTTAAATAATTTCAAATATCAGTATTAAACATTTCATGTCGAGAAAATAATGCAAAAAAATATTGATGCAGTTGTATGCACAGTAAACATGGGACAATTCCTTCTGAGCTGCAGGTATACGGAACGTGTAAATGCATCTAAATGCCACTTCATATTCAACTTCTGCAAAGATTAATTTTATTTATACTGATTTAATTTGTTTAGTAACAGTCTAAATGTAGTATTGTTATAATTGTCTGATTAAATGTAAGAATTTGACTCAGATGATGATGTACACTTTTAGAAAAAAAAATGGCTTTACAAAAGGTAAGAATGCCCATAAAAGTAAAACATTCCAAAATTATTGGAAAAGATTAATTTCTATCACTGCTGTGAACGGACCACACAGAATATGAAGAATATCAAAAACTTTAGTAGTCAGCTGTCCACGAAAGTCCTTAAGATATCAGCACAATAACACACTAAGCAAAATATCGTCTAATTATCGTTAAAATCACAGAAAATATCGGGTTAATATTTTTTGTCAATATCGCACACCCATAGTACCGACACAAAATGATTTGCAACAGTCGCTTTGTCACGCCCAGTGTAGACGGCCTCAAACTGTTGGTTTATTTATTTTTTGGCTAGTAGAAGTTATGAATGGCCACCCCGGTACCTTAACAAACTTTAGTAGCCAAATTGGTGTGGACCCATATATATTATAATAGATATATCTAATATAATATATATATATATTAATATATATATCTTATCTTATTATATATATGTATACAGATATATGTATATGTATGTATATAATATTATAATATATATATATATATATTGTATATGTATGTATATATATATATGTGTATATATAATGTGTGTATATGTATATATAATGTGTATGTGTATGGTTGTATGTAATATATCTATATAGTTCAGTCATGAAACTCTAGATGGTGCATTCTGACGGGGTGTTAACGTAACTCATGATATTCAGAGTTAAACGACTTGGCACAAGCTGATTGGTTCATGCTGCATATGCAGCCAATGAGCTTACTGCATTGCATATATATGGCTGGCTAGCATTCACTTGAGATTCCAGCAGCACGCTTTCAGAGTTCTCTGAAACCCCCCACCTTCCCCAGCTCCACCTGTATAGATCTGCTACGGGGGTATTTTATATGCTATTTGTGCAGCAGCAGCATGTCTTAATTACTCACAGCACCATATCAGCGTATATGAATTGGCAGTAGCAAGTTCCTGTACTTACTTTGCAGCAGCAGAAATAATCTACAACTACAGCAATAACCATCAGCAGCAGCAATTCAGCAGCAGCAGCAGCAGATCTATTCCGCCAAGACCAAATACATTATCATTGTCATATCCATCACCATGCTAAAATGGTCCGAGAGTTGTCATGATTGAAATATATATACACACACGCACTGAAAATTTAAGGAAAAAAAATGTAAAGCAAAGCTAAATAACAAGAGTAAGTATTAAAATGACAAAAAGTAAGTTTTATATATTATTATATTCTATATATCTATAAAATGTAAATTTATAAATTATATTATTAATGTATAATATAATACTAACATATATATTACGTATGTAGTTATAAAGAATGAATATAATAGATATATTACACACACACACAGGTAAAAAAGGTATAGCCTGAATGCAATGCAATTCACTTTGGGATAGAAGTGTATAGCACTGCTAAAGCATAAATTCTTTTTATATATCTAATAGATATATATATATCTTATAGATAAATATATATATCTATATAGAGATGAGAGAGGAGAGAGATGACGAGAGAGAGAGAGGAGATGGAGAGAGAGATCGATATAGTCCTGAATAAAATTATTATTATTATATCATAAAAATCAGGGCTGATGATGTCATTAAAGCAAAAGTGACGCCAACCACATTCTCAAATAAATCTTTTTTCACACAAACTGCAATTCTGACAATACAATTCGTAATAAAATCATCTGTGTTAATCAATATAAATAGATGCATTTTCACAAGCACTCTCCGACTTTTTGACCCCACTGTGTTTTTAAAAACAACAAGACTGGTAACGGTTGGCAAGGGCACAATCTCGCACGCATACAGCGCGAGCTGGTGCTTTGGTACCTTTCTCCCATTGAGCCAACCGAAGGGACAAAGAGAGGAAAGCTTTAATAGTTTGTAGACTGAGATATGAGCTTGATGGGGATTGCAGCATGGCAAACATCAACAATAACATTCAAATTCACACAAACACAACAATGCAACCCACCAAGCGCACCTACAATCTGGCCTGTGGGAATCACATGGAACTCTACTAGAGAATACGCGTCCCAGATGTGTGTCAATTCGGCTTTGCTTCTCACACGGACGAGATCTGCTGCTTTTACAGTAATACATTACTGCTACGACAGGAAGTGAGAGCTACCTAAACGTCCCTCGAGTACTTTATACATATCATGGTTTTATGACTTCACTCCGGTCTCAGATAAGCAGAAAACACTGTTGCACACTGCGGACCCGCTTTCCCTGCCAATGGGCCTGACACATTACAGGAAGGCAATATTGTTCTACACAAGCTGCTTCCCCCTTTCATGATGGTGCGAGAAAGATCGCAGATCTCTCCTGTGAGAGAATGAGAGCGAAGCTATCACAGTGAGAAAGTGAGGGTGAAAATCAAATGAATATCAGTCAGGCCGCGAGGACACAATGGGTTATTTGTCATTCTTACAGCAGGATTTTGGGAACCGGCATCATGAAAGAGAGCGGGAAATACTAAACTGCTGACTTGCATTTCCACGTAAGTCAGAATTGATGATTGGAAGTTGCGTCCAAGAGTTTACCTCAGTCTTCTTGGGAAAAGATAAGGTCGAGAAAAATTTGAAGGGTGTGCTCCTCCTTTTCTGATAATGTAAAAAACAAAAAAAAGGATTCAAGCATTTGTGGAGGTACCAATGAAAAGAACAAGCATTAAACTTCCTCCAATTCATTCACATTAACATTCAGGTTTGATGGAGCAATTTCCTAAATTTAAGTTCTAAACAATCAAAAGTTTCAAGTAGTTGTGGGTTTCTCAGCAAATGGGAACCTCTAGTTTGTTCACAAAAAGCTTAAAGGAATAGTTCAGCCAAACATGCATATTCTGTTATTAATTAGTGAGAATGAGATTTGACAGCGATAGAGAAGAAGAGAAAGATTTCTCATGAATAAGGACCTAAATTTGAGGCTGTTCCACAAAGAAAGATAATTTACAGTTCTGTTAGGGTCAGTAAGATTTTTTATATTTTTAAAAGGCGTCTCTTTTGCTCATCAAGGCTGCATTTATTTGATCAAAAATACAGTAAAATCAGTAATATTCTGAAATAATATTACAATTTAAAATAACGGTTTTCTATATGGATATATTTTAAAATGTAATTTATTATATGATGGCAAAGTTGAATTTTCAGCATCATTACTCCAGTCTTCGGTGTCACATTATCCTTCAGAAATCATCCTAATCTGCCGATTTGATACACAAGAAACATTTCTGATTATCATCAATTTTGAAAAGAGTTGTGCTGGTTTATACATTTGTGGAAACCATGATAAATTGTATTTTTCAGCATTCTTTGATGAATAGAAAGTTCAAAAGATCAGCGTTTATCTGAAATGCACTGATACCACTTGTTCCAGAACGAGTTTGTTACTTTTATTTTTGTTACTTGCCGATATCCGATACCTGTATTTTCACTGCATTTGTAATTTTTAAAAATAGAAAATTTAGAAAAAAAAAAGAATCATGTTAGATGGCTTCATTTAGCAAACAGATATTTCCTTCAGTTATTTTCACACTTAATTCTACTCGCTAAAATGTGTTGTACAAGCTTTTGTTACTTTCACGGTTTATTTTATTGCTTATTATACATAAATCTCGCAACAGCAATGAACATATTTTCTGAAATAAAAGTCACATTTTTTTTATCATCAGAAACGTGCTGTGACATATTCCAAAGCGGCTCATATAATGCAATTAACGTCGAGCAAGCAAAACATGCGCAAAGCATTTCTAGGCTGCTACTTTCACTTTTAAATCAAGTCGTGTATGCTGGACGTTTAAAATAAATGTTGTTTATAGTGAATGCCCCT
Organism: Sinocyclocheilus anophthalmus; assembly: GCA_018155175.1. Lineage (NCBI taxonomy): Eukaryota > Metazoa > Chordata > Actinopteri > Cypriniformes > Cyprinidae > Sinocyclocheilus > Sinocyclocheilus anophthalmus. The sequence continues at coordinate 31,557 of JADLZN010001185.1, read as the reverse complement.
ATCATTTTTGCTTGTTTAATATTTACAATTTCGTTTTAATCCAAATGATGTGTGTGCTTCTTTTTGTTTTTGGTCTGGACACAGCACTTTTCACACGCTGTGTGGTATTGGAGCATTTGAGTGAGTACGAGTACAGGAGCGCATTATCGTTATCAGTGCACCCCTAATTATAAATGTCTTTAACTGTCACTTTTGATCAATTTAATGTTTCTTTGCTGAGTAAAACTGTTGATTTCTTTCAAAAAATGGTAGTGTGTGTATGACCTTAAAAGACTTAGAATATAACGCATAAGCTGTATGGACTACTTTTAGTGTTTTATGGTATTTCTGGTCCTTTTTGGAGCTTAATAGCATGTGATCACTGTTTAATTTCATTATATGAACAATAATCAGCATGAACATTCTCCAAATCATCTCTGTTGTGAAGCAGCAAAGTCATGTGTTTGAAACGTGATCGTGAGTAAATGAGTTTTCATTTTTGCTTGACTCCCTTTAAAACAACAAAACAGGCATTAATAAACACAGCAATGTGGGAATGTGGATCAAAATGTGTTTTGAAATTACCTGCAGGAAGAGAAAACTGGCATCTAAGGAGCGGGCGAATAACAGGAACTACTAAAAATACAAGCATTCAGTATCCAAAGCCCTGTCTAAAAATGGACCAGCATAAGCAATGAAGCCCTGTGACTTTCTGTGTGTTATGAGCCATCGAGGAAGTGTGACAGAAACCCCACATGTGTACAGCAAAGAACACACACACACACACACACCCCATGAAAGGGGCCATTCCAGACGGTCATTTAGGCGAACACGGCATTCTGATGGTGGAACGTGGAAACTGACTTTCCTTGCGACTTAGTGGAGTCATGATGATGCAGGATGTGGACTAGATTCCATCAGTCTTATCTAAAATGGACCATTTTCAGTAATGAGGCGATGTTTACATGGACGGACACACACATAAAAGACGCTGACAGAGGTCAATTGGGACGTCTAATCAGAACGGCCTAACCTCAAGACATAAATGAGAAGAGTTAAGTGGCTACTGGGCTTTTTTTTCTTGTTCATACTAGTGAAAGTCACTGATCAGCAGGTGTCTGAGGGTTTAACAGTGGTTTAGGTTAGTGAATGTGGGGGACGGAGGACAAATTGCACACAATACTGTTTGTTAAGGCTCTTTTGTCATGTAAAATCTCATGACGTGCAACATTGCTGAGCTCACAGTAAAAGGAGAAAAGACTTTCACATTATAAAACAGCACAATGACCATAGCACATTTTGCTTCTGTAAACAGACACACAAACCTAAGGAAAATGACTAGTGTTAAGGCAACTACTATAGTTAACCAGGTTGCTCACTTAAATTACAGCTATGTTATATATGATACACTACCATTCAAAAGTTTGGGGTCAGATCATACGACTTTTTGTGTGTGTTTTTATAAATAAACAATTACTTTTCCTCAGCAAGGGCAGATTAAATGTTCAAAAAGTGACAGTAAAGACAATTTCGAAGTTACAATTTCTAATCTAATTACAAACAGAACTGAAAATCAAATTTGAGATAAGAATCCTCTGAAATAAGAAACAGCCATCTTTGTTTTTTTACAAAAATATGAAGCAGTCAGTCTCAAAATGTATAATAATTAGAATTGTTTCTTGAGCAGCAAATCAGCATATTAGAATGATTTCTGAAGGATCATGTGACACTGAAGACTGGAGTAATGATGCTGAAAATACAGCTTTGCTCACAGAAATAAATGACATTTTATAATATATTCACATAGAAAGCAGTTATTTTAAATTGTAATAATATTTCTGATTTTACTGTACTTTTGATTAAATAAATGCAGCCTTGGTGAGCAGAACAGGTTTCTTTCAAAAACATAAAAAAAATCTTACCGACCCCAAACTTTTGAATGTTAGTGTGTATATAATGTATGCACCTAAATTCACATTTGTGTTTTTAAACCCTCAAGAATTCTTTTTTTATAAACGGAGGGATGAGCAGGCAATACAGTAATAATGAAACCAAAACTTTTAAGTCAAACAGAGGCAGTGTATGATTCATACACTGGAAACATAAACATCCACCATTTGTAGTCATTAACATAATTGTGCTCAAAGCAGAAGCAGAAACACTGAACAAGCTCCAGTGCTCGTGTTGATCTGTGCGAGCTTCCTGTGCGATAACCAATAACGTCCCAAAGAAGTGGAGCCAGATACACGCCACATAATCACCGTCTTACTTAACCTGCGGAGCTTGCAGGTCGACACACACCTGACCCCGCTTCAGACACAATCCAGAGGGTGTGTGAATGCATGAATGCATGTACACACTAGGGCTGTCCAAAAAAAAAATTAGAATTTCGAATGCAAAAACGTTGCATTCGAATTTTAGGTCAGCGTCAGCCGTCAGGCAGCCTATCAGTGGCGCACGAAATGCTACGACCATGTAAGTGTCATTGCATTTGAATGCTTTTGTTAGCCTGTCCAGTTGAACCCAATAGATGCGGCGCTGCTACGCTGTTCATTCAATATATTGCGGAAAACGAGAGCATCAGTGTGGAGAAGAAAAAAACTCAAAACTGAAACCAAGTCGTTCACACAGAACAATGCATATTTATCACATTTTTTAGAGGGACATCTATCAGCGTTGCACTCGCGTCTCACACAAGAGAGCGGGATGTTTAGAAAGCCATGTAAAATGAATGCAAGTTCAACTTTAAAAAAACATGTCTCAAGACTTTATGCCAGTTTTTCCCCATCCTACTGTATCTCAAATTTTTAAATGAAGAAAGTAGCCTACTCTTTGTGATTGGTTTTCGGTCCTTTGTATTAAATTACATGCATGGTGCTGTTTTTTTTTCTTCTAATTGTTTAAGCAACTTTATTAATTATAATTGGTTTATAAACATTATTTTAAACATTATGTACTTTTTTCAAAGATGGTCGTGTTTTTTTTATTACGCTTTGAAGAAACGTGCATAACATTTTGCGCGATGCACCCTCTTGTGGCCTCAGGAGAGAAGCCAAAAGCTTTTTTCACCCTAACTGAAATTATGCCTTTTAAATTCGAATATAATTCAAATTTTGATAATATTTAAGTAGAAAAAACGAATTGCGTTTTTCAGTCATTTTGACAGCCCTAGTACATACCCACGTTAGTCGTAACACACTGTCGACACCACAACACCGATGCACTAGTACAAAAGTGGTTCTCAATTTCTTAATGCTGTAATCAACACCAAAAAAAGAAAAAGATCAAAAAATAACATCTGTTGTACGGTTTTGCGGGATTGTTGTCAGCTTGTTAGGGGGTTTTTTTTTTTTTTCCTGTGGTCAAATGATCAGTTGTGCTGTTGTAGACGAGGAGAGTACAGATCCTACCTTCTCTGAGACGGGTCTTCTCTTCAGCGTGAGCGGGTTCAGCTTTGGCGATCACAAGGGACGATGTTGACTTTGATGTGGATTGCCTTCATAAACTCAACATCCAGAGGCTTCAAGCTGGGAAATTAAGCACAGAGGAAGCACAAATCACATTAAAAAAAAAGTGGTTAATGTTGGGAGTCAGAAAGAATTTGAATGGCAATTATACTTGATGGGCCCAGACTCACTGATACTCAATGAAAAATGATCCAAAGATTAAAACACATTATAAGTGACAAAAGATCTCAATTTCAAATAAACGTTGTTCTTTTGAATTTCTTCAAACAAAACCATTCATAAATGTTTTCAACATTGATAAAAATAAGAAGGTTTCTTGAGCAGCAATCAGCATATTAGAATGATTTCTGAAGGATCATGTGACACTGAAGACTGGAGTAATGATGCTGAAAAATTATGCTTTGCCATCACAGGAATACATTTTTAAAATATATTCAAATAGAAAAACAATTATTTAAGAATTGTTATAATATTTCATAATATTACAGTTTTACTGTATTTTTGATCAAATGAATGCAGCCTTGGTGAGCAAAAGTTTCAAATATATAAAAAAATCTTAACAACCAGAAACTTTTTAACAGTAGTGTACAAATTTATGAGCACATGAGAAGGAAAACAAAATGAGATGTCCAGCAAATTTCACCCTGAAATGATGTGATGCGACTTGTTTGGTTGCAATTTCTCCTGGCAATTCATGTCAGCAATAAACTTTTCTCCAAGGCCACCGAACGTTTTAATCATCATGCTCAGTGTGAACAATTAACGTGAATTTTCACTTGTGATTTTATTGGCTTTTCATTTCTCCGAGGCTTGTTTTACACTTAATGTGAATAGCATGTATGTAAAAAATCAGTTGTAATTTCTGATGGAAGATTCATGTCACTTTTAAACTTAAACTTTAAAGTGCAAAGTTTTTATGTAATTTTCACCTGTGGTTTTTGTTGGTGATTCATGTTGCTTTAATGCATAACTTCTGCTGTAAACAGGCTTTAACATTTAACATCTGCAAGAATAAAATGTTTTATTGACTGATGATGAAAGGCAGAACATGTGCAGGTGTTTTACCCGTGTCCAAACGGAGAGATGAAATAAAAGCAGCAGTGCACTCTGTTGTCAACGATGTGTCTGCGGTTCAGTCCGCTCTCGTCATGCAAGTATCGCTCGAACTGATTATCAATATACTGGATGATCGTCTTAAAGCTGTCGAACAGAATAAAGCAGATATCAGAGAACAAGCTGAAAGGAAATGCTCAGACATAAAAGCTTGTGGTTGTATTAAACAAGTGCATTAAACAAGCATCGGATGCGGATCTCAGCTGAACAAAACCATAATCTAATCATGAGATATCTGGATGCACTTAGAAATGACAAACAGCCACTTTGTCCAAATAAAGCTTATCAAAACGCTCCACAACATCATGTTTACAGGTTCCTGTCCAGCATAGACGGACCACATGCACCAGCGTTAACTTATTTTCATGGAGATCTTAGTATAGATTTTAATATTTTGATATCTTTCATATTTAATAGTTTTTAATTTAAATGTAATTAAATGTTAGTAATTTAGTTTTTTTGTAATTGTTGTTAGTTGGAGTTTTTTTTTTTACATATTTATACAGTTTTTAATCATTTTTATTTCAGTTTTGTTTTTTTAGTACATGAGGTTAAATACCAAACAATGATTAAAACATTTTTTATTTACTTTTTTTATTATTATTGTTTATTTTTTTTACAGTTTGAGTTTTTTCGTACATCAAGTTAAAACTAAAAATGAGAAATGCTGACTTGGCTGGAATAATTTTAAAAATGTTTTTCTATTTTATACACACGTGGTCAGAATTGTTGGTACCCTTGGTAAATATGAACAAAGAAGGCTGTGAAAATAAATCTGCACTGTTAATCCTTTTGATCTTTGATTTATTTTTAAATCACAAAAATCTAACCTTTCATTGGAGAATAAGAATTTAAAATGGGGGGAAATATCATTATGAAATAAATTATGTCTAATACACATTGGACACAATTACTGGTACCCCTAGAAATGTAATATATACATACAGTATATTTATAAAAAAATATAAAGTTATTTTTAACTATAATCAGCCTAACTATAATTATTGAATGCATCAACTCTCAGTTCTCTAAAGTCTCGCCACCAGCTTCCCTTTTGCTCTACAGTCTCCTGACTTATCTTAACACCACATTCTAAGCTAAACTAAACCCCTAACCAGAACTAAGCCACTTCTGTGTCTTCTGATAGACCTCATGGATGAATTGGGTTTGAGACCGCAGCCTTATCGAGAGGTTGAAGGAGAAGAAGACATGACATGACAGTAGGTAGGTAACATGGATGGCACATTTTCATTATCAGCCTGAGAAGTCTGTGGGTGAGAGATGGGGAGGATATTGTTCTTTCAAACAGGACGTTCCCAGCATTCCTCAGCAAGGCTCAATGACCAATAGAGCATCAAGAGACAACAGCTGCCTCCAGTCTACAGTCAAGTGCCATTGTGTAAATAATCTGTTATGCAGATACACAAACACAAAACATCGGGTATTAAATTAATGATCAGTCCGGTCTACCATTCAAGAGGTCATGGTTATATGCAAGTTCTAATTTAATGGTAGATATCTGTGATAATAAACAGCTAGTTCACCTATCTAAGAGACACAACAGCAGCACTAATGCAAGTGCACTCAAGAGTAAACACACATTATGTTTAAGGAAAATTAAAAGTTGGAATGGGCCAAGATGGCATCTGGTCGAGATCTACTGCTTTATTTTAAGCAAGAGATCTTTAATATGCATGCTGTGATTTAGCCGTTAGACAGTTTGGATGGTAGAAAACTTAACATCTCTAAATGCATCAACTTTAAAGCAACATTCAAACATAATTTGATGCATGCATCCAAATTATTTTAATTTTTTTTGAGAATTCTGCCATTAGCATTGCATTTCTAATACGCAAGTTAAAATAGTCAACATACATGACAAGTTGCCTGAATCTGTTGTCCATCTAGCAGTTTTTGAATGCAAGCGATGTCTAAGACAAAACGGTTTTCTTTAAAAGTGCAGGTGCTTGTTTATTTTTACAATGAAAAGTTGCCTTGATGTTTAGTTATCTAAAGTAATGATGTTCAGAAGTGTGATTTAGGTGTCCAAATACTAAGACATTTTCAGATTCTATGTATAAATAAATGAGTCAGCTATGATGGACAATGTACAGTTATGAATGTTTTAATTGTTCAGGCTGAATATAGCCTGTGGGAAAAAACAGTTCTTGTGCCTGGCTGTTCTGGTTGTCGGTGCTCTGTAGTATCGTATTGGTGTTTCGTCCAGACGGATCCGTCGTTTTGGGAGCCTGAAACCGCTATAATATATACGCTATAAGCCAAGCGTATATTTTATGAACGATAATGTCATCACCCCACGTCTCAACCCTAGTCAGACTAGTCAGTTTGAGTTGGTTTCAGTAGTTTCGTGTGTCCGCAAATATTTCTTGAGACGACACCGTCTCTTTTTTTTCTTCAGTTTTTTTTTTACAACGAGGAAAAAAAAATGATCGGATAGGATAAGCTCTGGCTTTGTGTGGATGTGGCCCTAGTCTTCTGTCTTCTGAAGACCCGGTTCACATCCTCGACACAGACCTTAAGCGCAGGTCGAATGGTGGGTGAGGTAGGGAGTGGGGTTGCAGGAGGGGTAGGTGAATGTGTGAAGTGCAGATCAGATTGGGTGTGGGGTGTGAGACTGGGCTTCTCAAACCGGCAGTAAAACACATTCAGATCGTCAGCCAGTTGTTGATTCTCCACAGACTGCAGGGATGGTGTCTTGATGTTCCTCAGATCAGTCCACACTGATGCCGGGTCGTTGGCTGAAAACTGTTTTTTCAGCTTTTCAGAGTCGTTTTCTTAGCCACTCTCCTTCTTTTGTTAGTCTGTTTCTGGCCTGGTTATACAAGATTTTATCCCTACTTCTGTAAGCATACTTCTTGGCATGACGAAGCTGTTTCCCAGTAAACCACGGTTTATCATTATTGAATGATAGGAATGTCCTGGTGGGGATGCAGATATCCTCACAGAAGCTGATATATGAAGTTGCAGTCTCTGTGAGCTCATCCAGATCTGTGGCTGGAGCTTCAAAAACACTGCTCTGCTTCATTAGTCCATCTTTTAACAGTCCTTATTACAGGTTTAGCTGATTTCACTTTCTGCCTGTAGGTCGGTATAAGATGAACGAACTAGACAGTGATCAGAGAACCCCAAAGCTGATTTGCATCCTTTATTGTGGTGTAACTGATCCAATGTATTACTGTCTCTGGTGGGACATGTAATGTGCTGTTTGTATTTTGGCAGTTCACGGGAGAGATTTGATTTGTTAAAATCTCCAAGAACAATTTAAACTGTAAACTGTACCAAATGTATCATACCACTTTTAGAATTATAAAATAATAATAAACAAATTTCAAATAAATGCAAAATGATCAAATAATATTAATTACATAAAAAAAATGTATATTTTAAGTATGAATCATTCTTCTAATTAAAGACGTCTCCAGATGTATCCAAAGGGAGGTTTGATCTGATTTAGCTCACTCCTCAGGACAAATTTAGCTAATGGTGCATGGTACGGCACGGCACGGCCATACCGTTACCAAAATGTGACGTGTAAACCCTGCTGATCACTGATTGGCCGGAGAGAATCGCCACTACCTGCGTCATTGAACTTGCAACACTAGACACTAGACCCGCTAGATTAAATCAGCACAGCCAGCGAGGAACGAACGCAACTTTTTTTGAATGAACGCAACAGTTTCGAACGAGCGCACCTTTTTTAAACAACAAAATAATGGCTGTTTAGTGGTCTGTTGAGGAAGTACAGACGTTCCTCTCGTTGATAGCTGAGGAGCGGATCCAGCGAGAGTGTGATGGGACGACACGGAACGCAAAAGTTTTTCGGGAGGTCGAGGCAGTAGAGGTGGCGCAACTATAACGACATGTCTATGATCCCGCCCACTCTAAAGCGGTACTAAACTGCAGTGGAAACGCAAACTCAGCCGAGCCATGCCGAGCTGTACCATGCAGTGGAAAAGCGCCATAAGTAAACACATACTGACCAGTCCTGGCTGTTTATGGCATCTCCGTATCCGGGCGTGTCCACCACAGTAAGGCGGAGCTTCACTCCCCTCTCCTCGATTTCCACCGTGGATGCTTCAATCTGGACCGTGCGCTCGATCTTCTCTGCAAGTACAACAAAACCCCATCAGAACAAAAAAACTCAAGTTCACAAGAAAAAAAAAAAAGAGAAACACTTGGAAGGCACATCAAGACAAATCAAATTAAAAATACTCATGATTTATTGATGCACCATGAAAAAGATGCATGAGCATTTTCTGAGAACCTCTGGGAGAAGGCCCTGGGCTACAGATGGGATAACTTTCTTGAAAACATCCTTTTACTCTAGAGAGCTTTATTAGATAAAGTGCTCAACAGAGGGAATTTTATATCCATCGAGCATTTAAATCATAAATGTTCTGCATTCCACCGGGAGCAGCATCTTGCTGAAGAAAATATTACTTTACGCAAAAAAGCATTTGGACATTTAAGGCACACTTAAAAAAATGTCTTAATTTATTGCATTAGGCAAAATATGCAATAAATAGAACAGAATAGAATAGAATGTCATTTAAGTATCATTTAAAACAAAACACGTCTATTTGTGAAATGTTTTTTTGAAAAATGCTTGTGCAATTACACAAATGCTTTTACAATTTCAGGGTTTCTGTAGGTTTTATAAAGGTGAATTTAAGACTTTTTAAGACCAAGTAAAGGAAATTTAAGGAATAAATGGAAGGGAACATAAACGTCAATATGATCTCTAAATGTAATGTCTAGGGAGCAGAAAATTAGTTTTAATTAGAAATTTTTTTAATCAATTTGACAAAAAATACTTAAGATTTGAATACCTCTGCTTCTAACCACTAGAACTTTTGCAGTACCTTACGCTACACCTATGTCCTACATCATCCGCTGGACGCCACTCTCTCGTGAATGTGCGTTTCAGTCAGCGGAAGCTAGAGATTACAGTTTATAAAGTTTTAAATATGGATATTTTTCTTACAAAAATGCATTGATTTGCTTCAGGAGGTGTTTATTTACCCCCTGGAGCCGTGTGGAGTGCCCTACTGACAGATGTTTGTTCTTGTTTTAGGCATAGACTTTGCATTAAAATGCATTTCAGACTTTCGGCTCTGATTTAAGACCTTTCAAGACCATTTTAAGACCCACAGAAAGACTGGAATTAAAACATTCTAAGATATTTCGTTATCAAGTGTAATGGCATTCAGACAGCTTTACGTGTGTTTTGAGTGTTCACATACTTTTCGGGTCAAAATGAAGTTTATCTACAGAGGCTTTTCTCATGACTGCTAGGGATAATTTCAGTCTGGGATACAATATCCTGTAGAGATAATGAAGACCTCAGGAGACCCGTGTGCGTGTGTGTGTTTTACCTGCCGCTCCAGGTATATAGCGCTCTGGGTAGAGGTCAGTCAGGAAGAGGCTGTTGATCAGGGTTGATTTGCCAAGACCAGACTCTCCTGAGATGACAAGTAACAGCCGGTTAAAAGCGCAGTGTGTGTCTGTCTGAATCCATGTGTGTGTTTATATGTTCCTCACCTACAACCATCAGTGTAAACTCAAAGCCTTTCTTCACAGACTTCCTGTGAACCTGATTGGGCAGGTTGGCAAATCCCACATATCCTCCAGCATCAGGGAACTAGAAACACACATCAGAACGGTTATACTGAGACAAATAAAGTTTAATATGTACATGTTTAACAGTTAAATGTGAAGTCTGTTATTCCAAATGGAATAGCATAATGATGATAATAATAAAAGCATGATCTCCCAAAGACTCCCTTCAACTTCTATTGGTTGAGAAAACTGATAGTCCCACCCATAAACTCACTCCATTGGTTTAGTCAGAAGTTGACATGCCATGTCATGCCAAAAAACATATTAATGACATATTTACAAAGACTATGAACATTAAATATTTTAATATCCAAAACAATTACACACTTCACCTTTAAACAGAATCTTACCTTTCCTTTTTCTCCATGCGACATGATGCTCCTGCCTGATGATACAACTAAATAAAGAAAAAAAACGTATATATATATATATTCTAGATATCTAGATATAATATATATATATAATTAAATAAATAACATTTAATTAAGAATTTTAGAATCCTAATAGTTTATCTTAAATATTAAAGAACATTGGCTATGAAAACTAGAAAACGAATACAATAATAAAACTGAATAATATCTATGAATACTTGGCGTACATAATATTACTACCTAAAAGAAAAAAATACTAACAAAAAATCAACTTAAATTTAGCATCATTACTCAGTCTCAGTGTACATGATCCTTCAGCAAATCATTCTAATATGTTGAGTGCTGCTCAAGAACATTTATGATTATTAACATGTAAAAAAATAATGGTGATGCTTCATATTTTTGTGGAAACATGATACATTTTTCTGGGAATAGAAAATTCACAAAAACAGCATTTATTTGAAAAATAAATCTTTGCAATACTTATTAATGTCTTTAAGGCACTGTTGCTAAAATTGAAGGTCCTTGCTGAATGTAAGTATTAATGTTTGGGGTCATTATGAATTAAAACATTCTTAATGACCCCAAACTTTTGAACAGCAGTGCATGTCGTTTAAAAACATAATGACAGAATATTTCATTTACACAATCTCAAAACTTAAAATAAATTAATTAATTAATTCTAAAAACTAAAACAAAAAATACTGGTCACTGAATCTTAAATGCAACAGATGACCAATAAAATGATCCTTCACATTACAGTCAAATAAAGCATTCGCATTTAATGAAAGTACTGCTAACTGAAGCTCTCCATCATTCTGATCTTCCTACACACACTGTATTGGATCTGCATTGGGTCGGGCTGATGATATTGATGAGGAACAAACTGTTCTGGAGACGCTGGAGCGTGTGAGTGTGTTAGATATCAAGAGGAGAGCGAGGGGTGATGACAGGGAGGGAACAATGTGGTTTATCTTTCATTTTCCTGGAAACGCTTTCCTCCATTTTCACCACTCCCCAAATGAGAGCTTCCACAACAAACACACACACACACACAAACACACACACAACCACCCAGAAACACTCTGGTGTACTATATGGGGTTCGAGTGAAAGTGTGTTTGATTCTGAGACAGCGGGCTGGAAGTCATCACTGTGAAAGCATTACAGCTGTAATACTGACAGATTTTTATTATCATGAATGTTTCTACTCCCAGGACAAGAAAAATCTGCTTCACCATCATAAGAATAAATTACATTTAAAATAAGTTACAGCAGAAAACACTCTAATATTTCATAATATTACTGTTTTTACAGTTGATCAAATAAATGGTGAGCAGAAGAGACTAAAAACAAATAAAATGTTACTGACTCCTTAACTTTTTAAATGTGTGCTATAACTTTTATATGCGTGCTATTCTAAAAAGCCATTTTGTAGTTATCATTTTGAATGATTTATATATATATAATCATTCAATATAGTGATTATTTGAACATTTTACACACTGTTTGTTAGGTTTTGTTTCCATTTTGTTCTAATCTCATTCACACAAAATAGGTAAAAAATTCAGTTTAGCATCACAGGAATAAATAACATTTTAAAATATATTCATATATATAACTTATTTAACTATATTTTTAAACAAATACATGCAGCCTTGGAGAGCAGAAGAGACTTGATTAAAAATGTGTACATGTTCACTTAAATTCTACAAATTGTGTGTTATTCAGAAAAAGTCATCATGCTGTGAAAAGTGTGAATATATAATAATTGACCACAGAGTTCTTAATTTTTATGATCATGCATGTTTCTACTCCCAAGAGAGGAAAAATGTGCTTTGCATCACAGGAATAAATGACATTTTAAAATAAATTAATACAGAAAATAGTCATTTTAAATTGCAATAATATTTCATAATATTGCTGTTTTAACTGTATTTTTAATCAAATAAATGCAGCCCTGGTGAGCAGAAGAGACTTCTTACAAAAACATTTTAAAAAGTGCATGCATTCACTTTAATTCAGCAATTTTGTTCTATTCTAAAAAGTCAACATGTTTTGAAATGTTGTTGAAATGTTTGAAGATTTTACACAATGTTTAATCAGATTTAGGTTTCGTTTCTATTTGGCTCTAACCTTATTTACACAAAATAAGTACAAAACAAGGAAGACGGTTGGATTGAGCTATTCATTTTTATGAGCATGAGTGTTTCTGCTCCCAAGACAGGAAAAATCAAGAGTCAAAGTGTTTTTCAGGAAAGCACGGAAACTAATTTAGGATGAACGTCAGATTGTGGGTGTAGCGGTGTTGCTTTTATAATACAGGACACACTGCAATCCGTATTTTATCTCACACACACACACTCTGGGAGGTCTTGTTATTGCTGGCTGGGAATAATGGCAAGGATAAACTAGCTGCAAGTGGCCTCATTATCGGCGCAGCGGTTACACCGAGGGTGATTTTTGCATTAGCACATACATTAAACTTCAAAACCAAGAGAAGATTCAACAAACACACCAGCTTTCAACTCTACCTTTTTGTAGGTTGTGACCTGACTTAAGAGATTTACTGTTTTTACGATAAAAAGAAAAATGGTTTTGAGGTTCTTAACAGAATTCGTAATGGAGCTTAGCGGATCGTAAGCTCATGACACATGTGACTGGAAGGCCACATATACAGTCAGTCGGATCAGAAAGCTGGGTTTACTGATGGCCGGCGCTGCTATTTCACAACCAAAATACCATTCAAAGCAGCTCTTGAGTTTATGAGTGAAACGTGCGCCTCATGACCTCCGGCGTGATTCGCTTCACCTTTGAAGAGCGGCTCCGCTGTGGCATATTGATGAATGATTTTCAAGACAAAGGGTGGAAATAACACATCTATACAGGACAGGAGCGGAGAGTGCAGGATGAGATTGAGAAAGAAGAGAGGTGAACGGTTAAAGGTGTGAATAAAGAGAAGAAAGACAGAAAGAAAGACTTTTGATGACATATAGAGCCAAGATGGCAGAGACAATCTTCCGAGTTAACTCATCACAAACTCATCCGAGTTAAACAGGTTACTTTAAACTAGCAATACCGCAGATTAACTGGTCATTTCAAGATTACTGGCCAATAACTGTGCGTGATTAGCTGATTAACAGAAGTGTGTCAATCCACCTAGTAAAATCCAACGACAGCCTCGTCACTGCATAATGCGCGTTTCATGCTTTCAAATAGTAAATTACTGTGCAAAATGCAGAAAAGTGAGAGTAAAGACATTTATAATGCTACAAAAGTTATTACGAATAATTGCTGTTCTTCCTATTCATCAAAGAATCCTGATTAATAAAATGTATCACCGTTTCCATAAAAATATTCAGCAGCACAACTGTTTTCAACATTGATAATAATATAAAATGTTTCAGATCAGTTTATTAGAATGATTTCTGAAGGATCATGTGACACTGAAGACTGGAGTAATGATGCTGAAAATACAGCTGCGCATCACAGCAATAAATTACATCTTAAAATATATTCAAAAGGAAAACAGTTATTTTAAATTGTAATAATATTTCACAATATTACAGATTTTACTGTATTTCTGAATAAATAAATGCAGCCTTGGTGAACATAAAGGACTTCTTTCAAAAACATTAAAAAACACCAAACTTTTGAATGGTAGCATTGTTTACGTAAAAGGTGCACTACGGTAGATGTTTTCAAAAAAAAAAATTTGATTATGCTGGGTTGAAAGTCTATTCACATCTGATAGTAATCATTTAGTTGAGGGTGGTCTATTAATGGAATGTCTTATTGTGGATATATTCTGTGGAAGGCGTAGGGAGCCAAGAGTAGATAGTTCACCCAAGTCCAAAACACACGAGTGTTATTTGTGTTTCAGCTTGACACCGTGTGATCCAACAAATCGAGTACGCTCGTGATGAATGACACATGAGTAGCCCCAGCGGGGATTCCCAATCAGTACTCATGCCCACTCTGCAATTTTGCATGCGTCACTTGTTAATCACACCCGGGATGATGGGACAAAACAAATGTATATACTGTATATATATATTATATATATATAATATATATATATATTATATATATAGTTGGAACACAGTAAGATTTTTTATGTTTTTTTTAAGAAATCTCTTCTGCTCACCAAGCCTGCATTTATTTGATCGCAAAAACAGCACAAGAAAGCCGTAAGTATCGTGAAAATTTTTGACTATTCAAAAGAACTGTTCTATTTGACTATATTTTTAAAAAAGAGGGGCTCGATAAGTTAGAAGGGTCTTGGCGGATTTCAGACACCGCCAGAATTTTTAGGATTCCTTGATAGACCGAACCGAGGGTAAGCAATTGCAACCAGAAGAAACACAATGTCAAAAGTTCTGAATTTGCGGCTCAGAAAAACACACTTTATTATTATTATTATATTTATGTTGAAAGACAGCTGAGCGAATGTTTGTTCAGGTTTCTTGGGATGAATGATAAAGTTCAGAAGAAACAGCATAGTATCTGTGAAATTTAATTCTTTCTGTAAATTGAATAATGTCTTTAATTCGGCATTTTGATCAAAAGATCCTTGCTAAATAAAAGTATTAATGTCTATAATTTCACCCCAAAAAAAAAAAATTATACTGACTCATTTGAATGATATATGTATAATGTTACAAAAGCTTTTATTTCATATGAAAAGAATTGTCAATTATAGTGGATCTTTCTTACAGTTCAAAAAATTTTGACTGGTAGTGTATGTATGTAGCCTATGTATCACACTTATATCACATCTTGTTTTGGATAAGAATAAAACGCCAAGTCCGACAATATCGTGTATTTTTTTATTTAAATCTAGCTTTATTCACATTGGCCCATGAAAACCTCTATGAACACACTTGACTTGACCAAAAAATCGTGGGGGACGAATTTACGTTGTTTTATGAAGGGGAAGATCTGTGCCTTGGAAGGTATTCTACACTCATGGCGCACGCACAAATTAGGATATGTTAGATGCCTGCCTCCATTGTGAGTCCCTATCAAGCACTTTACCGATTCAACTACTCTCTTCTTCTCCTCCTGCCTTCTCACGGGCCAAAGAGCAAGGCTGAGCAAGCCTGATCTTGATAATGCTGCTGTGAAAACGTGGGAAAAGCCGACGAGGAAGAAGTTAGGGAGATGCGATCTTTATATAGGCGGAGCAAAATAATTAATCGCTCTGTCTATAGCGCATTGTGATTGGATGTTCACGCTGTCAATACAGGAGACAAACCAACGGGCCACTGGCTGCTCGCTGTCCGTGCGTGATGGTCCTCTGCAAAAAAAAAAAATTATTTTTTTTAATTCGTCGGCCCACCGGGAAAATGCCCGGTATGCCCGATAACCAATCCAGCCCTGAACACACCAGATTCAGATAACCAGCTCGTCAGAAGTGAGCTACGTGCATGAACTGTGTTCTGATCGATATGATCCCTACACAGTGTTCATTGCTCCCTGCTCCCTGAGCCGGGGAAATCCGTTGAAGTTTACTTCACCTCGGAACATGGGCTGGAATTGGGACCCGCTGATGTAGCCTATTGTAGTAATGTTGTCTGTGAGCGTAAATGTGTTCAGGGGGCGTGGGTTTGGACTGTGATTGCAGGGAGGGTGGGACGTTCGCTTTCAGTGCTATCAGGCTAAAGTTAGCATTTTCCAAGATCTCCTACTGCACCTTTAAATTCATCAATTTTGTGCTATTCTGAGAATTTCATCGCTGTGGAAAACTGTTTATATTGATACACTTTGACGATTTAAACCAATTTAAGTTTTAAACACTTTATAAATCCTTCCTCCTCTGCTCTGAATAAAACATACTTCTACTAAAATATGTCCTACAATGTTATATAAAACATCCCGAAAATGTCAAAATGCTACATGTCAATGCAAACCTGCTAAAGGAAGCAAAAGACTCTTATTTATAAAAAAAGAAGCACATTTGTGCAATAAAACCCGAAAACAAACTCTAATCTGAAAGGGTTAACAGTCCTTCTTAATGAAGAGGTCATTAACTCATCTTTACCACTTCTATTCAGGTTCAGGGTTATTTTAACATAACACGAGCCAAAAGATATCATTTTGATGAATACAAACTGCCTTAAGTTCTCTTATTCAGCTTGACAAAAAAAAATACATCTAAATATTGTCTTATAAATACCCAGCTAACAGTAAAACGTTCTGAAAACTTTGGCTAATGTTCTGGTAAGGTTCTCTCAAGGTTACGAACAAACGTTCTTCCAGTAACATTAATAGAATGTTCGCTCAAAGCTGCCTGGTTCTTAATAACCTTCTCAAAACATTACCACAAAAATTTTATTTATACATTGTTCATGAAAAGTTTTTTTTTTTTTCTGAAACTTTGTAAAACTTTATTACTTGGAGAACATTTACAAGTAACGTTTACATAACGTTTGCAAAATGATCAAATGGAATGTTCCCTCCTTTCGCTAACTTTAAATACCATAAACAACATTTTTTTTTAAAACAATGGTTGTTTCAAACTTTCAAGAAACATTCAGAAATAACGTTATCATAATTGGGAATTTTAGCAAAACATTCTCATAACATATTTTACCCCCTGAGACCCACCAGAAAGCATTTTGGACTAGTTTTTAAATGGGATTATTTTTTCGGGCATCGCACTATAGTCCTAAAATGCATAGAAACATATCTTGTCTGCTGTATTTTGCTAATTTCATCATCACGTTACATTATTTGACCTGCTTCAAATGTGAGTAATATATAACTTTGGAACATAAATATTTCAAAAAATGTAAAACTAGTGACATTTCAACATAAGCACTAACACATCTAATTTTCATGCAAAAATCACTATTATATTATTAGCAACATACACTACGGTCTGTCCCCATACAACTTTAAACAATACACAGAGGAAAAGTCCCAGGTCTCTTATATCCGACAGTACGTAAAAATAAGGCAGGAGCCAGTGTTGGGGAAAGTTACTTTAAAAGTAATGCATTACAAAATTGATTTACATCCATACACAAAAGTAACTAATACGGTACTTTTTATGGAAAGTAATGCGTTACGGTACTTTTGCGCTACTTTTTAAATCTGGACTGGGCTTGCTTGTTTGTTTTTAATATAAATAAGTTCTGTTTTTGGCAAATATAAAAGTCTTTTCACGCCAAAAGTGAAATGAATGCGCCTCAGGCTGAAGGGAAGGTAAATTCAGATCTGTACAGTAGAATGCAGAAGAAGACATGGAAAGCAAAATCATTTGGTTAGAGTAATGTGTGCTATTAGTCCGGCCCTGAATGGGTCATAAGCGAAGGTCAGGATGATGGGATTATACTAAATACATAAAAGGCTATTTGTGTGTTAATATTTAATTATTGCAGGTTGGCGTTCATATCTGCGTGCAATTATTTGATTCATTTTGAGGAATACTGAAGCATACGAATACTGTGCGGTGTTTTTTTTGTGAGTGAGATGACTTAAGCATATTCATAATTATTGAATACAGTAGTGTAACATATGATTTCGATACTCACATGGGGACGGAGGCTGTCAGGCATCTTGAAAAAAAAAAAAAGTAACTTGCGTTACTTATTTGAAAAAGTAACTCAGATATGCTCTTGTAAATTAAAAAGTAATGCGTTACTTTAGTAGTAACTAGTTACTAGTAACGCATCTATGTTCTCATGAATAACAAAAAGCTGAACCACACACTGAGCTGTTGGCTGCATGTTAAAGTGTGGAGGTGCTTAAGAGGGCAGAGCTCGTGCTGTCAAACTCTGGCCATCAGCTCGTCGACCGCCTCAAACCTCTTTCTGAGCAACACGTCTCTGAATTCACACATGATGCCAAATTCCAATGTAATTTATAAATGAAACAACAGATAACCCTGGGTACATTTTTATAGCGCCTCGTTTGAAATGAAAACACCTCCTCCTCGTCCACACCCTGCTTGATCAAATGTGTTTCATTCAGTGCACGCAGCACATCTAAAACTGTCACGCCCGCAATAAAACATTACACATGTGTTATCTTACACTTTCAAACAGAGGAGCCAAGTATCGATACAGCTATAGTATTTAATGCAACTTCTTTCCAGTGTAACTTTGTATCAACTTTGACACGCAGCAGTTACTGGAGCCACACAGGAATTGATACAAAGTAATTCTTCACTTCCAGATACAAACGCGAAGAAACTTTGACTGACTTTTCAGAAGCCCTTACCTGTTATAAACGCGTGATAAAACTCAAAACCCTGGAGTTTTTTTCCCCCACCTCCCTAGTTTTCTTTCTTCCCAGCAGGCCAATCCAGGGAATCCGGAAACCGCTACAATTCCGCCCTTATCCCATAATGCCTGCGAGACCCCGGCGCAACGGAAGCCATTACGGCTCACGTACCAATGCGGAGGACGCGCGACAGAGTGGAGAATTAGAGCCGAGATGGCGGAGACAGGTCACAGTTTCTTGGAGCTGTCGGTTTTACAGTGCTTTCAGCGAACATGTCTAAACACGCCTCGGGATTTGTGACAAATTTGTATTTTTTTTTTTTATCAAAATTTCTTAACTTTTTGTTTTTCTTATTATATTTACATTTCTGTATTTGTTTAGGTGCTGACTTAATGTATACATCTAAATGTTATTTTATTTTTATAATATTTTACAGATGTTTTTTTTTAACGAAATGACAGTAAGGAAAAGGCGGGTTTTGTTAAATATGTTCAGTGAGAGACCCCCCGCAAATCAAACGCACAGCGTTTGCTGCACCGCCACACGTGGCGGCACAGCAAACAGATGGCCTCTTTCGCTGCGATGGATAAAACTGTTCACGTCAGACTTGAGAGCATACACACACATCACAACACAGCACTCAATGAACGACACACACACACAACTCCCAATGAGACACACACACACACACTACAACACCATCACAATGAGACACACACACAATCACTCAATGAGACACACACACACACACACTCAATGAGACACACACACACACAAACACAATGAGACACACACACACTCAATGAGACACACACACACACAAACACACACTCACTCAAGGACGACAAACACACATGCCACACACATCACTGCAAGAGACCACACACCACATCTACACAAAAGCTCAATGAGACACACACACACAAACACACTCACTCACAGGGAGACACAAAACACCACACACACTACCACTCAATGCGACAACACACAACTCATCAATGAGACAGACACACACACACACTCTCAATGAGACACACACACACACACACTCAATGAGACACACACACACACACACACATCACAGCCACTCAATGAGACACTACCACCACACACACCAACTCACTCATGAAGACACACACGGAATTAGTGAACCACCTCGAAGACCCGACCAATGAGACACAAGCAGGGCGACCACACACTCACTGCGGGACACACACACACTCAATGAGACACACACACTCACTCAATGAGACACACACACACACAACACAGCACTCAAGAGAAACACAACACACAGCAAATGCAGACACACCCACACGAACACTCATGGACACCACACGACAATCATGAGGGATCACACACACCGACACGAAAGGGCACACACACTCCTCCTCGTGGGCGGTACACGGATATTATTCCACTCCACTTATTCCCAGTCCAGGAAAAGTCCGTTAGTCAAAGCACAGAAGAGACGCAGCGAAGAGATGCTGTTCTACCTGATCAAAGCGCTTCAGTTTTTTTGATCGATTTGAGAGAGAGAGAGAAAAAAAGACTTTTGAATAGAAACATTTGGAGACACAAACTTTGGAGAGACGATATTGGAAAGAAAAAACGTTGTGTGTATATATATATATATAAATTAGAGACGAAAACTTTGTTTAGAAGAAAGGAAAACCAAAGGCTGAAGACTCTGGAGAGGAACGCAGCCTTTCCAAACATCCCCAAAGTACCGGAACAGGCGCACAGATCTATCTAAGGAAGAAAAGAGATGGCCTCCGCGGCTCTGGAGATCCTGGGTCTGATCCTGTGCGTCTTCGGCACGCTCTTGGAGATGGTCGCCTGTGGGCTGCCCACCTGGAAGGTGACCGCCTTCATCGAGGCCAACATCGTGGTGGCGCAGACCATCTGGGACGGCCTGTGGATGTCGTGCGCCGTGCAGAGCACCGGCCAGATGCAGTGCAAGATTCACGACTCCATGCTCGCGCTCAGCCACGACCTCCAGGCTGCGCGTGCGCTCACGGTCATCTCGTCCGTCATGTGCGTCATCGGGCTGATGGTGGTGATCGCCGGCGCGCAGTGCACCAACTGCATGAACACGGAGAGCGTGAAGGCGCGCGTGGTGAACGTCGGAGGGGTCATCTACATCATCAGTGCCATATTCGTGCTCGTGCCTCTGTGCTGGATGGCCAACAACATCATCTCCGACTTCTACAACCCGCAGGTGCCGACAGCCAAGAAACGGGAGATCGGCGGTGCGCTCTACATCGGCTGGGCGGCCACCGCGCTGCTGCTGCTCGGGGGAAGCATGCTCTGCTGCTCGTGCCCCTCCTCTGGAAGCTCCGGCTACTCGGTCAAATACGCGCCCACCACAAGAGCAACATCTAACGGGGACCATGACAAGAGGAATTACGTTTAGACGCTCTTTGGACTGATTTCACTTGCACCTGCATGTTTCTGTTTTCAGGTGGCTGATTTTCTTTTTTAAGCATCTTGGACAACTGATTAGATCTTTTTTTTATTTAACACGAAACTTTTGAGGATATGCGTTTCTGAAAGGTGGAAGTTTTATAATAACTTTCAACAATATTAACAAACATTATGCAATGCTTAACAGATCGTTTCAACACTTTGAAATAGTGAGAAATGTCCTGAAACATTGTCATATTATATTCATGTGCATTAACTACTGATCTATTAAACATTAAATCATTTTTATATAGCCTATAATGCCTGATTGTTTTTTTATTTTATTTTGTAAAGCACTTTGGACTGATTGGCTGAAATGTATTTAATAAATCCTTTAATAATAACTTTAAGTCGCTGATACACTGTAACAATGATTTTTCTATGTAAATAAAACATTATTGAGTATTACAAAGAAAATACTATTTCAGTCAGTCAAATCAATGTTAATTGCTTTGTAATTAATTGTAATATTTACTATCAATTTCTGAGTGAAAATTGTTTCTACTCTACACATTTTTCTGATCAAGTACTTAATTTTCATATAACTTCATGTGTAAATGTGCACAAACTACTGATCTGTTAAGCATCTTTGATGTTTGTTTTCATAATGAAAGTTACTATAAAGGGTTTCCGCTTCGCTAAAAATGCTGTTCTAAAACTATCAAGGACATTCATGGGTGAAAGAGAAGCTCTAATCTGACAACATATCTCTTTTAGGTACCTGGAGAAGTTTGTAAGCTTGTAAAAGTTGGTCAAAGACTAAAAGCATGAAGTTAGTAGCTGTAGCTGTTGTGATGTTTACCGATGTTTTTGTGTGTACATCGAAAGGAATCTGCTCCGGCACATTTGCAGAGACTCTTAAACACTTGAGGAGAAACAGCTGGAAAACTGAAGCCATTCCTGACTGATGGGTTACTCATAACTCACCCGTCCACACTGATGCTCATCAGAGCTGAACAAGGCACATTAGAAATACAGTCCAGCAGGATCTCGGTCCACTATGGAAAATGTCTATTTTTGGGAATATTCTGCTGGTCAGTGCTTTACGGAGTCAGTGCTTGAACTCAAGACCTCTACGTCCAGTTTATTCAGCTCATCTGAAATGTTGATTTTTTTTGTAACCTTTTTTAAGTGTCTTTAAATTCTTGAATGAATGTTGTTTGAAATAAACATTTACAGTTTTGACAAATATGAATGCTTGTGTTTTTAATACCTCTGTACGTGTAAGAATAAATTACGGTTATAGTCTCTCACATAAACTTTCAGGACTGGTAGTTAGCTTTTTTTAACTAGTTTTGATGCTAAACAAAGTCATGATGGCTTATATTTAGTATTGAAGTTACCACAAAGGTTCGGACCAATTCATTGAAATGAGCTGTAAGTATCTGATGCTGGGTGGTTATTAAATGAAAAGCGAGTACAGTCAGATATGAAGTGCAAATGTTGTTGCCTGGGTTTCCAAATCCTTGTTTCTTAAGGCTTAGCTGGTCATATTGCCACTCGCCACAGCATAAACATGTCAGTCATTTTTTTTCTGCTCAGCTCCAGTAGAAGTGAACAGATCACACACTGACTGTAAAACAAAAAAGTTTTACTTTTTATATGCAAAATACAAGATACAACTCAGGATTCAACAATATGTTTTTTTTCTCTTGGCACAGTCAGGCCATTTGACTTTTGTTTGCACTGCGCCAAACCAAAAAATAGTATTGCATATTTAAGCCATTATGAAAATTGTATTGAAAATGTATCTTATAAGGATTCCTAACACAAAATAAATAGTAAAAAATAATAATCAGTTATAAATAATTTATCAGAATTTTAGTTTTCAATAATGTCTAGTAAAAAAAAAAAAAAAAAAAAAATCAGATAAATGCATATAAAAACCCCTGTTTTCTTTACACAAAATAAATAAAAAGTCAATGCAAATAATTGATCAGGTTTTTGGTTTGCAATAATTGCTCAATTCTGAAAAAGATTGATAAAACAAATCAGTTTTAGTCCGATTTTTAGTTTTCAATAATTGCACGATACAACTATAGTATAAAGTAACTTCTTACACAATAGCATACAGTGCAAAATATGACTGACGGTTTTTTTCACATTTACACAAAACTTCATCTATTTCAGCCAAATATATAACTTTACATTAGTGGTGATTCACAAGTCACAACAGTGATGCTCAACAAATCACACAAAGCAGATGTTCAAGTTTACATAAAAACACAGGATCAATGGATATAATCTAACCATCAGTATAAATTATAAATGCATTTATTAATAAAGTATATGCACATTAAAAACTATATAATTTTATTTCTACTAATTTGACTATAAAATGTAATTTTATTTTTTTCATATGTATAAAACAAAACTAGTTAATTTAGTTGTTGCCACCTTAAGTAATTTTTTAGGTTATTTGACTGAACATTTTAGCATAGCAAAAACTGTAGTTTATGGGTTTGTTAACAGCACTGCTTCCCTCGACCCTCGTCTCTCAGTCTCTAACACAATAGAGCCTGTATGAATATCCACACCAATTCTTTCAGCCACCATTGTGGGATTGTTAGTTCCAGTCACCCTTTGGAAGCTAAGGGGGTTACGAGGCTGAGTAAAAAGTGTGTGTGTGTGTGTTTTGGGTGGGTACTCGGGGGAGGTGCCCAGACTTTTTAAAAAGATCTTCCATCCATAATGAAGAGAGGCACATGGGGGCAGCGACGACGTCATTAAAAGAATCTTCGTCATGGCAACCGCAAAAGAACCTGCAGTTGCCTGGTGACAGGACCCCATAATGTGGCCATATGGATGAGGACAATGGAAGTCCCATCGGCAGACATTCCAAGACACAGATGGGGGAGAGAGAGAGAGAGAAAAGAGTAACAAGAATGTGAAGAAAGAACAATCTCTCACCTACACATACTGACATAAACAAACAACTCTCTCATGCAGAAATCATGTTATTATTAACAAACACACAGTGATTATAGTTCATTAGGTTACACTTTACTTGAAGGGGTGTGCATAAGACTGACATGACACCTTCATAATCATGACATGACACATGTCATGAATATGAAGGTTTTTTATGCATGTTTATGACAACTGTCATTAAGTGTCATTCGCTCAGTTATGTAATTTTTAATGCAAAGATGACATTGTTTGAGATGTCTTTGTTATGGGCTATGGTTAGGGGTAAGGGTAGGGTAGGGTTAGGTCAAACAATGTCATTTTTGCATAAAAAAATTACATAACTGAGCGGACTGACACTTAATGACAGTTGTCATAAAAATGCATAAAAAACCTTCATATTCATGAAATGTGTCATATCATGATTATGTTGGTGTCATGTCAGTCTTATGCACACCCTTCAAGTAAAGTGTAACGTGCATTATTCACACCACAGGGTATTTAGTATGATGAATATATAGTTTTTTTTTAAATTTAGTTAAAGTTTTAGTAATTTGTTGTGTTTTTGTCATTTTTAGTAGTTTTTATACATCTAAACAGTTTTTTTATTTGTATTTAATATTTTTTTGTCATTTAGTACAGCAGTTTAACTAAAAAAGTAGTAAAAAACACACACACACACACACACAACACACACACACATTTTATTCCAGTCAATGTTTGTCACGGGCGTTTCATGTATACCATCGTTCTCCCTAACTCATACACACACACAAAAACACCACACAACACACCACAAACACCCACACACACACACACAATTCTTCCATCAATGTTATTTTATTTCAAGTAATGAAAATAATTTTTTATGGTTTTAGTAAAAATTTCAAATAGCCTAAAAATGTGGACCAAAATTAACTTATCAAATCAAGTCAAAAATATATATTTTTAAATATGACTTAATGAACCTAACTGCATTAGATTAAATAATTTCTTATTTTATTTTGTTTCGAACAACATCACAACATTACAGCCTGGGGGTTAATTACAATGAATTTTAAATGAAAAAAAAAAAATGGTGAAAATGCAAATAAAGAAAGCAGAGGAGGGAAAAAAATAAAAAACAGAAGTCTTGTAAGTATTAGATGATATGAAGTACACAAAAAGAGAGCATAAACTAGTAGCCTTTATACCTTTCCTATTAGTACAAAGTCAAATAACAGATACATAATTTTCTATTTCTAAAAAAAGCTACACAAAAAGACGGTGTTATGTTGGAAAATGTGCATTTATGAGAAATTAAACTAGTAATTAGATTACACTAAGCTTTTAAAGCTTCATTTCATCATTTCGTTTCTATGTCTCACTAAACACAATTGCAGAAGTAGTAACTGTTTTCAAACAAGTTTAATATTCCATTGGTTGGGCAATAGAAAGCCCCGCCCCCAAATTCACAACATTTGTTGAGCCAACATTGCCTTGACAGAAGCATTTAAAAAAAGATTTTTTTCACTTTTTATTTTGAAGAATGTTGGTGTATAAAAAGAAAGTTGCTGCCCTATTGACTTCCATAGGATTTTCTTTTTTCCTCATACTATGGAAGTCAATGGGGACTAGCAACTGTTTCTATCAAAATATCAGAAGATAGAATCTCATACAGGTTTGGAATGGGATTTGGTTTTGGTTTTGTTTGGAATGGAATGGTTTGGAACAACATGATTCTGGCCTTTGGAAGCCTGGAACGGTTGTTGGAACAACAGCTTTGGAACACCCTGTTTGTATGGTTTGATGGTGGTTTTGGCCAACATGGTTTCTTTGGTTGTGTTTTGGAAATTTATGTTTGGACTGTTGGAACAAATGAGGGTAAGTTTTGCTCTGGAATTGATAACACTGAGGGTAAGCTGTTCATTTGGTTTGTTTTAGGTTTCTTTTGGGCTCCTTCTCTCCCCCTCATCTCCCACATGTTGATGGAATGCGGAACTTTGTGTCGGTTTGGTTTGGTTACCCTTGGATTCTGGACAACTATTTGTTTGGTTGTGTTTTGTTTTTGTGGGAACAACTATGAGGGTTAAGTGATGATGCCCAAAACTAACTTGTGGATTGGTGAACTATCCCTTTAGATATTTTGTAAACGTAGAGAACACTTCCTTTAATGCATTTGCCAAGGAATGGTTTAACCACACACCCACTCAATGGATTCACGCAGATCTTTCGCGTACACACAACACAGAGGCAGGCCAGGGTGTGTCATGACGCCCTGCTCTGCGCTGACCTCGCTGCTTCTCCAAAGGTCTGGTGTCGGTTTACAGCTTAACCAGCACTGACCAGTTGTGATGACATAACCTCACCATCGACCACGTGAGGTCCGTCGTTGGTTCGTGAACAACCTCTCACCCTGAATCAAACTCTCTAAGACCGACATAGTCACCGTCCACCGTTGTGTCATGTCGAGGGTCGATTATCGATTATGAGGCCGAACGGCTACAGCCAACAGATACAAACTTCCCTGGTCAAGGGTCAGCTGCGACGGAAAAAGGAAGGAAGTTAATGTGAAAAGGAAGGAAGTTAAGCGGAAGTTAGGAAGTTAATGAGGGGGACGTTGAAAGTTAATGAGGAGGAGCATGATGATGTGTGTCTGAGTGCTTAATTATGCGTTAAACACGGGAGTGTCATCATAATCAAGACAAATGACACACGGAAACGTGCGACAAGTCATTAGGTCCTGCTTACGTAATTATTAATGGTGTCTCAGATTCTGTTTACATCTGATATTATTAACATGCACCTCAGGTGACCACTGGTGATCAGTTTGCGCTTATGTCATTGTATGTTGATAAAGTGCAAAGAAGTACAATTAGTCATTACAATTTCTTAAAGGGGTCATATGATGCAATATCAAGTTTTCCTTTCTCTTTGGAGTGTGTTACAAGCTCTTGGTGCATAAAGAAGGGCATATAAAGAAGATCTGTAAAGTTGCAAGACTAAATGTATCAAATCCAAAGAGTATTCTTTATAAAAGTTTAAGATGTCAGCGACAAGCCCTCCTAAAACGCTCGACTGTTATAACCGCCCCCCATGTCTTCTACCTCACTATGTGGAAGATTGCATAACGCTGCTAATGTTCACGAAAGAAAGAGAAAGAAAGATACGGGCGTACTTTTATTCTCGCTGTAGATTGTTGACTGCCACACACCATGTCGTGAAGACCTGTGTGCTTCATTGTGGAAAGCGAAACTAACTTTGAAGAAAGAAACTAATTTGTTTGTCTTCCCAAAGAGGACGAATCCGCTCGTCATGTCTAGAGATGAATTCTGGCTGGTCGCTGAGAAATACGGAATACATCAAGAAAGTGCTGTGGTATCGCCAGCACATTTTATGGAGGACAGTGTACTGATCCTGGGAGAGTAACGTTTAGACTAAAATGCCGGCAGTAATTGTGACTCACGTAAGTCCCGTTTTCTTTATTGATGTGCCCACTGATGATTCAATGTGGAGTTGTGAGCAGTGTAGAGTGAGCACTTGTTGTTTGTCATTCTCTGATCAGAATGCAGACAAGGCTTTTTTTATGTTACGCGGCCGGATGCCAATGCAACCACACAAAACGCGTAAAGAAAAAATAATAATTAAAAAAGAAGACAGTATAAGGTCAATAAATCAGTATTATGTCCCCAGCATGACGCAACAAATGCCTGTTTGATTTTTCGTTTAGAATCTGTTCTTTAGAGATGGGTTTTAATGTTTTTGTATGTCGACTCCGGCGACACCGGGGCCGAAAACGAGATATATCAACGTCATCTCAACAGTGATGGTAAGGGCCAGTGTAAATGTCCGTAAACACTTGAGGAATGCGGCCAATCACAACGGTATTGGATCGCCTGGCATCACAGCACACCTCGCTTGTGTAGAATGATGAGCCTTGTAAAAAATCGACACGTTCAAAAAGGCGGGGAAGCATGGCATAGAGGAGAATGGAATCAGAGAGGAGAAACAATAGATAGAGGAGAAACAATTAATGATACAGTATGTGGGAAATAGAAATAATTGTTTTTTTTTAATTAAATGCAATAATAAACACATGTCATCATTTCATACACCAATACACAAAATTAAGAAACTAATGATACTGTTCTTTTAGGCAACATATTATATGACCCTTTAAGAGGAAAAAACCCACCAAAAACAAAACAGATAAGTCACATTATAGTTGCCCAATGGGTTATTGGGTAACTGTATTGAAACTAAAAATGTAGTTAAAAAAAAAAAAAAAAAAAAAAAAAAAAAAAAGGGTAATTGTGACTTTAATCTCACAATTTCTAACAATTTTGAAAAAAGTCAGAATTGCAAGATATAAACTCGCATTTCTGAGAAAAAAGTCAGAATTGTGAGAAAGTAAACTCATGAGAATTTCTTTAATTATTAAATTCAGCAATCTGGGGGGACAGAAGTTAGGAAACAAAAAAAAAGGTAGGGATTTTGAGGATCAACAATAGTACCTTTTGTTTTTTAAATTTTTTAAATGGTAGATAGAAACAAAAAGCTGCAATTTCAAGATGTTAAACAGTAATATTGTATACTGTGAGAAAAAAAAAAAAGACAAAAATCAGAATTGTGATAGATGATTAGAAATAGTTGCCATAGTACAAAAACAAAAAATAATTATCACTCCAGGGCGGAAACAAGCTTATAGAAATAGTTACGTTTAAGTACTAATTACTGAAATTCTTAAGTACTGAAAGAATTATAAATAGAGAGATGATATATTAGAAAAATAAAAATTAAAACAATGAAAAAATGAAAAAAAATGACAAAAGCTCAACTTGAATTTAAAAATTAAATGCACATCTAAGGAAAGCTCATTCAACTATTAATAAATATAAATACGTATAGAAATACAGAAAACTAACAACATAACGTTACAAAATGAATGTGGGAGGAGACAGCTCGCTCAGACCATTTTCTACCAGGACGAATTTGAATCAGCAGAAATGTGGAGATATCTCTGGAATTTGAATTGATTGGAAGCGAAGGACTTTGAGACATGCTAGGACATATCCTCGAAACTGCAACCTACAGGAGGACTGATGGGTAGTGTTGGAGGGGTCTTTTTCGCAGAGGAAAAAATACTCTTTTAATAGCAATCAATATTTATTATAATGATTAGACTCAAACAACAGGATATTAAAGGCTCATTTGTGGATGTTTTTCTCTCCTATGGGAACACGGAGCGGGCATCGGTCATCGGGTGGACCGAACACGGCGGGGGTTACGGTTCCTGAGATAAAATATGTTCTGGGAAGATTTAATGAATGATTTTTTTTTGGAGACTGTTCTAATGAACTCAGGAGGTCTACAGGGTTAGTTCTTATTAAGTCAATTGGACCACGATCTTTGACAAGGGATTTGGGTTGTACCTATGCTGCGACACCGCTTAAGATACGGAAACATTCGCGGTTATGAATAGACGGATATTATGCTAGCATGTTGATTTTCTTCTTCAACAGGAGATTTGTGATTTCCAGCTTTCATACAACAAAAAAAAGGCACAATGCCCCTAATGTAAGGGAGGCATGGAACAAACACACACATACTTGTTTGGTGGTTTACGGGATCTCCATAGGCGTAATGGTTTTTCTACAGACCGTATATTCTATTGCCCTAAACCAACCCTACATCTAAACACCATCACAGGAAATTGCTGGCAATTTTTGAGTTTCGTAAAACATCGTTTTGTATGTTTTTTTTTAAGCCTTTTGTTTTACGGGGGACACAGGAAGGACGTTATGTCTCCTCAATAAACCCTATATACCTGTACAACACCCACACACACACACACACACTGATCTCACCCAGAAGAACATGGTGCTATATCAGGGGGGGCAGCGTTTTAATTGGCTGCTGTGGGATTCTTCATGGATGTTTGACCGTCTTTTCTCATATTCTTAAGATAATGTTCAATCATACACACCTGCAAGACTGCAAGAAAGAGAAAAAAATCCAACAGAATTGCTTTAATATCTCAATTGTTTCTCGAAGACAGCTGTAAAATTAAAACGAGAGCAAATGGAAGATTTTGCTGATTCCTCCTGCTTCTTACACGCTCAAAAATAAAAAGATTCCAAAAGGGGGTTATCATGCCATAAAAGAACCATTTTAGGTTCACCAAAGAACTTTTCATCTGCGTTTGTGGTGAGACAACACTTTAACATCTAAAGAAAACTAGGAACACCTGTTCCACTAGAAAGGATTTTTTTTATGCAATGTAAAAGACTTCCTGGATTGATTTTATAGACGATGCACCAGACCGTCGCAAAGGGTTGCCCAAGATCACAAGGTTGAAATTTCCAAAGTCAGAATCTCAATCTGAAACTAAACACGTCGCATCAAATGGATTATTGAACTGCGCTCCAACATCATTTTGTATAGCTCTATATACTTAGGGTATGAGACTATTCACTATTCTTATTTGGTCTGTCTGAAACATCGAGACAAATTTTGATGATTATGAATAAAAACAATTTTTGACTCCAAAACTACACTAATATTTAGTGTCTGTAGATTTTATTTAAAAAACCAGGGTGGGTTTTTTTGACAAAAATAGAGAAAAAAAATACAGTATATTGAGTAAAAGTAGTACATTTCAAATAAGATAAATAATTTTCTAGTGTAATAGATTGTAAAATGTATTTGATTCATGATCAAAGTGAATTTTCAGCATCATTACTCCAGTCTTTCCAGGTCACTGATTTTCAGAAATTCATTTCTAATAGGCTGATTGTGATGCTCAGAAAACAATTTCGGATCTATTATATACCAATGTGTAATAACAAACAGTTTGCTATTGTCACATTCTGTGGGGGAAGTAACGGCGATTTTTAAAATCCAATTTTTTCTTTAATGAACCAAGTTCATAATTTAAGAGCATTTATGAAATAGAACTCTTATGTAGACCTTACTAAATGTATCAGTTAGGAATGGTGTTTAATGCCTACTGCGATTACAATTATTAACTTTCTTTATAAATAAACAAATTTTTTATCCCCTGCCACATCCGGACCGTTTGTCCACCACCTCATGTTCCTTCATTCCCGTTCATTTTTGTTATTTTTTTACCCCTCCCCCTCCTCCCCCCCTCCTTTTTTCTTTTCCCCCCCCTACCTTTTCCCCCCCCTCTAGATGCATATCACCTGCATTCCGCTAGTGAGGCAATAAACAAAAGGTCTTGTCCCCCGCGTTCCCTTTACTAACTTGACCTCCTATCGCCCCCTTCCGTTCTTCTTGTAACTCCCCCGCCGGCCAACCCCCCTCGTCTCGGACCCTGAAGGTGCCCACCACTCAAACGTTGATTGGAGATAATCTCTCTCTCTCTCTCTCTCTCTACTCCTCCTC